>CM046303.1:7918402-9168402 GCA_025267735.1 Mactra quadrangularis | reverse complement strand
TCATGAAGTTTATTCTTCTCTTTATCCATCACAATTATACAGTATGTCATGCTTTATATAGCCTTCCTATACCATACAGCATGTTAACATAACTGCATGTATATCAATGGTATTGATTTCCTAGCTTTTAGAATGTCAATGGACAAGAGTATATGCCACAGTTCCTTACATTTTTGTCTCCTTTTTGCTTATACCTTTGACGAATTCCTTGAAAAGTTGTTCCTCTGTCAACTCTTAACAATAATGTATTCCATTTTTATTTATGCAGGAATATTTTCAATGGCAGCTTGATCATATGAAATATTTCTATCTAGATAAATAACTTTGCGCATGTACATTAAATTTTTAGCATATTAGTCACATGCATAAGTGACAGGCATGATTCCAAGTAAAAACACCATGCCAGTCGCCTATGGTAACATGTGTCTACACCATTGCTCCTGACATTATGTTATGTATGTTGACAGGGAAGATCCCTCTTTAACAATTGGCTAAACCTTTGTCATTCAATGATCACCACTTATTTTACACACTTCCCAGTCTACGAAATTAGCGAGTGTCCAGTTGCCCCGGACATCCACTTATTAGTTCAGGCAGCACAAAATTTCTTTTGGGCTACCAAAAATTCTACAAACAAGAGATAGTGTTTGCTGCTAAATTGACCTGTTTGGGCAACCATTTTCATACCCTTATATCTTACACTGCTTTCATTTCCTTACCTTGTTTATACTCTGTGCTTAAAGGTAGAAGTGAGGGAGAAGAAGAAAAAACCAAAGAATAAAATAAAAGGGTTGTTAACAAGAGCAAAGGTATGGTAACTAACACATTGTATATATGCATGTTTTAAATAGAGAACTAATTTATCTGTTTTAAGTTTTTTTTAAATAGGGGAATGCTCTTTATAGGGGAACTGTGTTTGGAGAAAAAGTTTGGAAAATGTAAGGTGATCTTTAGAGAGAAACTTTATAATGGTCAATGCTTTTTATTAAGTAAATTGAATAGTGCTAAGATATATAACATAAAATAAATGCAGTTCAATGAAGTTCAAAATTACTTTTAATTTTAAAGCTAAAATTGATTGATCAGACAATTTTCCATGGTCAATGTATTTTGTTTACATAATTCTGAACAGCAAATATGTAATAAAAGAGTCTGAATTTTGATTAATATAGGCACGTAGTCTTGTGGTTTAGATCACCAGCTGGACCATCATTTTAATATCTTTAGTCCCCACAAGATATTTTGGTTCCATGGGTATACATGTATAATTATGTCAGTGTTAATTTTAGGCTCTGTTCCAGATAAAGGCCAGGCCTTATGTCTGGTTAGTTTTAGACCTACCTACACATAATCTTTTACTTATATTGCATTTCTTTGTTAAATAGACTAAATCAGAAATTCAAATACTTGAGGTTTTCAATGTGCATGTTTTTAATGTTACGAAAATACATGTATGTGTACAAAGAACAATAGGATTCAAATCTGTTTGGCTCTTTTCGGCTATAATGTATAAAACACTGTTTGTTTTGCCAGTGCATGGCTGGAAAAACCCATAAATTGGGAGTTCCAAATAAGGTCAATTGAAGATCAGAAAATAATTGGTAATATCTCACAGTGCTAATCACAGCAATGTCAAACAAGAATCTAGATTTCCAGCTTTATCATTAATCTAAATATATATTTATAAAGCTATATGTATATTTCTATTACAGAAAAGTGATTCAATGAGAATCAGTCATGCCATTGGAGATCAGCATTTACAAGCCCCGAAATTACCACCAAGAAAGAGGTACACAGTTGATGAGTTGTTTTAAAATGTACTCATTTTCTTGTTCGGAACAGAACAAAAATGTATTGGAACATTGTATGTTACCATGTACAGGAAGGAAATCAACTTGATTCATAATGACAATATAATTGTGCATTTGGTTAGGTAAACTGTTCATCTCGTTGAATACTGACTGTTGAGAGGAATTTAAAAAAAATTAAATCAAACAATATGTATAATGTACAATGTACATTATTTATGTGAACAGTATTATATTTTTTCCTTATAGATCTGAAAAGTATGAGTAACATAGTCAACCACAGGTACAATGCATATTAATATGTTGCCATGGTAACTGTACAAGTGTTGTTTACTAACTTTGAAATGTTGTCATGGCAACAACGGTAGAATAATAATTGTTTACAAACTATGAAATGTTGTCATGGCAACTGAGTCAATACAAGAATTTTTATTTTTAAGCAGGTTGCCATGGTAACTGTGTTAGTGCAAGTATTGTCTTAGAACTACTTAGATGTTGCTTTAGCAACTGTGTTAGTACAAATATCAATAAATCATTAACATATTGGACATAAAAAGCTGAGAAAAAAGTGTCAAATGTGAATTTCAGTGTATTTGTGTCTGTTTTAAGTAGTTTTTTTTTGCTTTCCTGGTTGGAGTGGCTTTCACTGATTTGATTGTCCTTATTAATATGACTACATTTGTAATTATAGTGGGACAAAATTTGTGTTTATAATATGTATTATTATGCTGTAAAATACTGGATTATAATAGAAAAATATTGTATATACGTGTAGTTAGATGTAAATATTTTTGGTTACATTTTCATACATTCAGGGATGATTTTATTGTATAAATGAAAGGATTGTATAAACTTGTGATACTATCATGGTCTTTATTGTGTTCTACATTCAGTTAATATATTCTTCATACATTCAATGTGGCATATCAATTACATTGGTTTAAATTTAATTCACTTTCATAATATCTTTAGTTACATAGTTTGTGAAGTCTAACATTTAGTTACATAGTTTGTGAAGTCTAACATTGTATAAATGCTGCCCTATATTAAATGATATAGTGTTGGACACTAGCAGTGTACATTCACGTGTTGTCAAAGGTAACCTATACAATACATTTGTATCTACTGGGATAAATATATTTTGCCAACTGAAAAAGATGCTTTGTTGTATCTAAACGTAACTACAGTTTGTAATTATAAGGTATACATGTAACTGCATTATTTGAGTATTATTTTATATTTGATATTTTTTGTTATGATGTTAACTATGTTAATAAAAATTATAATTAAAATTTGATTGTGTTGTTTTATTATTCTGTCTCTTTTATGATTAAACAAACACATGTACTGTAATGTATTACAAATTACCATAAAACAGGTAAATACCACTAGGGCTGCCACTGCTATGATTCGTTTGGATACATTGAAAAATGCGAGGCCACTTCGACTTTGACTTGGAACCCATGATTTTTTATTTGAATTCCTACCTTCAAACTTGTTTATAAAAGTGATAAAGTTTTACGACTTTTAGCTGCAATGATAAATTACTGTTTAACAAATCAGAATATAAATTCATTTGCTTCATTGATCTTGTTCTGAAATGAATGTTAAAATTTAGTAACAATTTTATTTCATCGATATAAGTCAGTTTAAAGCTCAAATGTATGTACATGTTTTATTGTACATTAGGAATAAACTACAATATTAAATGAATTGAATCCAAAAAAAATCAAATAAAAAAGAATTGCATCAAATCAATTTTGCAGAGAATCGTTTCAGCCCTAGTTACTACTGACAGTAAGTGTTTGAATAGCCAGTTTTGTATTGGTTTGACACCCAGCCATAATCCATCTTGCAAGATGTTTTCTAACAAAGAAACTTTTATTATTGTTTAGAACTAGGAATCAGGAAGTTTTTGTATCACAATAGTTCTTGGAATGTTTCTAACGAAGGTCTTGAAAGACCCCAGATTGACCTTTAAAGACAGAGGCAATAAGATGATAGAATTTTTATCCCTGAGTTCACCATTTTATCAAACATGGTGGGGTACAGATATAACAGATATAACAAAAGCACAAAGCGTCATGAATATAAAACAGTACACATGATTTTGTATTGTTAATTTTTATGATATCATAAAATGAATTATAAATGTAAAAATAAAAACAATAAATAGGAGGAACAGTGCTTTAAAGACATAAGCAAAGAATGTATTTCTCTACACCATAACAAACTAGTTGTATGATACACCTTTAAACATACTCTGGGTGTACACACATACAGTGTTCTAAAAATGCCGCAGACAAAATCCTATTTAGGACGAACCAAATCATATTTTAAAACATCAAAAAAAATAAAATAAAAGTCATTTGAACAAATTACAAATTTAGTTAGAAAATTGTGTATAAGTTTATCCACATTTTGCTCAAACTATGTCACATTTAAAAACTTTAAGTGAATTAAAATTACTAGCTGTATGGATGAACATTCTTTCTCAAACTTTTATAAATCCAAGAACTTTTTTATAGGTGTTAAAAATCATATTTTGTTGTAGAATACTATGTGATAATGCAAATAAGCTTAAGGTCTGACTGTTCATGAGTTGATAATCACTATACTGGTACATATATATATATACAGTCAATTCGCATTATCTCGACTACTCTTGTGTCGACATTTCGTTGTCTCGATTGGAAATCAAAAGTCCCGATTTTTTTCCTTCTTTATCTATATGAAAAAAATCATGTTTGACTCGATCTTTTTGTCTCGACATTTTCGCTCTCTCGACTATAAATTTGAGTCCCAAAGTGTTTTTTTACTATAAAAATATAATGTTTAAGTCGACTAGACAAAGAAATTATCGGCGATCCGTTGAGGTGCGAATAATAACACACGCCCATTGTTTATGGATTAGCGACTGTATAGATAATCTGTTTAAAAGAACGTGTCAAGATTGAATTAACATGTCATTGTAATATACAAACTAATTGACATGACTAAATGAAACCATTGTTAAATAAGTCGAGTGTTAATTGACAGATGTCAAAAAATTACAAAAAACACTGTTTGTAAAACTCGTTACTTTTTTGTGTACATTAATGCTCATCACTCATTATATTTTGTTTAATGAATATTTTGTCCAATAATAATAAAAACAAATATTTATTGTTATTTCTATTATTTTATATCGTCATTTAAGTTGGTATAAATGTACGGCATCTTTTTTGCATGATAAATTAATCACTCTACAGACCTGTTTGAAAAACGATGTTTACAACTGTTATGGATCGATAATAGAAAGACACACATTTAAAAGATATGCTGACATTCTTGTAGTTCAAGTATATATTTTTTCGTGACGTAAGAGTCAACTACTCTTCACACACACAACTGGATAATATCAGCAACTACTCAAAACTATCAAAGAGAGGCCCGACATACACGATGACGGTGCTGGGGTTGTACGAAATAGTATATGACGTCAAACACATACACACACAATTTATCTGAGTGGCTTCAAATATTCAGAAGAATATACGTTTGGTTAGTCATTACATCTAGATACAGTCTGTGAAATAGTAGAAACGGAAGGTAGATTTTCGGAAAATACGCGATTTTGTTCAATAACTTGTCGAGAGAGAACTGTGCCAGCGGGAAAAGTGTCACAAAACCTTTAGAGTACAAGTTCATGGTAAATTCCTATTCACAGGTGCAGAAAGGCGATTATGCTAAACTACACTCTCTGAAGACATCGGAATTACCTCCCTTAGAATATTTTGTTTATTATGTTTGTCTCGACTTTTCGTTATCTCGACTATTTTTCGACGGTCCCAACTAAGTCGAGATAACGAGAATTGACTGTATATATATATATACATGTATATTAAAAAGTTAAAACAAGCTGCAACAAGCATCACATAAAAATAATAAAAAACATCACTTAAATAGACAGGTACATAGACGACCGGTTTCAAACTTTTCAAGGGTATAAATTATATATATAATATATACCCTTGAAAGTTTGAAACTGGTCAGGTGATAAATATGTAACTGTCTATTGATGTTTTTTTCACTATTCATATATACATAAATAAAACAAAAAAGTGAAATAAGAATATCATATTTGTCCAGTAGGGGACTGAGTAACAAGAAATATCACTCATCAAGTAAGGGACTGGGTAACAAGAGCTCACAACTAGGTAGAGGATAAAACCAATATCAGCAGGTAATAATAGGACATAATTAAAATAATAAATAATCTCTACATAAACAAGCAATAAAACAGTTCAATGAGTCCGCACAAAACTGGTCTATGTCCTTTATTTACATATAGTTAAACTAGTTTTATACGGACCCATCGACATTAAAATACTAAATCATGTAATACTAGTAACAAACATAAACAATATACATGTATGTATGTACTACAAGAACAGATCTACCCTAATAATAAATACTATTAACTAAAAATATAATATAAACAATTAGAAACTATCATAATAATAAGAGTGTCCTTAGAATCTTTGACCACTCACCTGAGAACTAATGAAAACAGACATGAAGATTTGTAATATGTCTTACTTAAACTCTTGTTGCAAAATAGAAATAACTCAACTGGTGTCTATTCTGAATCTAGAGATGTAATTTTTAAAGTTTTTTTTAAAAATGAACCGGCAGGGTAATGCTATGCAAGGTCCTTGTGTTATGTGACAAAATATGGGGGCTCCAGGGGTCAAACTCTTTTATTTAGAATTTTTATTCAGATTTTCCTATACAACTCTTATGTTGAGTCATGGTTGGCATAATTTTGGTTGAATTTCATATGTCACTAAAGTATGCCAAAGATTTTTGACATTATGTAATGAGGATCTAAGAAAATATTGATCTTTTACTTGCAAAAAAGACTCTGTATTAAAAGGATTTTTAAGGACTTATAGATCAAATTATAGAATTAGATATAGATTAAAGGAACATTCAAGCCATGTTTAGTCAACATATTTAGGTAGTTTTTAGGAGGTGATGTAGTTAGAATAAATTGAAGCACATACAGACAGACGGTTGGATGGATGATGGACAAAAGATGGTCAGAAAATCTCACCTTCATCACTTAGTGCTCAGGTGAGCTAGTAAAACTTTACAAATGAAATTTAGAACTATAATACTGCACTAATTAAAACTACACAACAAAAAAACAAATACATAATAATAAATAAATACTAAATAAGCTGCCTGCATAGAAACAAAAAACATAAGTCAAGACATGAAGTTAGAATAATTGCACTTACAATCATAATTATGGAACAATACATAAAAAAAACAACAGTTGAAGCCACAATAAAAATATGCAATAACAGCCATAGCTACAAACATAATTTGATATCAACAATAAGTACCTTGTTTAATAGCTAATGTTTAGAATTACATAAAAATATACATCACAATATGATACATGTAGCAAAGGAAGACATTATTGCCATGGTGATAAGATTTATAAAACTTTTAGAACACACTTCATACTCGATCACAGTTCTATTCTCGTGTGAATTCTTTGCAAGTATGGAATCATCTTTGTGATTGGCTGAATCTAAAAGGTAATAAAATATGCTTCTAAAAGGGGATGATCCAGAAGTACATAAACGGTGGGAATTTAGGCATTAGTCTGTACTTGAATTATACAGGGAAATAAAACATCACCTGTTGTATATCAACATATTTGATCAATTAGAATTTTACATCACAATGTACGATATTTGAAACCGGGGTCGGTAGCTCAGTTGGTAGCATTCCTGGATTTAGAATCTAGTGTCCCCAAGGGGGTAAAGGTTCAAATCCCATCCCTGGAGGACATACCCTTCCATGAAAATTTGACAATAATGTCAATTTTCCTCAATTGATAAGGTATATGGAGAAGTTTCCAGCCATGTGGAAGGGTAGTTGAGTGCTGGTTAGAGACAAGGGTCCAGGAAAGCTAGGTTAGGTACGCTGGATGTTGTAAAATAACTTTAAAAAGTTGTGTTAACCCAGTATAAATAAATAAAAAAATATATATTTGTAAAACGTAGTAACATGAGGTTGCTGCAGCATCAAAAATATAAGTATTTCATATATAACTTTAAGTTTAAAAGAGTTAAAGAAATATAATTTGATAAAAAACTGAGTTTCAAGCATGGAGTCCAATCTAAAGTTTTATAACCTTGTGCCATGATGCATAGTAAAGTTATATGATATGAATTACCAATGTTAAATATAGCAGATTTATAAGCTAGCTTTTATAGCAACATGGTACAGAGTCCACTCACGACTAACTTGGGTTCAAATCTCAGTTCAGACCCAAGGATTTTTACTGGGTTACATAAATATACTACAACATCACAGTAGTGTAGATCCTAGACTTCTAAAATATAACATATAATATAAGACAGCAAACATGTAACATAAAATAGATAAATTAACAAATATACTTTAACAACAATATAACAATATATGTAAACGTTTTCCCAAACACCCTATGTTACCTTGGGTATGAATTTAAATAAGACTTTTATTTCATACAAATTATGGAACACAGTTTTAAAAAACACGACACAGTACGTGTCATTTGGATTTACAACATTTTAAAGATTTAGTATTTACTTTTTAAAGGGTCACTAACATGGATTTTTTAAATCTAATGCAAGCATCAACAACTTGTGAAACATTGGTAAATTTAGATATTTTTTGTTCCAATCTAACTACAATACACAATTTTCAGTCATATGTCCCTATTATAATTGCTATTAATGTGTCATTGCATAAACAACATTGATTACAGTAGCAGAAGCTTTAGCTGATGTCAGATTATCATAATGTCTGAAAGTCTACACTCCAATTAAATCAGCTGATCGGCTAAAGGTTACTTATTTTGTACTATATGAACAGGAACAAGTAAAATAATCTCAATTCAATTTTAGAGAAAACATTGATAAAAATAAAAACAGACATATAACAGAATTTTTTTTGGATCACAAGAAAGTTCTACAAAATGTCCGAGAGGTGAAAACAAAGCATACATGGTACTTTTATTAAAAGATAACATATTAAAAAATCTTATATTCCCTTTTATATTCCGATGTATCTAAGAGACTAAAAACCTAATAGATAACAGTGAGATTACCAAAAAATATTCATTCCAAAATTTTGAACACTTCTTTGAAAACTGCACTAAAATAATAAATATGGCACCAATGACTTCATTTTATACTTTCTGATGCATAGATATAGATATTATCTGGAATTTAACTTATTGGGGTTTCCACCAGCACTAAAAAGATCTTTAAAAACAATGTTCGGTTCACATTATGGCTGAAAACCTCCAAACACAAAAAACAGTCAATCGTGGTCTGTACACATTAAGTTTATTTTGATAGTAATATTATGTTTGTACCACAATAAAAAAACCAACAAATTTCAATTGAAGATGAAACCTATTCAATAAGAATAAAAGAATGATTTGGGCTTCAGTTATTTTCTGGCAAAATATTCAGTTAGTTTTCTTTTCAACAACACCATCATGTTCATGTGTGGCTAACTGTTGTAGAGCAGTTAATAACGTATCAGGAAAATGATGAGCAATCATTCTGGTACTTAACATTATTTCTCTAAAAGCTTTACAATCAGTCCATTCAGCATAATATTCTGGTGTTACATTCCAGGGTCTGAAATTGAAAAGATTTCATTGTTTTTGTATATAAGAGAGAAAATATCGTTTGATTTAAAGAGGAATTTAGTAAGGCCACAACAAGTTGATCATATGTTCTACGGATTTTTCTGAAAAAAAATGGGGCGAGCGAGCGAAGACAAAAAAATAAAAAAAAGTCTTTATTCACTTGCTTTCTATAGCGGTTTGACCAAATTTTTATGAGCGAGCGAGGAAATAAAAATATTTTTTTGTAAAAACCGTCAAAATTAAGGTGCGAGCGAATCCATAGAACATATGATCAATTCGTTGTGACCTAAGTATTAAAATTGTCTTTAAGCAATCTAATAAACTTGTCTCATTCCATTGTCTGAAATTGTAATAACATTGTAATTAAGAAAGAAAATGTCGTTTGATCTTAAAGAGGAAATTAATGAAAAAATCTTACTATTTAGATTGTTTATAGGCTTTTTCATAAATTTGTCCCATCATGTCAGAAGAATTAAGAAGAGCAGTTCAAGGACAGAAAACTCACCAACTGTACTTGGGGTGCATAAGTAAACATTAATTATCATAGAGTAACAAGCCTATAGAGATGAGTGAAATTAAAAAGTTGATACTTTATTGGTTAATATTTGCAAGTCACACTTTAAAAAGCTTCTAGGTATATGATAAAATCATACTTTTAAATACCTTTTCTTATCATTTTTCTCTAAAACATGTAATATTTGACCAGGAGGAAACAAAGGTTCGAACTTTTCCATGATTGAATTTTTCTCCACTGTTTCTTCTCTAATATATGTCTAAAATATATAGAAAAAACAAGCATGTCTTCAATATACAGGATAATTGTTTCAAATCTTAATTGTTTACAACTGATATAATATCACAGAATACAAATTCCAGCTTGCCCAGTTCCCCAATATGAGTGAATTTCTGCCTAGGCAAGTTAAAATTACATTAGACAGGCCCAGGAGGCAAGAGTATTCAGCATATTTGCTCTGAACCTAAGATACACCATCTGCAAGTAGCCATAGCAATTTGAAGTCAGCTTACTCAGTGAAACAATTTATCATGAATTTTTAAGGCAGGCAATGCTGTATGGTTGTGGTAAAGTTCAAACTGGACTCCAAACTTGAAAGTTAGGCCACTAAAATCCACCTGTCAGGGACCCAAGTGTCCTCTGAATGAGAATGGCAAATGGGTATCCCTGTAACATAGCAATCTTATTGTGTTAGGAACAACATACAGATACAAGCCATTAATAAACATTGAAAAAATTCAGCTAACTAATGTTGACACTACACTGCTTACCTGAGCACACTGGAATATATAGGAAACAAAAGTAGACGGAATTAGGAAAATATGAATATATACTGATAGTGTACAGGTAAAGAGATTTTTAGAGTATACTCAGGTGTGTAAGGGACAAAATATGGTCGAATTGTGCAAATTGTGATAAAAGCACCAAACTTTCAGGAAATCAACTTTAAGGTGTGAACTTCAGAAAAAAGCCAGGAGACAACCATGAGAGGCCCTGTGAACAAAAATATGGGGCCCTAAAGGGGGTTACCCGTAACAATTGATATTATTGCATAGTACTGTGTAAAAATCCTTAATTTATATATCTACCAAATGTATTAAATTTCTTTTGCTCAAGATGAGAACAAATATGTCAGTTGATGTTTTTGAATATTTAACATGATAATTATAATCGTTATTGAGGCCCCATAAAGGGATTTTATGGTCAACAAATAGTAAAAGACCACTAACAACCAGTACAGTTTTTATTTTTATTTTTTCACATTTTTTAAGCATTTTGAATGGGTAATTTTGTGTGGCTAGATGTGGTGTCTTTTCATTTAAGTAAATTACAAAACCAAGTATGATCAAAAGAGGCCAAAACAAGGGGAAACTTATGAAAAAATATTGAATATCTAATTTGCTGTACTGATTACATAGAATTCAGAAATTGTATCAGTAACATTTAATCTATTATGTACAGTTCAAATAACATAATGATGAAACTTTTTTTATTCTTCATATCATTTGAGTGATGCACCTCAGAAAACCTCAAGGAGACAACCATGAGAGGCCCTACTAACAAAATTGTTGGGCCATGAAAGGGGTCACCCATTACAAGTATAAGCAGTGCATAGTTTAGTGTAAATATTTATCTATCAAATAAATAAAATAAATTTTCTTCACTTATGATGAGTACAATCATGTCAGAAACTTTTTTTCAAATTTAACATGATACAATGAATTGTAATTGAGGTCCAGGTGAGGGTTTTTAAGAAAACAAAACACAAAAAAACTTTAAATGACCAGTGAAATTACTGTTCTCGTTTTGTTTTAATTTATTACTTAAAGTATTTTGAATGGGTAATTTTGTGTGGTTAGCTATCATGTTCTTTTTTAGAAATAATTAACAAAACAAAGTATGATCTCATGAGGCCAAAACAAGGGGGAATTTATATAAATTTTGAATACGTGTATATAATTTTCTGTATTGGTTAGTATGATGGTAGTACTGAACGTTCTGATTTCTTTAATTGTTCTATAGGAGTAAGACAAGGTGAAAACTTATCACCAGTACTCTTCTCGCTTTTTCTGAATGACCTCGAAGAATCCCTCATTTATAAAAATAATAATGGCATAAATTTAAATAACTATACGGATAACTTATTTGTTAACTTTAAGATATTAATTTTACTTTATGCAGACGATACAATCTTGCTAGCAGATGACCCGATCTCATTACAGAAAAGTTTAGATGACTTCATGGACTATTGCACACAATGGAAATTAAACGTTAATATCAATAAAACGAAAGTGCAAATATTTGGCTCAAGAAAAAACAATAATTATAGTTTTAAAATAGGAAATAATGAGCTAGAAATAGTCGATCATTATAAGTACTTAGGTGTCTTTTTTTCGAGAACTAGTAATTTTAGTAAAGCCAAAAATTATTTAGTAGAACAAGCCAATAAAGCATTGCATGCACTATACTTAAAAATAAATAATATATCATTACCCCTAGATTTAATTTTTAAACTTTTTGACCATACGATTGTACCCATACTAACTTACTCATGTGAAATATTGGGAGGATTTGGTAACAACGATAATATTGAAAGAACTCATTACACTTTCATAAGAAATATCCTAAAACTGAAAAAATCAACACCAATTTACATGCTTATGGGTGAACTAGGCAGATATCCTATTAACATAACTGTGAAAACAAGAATGATTAATTTTTGGTACAACTTGTTGTCAGGAAATCAAAACAAAATTGCTTATAAGCTCTATCAATTAATGTTATCATTACCTAATTTTGAATCCAAATGGATAAACAAAATACAAGACATATTAATAGAAACAGGAAAAATGGATCTATGGTTCAATCAGTCCAATCTCCCTCAATACTCAATTAAACATACTATCAAACAGATACTCATTGATCAATACAAACAAAATTGGCACAGTTCACTTCAAAACTCCTCTAAAGGTATACAATATTCAATTTTCAAAAATGAGTGTGTATTCGAAAAATACTTCTTGACATTAAGTAAGTCCAATTATTCATACTTAGCAAAATTTAGAACAGGCAATCATTATCTACCAGTTGAAGTAGGACGCTGGCAAAATATCCCACTCAGTGACAGAAAATGCATGTTATGTAACACAAATGACACAGGTGATGAAATGCACTATTTGCTTCTATGTCCTTTTTTCAAACAAGAAAGACAAAAATTCTTAAAAAGATACTTTTACACCTACCCCAATATACTTAAATACAATGAACTAATGAACGAAACGTCTCCTAAAGTATTATGGAAACTGTGCAAATTTGTTAAATTGATAATTAATACATTCAAACCATAGTTAATGAACTAGCAAATTAATAGACTTACCAATTAGTTTAAACATCCAATTGATTTAAATATCCAACATAATTAATGACATGCCAGAATGATCAGATAACACAAAAACGCACCACTCCACGCACTAAATTAAACCACTGTAAAATTCCACGTGTTTTACATCCTTTACATAAATTTAATGTACCTGTCCATTCATAAAGATAAAATTGACCAATCAAAAAACAGCTATTTTTTATTTTTTCTATTTTTACTTCATTAACACATTATACTATAGTCTGTTTCGAAACTACTACATAATAGGGATTACCCGCTTATAAAAACTGACCTCACGTATTCCGTACTTGTATTCATTCATTCATTAAAACCCCCCAAAAATATTCATGTAATAGTAATATAATACTACTAATTATGTTCTTTTTTTTATTAGCACTGTTGCGTACATGTCACGTGTACATTTACATTTATATCTATTATATAATTTTTGTACTGTATACTCTTATATTGTAAGACAATTAGAGTTAATAAAGTTTATGTGTGTGTGTGTGTGGTTATATAGGATTCTAGTGTTAATAGGACTGGAGACAAAGATTTATCTAAACATCAGTAACATTCATCAAATAAAGCACATTATAATACGATAATTAAGTTTTTATTTGTTTATTACATTTTGCTTCTTCAAAAAAGTAATGAGATCTATCATGCATGTTTGTATTAATCTATTGAGAGGCCCCTCTTGGAAAATTTGAATATGAAAAATGAAAAAAAACATGTCCAAAAATAAAAACCAAAATCCAATCACATTTTAAATCTAATTACTAAGCAAAAGCATCAATTTCTTGCAACGATGAACAAAGAGACCCTGCACGGAGAAAATAGAAGTGGTCCCACTTGAGCTAATGTACTTACAACAGTGAAACATGTATGATACATACCATACATGTATATTGTTCTGCTATGGAATTAATGGAGTTTAACTTTAGGTTTAGTTATATTTGAAATATATATAATGTAATTTATCAGCTTGGTTTGGGTAAAAATGATAAGGCCTTTAACCTTTTACTGACCAACCCAGTTACTCCTGAATCGAATTTTAGCTTCTACTTTCAGACAACCAAGTAAGAAATAAATTGGCCAAGTTGCATTGCTGTCCGTCAATTAATCATGAAATCGTATATTGAAATAGCCCTATCGCTGAGGTGAAAATTTGCCACTTTTTGCACTTATCTTTCCTTGTAAAGGGTTAAAGGAAAATCTACTAAAAGGCCCTTATTTTGATGTTAATCAATTTCGTTTGATTTTCATCTTTTGCTCTTTTATTATGAATGCAACCACAGTTTCCAAAAACTTATTTTAGCATCTATCCAACCGAGTCATGCATGTTTTATAATGTAATAATATATGTTGCAAAGGCGATAACAAACAACCATAATTTGATAATATATACCATGTAGTATTACTCAAGTTGGACATACCATGTGACAAATGCTAATGACTGAGATTTAAGAAACATATAGACTGGATAAACCACCAGTGTTACTAAGTAACTTCCTTTAAATTTGATATCATGGTACTCAGTAGGGAAGAGTAAGCATAAAAAAGTTTCCGACGGATCTTGAACACATGTTCACTATTCTTTAGGGGTGTAACGGTTAACCGATATACCGGTTTATATTGCAATACGACTTCTGACGGTTTTTTACCGGTTCGTTTTTCTCTGAACCGGTTTTTCTATATAGTTCAGTTCCATACTGATCCGTTATATCAGAGTCTGAAATTTATGTGTTTGAATAAATGTGTAAATGTGTTCGGAAACTTGAAATATTTTTGGTAAATTAGAGAATAATAATCTTTGAAAGTCCATTCAAAACTTTTTTCTAACTTATTCAAATATTTGCGTAATTCATTTGAAAATACAAATATCTATGTACAATGTTGATCAATTAAGGCGATGCATGTGCATTAATTCATGCTATGCATGTATGCGCAAATAATAATATGTATAGCAATATATTGCAATATATTGCAATAAGGGTTTCGTGTATTGCAATATATTGCAATACGGTTTTTAACGTATTGTTACACCCCTACTATTCTTGCAATTCATATTGTTGATTTCACTAGGGTTATTTATTGTATGGATTCTTGACAAGCTGGACGGTCTATGAAAGCTATATAATGTATAACCCGCTTGACAGACAAGGTGACCAGTGTATGGACGTACTCCACATTATCATACTTTTTATAGAACCATTTATTGTAGACGTATGTTATGTATGAATGTATACTAGCCCAAATTTCTAAACCGCCACCTCATATAAGGGGAATTTTCTCCGCCGTCTTGTAAGCTATTCTAAAGAAAATTAGCATAAAGAAAGACACACATAAGACAAACATATCGCTTAATTTATTTTATCAAAACATAATAAATTCATTTAGATAATCAATTGCAAACCATCAAGGTACTGAAACTCATTTTCACAAAGAAATCACATTCAAGCACACAGTTTTAATAGCGAGTGTGTCCACCTTCTGCTTGAATGACGGCTAAACATCGGGCCCTCATCGAAGTCGCATAGTTGCGAAGGTATCGTTGGCTAATGCTGTCCCAGCAATCGATGACGTCAGCCTCCAGATGGGCCAGATTAACGTGAGGTCCGCGTTCACGAACTCGCCGGTCTACCTCGTCCCAGACATGCTCAATTGGATTAAGATCGGGGCTGCACGCCAGCCAATCTAGGGTCCTGACGTTGTTCGTGTGTAGAAGCTGAACAGTCGTCCTTGCAGTGTGCGGCCGTGCATTATCCTGCATGAATATCATGCCTCTGTTTTGTCGTATGTGGGGAATAGCAACAGGGCGAAGAACTTCATTTTGATACCTGTCAGCATTTAGGTTTCCACGAATCACTAATGCGTTGGTCTTTGTGTGAAGCGAGAAGCCAGCCCAGATCATAACTGACCCACCACCGTACTGGTCCTTCTCCACAACACAAGCATCCTGGAATCGCTCGCCTTGGCGACGATACACCCTAGCGCGTCCATCAGACCGCCGCAAATTGAAACGGGATTCGTCAGTAAACAACACAATGGCCCAGTCAGCTCGAGTCCATCTTAAGTGCTGGCGAGCCCAACGTAGACGCTGCTGACGATGTCTTTGTGTCAAAACAAGTCCCACATATGGTCTTCGGGCACGAAGACCTGCTTCTTTGAGTCTGTTAATAACAGTTTGGGAAGAAACGGGACGTCCATTATGGCCTAAAGTAACGTGTGCGGTCCCCGTTGCTGTTGTAAAGGGACGTCTTCTGTGTGAACGTATTATGTGTCTATCTTGACGTGCAGTAGTGACGCGTCTTTTTGGGTGGCGCACGATGTCTGCCACACTTCCGGTCGTCTGGAACTTCCGCCACAGTTGTTGTATGGACTTGTGATGCCTGTGAAGCATACGTGCCACCTAGAAGAAAAATAATGTAAACACGTATTCCTTGTTATCTTGCTTTGACATGCACATAATAAAAATTAACAACATGATAACACTATCAAAAGTAAGCATACCTCTCGTATAGGTGTACCAGCCTGTATCATGCCAACAGCGCGCCCCCTCTCTTCATGGCTCATTCGGGGCATTTGTCTGCAAAACGTTTGTGTTTTTCGTATTCAACAGGTAAATACTGACTAATTTGTGTTCATGCCGACTGCATATGTAAAGATGCACGTGCATCTCGTGCAAAATCGCCGTTTCGCGCCTTTTTGCTTTAAACATGTTAATACCCGAGGAATTAGCGATGTGTGACGACGAATCGATGGCGATACTTTTTATTACACATGTGTAGAAAATTTTATTAAATTATATGAACTATTTTAAGAGATATTGAATTTACAAGTCTGGCGGTTTAGAAATTTGGGCTAGTATATAAAAGTCGACTGACGATTTAGCTGTGACAGTGATCATGAAATTTGGCTATGACAGACATTTCCACAACAGTATTACAATAAATAGAATTAAAATATTTAAAACTCGTCTTCAAATGAAGTTATACTCCCGTTTTTTTATGCCGGGAGATGTAGTCCTAGATGTAATTCTTCTACTAAAGATATTTTTGAGCAATGATAAAACTTGTGAATATTTCCTTTATTTTATTAGGTTTACAAAAATAATTATGTATGGTAAGTTTGCTTAACATGATTTCACAAAATGCTCTTAATCTCTTACACTCGCTTAGAGATAGAAAGGTCTAAGATTGTAACCCATTCAGGGACAATGTTTATTTCTTTATGCAAGCCATGTGTCTGCTTTTCTTCAATCTAACCTTTCCTGGTTATGTCATTCCCTTTGCCACATTGACTTCCTACCAAATGAAGTGAAAGTTTCGTCAAGTAGATTGATAAATACAGAAAAGTGTACTAGTACCTATGATTAGGGATAATAGCCAGTCAGTGAGCATTTGAAAAGATGGAATCTAGACTACAAAATGCTATAATTTTTACCATGTTTAGTTGAATAGTCAAATCAATTTTACAAATCTTTATGAAGAAATGTCGTGCTTTTGGGGATAGTTATATTTGATACATATATATAAGAAGGGCCTCTTAAATTGTTCTCTCTATAATATCTAATATACAAATTGTTTTATTGTAAGATATTTATTAATGATTAAGTCTGTTTAAAATTACATGTAGTTAGTGCATCAAACACAGTATACAAATGTACATATTTGTTTCATCATTACTCCGAGCTTCAAGGGTATGATGTCGGTGTAATGCATAGTCTCTTACAGGACTATTTTATCTCGTAAAATAGTGATATTCGACTTGTATGTTTACATACTGTTTTAGAACTGAAATGTATCTAAGGCGTGGGTGCCTATAGGATGTTATATTATCAAAACTCTCAATACATAACAGAAATATGATTTTGTTAAATTTAGGACGAAAACAGGTCGTATAGTCTCTCGTAATACAGGCCTAAAACGGTAATGGATATAATAATCATCCATGTTCAATTATGACTAATTGGGTACCGTTTAACCTTACCAAATTGTTATATGAACTGTTGAAATGTAACACACTTGTAATGACAGCATAAGTTTCAATAATAAAAAAAATGGTTAGACCTTTTTTACAATTATCTAAGCTTCATGTTATGAAATAACCCCAGTAAGGGCCTCAACTTTTAGAAATAAGTATTATAATTTAAAATCGTCATTTTGAATGTACGTATCTTAAATAGTAAGTTTATTTATCTGTTTAAATTGAATAAAGTGTATATTGGCTATTAATGTATATTGGTATTAATTTATTTCGAGTTCAAACATAAACCCATTCGGGGCCTCATGTGTTTCATACAATGGTACCGCATGCTGATTCTGGTGTATCTACATAAATTAATTATTGAAGGCTTATTTTGAGAAAGTGTGATGTATTTGTATGATTTCAAATAAAATATTTACCATTTATTCAATTATATTATTACATTATGCATAATTTAGGGCCTTATGACAAGTTCAAAGCAGATGCCGGGCCTCAACTGCAAATAAACTGACAAAAAGCTATTTTTGAGTGTACAATATACTTTCTTAGGCATATAAAATCATAATGCATATATTTTAATAACTATCTTAATTTTTTATAGAGATGATAATTCTAAAACTATGTGCCTATTTATGTGCCCCTTTCGGGGCCCCATTTAGGCAAGATACAAGGCCCCTCATGATTGTCTCCTGGGCTAATATTGATCAGTATGACTCAAAGTACCTCCATGCCAAATTTGGTGCTTTTATCACATTTTGCACAATTATTTCACTTACACACCTGAGTAGTAATCTTAAAGTAAAATAAAGAATTTTCATAAACAGAAGTTAAAGTTTCCACACACAAAAAATACTTAATAAATTTACAACTATACTAAAATAATATTATTTATTTTGTAATTTAGACAAAGTGGACAATAAATATTAGCTCTGATCTAATTCTGATTTCTGATGGTATAATACATATGAGATAAGTCACATGCCATAAGTCACATATTATAAGTCACATGTCATAAGTCACATATTATAAGTCACATGCCATAAGTCACATATTATAAGTCACATGCCATAAGTCACATATTATAAGTCACATGCCATAAGTCACATATTATAAGTCACATGCCATAAGTCACATATTATAAGTCACATGCCATAAGTCATATATTATAAGTCACATGCCATAAGTCATATATTATAAGTCACATGCCATAAGTCATATATTATAAGTCACATGCCATAAGTCATATATTATAAGTCACATGCCATAAGTCACATATACAATGTAATAAGTCACATGCCATAAGTCACATATTATAAGTCTCATGTCATAAGTCACACAATATAAGTCATGCAATATAAGTCACATGACATAAGTCACATGATATAAATAGCATGTCATAAGTCACATTACAAGTCACACAATATAAGCCATATAATGTAAGTCACATATATAAACCACATGACATAAGTCACATGACATGAGTCACATGGAATGTTTATACTTACATCAAACCAATCAGCTTTCTCATAATCTAATGTATCTGTAGTTTCAATATGTTCTAAATCAGCTTTTGTAAAAAATTTAGTCCATATACCTCTACCTATCACTTGATACTGTAAGAAGACATTAGGGTAGCATATTATCAACAATCTTATGATGTTTTAGCAATACAATATAGAAGGATTTACGACTAAAATTAGTCGTAAGAGGCCCTCACAATTATAATGTATGCAGTGTGATTCAAAATTACCTTTACAATTGTAAAATGCATTTTTTTATTAATACAATCAATCTTGATTTCAGATGTATTTACACATTCTGATGTTTATATTAGAATGTAACATTTGTAAGGGAGTATTAATAATTCACACAATTTAATTGTTACACTATATTGAGGTAATAGTGGATGGCAATGTATACAAAATGTATTATCAATTGAATAAAATGTGGTTATGTTTTAGATACAAATGGATTACTTTTTACAAAAAAATGCAGACAAAATCTTCATCAGTCAAACCAAGGTAATATTTAAAAATTGTCACTAGCCTATTCAATTAATTCAAAATAGGCTGAAAATAAAATAAATATTGAATTCATTTTTACATGGATAGCACTTAGTAAAGAAAAAAGTGTTAGAACTAACCTTAGGTAAAGAACAAGTTTTTATAGCATTTAAAATATCAATTCTAAGTTTAATAGCTTCTAGAAGACCAAGACGTGGCACAATGTCATATCCTAATGCTACAGTACATATAAACTGTTCTGTGTAGGGTAATAAACTATCACTGGAAATAAAGTATAAATATTATAAATCTCTAAAACCAAGGAAATAAGGGACCTTAGTCAGTTATTTCCTCTTGTATGCTCTTCAAATAGGTAGGTCCAATTAGTTGGATTACTCGGACTTTACCCTTACTTTTCAATGTCAATTTGCCAAAATTAATTTTAAATAACTTTTTTGTAAGTAAGTAAATTATTTATTTTCGTGACATGTGTTATGACAATATTACAAACATGAAAACAACATTAAAGTATTTACAGATAACCACCCGACCCAGTGGGTCTATATGTCACTTTTTTGTATATCAGTTAATTTGTTTGAAAATCAAGCTAAGAATTGTAAGGGTAAAGAGCTACCTAAATTTCATCGCTTCAATTAATATCATAATTAACAAAAAATATATTAGATGAAATATTTTGTTATCCTTACATAAGACTTCAACAATAAAATCCAAGGATTCCAACTGTAAGGACCTATTTACCAATTGGATTGCTTCAGATTTTATAAAGGAAAGATAACTGACTAAAGTTCCTAATTATCAATAGGCCGACTTGATTTGCTCGGGCGGCTTAAATCGGCATACGCCGATTCAGAAACGGGTACCGGCGATTCGCTTTATTTGCTCCGAGATTGAGCCGGGTCAACAACCGGCACACGCCGAATGCGCCGGTTTCGTTAGAGCGACTAGCGTGTGACAAATATGGCTAAAAATAGATACAGGTGAAACCATTATTACAAAAATTTACTACGATGATGGACAAAATACTAATTGATGTGTTCAATTAAACTTTCTTACACGTCATTTGTGTAAGAGTTATATAACAAGTACACATTTTACTCGCCAGACACAAATTTAAAATTCTAACTACTGATATGGATTTATTTACCACACTGCTTGAAATGCGATCGTCTGCATCACTAATTGGTTAGCCGGATTGCTTGATTCATATGTCACACCGGGGCGAGCCAATCGGTGATCGGCTTACGCAGGTTCGTAAGCCGCCCGGGCAAATCAAGTCGGCCCAATAAGAGTAAATATTAAAGACATGGACAGCTTACTGAATATCAATGAGCGCAAGATAGTAAACAGAAGCTTTTCTACTTACAAACTAGTATGTAATCATAAATGAAGAGAATGACAAAATTTACACATTTAACCTTTAAACACTGAGAATGTTTAACCTTTAAAGTCTTTAAGGCAGTATTAGACATAATTCATGCTAAAAGTATGAAACAATTGTAATCCCAACAGACAATGCCTACATCCAGCACAGAGTAAGACACCTCTAACCTTTCACTCTAAATAAAAGTTCAGAAAACATGGACGGAAAAATGGCAAAGACTAAAATAGAATAAAAACTGTAGTACATTACCTGACTAGTTCCCCAGGGGTAGCAAAAGCAAAACATATAAGATTCGGATACATTGTACGTAATTCTAGAGCTAATAATGCAGCAACACCAGCCCCTAGACTGTGTCCAGTAATAACTAATCTATATCCCTGTAATACAAGTGGATTAAGTCATTAACTCTACAAACATAAAGTATTATTTTAAAAATTTTTGGTCCCTAAAATAATAAAACTTAAGTCCTCTTGGCAAGCATTGTATCAATGCCCTAATAAAATGTTCATGAGGCAATAAAGGGCACACCCTTTGATATAGAGAAGTCATTGGTGTGTACCTCACCAGGAAAACTGTTAATTTCATTAAACAAGAAATTTGCTTTTAAAGATCATATCCTATTTCTCGGGTCAATTGTTTTATATACAGAGGTATTACCTTGTCTCATCTTGACGATGAGCACTATATACAAAATAAAAATTAATTGTTTTACTTACTTCATTTTACTGATAACAAAATACAATTACTTAAGATTTATCTTAATGATGATAAGACTAAGATAAACAGCATCAAAATGAATGTAATATAACAACGTAGGAGCAGTAGTTCAGTGGTAGGATGTGGGCATAGGGATTGAGAGGTCTTGGGTTGAATCCCACTGGGGACACTGCTAATTTTCTTGAGCAAGAAATTTATCTGCAAATGCTTCACTCCACCAAGTGAATGCTCCACTACTGTATGCTGAGGCTGCAAACTGTGCCATATGTTAACAGTTGGTGTGTGACTCGATGATTATGGGAGTTAATGTCAAGAGTCAACTGAATAGTGTAACTAAAAGTAGACTTCAAAAACCTTGCTTTAACTTTAATATAACAAGCATCCAGTACATCTAGTATATAATTATAACATCAAAAATGAACTTACATTAGCTTTTCTAAAAGCATAATCCAGTATTCCATCGCTAATTAATTTATTACGTATATATTTTGCTGATTGAAACATTCCTGTATGTACATAGCCTATTATTCCACCAAAACATACAGGGGCTCTCTCTACAACTAAATCTGTTAATATATCCTGAGAAATATAATGTGTAAATAATTATACTAGTCAATTACTATCATCAAATATGTATGCCTTCATGTTTGTTTGTTTTTTTTGCAAAACACTACTTTTGTCAAAGTCATATAAATCAATTTCCTACTATTTCACATGAAATGCCAAGTTATCTAGCTAGTTTAACATATACGTGTCAGAAACAAAGACATAAGCATAATACAAGTAGTCTCATTTCTGTTGCCAGATTAGCCATCTTTTAGAAATTTCGGTTGCCTTAGGTGATTGGGCTGGTTGATCCCCTGGAGTCTACTAGCATCAATGTAGTCTCACTAAACAGTAAGTACAAGATAGTAATGTATAATAATCAAACTATTGAAATACAGAAAGACTTTCGTGCACATTGAAACCTAACTGATTCATACTAATGATTACTCCTTACACATTAGAATCAAATAGGAATCAAGTAGGGCAAAAAATGCAGGCTAAGTGTTTATTCTATCCTGTATGACTGGCAAATACTACTGCTTAGTGTAATAATAAGATTTGACTCTTCCCATTCACACGCTTATCAATATAAGTAAACACCTGTCACTGACACTGAAACAAAGACGCGTCAGTTGATTGACAGAACTACTTTTATCGCCTAGAAATTAGCTGCATAGTAAATCAAAGACACATGTATCACTCCAAAGGTTAAAAACTGGTTAGGCATTTTCGTCGATAGTTTTGTGGTATAACGGCAGAAGGTCGAAAGTCTAAAAACATAGCTTAGAAGTGACACAATTTATGTCCAAAACTACAGTGATATATCCCCAAGATTTTATTTCTCCCATGTTTAAACCACAGATGCCAGACACAAAATTTCTTTACTATAGTATATATTCTCTATTTAAACAATAAGAAGGAAAAAATGTGTCCGGCACCTATGTTTTAAACCAAAAACACAACAAGTTATACACATGTACAAGTCAATGTAACATTACCTCTAATGATAAAGTTCCTCTGACAGCAACAATCACTGATTCAGATGTCTTGTCAATACAAACAAAAAATGGTATAGCATAAATCTGAAACATACAAAAAATGTTTGAAAATATACCAGCATTATTATAGTAGAATATCAATCTGATTAAAACCCGATCTAAAATTTTACCGCTCACAT
The DNA here is from genome assembly GCA_025267735.1 of Mactra quadrangularis. Classification (NCBI taxonomy): domain Eukaryota; kingdom Metazoa; phylum Mollusca; class Bivalvia; order Venerida; family Mactridae; genus Mactra; species Mactra quadrangularis. The sequence goes on along the minus strand of CM046303.1, from coordinate 9,144,159 downwards.
ACTCGCTAATTTAGATCTGGCCTTTTCCAAACGAAGGTCACGTTCAGGTGACCTTTTCTCATCATAATATTCATGACGAAATTGTTATGATACGTAACTTGTTTACATTGTCTACGTCACGCAATTTGAAATGAGCCACCCAATCGCAGACTGTGAATAATACCGCTGTTAAATTTGCATGCAAACCTTGGTCTAAAAATAGAAATAACGAAATCAAAATGTGATTAATAGTATTTTCGTCTAGATGAAAGCTACGCATTGATTGGTCTACACAAAGTTCATCTCGACGTGACCTTGCATTGACTAAGTAGAGATCCAGTACGACAACGCCAGTAGAACAGGATCTCTGTTTACCAAGATTGGTAGAATATTAGTATAGTGATCTAAAAGAAAATCAAATCAGCAGCTATTTATAGTTTGTGCAAACTAACCTGGGACACATTAATACACACTTTGATAACTACATGCACTCTACAGACAACTGATTAAATGTATGTAAATTAAATTACTCCCTAAATTCTCCCCTAAATGTCAAACAGTATACAACTAGTGCTTACCTCATTATGAAATGATACACATACTATATCTTCATAAGGACAACCAGTTCTTAAACAAAATGCTGCTGTATTAGCTAGTAATTTATTATCATTAGTTACATGTGAGTCTGGTGACTGCATACTCCAACTGTAGACAAATATAAAATACCATCATTATTATATATTATATAACAAGTTATAGACATAAGGAAATGTAATAGTTTTGTCTCTCTTTATAAAGTCTTGGTGAAATCTATCAAAATATTCTTTAAGAACAAGATCAAATCAATGTTTCCATTTTAACAGGTTCTACAAAAAAAGAAGTAATCTAATATTGGCATGTTGGGGCAGTACTGAGTAGTCAAGTAATAAAACACACACAAAGGAATCAAGTGGTTCTGTGTTTGAATTCCACCAGTGGGGTTAATAAGTCCTTGAGTAAGAAATGTACTTCTGATTGCTTCACATTACCTACACGTATGCTAAGGCAAGCACCAGCAAGTGTTGTTCAGATTGCTACACTTCAGCGATGTGAAGATAAGTAAATACCAAGGTGACGTAATTCTGTTGCCATATTAGTAGGCAGTATAATTAAATGGAATAAAATACCCTCTTGAATGTTTTATATATAGATACCAGATGTCATCTGGTTAGAGGAAACATTTGTAAAGTCAGTGATCATACTGCAACATAAAACATGGACTAAGACTAAGTTAACAAAAATGTGGGTAATACTGATTAATGTTACAATTTTTAACCCTGCACAATATATTACTTTTACCCAAATTTTTAGACTTTTTTTAATAACTCTACGTATAGTTTACTTTTTCTGATAGCCACCAATTGAATACATTTGGACTTTATCCAGATGTCTAAGATACAGTGAAGGCAAAAATGTTGAAAACGGTCTATCATTGACATAACACATTACAAAAAATATAATAAATAAGGACTTACTTTAGTTTTGGTAATAGATTACAAGTAGCTATAATTGGATTATTAAGTCCAATATAATATGGCCAACCATAACTGCCTAATGCATATTTCATATAATGTGCAGCTTCATTCAATGTCATCCAGGACATTCTAGGTACTGAAGGAGACGTTGCTATCTTGTGAGGCTGAGATCTGAAATAATAAACCAATCTTATCTTCCTTTTGTTTCATTTTGTTTATCATTTCTTAATTACATTGTACGCAAAAAAATGTAAGCAAAAACTCTCTAACATTTGTCCTCATGACTTTCTTCAGTCCTACTATTTATGGAACATTTGGGGATTTTCATTGCAATTTCATTGATCGAGGAAAAAATTATCCAAGGTTAATCCAAATTTGGGAAAAATTATATGATTTTAAAGAAATTTCAGAAGGAGAAGATGCCTGTAAAAGGCCCCGCCTATATCAGGAAAACCCCTCTGAATAAATGAAATATTGAACTTGATAGATATTTCACAATAAATACAATGTCTTTAATCTTTTCCATGCTTAAATTAATATCAAGTGTAACAACATGTACATATTTCTTCCCCATCAAAATGGCAACTACTGGACTCAGAAATATAATTCAACTTGAAAGTAGCAAATTCACAAAAAACGATCAGTAGTTATACCTTATTCTAGATGGTAACAAAGGAGCATCAACAACATCTAACTGTTGTCTTGTTGTATGTTGTTTATGATATACTAGTATTAATCCAGCAAGTATATCACTTGTTACAAGTTCTTCTTCTTTCTATAATATACGTACATATATCTAAGTTTATACAAATCTTAATCTTTAAATGTATTAAAGTGTATTAGCAGGATAGATATTATCATTAGCCACTTTGGTACTGATGAGTGAATTCAGTGTGGCTGAGTGGTTACAATGTTGGTTCAAATCACATTCAAAACCCACACCTATCATTTTCTTGATTAAGAAACTTTATCCTACTTACTAAGTACTAGGAACAAATGGCTTGAGAGCACAAGACTCAAAAGTAATAAATTTAAGTTGTAAAAACTTGTTTCACAACAAAGCCAATATAAATACATAAGTACAATCTAAACTGGTGAATTATTTTATCCTCGTAATATTAGTTTGGGGATAATCTATTTTAACTGTTTAATAGTGGCTCTTTTTCAATAGATAAATAGGTCCATAGCTTTGACTGGAATCCAAGACCCTCTTACTGAATAGATTGATCTGAAGTCTTCATAATCAAAAGTCATTATTAGTGGACACTTTACAGAATTTTAGTTTTATAATTTAGTTTTAATTTATAGTTTTACTCAAAAGATATGTGATTTTGAAAAGTCATAAAAGGATAGCACATCCATAACTAAGAAAAATACAGAATTAAATGTAATTTTGAAAATAGGACATCTATGACAACCATAGAGAGCCCCATAATTGCAACTCATTAGATAGTCATAAAGTATATACATGTACCTTAAATAATTGCATACATAGCTGAGATAAAGTTGCAAACACATGCCTGTTTTCTTCTACATTTAAACAACAAAATATTCCTTGCCACCTGTAATTGAACACTATATTAAGATAATCTGTCAAAAAATAAAATAATCCTATAAGAGTTAAACACAAAGAATCATTATTTGAACACAGAGCAGAAGTTGTTAGCTGAATGATTTTTGTTTTATACTCCCTTTTTTAAGTTAAAGTCATAAAATGTAATAGGCTGACAGCTTTCCAAAGAATAGTTTCTTGAATGCATAAGTACAAGGCTTTCTTCATCCATAAACAGCCTGCCTACGTCCTCATGTGAAGAGCTGTGGTCATTGACTAGGTTTATACCACACAGTAAATGGTTCAAAATCAAGTAGGTGAGACCCATTACCAAGTGAGCTTACTGTGTAGGTACTGCTTATTTAATACTTATGAGAGGGATCATCTAAATTTAAATATTAAAATTACAACAAATACAAGCTACAAAAATTTATTTCAAGTCAGAATATTACAAGAAAACAACATTAGACAAATTAAATGGACAAACCTCTTTTCCCAATCATGTTTGGTTATAATAACTTGCTGGTGTTTTCCTCTAAAGTTAAATGCTGACACAAACATCATTCCTTGTATTATAAAGACAAGCCATCCAGTTAAGACAGCAGCACAAGCTAACCAATAAACTCTAGGTTTAGAATCACATACTGGCATATGTAATAATATTGAAGCAGTACCTGTGAAATAGAATAACACAAACTCAATTATAGTGTGAACTATTTAAGTGTTTATCTAAAACTGTCAATATGTAATTTTGCAATAAAATATTCAATGATGAAACTCATTTCAAAAGATCAAAATTGAGACAAACACAATTTAAAAAATACTTTGTGTACTCAAACTTAACATCACTAACACATTAAATGAGAAACATATTTATGACAATCTATACATGCCAAGATAAACTATGTTTATTAAATCACAGTGATATATTTTACAAAAATTCTTAAAAATGTGGTCATCAGAATGAGAGATCAAAAATGATTAATACATTTTGAAATTTACATGGAATACTTTCTGCAGATTTACTGATGACCAAAAATTCTTTATTCAGTGTATTATTTAGTAATATACATGTAAAGATAATTAACAATAATTAAAATTACCATAAACTGTCCAAATTAATTCCAATATGAATACAGCTAGTCTAACATATAAGAGAGTAGATATTGACTTTCTAGGACTATCATCAATTATAGTACCACGCATGCTAACTCTAACAATTAAACAATCAACCACTATAGTTAACAGAAAGAAAAAGACAAGTCCCATCAAGTAACTGTGTACCAGATGACCAGTACTACACTCAAAATCATGTAGATATCTTACACTCTCAACAAATATAACCAGAAACCTGCAAGTAGATAATATGTAGATATTTGGTAATCTTAATTTAGGTACTATTTTATGTTTTGATTTGGATTTTATGAAGTTTATAATCAACAATTATTATTTAGTTATAAGAGTCAACAGTGTCAACTTTTAAGCTCTGCTGGACATATTTCTGTCACCAGTATTATTGTCAATGTCAAAGAATCAATTTAGGTTTAACCAAATTTAAAAGGCAGTGGCGTACGTAACTCTAGACCCAGGGTCTAGAGTTACGAAAGTTCCGTAACTGTAGACAACCCTTGCAAGGGTAGGCTAGAGTTACGGAAGTCAATTACATGCGTCTATTTCAATTTTTAAACATCAGAAAACTTGATGATATTCATTATTACTCAAAATAAACAAATAATTTCCGACGTGTTTTATCCTTTTGTTATTACACGTGCCATTTTGGATATTACTAATAAACTTACCGCATGTTTAATATACAGCAATATGACGTCTCCAAAATGTTACATACTGATAAAGTTTACTTGAGCGTTAGGTTATAGAGTTGGATAATAATTTTGACCGAATAAGTATAATTTTGGATGGAATTTAAAGCAAATATTTATAGGAAATAGACGATGTCTAGAATAATTTTTATTGTGAATAATTTGCAAGTGTCTAGTAAGATAGTCGGCAATATTTGAACGTTAAATTGATTTAAAATTTGTGAACAAAAATGTGAATTTATATTGATAAAAAGTACTTAGTATGTGGGGGAAAACGCTCATTGAATTGTTAGAAAATCGACGCATTTCGTTGGAAAAAATCCAGTTTGTCAATTCACACCAAATCTTTTAAAATTTAACGAGAATATTAACGATACTAACGAGTTAAAAAAATACCCACTTAAAACCATTTATTAAAAATTCGGCAGTTATCTAGTAGAAAAATCGCAGTGTTTTTCAATTAAATTAGCTAATTCCACAAAAAATGCTCAATTTTTAACATACAATGTGCATGTAGGTAAAGTGCCTTGATTCTTTGGTCTACAAATCTTGGAGGAAATTGCTGAGAATTTTAAATTTAATGAATTGGTCAATGTTTTAGTTAAAGACCCCCGCTTACAATGTAAAAATAGATCATTCATCAACATTTATACCAAATAGAAGACGTTTTTGCTTTTGATTCTGTTCAAAATAATGATCGATTTTGCATTCGAAAATCGCGTTTTTTCTTACAAGACAATTAAGATTTTTTACTATAAAAATACAGAAGAAACAGTGTATTAAAATCATTTTAATTCTGTCCAAAATTATACATATTCAGTCCAAATTATAATCCAACTCTTAAGCGTTAAGCTCAAGTAAACTTAATTAATTTGTGACACTTTGAAGACGACAACGTCATATTGCTGTATATTAAACATCCGGTAAGTTCATTAGTATTATCCAAAATGGCGCGGGTAATAACAATAGGATAAGTTACGTTGGTAAATATTTCTTATTCTGGGTAATAATGAATATAAACAAGTCTTTTTAATTTATCTTATCTTATCTTATCTTATGCCCCACCAGGGAATCAAAACTACAATCCCGACATCAGTAAACATTTCTATGATATGACAATGTATTCTTTATCATTTAACATTTCTCACAATCCGTGAGAAATTCCTCCAAGTTGGCTTCATGTTTTTAATTATGGTCCAAAAAGGAAAAATTGTGTCTTGGCATCAACCGACTGAGCTGTATTACGATAAAGCATACCCCAAAACTCTGAATAAAACTTCCACAGAACCGGAGAAAACAAAATCGTCACTTGCGACGTTCATGTGTGTTCCAAACAAAATCAGCTTAGGCATAATTCAGTCGTGCTTGAAGCTGTCAGATTGATTTAAAATAATAAGAAATTGAAATGTCAAATGAGCAGATGTAAACAAAACTATATTCACAGCGTGCTAAAATAATTTAGTACCGTGTTTTACCTATATACTGAAAAAGAAAGTAATGTCAAAGTATCAAAGTAATGATGGTTATCATTGATTTTAAGATGGATTATGATTTTTTTTCGAATTGTAAGCTCAGTGAGTGGGGCCGCAGGGATTTTTTAAACTGGGTTTTCGGACAGGTGCATTTCCCGGACCCACCTATGTCTTTTAGAGAAAATGGAATGATTACATATGGACCCACCCCTTATGTTTGAAAGCTAAGACAATAAGCTTTATAGAAAAATAAACAAAGTAAAAATCTGACGGCAAAAATGTATATTAAATCAGGTTGAATATGACTCATTTTTCATCGATAATTTAACCCAAAAAATATCGCAAAGATTCGATGGACCCACCCCTTAACAGTTTTTATTTCTCAACATTTTTTTTATAAACTGGACATCATTTAAAAGCCAATGTAATGCAGTTTTCGCATGCAAATGTTTACTTTTTAAAATCTTATCATTTAAACGAATTCTTCGAACGATCTAAGTTGGATGTATTCTAGGAATTTTTTAAACGTCTATTTTTTTGAAAGAAATGTAGTTTACATTTAATTTCATTGATCACAAGTGCATGTATTTTAAAAAAAAAATATCTGTTAAAAGCCATGACAATGCCTTTTCACAAAAAAGTTACGATGAGCGAATTCGGATGTTTTTGGTAAATAATAAGAATGTATTTAACACAACTCTGTCGATTAAACAAAAGATTAGTCTTACAGTCAAATATAGGGATTATTTATTATTCAGATATATTCTTTTATTATCTACATAAATCATGAGAGTATTATGCAATGTATCTACACTTTTATTCACCGAGTCACACGTAATGAATAACTAACTGATTTTATAAGTCCGACAGAATTAACCCGAGCTTGACCTATTAAACTCAGTATTTTCTTCGTTTGTTAAACATTTTCCTCTTTTTTACTTGATTTAACGCCGTGTCAACACAATTTATGTCATTTTACGGCGTCCAGCGCACCAAACCAAGCTTTTCCTGGACCATTGTCTATAACCAGTACTCACCTACCCTTCCACAAGGCCGGAAACTTCTCCATATTATCTAATCAATGGAGGAAAATCGACATCATGTCAAATTTTCATGGAAGGGTATAACCTTACTTTTCCTCTTTTTAAACTCTAATCGAAATGAGAAAAGTTGATTATTGTTGAGAATCGTCGGCTCAATCTAACAATCTCCATTTTTAAAAAAATGTTATAATTATCCAAAGCGATTTGTATGACCTTGTTCTATCTTATAAAAAAGATTCAAGACTCTATCATGTCAAACAGTCCAATCCGCCAATCGTACAATATCCTATCTCCACACATTTTCTCTGCTCACAGCGTAAACATTGCTCTATGTCCAGGACATAGATGAATGTTTAGGCTGAAAATACTGTTATCCGATCAAAATGAAGTGTTTGTCACTCGTTTAATGTCATAATTGACGCTAACAATGCTCTAAGGCCATAGAAGCTCGTTCGAACATTGCTCTATCTCGTTTCGTCCGGTCGGAGTACAGTTTGATTATCGCGTTTTTGTTCTCCAGTGACATGGATGCCCGGTGTAAACCAAAACAAATATGTATGATGCAACATAGGCAGTGTTGCAAACTCAAAATTGGAGAAAATGTGCACAAATACCATTATATTGTCTTTTTGGAGATAACGCAATGTTAGAACGAAAATAAGCGAATTTTTCGTATATTTTTTTCTGGGAGAAATTGATCTTTTTAATTGTGTATATCGAAAATGGAATGCCATCAAGTCGGTAACCTAGTCGTGAATTGGGCGATTCCGGTTTCTTTATTCTCAATGAATGGCATTTTTTTTTAATGTAGTATGAACTTTTATAACTCCCAAACATGTCTATTTACTATGGTGGCATATTTCTGCCACCAGATAACCACAAAATTAACACGTTAATTAAGTGGTTAACTAGTTACAAAACTAGTTAACCAGATAATTAACTAGTTAATTAAGTAGTTAACTAGTAACGTAACTAGTAATTTTTTTCAATAAATAAAAGATCATAACAGGGAAAATATGCAAGTTATAGTGCTTACAACTGCCATGGTGTATTATTTTACCAATTTAATGTTAAGTGGTTAACTAGTTGTACGTAACTAGTTAACCACTTAATTAACTAGTTAATTATCTGGTTAACTAGCTACGTAACTATATAACTACCTAACAGTTAGCGATTTTTGTATAAGAGGTAAGTGGTTAAATAGTTACGTAACTAGATAACCACTTAATTAACTAGTTAGTAAAGTGATTATCAAGTTAACGTAACTTGTTAACCTGTTATCACCTGTTTATAAATAGCATTGTTTTGCTCAACAGTAGCGTGTTCAATTACACTAAACGTTACAGAACGTTACATAACGATACATTTGGAACTCCTCGGCCATTCGCTGCGAATAATCTAATCTAAGGCCATGCCATACCGGAATTTTGTTAAGCGTCCGCGTGCGCATAGGTTTTAGAGTTCTCAATCTAAAAAACCCACAAAATTGTTGGTGAATTTTTCTTAAATAATTCTGTTTTTTTTTTCGGGATTCGATAACTGATTTTCTCTCAGGAAATACTGCTAGTTCCTTGTTTCTGTGTAATTGAAAAATGAAAATGTACATGTGTCTGTTGTATTTACTTATTTATAGAATTACTTTAATCTCACATTAACGTCATAAACATTCATGCACTACCAAGTACTCATTTGTGTGAGTACTAGCTGAAATGGACATGTGTTTTCGTTTTCAATTTATGTTTTTGTGAAGAAGTACCTAGGCTTGTCAAACTTGAGTTGACCCTTAACGAAATTCCAATTTGGCATGGCCTTATTATATACAAGGATCCTATATTAGAAGGATATGTAACGCCCTATCGTTCAACCAGATTTTATCGATTTTCACTGTCGTTTCAGTTTCGTCTGCTAATTTATCGTAAAGTGTATTAATTGGGGGAAAGAGCGGGTTTTTTTAATCCAAAGTGGCGGTAATCGGCGAAAGGTTCAATTAATTGCGCGATCGCGAATGTAAGTTGTCTTTTTATTTGGAATTCTTCCCGCTCAATTACGACTAAATTTTTAAAAATGTAACAAATTCTCAATAGTAATTGATCTTTTTGAGTACCGTGAACTCGACAGTTCCGAGTTATCGACAATTCCGGGTCACTTTTTTACAATAGTACACAGATGTTTCCTTAATAATGCAATATTTTGATTATGTGATTGTTAAGTCATGTACACTAATAACATCGCTACTGTAACAAAAACTTTGCATATTAAAATTTCTCTACCGGAAGTCATAGTCATGAAACACTGAACAGCGTCTTTTCCAACCAAGGCAATAGTATGAGAACGTTTCGTCCATGCATTCGAAAACAACAGTGATTTATATCTACAATTCGCATAAAATAAGTCCTTATTTTACACTGCTTTGTTGGATATTTGTCGGTGAACACGATTCAACTCATAGATTTGTTTCATCTAATAACTGTTTGACAATTATGCAGACAAGGTAAGCACGTGACAATTTCGGGTCAAAACCTAACCCCTACTATGTAGAATCTTACATTTCAATTAAAAAGTATTTTTTATCATTTAAAATTGATTTTACACATGATTTTATCACATATGTAAGACATTTGTCCATTAATATTGATTTCTAACCCTGTTGAGACCACTCCGGATTAAAGAGACAAGCATCTGTCATGTGACCCGGAATTGGCAAGTACGACCCGTAGCTATCGAGTTTGCAACATGCATTTTTGAAAATTGTAGCAAATTATAAGCAAATAAACATAATTAATTTAGTTTAAGCATGGTAATGTGGAAGTATTTGCATGTCAATTTATGCAGGTTTGATTCTTGTCTGGTTCCCAGTCGTACTTTGGTAGGTAAAGGTACGTCAGGCAAACCATGATCATGTCCACGCCTATGTAATGAATTAGATATTGGGTAATTATGTTTTCAAATGAGCATTTCTCACTACACAGACTTAAATCAAGGGATCATTGTATTAGAATTACAGTTAGTACCTTTTTCAGTTGTTTGGTTTCATTTTTACTAAATAAAGTATCCGAAATTCTAACGAGACTAAGCCACGTCCGAATTGTGTTCAAGTGAGTCTTGTTTGTGTTAATTGTTCGATTAATATACGTGTAATCAGAAAAATCGAAATCGAATGTCCTAAATAGTATCAAACTCTCCTAAAGTAAATGTCATCAGCAAATGTTCATGCAAAATAAAGAAAACGTAATACCTGAATAATAACTGAGGAGGCCGCCATATTTACGGCTTGCCTGACCCGATAATGATAGTAGTAAGGGGCAAGTAATACAGACTACTAGTCATTATCCTTTAAAACACAATGAACCGATCGCTTTTTGGTTATCAAAATAGCGCATTGAAACACCTTTAATTGAGGATACAACATTAACTTGGTCTATGACTAAGTTCAATAGTTCTCAAATCAATGTAAAAATCAGCCAGGAAATGGGGTGTTTTAAAGTTGCGTTTTAGGTTTAATCATGCATATGCAAGGAAAAGGTTTATTGGATACCATTTTTCAATGTATTTTTTCCACATTAGTACAAACGAAATGCTGTTCAAACGCGATTTGAATGTGAACACTGCTGAATAAAAATGCCCGTAAAGGACTTCAATCCATGAAAATCGTTGTTTTTAGCCGAAAATGGCCATATTTGAAGATGAAATTGATTATCAAAGCTAGCTAATTTCGAATTATTAAGTTACCAAATCCATTCATACATCACAGATCTATCGACAAATCCAACTTTAAAGCATATTTAGTGACCATTTCACTCATATACTGCGCTAGAGTGCAGCCTACATTTTCAATTGGTCGCCATTTCACACATGTGTCGTGCTTGGGTCGATAATTAATGTCTTAGAATAAACATGAAATTTACCAAAATTGGTCAATTTAGTCATAAACGACCAACTTATTTATGACTGTTTGACATAATTTTCTTAATGAGTACATAAAACATCTTTCGATGGATGAGTTCAAAGTGGATATTCGTGGATAGAAATAGCTCGCCTTTTCGTGAAAATGGTGAACGAGACGGAATAACGCTCTCGCTTCGTCTCGCAACGACCGTGAACTTCCGTGAGTTTCCTTCCGTTACGAATCCTTCTAATATAAGATCCTTGTTATATACATGGTAACCTCATTCAAATGTCACGGGAAGCAATCGTGGTTATGTATCCTAGACTAGATTGTCTCCCTTGCATATATATTTATACGAGTAGATCTCTACTCTTTTGTATATATTTCAATTAAATGCCCTAAGGGCATAAATATAATGTCATTTAAATATTCTGCATAGAATATAAGAGGGAAAAGGGAAGTAATATTAATTTTGAAATATTGATCTAATGAGTTATTTAAGTCCTTACTTGACATAAAAATTGTGTGACTTGTAGAATTATTAACACTGAACATACCACCTTGAAGCTACTTGTATTAAAGTCAAATTGAATTTAATAGACATGGTAATCTAAAAAGTTCGTAAACCGTTGAATAGTTTTTTATCTGTAGTACAAAATATGACACTACACAGTGAAGGATTGTACTTTTGACGTTCAGTCAAACACACTACCAAGCGTTTGCCATCTTAGGTGAAGCATTTTATGGCTCAGGTCGTTCCAAAACACCACGCCAATCCTTTCTCATACAGAGTAGGGAAATAAGGCATGGTTACCAGAGCTGTCGATGTTTTGCTGGGGGTTGTGCTGATGCTGTTGTTTTTCGTTTGTCTTCGTGAGAAGGCGAACAACCTGCATGAGTCGTGCATAAGGTCGCACGATCATGTTGCGCTGCCCTGTCTTCCCCTCTAAATAACTAAGTAAAAACATTTAGTAAAATTAAACACCCCTATAGGCAACTTGATCTTAGGCAACACCACGTTTAAATTAACTTTGGCTTTATATCAAATATTCATTTTGTCTTGTTTTACTCAAAGAAATATTTTGGTTAATAAGTAACTTTATCTACAAACTTTTTAGGAAACTTCTAAAGACCAAAATTTATTTTTAAAAAATGAAAATAGACATGAAATAATTAAGACTAAATCGTTTGTATATAAAGTTACTTTTTTAACCAAAATAACTCTTTGAGTGAAACAAGGCAAAATGAATTTTTTATATAGAGCCAAAGTAAATTTCAAAAGTGGTATTAAATTTTACTAAATGTTTTCTACTATGAAAGGGAAGGCAGGTCCATGCGCCATGATCTTGCGACCTTAGGCCTATGTACGACTTATGCAGGATGTTCGTCTTCTCACAAAGACAAACGAAAAACAACAGCATCAGCACAGCCCCCCCAGCAAAACATCGACAGCTCTGGTAACCATGCCTTATATAAATTTCCCTACTCTGTATGAGAAAGGATTGGCGTGGTGTTTTAGAACGACCTGAGCCATAAAATGCTTCACCTAAGATGGCAAACGCGTATTAGTGTGTTTGACTGAACAACAGCATAAGCACAACCCTCATCAAAACATAAGCAGCTCTTGTAACCATACATTTTTTCCCATCTCTGTATGAAAAAGGGTTGTTGTGATGTTTTGGAACGACCACAGTCATGAACGCTCTTTGAGAATCAAAAGTGATTGAAATATTTATATGTAAAATATTTGTGTTTTTGTTTTCGGTTTGTGTGTTTATGTGAATAGGTACTTTGATTTGTCAAACTTGAGTTGACGCTTAACAGAATTCCAATTTGGCATTGCCTAATACACAAATATGCGATCGTTAAGGCAATGTGTGATGTTTCAAAATGTACGGACTAAAAACGAAACATCTCTCAATGCCTAAACGATCATATGTGTTTACTTAAACACCGGTAGTTTCAAAAAAGCGTCTAAATATGTCCGAGATTATTCGCATCGAATGGCCGAGGAGTTCCGAATGTATCGTTACGGAACGTTTTGTAACGTTCGCGGTAACTGAACGCCCTACTGTATTGATACACAGTCACACAACGCAACATCTATTGATAGATAAGTGATAAATGGTTATCTACTAGTAGTTACGTTAACTAGATAATAACTTCATTAACTAGTTAATTAAGTGATTAACTAGTTATGTAACTAGTTAACCACTCACCACTTATACAAAATATCGCTAACTGGTAAGTGGCTATCAAGTTACGTTAACTAGGTAATCACTTAATCAACTAGTTAATTAAGAGGTTAACTAGTTACGTAACTAGTTAGCCACTTGAACATTAAATTGGTAAACTAATACAAGAATGGCAGTTGTAGGCACTCACTTGCATTTATTTCCTGTTATGATCTTTTATTTATTGAAAAAAAATGTTACGTAACTAGTATGCCACTTGAACATTAAATTGGTAAACTAATACAAGAATGGCAGTTGTAGGCACTAACTTGCATTTATTTCCTGTTATGATCTTTTATTTATTGGGAAAAAAAACTAGTTACGTAACTAGTTAACCACTTAAATAACGTGTTAGTTATATGGTTATCTGGTGGCAGAAATATGCCACCATAATTTCCATTTATTGAATCACTAACACAGAGAAGCTTCTAATACAATTGACGTAACCACTGTTAGGAGTTTGTTTTCTATAATATAAACAAAATATAGTTTGATTTCAAAATGGTAAACTCCGGGACAATTTAAAACGAACGCACTTACATCAAATATAAAATCAGTAATATAAGTTGACGTATTTTGCGGTAGATACTAAATTAACCAATTTTAACGACCATGACATTAGTTAAAAGTTCATTGTCAATTTCATCTTAAAATAGCATCTATATACACATGTATGAAATATTACGAAATATTAGTTAAGTTAACTCGCAATAAAACATCATCATAAATTTGAATACATATCTATATATACCTTTGAAGCAGGCGCACAATATGTGCACAAGATAAGATGCACGTTGTGTATTTGTGCAATATATAGGTTATGTCCTTCAAACTATTTGTTGCACAGTTGATAAGGCATGTAAAGGTATAAAAACGTTTACCTGAATTGTATACAGTTATTAAATTTATTAAATGAACAGTCTATACAGTCGGAATTATAATAAAAATTAATTCAAGTAAGTAACTATTTAAGCTGATGCATACATACGAGTATACTAATTGTAGGTACATGTGGTTGCTTAATTAATTAATGTAAGTACATGTATAATTATTATATTTATTAATATAATACAGTTATTTGATTTTCTTATATAGCAACACTTTTATTGTAATAGCATCTGTTTAAGGTAAGTATTCGGTTCATTTTGTCTCTTTATCAAGAAATTTGTTGTCACTGTTTCGAGGACAAGCTAAATTGCAAAAGTTGGTTCATAATCAGACAGTTCAAATTCTTGCTCCCTAGCTAGAATGGACATGTGTTTTTGTATTCGGTTTGTGTGTGTTTTTTAATAGGTACCTAGGTTGGTCAAACTTGATTTGACGCTTAACAAAATTCCAATTTGGCATAGCCTTAGTTACTATTATGTTTTCAGAGTGAAACCATGTTTGAGAATTTCTTGTCTGTATCTGCAACATGTCTCGTTGCCATGGTAGTGGCTGCATTCGCTTATTGGTTTATGCAGAAAAAGAAATATAATTACCCACCAGGACCACCCGGATGGCCACTGCTTGGAAATTCTACACGTAAGTAACATGTACAAGTTGCACATTTGTATCATCATATTTAGTGTAAATTTATTCTAATTTATTTAGCTCGAATGTGAAACACGTTCTTACAACTTAGATTCATCACTTTTAAGTTCACTTCCTGGCCCCCAGTACTGAGCTAGTAGAATAAAAGAATTTGCTCAAGGAAATAACGCAGTAGGTTTTTGATGGGATTCGAACCTACGCAGAGTTGGCTATTCAATGATTACTAGTCCTACTTCGTAACCACTAACCCACACATGCTCCTTATACCTGTGTGCCAAGGGTAAACGTGGCTCCGATAGATGATTATGTAGGGTTTTTATTTTGCAATAAAGCATTGCATTTTAACATGTTATTGAATTAAATTATACATTTATCATTCTCGTACCCCGAGGTTATTGAGAATCCTACTAGACTCTGGGTACGAGAATGTACATTTATAATTTCGTTCATGTAATGTCAGAAGGTCCATTCACACAAAAGTATGACTCTAGTAATCGCTGTAAGCCTATTTCATGAATCCGTTTCATTCATTTGGATTATAAAATACTTTGTATATGTGATTATTGTAATAGCGACGAAACCAACGTGTTTTGTCGATAAATTGTTCTGTTCATTTATTCAAATTAGTACAATATACAAAACGAATGAACAATAACAAAACATCGTCGAGACTATCATATAAAACGTCGTGGTCAAGTGCCCCGTAAGCTCTCGTACCAATAATTATTTTTCTTTTAAAACTGTAGAAATCTCACCAGATAGAATACACGAACAAGTTTATGAATGGTCAAAGAAATACGGACCAGTCATCACTTTACGAATTGGTACGTAATAATAATAATTTCAACACTTCATTTAGTAAACGTATGATAAGTATGGATGTCTTTTGAGTAAAACCCATAACTAATGTATATAAAAGCGTATAGTATATATAATACTGCAGTTATGTACACTGTATGTTATATACATGTAGTTGTATTTCACTGATAAAGTGATGTTCAAAGCCGCCTTGTTACACCCTGACATGAAAAGTTGATGAATATCTGCTGTCATTTCTTCTCCATAAATTAGGTATATGGAGAAGTTCTCGTGGAAGGAAGGATATGTGGTTGTGGACAAAGGTCCAGGAAAGCAAAGTTATGTGATCTGGCTGTCGTAAAATAACCTTAAATTGTATTGACACAGCGTTAAACCCAGTATGAAAATAACATTGTTGAAATGGTATAGTTGAAATTCACTAAATAAGTGATGTTCAAAGCCGCTTTGTTGCAACATACAGGCATACAGTAAGGTCATATATGTACACGTACTAGTAAAAAGACAAGACCATGTCTTTGTATTGTGATAATCAAAAGAGAAATGAGAAGATATTATTGATCAATATTATTGCTCTGTTGCTTTGCAAATAAAGGTTTGCCGAAAATATTGAGTCAATGATATTAGGTGTGGATAGACACTTTAAGGGCTAAATCGAAAATATATTCGATTATATTTACGTAAAGTCACGAGCACAATCTTGCATTATTATCACCAATGCATGCAAGGACTAAGTTAAAACGTGATTTTACTGATATTTCAGGCCTAACACCTATGGTTTTTGTCAACGACATCGAATCAGCCCTCGAAGTTCTTGTTAAAAAGACAACAGATTTTGCTTCAAGAAAGCCTTCACCTTCAAGTGGGTATAAAATCATGTCCATGTAACTCATAAACATGTACATATATTTACATGTTCATGCTTATTTGAGTTGTCAACACATTCCTTGTATAAATTAAGTGCACGATCGGACAAGTTTACCACCAAATTGTTTAAGTTAAAATTGTTTCAAGTCTAAGTACATGACATTGATGTATGTGAAGACAGCAGTAACAGCAGTTACAGCAGAAACAACAATAACACCAGTAAACCTTTACTGTTATAATTTTCGGCAGTAACAGCAGTAACAACAGTAACACCAGTAAACCTTTACTGTTAGAATTGTTGTTATTACCGTCTTCACATACATTGACATTGTGTAAAGATTGGACGTAGATTTAATGTATAATGCCTCATTTTGTTGTATTACTTTCAGTGTGTGTATTTTCCAATAATGGTAAAGATATTGTATTCGGGGAATACTCTCCTACATGGAAATTACAAAGACGTCTTTCAGTTAAAGCTTTAAGGTTCGGGGCCACTTTATTCTGATTTTCTGAGAACGGTTTTCCGTAAGAACCTATGCTTCATGGCGGTTTCCGGTGCTGTGTACGCTATTTCTGTTTTTCACTATCTTTGTAAGAAAATACAAGTACATGTTTTAAATTAGCATTTCCAAATCAACTGAAATCAACACTCAGCCGTGTTTGATGTCCTCTCCATAGATGTATTTATTTTGTGGTTAATACAAATTATAACACAGTTTGTTTTCCATGAAATGGTGTCCAAACAATGTTCTGAACATTGACAATGTATGTGGAAGACGCATTGTTGTAACTAACCATAATTTTTACGTCGTTTGGCCAATCAGAATTTATGATGAAAATATATCATGGCAGTGCATGATTATTGCTGTTCATTGTTAAATTTCAATTTACTAATTTCAATATTTTTGTTGTCCAGGCACTACATGCAGGGTAACGCTCTAAATGAACGTGTCCATGCTGCAGTGAAAGTAACTTTCGAAGAGATAGACAAGCTGTCAGGAGAGTTTGATCCTAGTGATTATTTGACCTTTATGATCGGTCATATACTTAGTGGTATGTGTTTTGGTGGAGAGTAAGTACATTGTATTACCTTATGTGACGTTCGATTCCCGGGCGAGGCATGCTTTCGTGGAGCTTGGTCATGAAATTATTTCTACGGCCATTCTCCCTCCTACCCATGATTTTAAATTATGTAGGGCAGTTGTCAGTCACTGACGAAAATAACCACTGCCTGCCATCACAAGTAAATTCGTCCCTCAGAGAGCCAAATATTTTTTTCATCTTTTCCATTACAATTCAATATTTTCTACAAAATGATTTTTCTAGTAGTAAATTATGATGTTCAAAGTACATTAAATATAAAAAAATGTTGTAATTAATAATTTGTAAAAATAACAAAGTGTGACGTAAGCACTGTGAAGAGTTTGGGCGTTCTACACGTATAAATAGGTGATATTTTTAGCGTCACGCACGTGAATTACGCATTGGCAGTGGTTAAGGTGGGTCAGTACCTTACTCGGAGGGAAATAGGAAAAAAATATTTTGTTCACTGATTATGATAAAAGTTGGCAGGCAGATACCTTCATGCTTCTTGTTTGTTTTTCTGGTAACCTTAGCGACGTTGTCGTTTTTTCACGACGTCATGGACGTCACAATGATTCGCGCTAAAAATAGGCATGCAAGTACATTAAACCCACATATTTGAGATATTAAATGTCCGAGGTCAATGATTATTATACCGAAATGTTTCTGAAATGTTGTTGCATACAATCATTTTGTTCCGATTATCCAAATATCACGTCATTTGTAAAGATTGTACATTCAATACTAAGGTTACCAGAAAAACAAACAAGAAGCATGAAGGTATCTGCCTGCCAAAGCGTAATGTAAGCGGTCAATTATGTTTTGAACTTACTCCATGCAACAATTGCGTTACATCACAGATGTCCAATTAAACGTAGAACGCTCACGACATTCTATTAAATTAATCAAATAATTTTTCGTCGCTAATGTCTCGGTCAAAGCTTAATATTCTAAATTGATTTCCAAAGGTAAGACAAATGTCAAGTGATCAAAGTTTTTTAGCTCTAGCAATATAGAAATAGACATAATTTTATTGCAAAAAAGCCCCCAAACATTTGTCCATAGTCAATATGCATACATTTAAACAATTGTTTCAAGTGAATGTCATAAAATTTCAGCAACAATATCAATGTCAATATAATGTAGTTTATGATGTAGTATGCAGTCTAACCCGCATATAGAGACCATGAGTATTGTCATTTAGACAGACATTCTCGGCTAGAGACAACTGATTTACTATTATGAAAGATAGATACTCGTAATTTAAAGTTCTGTAAATATAAACAGCTAAATTTTAAATGATATCGCATAATAACATAATTTAATACTGCTTTGTGTAACATAAATTTTATGTTTAAATGCCGAGGTTGCTCATGCAGGCAAGACTGTTCAAATACTAGAGTGCTTAACCGATATAAGTCTGTTTTAGAAAATAAAATGTATTTTGTAGTTATTCGTACGGTGATCCTGATTTGACATTTGTTACTCAGAAACTCGACGAGATGAATGAAATCATGGAGAAAGGTTTTATTGAGGATATATATCCATTAGTTAGATATTTTTACAAGTCCAAGAACTTCAAAGTAATGGAAGATATATCACGAGATCTAATTGGTACATTTTTGAGACAAAAATATATCGAAGCTGAGAAGACTTTTGATAAAGGTATGCTGGTTTATGATTTTATGAAACATATGTAATTTTAGTACTTTTACAATTTGAGCAAATGATATAATTAATTGAATATGAGTCAGGGACCACTTAAATCTATCAGGTACAAAAAATCTAAATAAAACGCAGTAATGTTGGCTCTATAGATATGGCAGACCCTTTGTTATTACGTATTGTTCAGTTTAAAATCTTTATTTGTGCATGTATATCAGTCCATATAGGTAGTGCACGTGTAAGTATTTACTCCGCTAAAAACTACCAAATGCCGTCAGTTACTCCTAAAAGGGATCAACTCTACGAGTGAAAAAATGCGCTTATTACAATAGTTTATTGGTCAGAATAAAGCATACAAAACAAAAAGTTTGTTGTTATTGATTCCAACCATCTATCAAAGCAATACGAAGTGGCTTCAGTAATTCATATTTTGCAAGAATCATCTTATTATTTAAAACCTATTTGAATGAGATATGAATCTCCACTTTGTGTTTTGACGCATGCAAAACCATCACACGTTTTTATTTAGAGTTTTAAATGCATAGTCTTTTTGAAAATATTTTTGTTCTAACAGCTGACACTTTCGTTCAGGAGTTTGCTATAAAAATTTCATTAAACAATTATGTTTGTTGACTTTTTTTCTTTTTAGACAATATGCGTCATTTCTGTGACAACTTAATATTTGCAAAACAGGAACTAGAAGCAGAAGGGCATGATATGACCTCTCTGGTCGAAGAACATTTTTATCAAACTTTAAGTGACATCTTTCTAGGTAAGGACAAAATGTTTTCACAATTCACATGAAGCTTTATTAAAATTTTCATTCATTGTCGAAATTGTGGTTTAAAATTTTCACTTTATATCCTTATTTGCTATCTCTGCTGTTTGTTTTTACAGTGTTCTCACAAAAGACAGAATTCATGAGACATATTTGAAAGACTGTTTGATAACTTCAGAGTACTATTGCCAACTTTGCATCAGGTGCACAATTATTTCAAGGTCATATTTGACTTTTCACAAGAAAGGACAAAACGTTTCCTAATAGGAGCGACCTGGTTCGCTTGCGTCGGTATCGTTCCATTTAACTCCATTTATTTAAATTATATACATATCAAATTTCAACACAGAGGTAGGTGGCTAGTAGAATGTAATTGCCAAGAGCCACGTATGCGTTGATCTCGGGGAGGACAGTTACGAAGTCATGCATATATAACCAGCTGCCCATACGAAAAGTTAAAACTACGCGTCGCTCTAAACTGTTATTGTATAACAGAATGTTCCTCTGAACTATATTCTTCTTTATCTTAAAGTTACATTGCATGTTTCAGCTGGTATTGAAACTAGCAGATTTACTCTTTATTGGGCTGTCAACCACATGATAGCCTTCCCAGATATACAAGCAAAAGTGCAAGCAGAAATTGACAGTGTTGTAGGTATGTGTAAATATTGTACATAATTATAAATTATAACATATTTCATTAATCGTCTCGAAATAAGCTTTTTGAATTGATTTATATCAATGTAAAAAGATTCCATAAGGAGTAGGGGTGTAACAATACGGTAAAACCCGTATTGCAATTTGCCAAACCTGTATTGCAATATATGGTTTTTGGTGTTTTTTGCGTAGACATGCAAAGCATGAATTGATGCCCATGCATCGTCTAAATTGAATTAGCATTACACACACTCGTCGTCCCTTGAGCGCAAAAAAGTTGTAACTCCCTTTTTGACAATTTTACAGGAGATACAAAAAACACAACCATAAGTTAAATAACAGCAAATGACATTTAAACTTATGTTTTCAAATAGTAAATTGAATTCGTGGATAAATAAATAAAATTGAGAAAGTTGATAGTTAAAGAGATACTTGATAAAGTTTGAGTTACAACCTTTTTGCGCTGAAATTCAACACATTTTTCAATAAAAAGGGGTGCAACAAGGTTGTATCTCATTTAAGAGTTATATAATTTATATATTTATATCATTTTATTTGATGTTTTGTCACTATTACATTGGCAAATTATAATATACAAGTAGTACCAAAAGGGAGGGGGGAAAATACGGTGTAAAAATACGGTGTAAAAATACGGTATAAAAATACGGTGTAAAAATACGGTGTAAAATACGGTGAAAAAATACGGTTGCAAACTTACCTTGAGGCAATACTTACGTTGGGGCAAGGCTTACCTTACTTTTTTGTTAGTTTTTGATTAAAGGGAGAGTAATCTTGCTAATGTTGCGTTTAACTATCACGAAGTTGTCTTTCTTGTCCTAGATCCGATATTTGGTTGGAACGCGAGCGACGACGGTTGAACCATTAAGTTGATATTAAAAAGCGGGTGGTCAGCGCAAGACACTCATTTCTTCTTAGAGCTTCACTCACGTTAGATTGAAAATATGGAAGACGCGGAGAGAAAACAGATTTTGGAACGTTATTATTTTAACACCAAAAACCCCGCTGCTCTTGCCGGTGATCAGAAATTGTTCAACGTTCTAGATAAGAAGTATCCTGGAACATTTACCGTGAAATTTATACAGCAGTGGCTAAATGATCAAGATGCTTATTCTCTGCAGAAGTCGAGAAGACATAGATTCAAGACGGCCAGCGTGCGAGTCTCTGGAATAGGCGAACAACTAGATATTGATTTGTTGTCTATGGTCAATTTAGCGGAGGACAACGACGATGTTCGACTCCTCCTGTGCGCTATAGACATACTCTCCAGACAGCTGTGGGTGCAACCGTTAAAAAACAAAAACTTACTTTGGGGCAATGCTTACCTTGGGGCAAAACTTACCTTGGGGCAATGCTTACCTTACTTTTTTGTTAGTTTTTTTATGAAAGGGAGAGTAATCTCGCTAATGTTGCCTTTAACTATCACGGAGTTGTCTTTATTTCCGATTTTAAGGTTGGAACGCGAGCTACGAGTTTTTTGAGTTGATATAAAAGTGGGTGGTCAACACGTGACGTTTGTTTAAAGCAGCACATTTAATGAGAAAGTATGTTATGAAAGTGTAATGTACAATTTTCCAGTCTCTCCTATGTGTCCACGCTAAAATGTGTCGTTGAAGCATGATTTGTGAACTATATCCTGCAAACTTATGTCTGTTTTTTATACATTGTGAAATAAACGTACGACACTTTGTAAACTTTGACTAGGTGAACTAATACTTCAGAAGCATCCATACTTTCTAGGACATGGTGAGTTAGTCAAAAGTACCACCTACATACATCATGACTACGGAAAAGAACTCATTCAAGTGGGTTCAACAATTTTGATAAATGAGTTTTCAACAATTCAACCCTCGCACATTATTTTTTTATATCATTCTAGTTTCCCCTCTCTAATGACGGTGTTTTTTAAAAAATATCATACGATTTATACACCCTGTGACTTAATATGATGAAATCTGAGATAACAATAATTAACATTCTTTTCAATTCGTCGCTCGGGTAACCATACCCATTTAAAGTATGTAAATAGTAGGACGCTATAGTTATTTACAATGTCATAGTACTTAACCTTACTTTATACATGTATACAGCATGTATACGATATGATCTTCAATTTGAATGAAATATCTATTACATATCGTCCACGCTTAAATAGCATGATGACTGCGTGGTTTGGGAGTCTCTATAAAAAAGCTCATTTTAACAACTCAAGCTATAATTTGTTGTTGTTTTTTTGCATACAAGATTGACGTTGCTTTCCTCTTTTTATATTTTCTTGAGAAAGTTACAATGGCAGATTATATAGATAAAAATTATGGAAATATTCAGTTCTTCAAGTAAATGGGGACAATAATTTCATTCGTCTTTCACGGATTTTTACAGCTGAAAAAATCAAAGATGAATTAAGTAAGTTTTTCAATTTCATTTATCCATTTTTATTAATATCTTTTTATTGTTGTATTTTATTATAAGTGAATGTCTTATGAATGTTTTAATTGATACGATAAGCCTTATTAGGTATGTTATAGTTTGTCTACTCAAACTGGCTTAGATTGTTAAAGACATGTCATTGCGAGTATATCCCTTTAAATTTTTGTTTTTTATACACTTATGAATACTATCATGTTTAAAGGATTTACAGATACACGTTTATGATATGAAAACATTTAAAGCCACTCGCTCACAAATGTTGTTTATTTTTGATACTTTGAAATTACCTGTCTGTGCTTTTAAATTGTAGTAAGAAAACGAAATCTAAATATTCGAAGACTAACATACCTATAGATTGTAAGAAATTAATTTAAATCGTTACTAGCGGGATCAGTTTTCTAGACATATTCGCCATATTTTACAGCCGTATGCCAAAGGGCACTCAAATGGTCAATATCAGAACACTGCTTTACTGTTTTCATAAAGTTTCTATACAATTTTGAGAGTTTTAGAAAAGTTGGTATTTAAGTTGAAATCTCTGAGTGAGTAGCTTTACTTTTAAAAGTTTTTTATCTAGCTATTTATCAAATGTATTTGACAAGCGTTAAGACATTAGGCCGAGCTATTTACATCGTTGTTTATGATGTTGAGCGATATATGTTTTATATATTATACACATATATTATAGACATTTTAGACGAGCGTGCGTAATATATCACTTTATATTTGAATTTTGCTAATTTAATTTAAGTGAATCATTGCTCAATTGATTGTTTGAAACATATTCTTACATTTTTTCGATGACGATAAACCTAAGAGCAAATTGGCATGACCTTGTTGCTTTAATCAGTATGTTTAAAAACTCTCTTTAGGTCATCTTGAACATTTTTTGTAAAGAATGGTAAATGTTTATAGGATGTACATATAAAAAAGTTTACAATATACATATACACAAATTATAAAGTTATCAAGTCCACAATTTGAAGTACATAACTACGTTTGAACTAATGTACGATCTGTAAAATCCTTAATTACTTTGATAAACATGGTGTATATAGACAACACAACAATTCATAGATATCGATAAAAAAAATATTTCTGACTCTAAATTAAACAATAAGCTATTACAGTGATATGAATATAATGTATAATAAAAAAGAACGTAGAATAATTTGGAGTCAAATAAACGCAATTCTCCTTTAATTTTGTGACACAGTCTGATATATATGTTTACACTGTTTCTGTTAAGCACAGGTTTATAAGATAAGCGTAAGTCTAGCTCTATTATTTTTTGTAACTAAGTATCAAATTAAACACAATTAATCATAGTTTCACACATTGATTGACATATTTATTCCGATCTTTGTGGTAGAAACACACACTCATTTCATTCATCTTCTTGTTCAATGGCTTCGTCTTGTTCCATTTCATTTCCATCTCCAAGCTCTGGAAGTTCGAAAGTATCTAGGATCTTATCAAAGAGAAATCTCCGCTTGAGTATACCATATTTCAAAGCCTCCTCTTTATCGTAATTATCTTCATCAGCTAATCGATGGACTGTCTTTAAAACTGATTTATAAGTGGGATCCCTTCTCATAGCATCGAACCATACCAATTTACGACCAAAACTATTCATTATAGCCTCTCTGTAAGTGTGTTTCATATTTTGAAAAACAATTTCTCTAGCATCATCTGCACTCATGTTGGTGTCTTCCTTCATGAGCTCATTGACCTCTGAGTCAAACTGCGACTGACACTTTTCGTACGCATCTTTTACAATGTCATCCCATGGGTCGAATGCTGAAGATTGCTCCGAGGCAGCATCGCTGTCATCCTCAGTGTTTTCATGTTTATTTACTTTTCCAAAAATATCTTCTTCAGTCGATATGTCAGACATTGGTTCTTCGTCCGAGTCTATGTTTGAATGAATGGATTTCATATGTCGTAACATATTATACTTTTTCGCAAACGTTTTCAAACAAATGTCACAATGAAACATCCTCTCCAAATGTTGGAGCACAAATGAAGTGGAGTGAGCAAGGTATTTATTTATGTACTTCTCCTATTATATGGATGTCGTCATGTTCCTCCATACTCTTATTCGGTGTTTGTTTAGTGTATGGTTTATTTTGTCCTGATTGATTACTCTTCCTGACTCTTTTTCCACCTTTCGATTTGTTACGATTGCGTTTGACAGTGGTTGGTTTAAAATCGTTTCTACCTGCTCATTCACTGCTCAGGACTGCTCACTTACTCCTCGCGCCTGCTCATTCACTGCTCAGGACTGCTCACTTACTGCTCGCGCCTGCTCATTCACTCCTCGCGCCTGCTCATTCACTCCTCGCGCCTGCTCATTCACTGCTCAGGACTGCTCATTCACTGCTCGCGCCTGTTCATTCACTCCTCGTGCCTGCTCATTCACTCCTCGCGCCTGCTCATAGTTGGTATTTTAATTTGACTATCTCCCCTTAAATGAGGAATGGAACAAACCTCACTAGCAGTAAATGAACAGGTGCGAGGAGTGAATGAGCAGGCGCGAGGAGTGAATGAGCAGGCGCGAGGAGTGAATGAGCAGTCCTGAGCAGTGAATGAGCAGGCGCGAGGAGTAAGTGAGCAGTCCTGAGCAGTGAATGAGCAGGCGCGAGGAGTGAATGAGCAGGCGCGATGTGTACATAAGCAGGCTCGAGGAGTATAATGAGAAAGCGTGATTATACTTTGTCATAAGTCCAATTTCATTAGATGAACTAACCGATGAAACTTGTATTACGTTTTAATGCTTAATTATGGTTAAAATGGATGACTCTCAGTCTGAAACGCCTGTGATCTTTCAATGTACAAAATGCAACAATTATTTTTTGTATTGGAGAAATCTTTTACATCACTTGAGGACATGGCATACTTGCGATTATTATTCTTTCAAATGTATATGTTGCGAAAAACAGTTTCATAATCAAAGATCATTACTGGATCATATCAAGCAGACGCTAGCAACGCCCTGGACTTAGTGAATTACATCGACTTTAAAAGAAAGTTCAACATCTTCCTGACTGTTATTGACTACTAGGGTGTTAAAGAGTCAAGACGTTACTTAAGTATGGATTTATTTGAAAACGATAGGAGGAAGATGAAAAGAAGTGTGTCTCAGAGAAGTCAGAAAGATCATTCTAAAATTTACATTCGGATGGTTTTACCGGCAGAGCAAACAACCGCTATCGCTAAAAGTATGTTGGAGAGACAAGCTAAGCCTAAAGATGTATCAGGTATTGGTAGAAACGATTTTAAACCAACCACTGTCAAACGCAATCGTAACAAATCGAAAGGTGGAAAAAGAGTCAGGAAGAGTAATCAATCAGGACAAAATAAACCATACACTAAACAAACACCGAATAAGAGTATGGAGGAACATGACGACATCCATATAATAGGAGAAGTACATAAATAAATACCTTGCTCACTCCACTTCATTTGTGCTCCAACATTTGGAGAGGATGTTTCATTGTGACATTTGTTTGAAAACGTTTGCGAAAAAGTATAATATGTTACGACATATGAAATCCATTCATTCAAACGTAGACTCGGACGAAGAACCAATGTCTGACATATCGACTGAAGAAGATATTTTTGGAAAAGTAAATAAACATGAAAACACTGAGGATGACAGCGATGCTGCCTCGGAGCAATCTTCAGCATTCGACCCATGGGATGACATTGTAAAAGATGCGTACGAAAAGTGTCAGTCGCAGTTTGACTCAGAGGTCAATGAGCTCATGAAGGAAGACACCAACATGAGTGCAGATGATGCTAGAGAAATTGTTTTTCAAAATATGAAACACACTTACAGAGAGGCTATAATGAATAGTTTTGGTCGTAAATTGGTATGGTTCGATGCTATGAGAAGGGATCCCACTTATAAATCAGTTTTAAAGACAGTCCATCGATTAGCTGATGAAGATAATTACGATAAAGAGGAGGCTTTGAAATATGGTATACTCAAGCGGAGATTTCTCTTTGATAAGATCCTAGATACTTTCGAACTTCCAGAGCTTGGAGATGGAAATGAAATGGAACAAGACGAAGCCATTGAACAAGAAGATGAATGAAATGAGTGTGTGTTTCTACCACAAAGATCGGAATAAATATGTCAATCAATGTGTGAAACTATGATTAATTGTGTTTAATTTGATACTTAGTTACAAAAAATAATAGAGCTAGACTTACGCTTATCTTATAAACCTGTGCTTAACAGAAACAGTGTAAACATATATATCAGACTGTGTCACAAAATTAAAGGAGAATTGCGTTTATTTGACTCCAAATTATTCTACGTTCTTTTTTATTATACATTATATTCATATCACTGTAATAGCTTATTGTTTAATTTAGAGTCAGAAATATTTTTTTTATCGATATCTATGAATTGTTGTGTTGTCTATATACACCATGTTTATCAAAGTAATTAAGGATTTTACAGATCGTACATTAGTTCAAACGTAGTTATGTACTTCAAATTGTGGACTTGATAACTTTATAATTTGTGTATATGTATATTGTAAACTTTTTTATATGTACATCCTATAAACATTTACCATTCTTTACAAAAAATGTTCAAGATGACCTAAAGAGAGTTTTTAAACATACTGATTAAAGCAACAAGGTCATGCCAATTTGCTCTTAGGTTTATCGTCATCGAAAAAATGTAAGAATATGTTTCAAACAATCAATTGAGCAATGATTCACTTAAATTAAATTAGCAAAATTCAAATATAAAGTGATATATTACGCACGCTCGTCTAAAATGTCTATAATATATGTGTATAATATATAAAACATATATCGCTCAACATCATAAACAACGATGTAAATAGCTCGGCCTAATGTCTTAACGCTTGTCAAATACATTTGATAAATAGCTAGATAAAAAACTTTTAAAAGTAAAGCTACTCACTCAGAGATTTCAACTTAAATACCAACTTTTCTAAAACTCTCAAAATTGTATAGAAACTTTATGAAAACAGTAAAGCAGTGTTCTGATATTGACCATTTGAGTGCCCTTTGGCATACGGCTGTAAAATATGGCGAATATGTCTAGAAAACTGATCCCGCTAGTAACGATTTAAATTAATTTCTTACAATCTATAGGTATGTTAGTCTTCGAATATTTAGATTTCGTTTTCTTACTACAATTTAAAAGCACAGACAGGTAATTTCAAAGTATCAAAAATAAACAACATTTGTGAGCGAGTGGCTTTAAATGTTTTCATATCATAAACGTGTATCTGTAAATCCTTTAAACATGATAGTATTCATAAGTGTATAAAAAACAAAAATTTAAAGGGATATACTCGCAATGACATGTCTTTAACAATCTAAGCCAGTTTGAGTAGACAAACTATAACATACCTAATAAGGCTTATCGTATCAATTAAAACATTCATAAGACATTCACTTATAATAAAATACAACAATAAAAAGATATTAATAAAAATGGATAAATGAAATTGAAAAACTTACTTAATTCATCTTTGATTTTTTCAGCTGTAAAAATCCGTGAAAGACGAATGAAATTATTGTCCCCATTTACTTGAAGAACTGAATATTTCCATAATTTTTATCTATATAATCTGCCATTGTAACTTTCTCAAGAAAATATAAAAAGAGGAAAGCAACGTCAATCTTGTATGCAAAAAAAAAAAAAACAAATTATAGCTTGAGTTGTTAAAATGAGCTTTTTTATAGAGACTCCCAAACCACGCAGTCATCATGCTATTTAAGCGTGGACGATATGTAATAGATATTTCATTCAAATTGAAGATCATATCGTATACATGCTGTATACATGTATAAAGTAAGGTTAAGTACTATGACATTGTAAATAACTATAGCGTCCTACTTTAAATGGGTATGGTTACCCGAGAGACGAATTGAAAAGAATGTTAATTATTGTTATCTCAGATTTCATCATATTAAGTCACAGGGTGTATAAATCGTATGATATTTTTTAAAAAACACCGTCATTAGAGAGGGGAAACTAGAATGATATAAAAAAATAATGTGCGAGGGTTGAATTGTTGAAAACTCATTTATCAAAATTGTTGAACCCACTTGAATGAGTTCTTTTCCGTAGTCATGATGTATGTAGGTGGTACTTTTGACTAACTCACCATGTCCTAGAAAGTATGGGTGCTTCTGAAGTATTAGTTCACCTAGTCAAAGTTTACAAAGTGTCGTACGTTTATTTCACAATGTATAAAAAACAGACATAAGTTTGCAGGATATAGTTCACAAATCATGCTTCAACGACACATTTTAGCGTGGACACATAGGAGAGACTGGAAAATTGTACATTACACTTTCATAACATACTTTCTCATTAAATGTGCTGCTTTAAACAAACGTCACGTGTTGACCACCCACTTTTATATCAACTCAAAAAAACTCGTAGCTCGCGTTCCAACCTTAAAATCGGAAATAAAGACAACTCCGTGATAGTTAAAGGCAACATTAGCGAGATTACTCTCCCTTTCATAAAAAAACTAACAAAAAAGTAAGGTAAGCATTGCCCCAAGGTAAGTTTTGCCCCAAGGTAAGCATTGCCCCAAAGTAAGTTTTTGTTTTTTAACGGTTGCACCCACAGCTGTCTGGAGAGTATGTCTATAGCGCACAGGAGGAGTCGAACATCGTCGTTGTCCTCCGCTAAATTGACCATAGACAACAAATCAATATCTAGTTGTTCGCCTATTCCAGAGACTCGCACGCTGGCCGTCTTGAATCTATGTCTTCTCGACTTCTGCAGAGAATAAGCATCTTGATCATTTAGCCACTGCTGTATAAATTTCACGGTAAATGTTCCAGGATACTTCTTATCTAGAACGTTGAACAATTTCTGATCACCGGCAAAAGCAGCGGGGTTTTTGGTGTTAAAATAATAACGTTCCAAAATCCGTTTTCTCTCCGCGTCTTCCATATTTTCAATCTAACGTGAGTGAAGCTCTAAGAAGAAATGAGTGTCTTGCGCTGACCACCCGCTTTTTAATATCAACTTATTGTTTCAACCGTCGTCGCTCGCGTTCCAACCAAATATCGGATCTAGGACAAGAAAGACAACTTCATGATAGTTAAACGCAACATTAGCAAGATTACTCTCCCTTTAATCAAAAACTAACAAAAAAGTAAGGTAAGCCTTGCCCCAACGTAAGTATTGCCCCAAGGTAAGTTTGCAACCGTATTTTTTCACCATATTTTTACACCGTATTTTTACACTGTATTTTTATACCGTATTTTTACACCGTATTTTTACACCGTATTTTTCCCCCTCCCTTTTGGTACTACTTATACATGTATATGATGTGACATGAAGTAAATAACTTCATATCCAGTTTTTAATCATTGATTAAGGGGACTTTTTTTTGAGCGAAAAATCTAAATATCCTAACCGTTTTTCTTAAATGAATTTAAGCCATTTGAACTGATAGTTTCTGATAGTTTCAGATACTTTCAATTTTATATCCACTGATTAGTGTAATAAAATGACTTAGAACATTTTTTACACAAAATTCAATAAAACAGAACCAATGCAATGTACTTCTGTTTGTATACCTTAAGACATGATAAAAGTTTTGTGATTTTAATTATTATAATGTAAGTAACTGTAGGAAAATAAATTTTCAGAATATAACAAAAATGTGAAAACATGTACTTTAGTAACTTCACAACAAGTTACAACTTTTTTCATACTATACTACTAGAAGTAAAACCTGAATAAATTCATCTTTAGCATTGAACCTTAACTTGTCAATCCAGCATTTTCATGTGTCTGGACGGGCCCCTCCAAAATAGCCGCCACCAGCATTGAAATTGGTGTTTTAACTGGATTTAGTGAATTTCACATTAAGAACGTTTCTCCCAGAACAGCCCTTTTTTCACATCTTTCCCTTCAAAAGATGTCTCGGGGGACACAATGGGGATTTACCTCCCTTTGTAGATTGAGTTTGAACGTAATTGAGTTTGATGTAATGCCCATCATTTCCAGAAAAAATGAGGACATTGAGTGCAGAAAATGGCCCAAAATGCCAATAAGAAAGCCCATTTTTACACTATTAAAAGAAATGGTACTTAAGACTTCATTTTTAGAAAATAATACTGAATGAAGTGCAAACTTTGCATCAAAAATGAGCAAAAAGTGCATTTTGCCCTTTTCGCTTCGCCCCATTAATAGGTAATTTGAATTTTTTGCAAGATGGTAACCCAGGGATTAACTTTGTCAAGTTTCATATCTATCATTCAATAAGTAATGAAATTAGAAAGTATTGAACAAGTCCTAGCTTGTTAAGGTGAAAATGGTCACTTCTCACCCATAATGACCTTAATGTCGCAGCCAGTATGTCTAGTTCAATTAATTTATAAGTTCTGATTTTTTCACAATTCCTCAATCAAAAGGTGTCTTAGGGCCATCATAAGTGCCCCACATTACCTGAAAAAAATCTTAGTCAATGTCTGCAGAAAAATGATGATAAGATAGAATGTTTTCAGTTTCTGAAAGGTACTAGTTCTCATTTTAGGAAAAATAACTAAATGAAAGGCAAATTAGGGTTGAAAAGACCAAAATTGCATTTTATGCCCTTTTGCACCATCCCAACATTGCTAAGGCAACTGGAATAGGGGTTCAAATGGCTTTTCTGATGGCCAATCACACAAAGAATAACTTTGATAGCTGTACATTTATCAGTAAATTAGGAATGAAATAAGAGCATCTAGAAATATCCCTTCATGTTAAGTTGAAAAATTGGCCACTTTTGGTTCAAGTCCCATCCAGTATTGAGTCAAGTACATTTTCTGTAAGGTTTCATAATCGGAATAAAATTACAATCGATGATCGGAAATAATTGTATGACCCTTTCCATCAATCAGCGATTATATAATCAAAATATTCACTCAGTGTTTTAATTCAGGATTTCCGAAAATATATGACATGAAGTTGCAATAGTTTAAGTGACTTTGTTTCATACAATAGAATACTAAATCAAACATAATCAACCTATAATAAGTGGTTTAGCGGTCGTTTTGTTTATTAAAAAAATTGATTTTCGGACATTTTTGTTTCATTTTTCGAGAAATGGAAATATAGTATATTGTCCAATAGTTGCCAATTCCATATGGCCCACCAAAAATATCAACACAGATCTCAATAATTTACAATAACAGTGTAGTAATAAAAATGTACCCATCATGGTTTAATTAAGAAGAGTTTTATCCCCATGAAATGTTTTTTCTTCAGAAATATTAATTAATTAAAACAAGTACATGTTGTATCTCATTGTCAATAAAATGAATTTCGACAGAAGCGATGATCGATTATTATACTTCATAATCGATTGTCTCCCACTTTTACTGAAACAATTATCTTGCAATCAATCATCATTAAATCACTAATGTTCTTTATAGAAAATATTACAGTTGAACAGAGTATGTTCAAATGTTAATTTCAGTTATTACTTTCATAATGTATAAATTCATCTGAAATAAAATAATATTAATCGGAAAGATTTTTTTACATGCCATCGGTTGTGATATACATTGTTTTTTAAGTGATCACGACATATCTTATCTATACAGGTGTATTTTGAAACTAGTTTATTCAGGTAGGTAGACTATATGAGTTACAACCTCATTGTACAGAAAAATTATCTTTGGTATAGAATATTTCAGCGCAAAAAGGTTGAAACTGGTGAGATACAACCTTTTTGCGCTGAAAAGATTTCCTAAATTTGAGTTACAACCTTTTGACACATTTTGATATTATGACTTTAAATTTAGACTTTGATCTTCAGACTCAATTATAGTATGTTTAAGCACTTACTGACTGAGAAAATGCAAAAAAAATGATTTTTGAAAAAAAATGGAGTTACAACTTTTTTGCGCTCAAGGGACGTCGTATGTTAATTTCTTTTCGAATGATCTCTTAAACAATCTCTTATTATATGTTAGAAAAATTCATATTTTTAAAAGCACTTTCTATGGTTATTCTCTCACCTGACAATATGTTTAGTTTTTAAACATATTGTAACATTTATTCAAGCATACTTGTAAATTCCAGATTATGATAAGAATATTAGGTACGGCAAATAACTACAATAGCCGATTCAGAGAAAAACAAACCGGTTAATATCGGTTAACCGTTAAACCCCTAACTACGAACACAGTCTTTGGGTTGCGCCCAATAACATGTATAGTCTATCTTATTACATGTATGTTTAATTCTAGGCAAGGATAGAATGCCTGATATTGATGACAGAACAAATCTAAGCTACACAGAAGCTGTTATTCATGAAAGTATGCGAATGGCGTCTATTATTCCCCTTGGTGTTCCACATATGACAACATGCGATACGGAAATTGGTATGCCTTTCTTTTCCCTTAGATTGCATTTGTACAACAGTATGTACATATATACTTGTATATTAAAGGGCAAGTGTTGTAGTTGTTTGTCGGTCATAGCTTACAGGGCAAGCGTCGTAGTTGTTTGTCGGTCATAGCTTACAGGACGAGTGTTGTAGTTGTTTGTCGTCCATATTTTACAAGGCGAGTGTAGTAGTTGTTTGTCGTCTACATTCAGTTGGTTTGTATGGACAATACTAAGCTGAGAATGACAAAAATTATGTTCCATTATTAGTATACTGTCTGTCTGACAAAGTTTGGTTACAAAGCAAGAAAATGATTGAAAAATGATGAGAACATGTTTTTATAATCATACTACAGAATTCCAAAATGAACTTATTTGATAGGAGTAATTTATTTGAACCTGATTTAAGTGTCCACCTGCTGTTAGCGACCAATTCAGTCTCTTCCAGTCACTGGCCGCTTAATGCAGGTATACTGTATGTAATTTTCAATAATTTATGATCAAGTTATATAGTTTATCATTTAACAGTCTACGAAATAAGGATATTTTTATGACAGTGGTTGCCCGTACAGGTCATGATAGAATGACGCAATCAGGTCGGTGCAGGGAGTTTTTGACTGTATAGGTGTAGACATATGTGTAATTTTAGACTGATATCGAGGTCATCTTTCTTTATTTATGGTAGTTTTAAGTCGAATTTAGGATATATGTGTAAATGATACAATAAAATGGCCGGTGCAGGGATTTTTTTGGCTGCATATGAGTAATTCATTCGACAGAATAGCAAAAGTACGTAGTATGTATAACATGGTCGGTGTTAGGAATTTTCGACTGTATATTTTTTGATGTGTAAATAATGACTTAGATCTAGGTCATCCTTCTTTTTTCTATATAGATGATGTCATTCTGTCCGATGTAGGGACATTTTGAGGTGCAGGGTAAAAACAAGAGTTATAAGCTAACACAAGTAGATGACGGAAAGTAAACATTCAAAGGACAATTATTAAGGGCCGATAATTAAGGTTAAATAGATCATTCATTTTGGTCTAGCAGACGATAAGTTCAAACTATTATTTGACGTGACTGACATCTCTGATTCTCACTAAATGAATAGAAAAAATGATTCAACCTTTAAATACTAAAAATGGCGCATGCGCTGTTAATTAACACATACGATTGAACAATTCATGTGATATTTTGATTGGCTGATTTAGCTGTTTAATAATTGGACAATGATGTCTTAAAGATGTAATTTCATTGGCTGAAAATGTCGTAATTTGATTGGTTGCCAAGATTTAAACACATATGTAAATAGAGCAAACATAATGTGCTAGCTTCATTTGTAAGTTAGCCACCAGAGAGTAAACATGTATTCTACACGGTGCCCAGATTGTTACAAGGGATTTAGTAGAAAGGATGCGATGTTGCGACATTTTAAACAAAAACATAATGTATCTTTCAACACAACAGTGTCAGAAGGAGCGCTTTCACCACCACCACCACCACCACCACCACAAGGGGCGCTGCCACCACCACCACCACCACCACCACCACCACAAGAAGCGCTGCCACCACCACCACCACCACCACCACCACAAGGAGCGCTGCCACCACCACCACCACCAAACTAATTAAATTGCAAATTAAGGAACCATCTTTTTTAGATGTTTATGTGGACCATTTTTATACTATGACGGGCTTTTCATCATCAATTTGTTTGACTTCCAAAATACATTTTTGAATGATATTTTTTCCACTTTTTAAACAAGTTTTTATATAGTTATCAAGACCAATCGGATAACAAATTTATATTCGCGCTCTTTTTATCACAATTTTAAATGTTTTAAGTCATTTCATTGTACAAGAAACTTTATATAAAATACTGAATTGTTCTCTTTAGCCTGTGGGAAGACAACAATGGTGAAAGAGTTATTACAGAATCACAACTCAATCATTCAACCTGGCATACAAAGAATTGTATGGCTCTATAAAAGGTGGCAACCTATGTACACCGTCATAAAGCGAACTGTGGAACCAAATGTGGAGTTTATTCAAGGTATCCCTGCAGATTTAGATGACGATGACTACTTTGACCCACGAATCAACAATTTACTGATATTGGACGATTTATACTCAGAAGCTGGCAAAGATAAACGTATCACCGATTTGTTTACGGAGGGGTCCCATCACAGATCTCTCTCTGTGATTTCAATTAATCAAAACTTGTTTGGAAGTAAGGATCCAACTCAACGACGCAATTGTCATTATTTAGCATTGTTTAATAACCCAGTAGACAAGCAATCTGTCATGACACTAGCTAGACAAATGTATCCTGGGCAGAGTGACATACTTTTAAAACAATTTGTCAAAGCTACGAAGTATCCATATGGACATTTATTAGTGGATTTAAAACCATTCACACCCGAAGATCAGAGGTTAAAATGTATCAGACAAAATAAGTTAGATTCCATTGGTCACGTGACCCCTCAAGAACCTATAAAAGAAGGTGTTTTAACAGACACCAGTCATTCTACAGTTGGATTACAGACGGAGCACATCGAAGATAAGTCAGAAAATAATATAGGAAATAATCTAGAAAATAATACAGAAAATATTTCGGAAGAAATAATGGAAAATAAAGGACACGCTTGCGACGATTGTGGTCAGTTATTTGACACTATTCACGACGTGCAAAGACATGTCAAAAACGACTGGTGCCCCGAACACATGCGGCAAAAGAAACGAAAACATGAGGAAGTGAGCGATAGCGAGCCAGATGATTCTGTAGAAGATAACGAGGCCTATGTACAATTATGGAAAAGAGCCCGTACAAGAAATGACCAAAAGTTCGAAAAAATATATAACACATATATTGAAAATGGTGAAGACAGTGACACTGCACAGGACATGGCAGAAGAACGCATACAACCCTATAATGAAAAGGAGTTTATCGGCAAATATCAAACATTAATTGACAATTACATTCTGCCACTTAGAAAAAAATAGATTACATACACAAATTATGGCTCAGATTGATAAGCTGATCTCAAAAGGTCAGACAAGTACTTCAGCCGTGATAAAGGTCATAAGAAAACATAAGAACTCATTTCAGGATATATTTGATATGGAATTTTCTGATGATGAAAGTAGTGAAGAGGAAGAAGAAAGTGACTCTGAAAATGTATAAATAAAAACAGTTTATATCAAGATGTTCATTTGTGTTGTGGACTTTAAGCAGTCAACATGGCTCCGTGGGAAGATTATTTAAAGAAAATATACTACGATGCTAAACATCCCGGTGCATTTGCCGGGCCACAAAAACTATATAATGTGGTGAAACGAGAGGGAAAATTTAACATTGGAATGCATAGAATCAGGCAATTTCTACATAATCAAGAATCCTACAGTCTACACAAACCAGTAAGACGACGATTTCAGCGAAATCATGTAATAAGTGCCGGTAAAGACGATTTGTGGATGGCTGATTTAATTGATATGAAAAAGTTTGCCGACTGGAACCAGGGTTATAAATACATCTTGTTGGTGATAGACACGTTCTCTAAATATGTGTGGTTACAACCATTGAAATATAAAACTGGCGAAGAGGTAGCCCGTGCTTTCAAGAAAATTTTCAACACTACTAACAGATCGCCTGCAAAACTGATTACTGATAAAGGTTGATATCATATTTTATTTATCAATTGTGTACACAATCAGTTGATTAATAATACTGTCGTTTAACTTTTATGTTTGCATTCTTATATTTTACTATGGTCTTTTATTCTAAACTTTCAGGACAAGAATTTCGCGCCAAAACAGTACAAGACGTTATGAGAAAGAAAGACATCCGCTACTTCCCTACCCAGAATGAAACAAAGGCGTCAACATCAGAAAGAATCATTTTAACAATTAAAACCCGACTCAATCGGTACTTATCTTACAAAGACACAAACACATTTCTACCAGTGTTACAAGATATCGCTGACAGTTACAACCATACTTTTCACAGGACCATTGGAATGAGACCCGCCGATGTCAAAGAAACCAATCAAGAGGAAGTGCGACTCGCTACTTATTTCGCGCAAAACCCAAAGTACAACAAAGTGGAAAATAAACTCAAACCTTTCAAGTTTAAAATAGGGGACTATGTAAGGATCAGTCATTTGAAATCAACATTCACTCGAGCGTACGATCAAACATATACTGGTGAAGTATTTAAAGTACACAAGCGATATCATAGAGGTACAATACCGATATACAGACTCCGCGATTTACAGGACGAAAATATTCAGGGTACTTTCTACAGCAGGGAACTACAGAAAATAGACTATGATCCGAACCAGGAATTTAAAATTGACAAAGTGTTAAAAAGTCGTGGTAAAAGACCCAACATACAATATTTTGTACAGTGGAAACATTTTCCGCGCAAATTTAATTCTTGGGTCAAAGCTAGTGATTTAAACTGATGATGATGTGTGTAGTAAATTATTTATTGCATTTATATTCTGACAACAATTTATATAATTTGTGTAACGAATAGATAATAAACAAATATATATTCCGTATCTACTCTTATGTTATCTTTTCACTTACAGTGCCTGTATTATACGTTCTTATATAAATGATAGTACAATTTAAACTAGAATGCGCTGAAGCGTTCAGGGGAAAAGATGTCTGTTATAATATGTAAATACCCTACTCGTAGTACTTTACTCTGTACCCCCCTCTCAAAACTGATTTAGTTTTTCAATATTTTATAAACCCGCTGATTTCTGATTGGATAGCTAATAATGCGTGTAAAAATACTAACATCAATGTCGAAGGATAATACCCACATCAAGTATTTATCGTGAAATTAATTTAATATTAAAATAATAATGTTCAAAAATGTTATGGATTTAAACTTGTTAGATTCAGTGCATTTGTTTCTGTCGATTGGGTAGATCAATCATCTGCACGTGGTTGGGCAGATATCCACGTATAACAATATTTACTTGAATCTAGGATGGATGACCTGAAGAGAATACGAGACTGGGAACCACGCTAACTTTAATTTTGTTTTGTAGGTGGCGAACATGAATAAATATATGTGGCAGCAGAATTGAGTAAAGACGTTCGGTTATTGTGCTTATGTTGGTTTGATAGATATTGACATATAATAAAATTACGTATATACTAAGTGTAAACATGTTTTAGATTCGTACAATTATTTCATGTTGGAACGATTGCTTAATTGTTATAACATATGATGTTAATTTAAAATAAAACATAACCGAAGGGATCTATCAAAGTGTGCTGTAGTTTAATTTTATTATGTGTCCAGTCTTCTTGTATATAATTAGATACGTTCTGAGAGAAACTCTTATGATCTAGCTTTTAACGCATACCTCAAGCTTACTGATACGTAAATATAAAATCCAACTATGTACTTATACCGGTGATTAAATTTTCACTTGGTAGTAAATAATATGTCAAAATTAAAGTTATGTTGTTTTATTATATATACGTATCGTTTATAACACAGAGTTTCTCTCGTTAAGTTTATGTACAACATCTAGATATTTATAAAAAAGAAGATAATGCTTTTCTAATTTAGCGGTCGCGAATAAAGGCCATTGTACGTTATCTGTAAATATGTATACATTATCATATGACTCAGTCGATAAGGTTAGCGTCTAGCCAATAGCTTAACAGTTGGAAAAAGCGTGGTAAATTTAAACCGCGAAATTCATATGTAAACAAAATTATAAACTACGTTTTGTGTATGGAAAAAACAAAAGGTTATGAATTAAACAATAGTAACCAACAAGCTACGACATTTAATTTTACAACTGATCGTTTAAAACACTCACCTTTTTTAATATCTATATCTGTAATTTGTATGACAAAATATAACGTGATCTTTCACAAACTGTCGATGTCTCGATATGGAAAATTACCAATGATTACCTCATAGATATTATTAGAAATCATCGGGTTCCCAAAGGTTGTGACGTCATTGTTTGTAGTCTGACTACTAGCTAGCACTATATCCTGTTTGTAGAAAATTTGGTTGCCCATTAGAAATTTTTGATTGCCCGAACTAGAAATTGGTTGTCCCGGGCAAGATAAATATATGAAACACAATGTATTTTATATACATGTATTTTACGTTGGTAGATAGCCAGAACATTGAAATGAGTTTTAGTTCTTAACAAAATCAATTACTATGTCATCCTTTACAGCTGGTTACAAGATTCCACGTGGAACAGAAGTAGCAATCAATCAATATGCTCTTCATTATGATCCTACAGCTTGGAAAGAAGTTGATCGTTTCATTCCTGAAAGATACTTGGATGAAAATGGAAAACTTGGACCAAAACCTCAGAATTGGCTTCCATTCTCTGCTGGGAAGAGAGTCTGTCTAGGAGAGTTTGTGGCTAAACCAGAGCTTCATCTTCTATTTGCTTGTCTGATGCAGAGATATGAATGGAACATGGTTTCTGGGAAATGTGCCAATCTCACTCCCTGGGGAAATCCTTTCGGGCGGTTTTGCAATCCATACAAAGTGATTGCCAAGAGAAGATATTAATTATTTCATTGGTTGTCATGAAGTGACCGTGCGCCTAAAGATGCACGTGCATACATACAATGGTACACGCATTAGGAGCTGAACATTGTGAGAGTTTTTCAATAATGCATTGTACATGTATCAGTTTTTCATGTTGTTTGCCGTTGAAAATTTGTACTTGTATTTTTAACTTTTAACATGGCATTGTTATTATTATCTTTTAGATTTGCTGTTATTATTTATTCATAGGCTTTTATAACTCTTTACAAAGAGAGGCTATTGTACAGCTATTGTGTTTTATAATGTATCTGTTAAATATGTAGTTGATGTACATAGACTAGGCTTAAATAAATAGATATACATATGTATTTATAAATGACATTCCAAATGAGAATTGAGTTGTCATTTAATTTCAATACAGTTCGCATTCCACACATTATAATGTGTGAGTGCTTTTCAAATAATTGTACATCAATCCTAAGGTACCGAATCCACAAATAGTTCGGGCAATTAATAGCAATTTAAACAGATTGTCTCCATATAGACACATGAAACCTGAACTATTTTCTAGGTGGAGCTAAATCGGCGATAAGTGCGATGAGTTGTGCGTCCAGTAATGCCTTTTATAGTCTCATGTTATTCAACTGTTTAACGATTCGTCCATGTTGGGAAATATCGAAAACCTGGACTGTAAACCCGGATCAGAGTTGATGACTTTGATGAAAAAAAGATGTTAAAGTTGTTATCAAAAACAACACCACAAACGACCACGGAGACCGTTGTATGTACAATGTGTACTCAGAGTAATCTTTTATAAGCAAAGTTAAAACAGAATATTCATTATTGCTGTAAAACAGTTTATAAAGTTTGTTTATACATGTAGTTGGATTTATCCAGAATTTTAGGTACATTGTATATTGAAATGTCCTCCGTAAATACATGACACTTTAACAGAAAATGTAGTTCATATTCTACTTCATTGAATAAAATAAATTACAGGTACGGTTAACATGGTCAATTA
Organism: Mactra quadrangularis; assembly: GCA_025267735.1. NCBI lineage: Eukaryota > Metazoa > Mollusca > Bivalvia > Venerida > Mactridae > Mactra > Mactra quadrangularis. The sequence continues at coordinate 9,102,842 of CM046303.1, read as the reverse complement.
TCAAATATTTATATTAACATGCAATCTGATTAAAACCCGATCTTAATTTTCCGCTCGCATACTCGCTAATTTACATAGGTCTACAGGATATGTGTTTACGGAAACTGATTGACATGCATGTGCTGTTTCTTCGTGTGAATAAAAATACGTTACTAGTGCGTTGGCTGACTTTGTTATTGCGTTGTCCTAACTCTTATAATGTAAACATAACGTTTCGTTCCTGGTCCGACCACTTCTAAGAATGCATTATGCACCGCTCCTATGAATGCATTATTCACAGACCCCGATCAGAACTTAACATCAAACTTGAAAGGTAAAGCTTCAGAGACATACTTCATTGGAAGAACCTTCTTCCTCAACACGTCTTCGTCAAGTTTTTTCAGTTAGTATTGCCCTTCACGACTAGACTTTCAAGAGACCGGCTACGGCTAGATTGAGTTCAACAGAAAGCATAGGTCTACAACATATAGAACAGTAAGTAAAGAGACAAATACAAGAACTCATAATTATTTTAATAAAATAATCACTTATTCTACACACAAAATCCTGGATCCGCCCTTGCTGGGCTAAAACTTTTTGTTAGTTCACCTATTTTACCAAGTTTTACTTAATAGATGAGGTTTTCTTAATTCACAACAAGACATTTTACTATGGACCCTATATATACATAGGGTCCTTGATTTTACTGTCCGAGCAATTTAAGTATTAATTTTAATTTAAACCAGATCAACCAAAAGTTTCGTTTTTATTGTAAGGAAAAGAATGTCATGTCGCAATGTCACGGCCGCAATACCACGTGACTACGCCATCGTAATGCAACGATTTGATGAAGAAAACAGTGGAAATCGGAGTTTAAAAGAGCTGCAAGTCTTTTAAATCTTGTCAGATTTCCATTATACCTATACGCGAGGCTAGGCAGAAAAGTGTATACTTTTTGCTGCGCATCACATCTCCAACTATATATTTCTTTTATATTATTCTTTGTAGTTTTCTATCTTTTTTATTTTAAACCGTAGCATTTGCAATGTCATAGTCACGTGGTATTGCCGTCGTGAATGTAAACTATCTACAAATGTACAAATGCATATAGAATGTTTGAAGATATGCACCACCAGAATAAGTGGTGGTTATTTTGACCTGAAATCTGCTATATCTGCAACAAATTGTGTGTCTAAACGAAGGATAGCAAAAAACCGAAATAGAATACATGTACATGTATTTGTTGTTGTACGCACAAATCTGCTAAGTTGTTGTGCATAGATTTATATAGTCTCAAGTTCACCGCGTCCAATAACCTTAATAATGTAGCTACCGGCTAAAACAAGGTACCAAATAAAAAGTGGATGGATATGTTGCGACAGCTTCCCTCATTCAGAAGTAATATATTTATACAGGTCAGTAGTACTGTGTTTTATAAAACGACACCATGATCAAGAGCATGTACTACTCAGGCACGTAGGAAGCACCTTCAGATTGGGGGGGGGCTAATTTATTCAGATTCAGAAAAGGAAACAGTACACAGTTATCATATAAGTCTAGTTTTGTCCTACAAAAACCCTCGCCTTTTTCTCAGTCTTGAGACTGACTAAGACATTTGGTTATTTTAGGTAGTTTTATTGCTGAAAAGCACGAGTGAATCAATCAAATGAGTGTGACTGATTAAATAAAGATGCTCTATCACTATAACTAAAGAAGAAGAAAATTGGGGGAGCCCCCCAAACCCCCCAGCCCCCCCTGTTCCTACGGGCTTGCAACTGTGTATATTAGTTATTGCTGATTTAATGAAAATATCCCTGTTGTTTTATGCTATTTCTTGTACCTTATTTTTCCTTTTTGTTTATAGATGAGTGAGGTTGTGTCCCCTTCAAACCTAACCGAGTAATGCATGGCATAATTTAACAAGTTAACTGAGTTCAAATCGTTCTTAGTGCCATTTTATATAATTTGCTTCATTTTCGCGTTACTTTTAATTACTCAAAAGTTCTTTATTTACGCTATTTAGTAATTCAGGTATGGATAACTTCTAAAATTCCGGTCCAATTCAAAGGAACGGAAATTTTATCAGTCGACATCCGGGCTTTCTCTGACGTAATTTCCTTCTAGAAAACGTTTTTGTTTCAGATATTTGTTTATATTTCTCAAATATGGGTCGAAAGAAGAAGAAGCAATTGAAACCATGGTGTTGATATCCTTTAAATTGAAAGAATAAAGTTGTGGTTTATTAATAATCCAAAGTTGATTGCTGATTATGTCGAACGAAGTCGCACAGTGAACGATACTTTCTGACCAAGTTGGCGTCTCTGAAATTTTGACACGTTTTTGTCTTTCACTCCTTGACATTGAATAATTTGATTTTTTCTTTTATTCGTTGTTTTATTTATTGTTCAAAAACATAATTTATTTCATGCATGATGTACCGATATTTCCCCATAGTTTATGGGTGCGTTGCTTAAGCAAATCGCTACGTATCGCTTTGTGTCCTGGTACCCAAAATTTGATGTCACACACTCATTCCTTCTGTTGTAAGAAGGGTACCAGGACAAAAAGCGATACGTAGCGATTTGCTTAAGCAATGCACCCTATGTCACAACGATTAACCCTTTCGTACCCATATATTTTCGTACGACGCGGGTAAAAACGTTCAAGTTGTTAGGTTTTAATTCGCAAAGTTTACCATGTAGATATCAACTACCGAAGGGGATTAACTCTACACAGAGTAGTAGAAGTGTTCCAACAAATTATATTCATGTAGATTGATACTTGGAAGATGATTGCTAGAGTATCGGTACTCTAGACCCTTGGTCTATAGTTATGGAAGTTCCGTAGCTGTAGACAACTCTTACTTGGGCAGGCTGCTGTAACGGAAGTATAATAACACAACGGCTAGAATGCACTTTACCGGTACGCGTCTACTGAGCATACGTCATTTTGCATTCTTCATTGAGTCGGTACTGACGGTGACTGTTAAAAAGCAGGGGTTCGGGGGAGGTAGTCCCCGATAAAAAAAATCAGAAAATATCATGAAATTAAAATAAAATCACTTACATTTCTATTCAAACAGGGTTAGGGTTATATTTCTTCTTCCGGTGAATTACTACGTACCGGTAAAGTGCAGTAGCCCCTAACACAACTATGTTTCAACTTTTAGTCATAAATTTTTTTGTAGATATTTGTTATTACTCAAACAAATATTTAACTTTTTAAGGTGGGGACTTATCCTTCTGTCATTACGCGCCAATTTGTTTATACTAAACATCAGACTCCCAAACTAGAGTTACAGTACTGTAACTTTAGCCACAACCTTATTAATCATATCAGAAACACTTGTTGTCAATTAATTATAAATAAATTTTAAAAAATTGTATAACTTGAAACTTCAGTATTTTTTACTTAGTTTTATAAACTTAAAACTTGAGTATTTTTAGTCAATTTTAAATACAAGTTTATAATTTTTGCATTTTAACTGATTATAAAAAATATTTTTTTTACATCTTACGGTACCATAACTTTTCCATTGAGTCTAGAGTTACAGGAGTTCTGTAATTTGAGTAATCCTAGACAACCTTATTAGGCCAGTGCCCTAGAAAATTATAAGATGATTACTGCTTTATGGTTATTGTTAATCTTATTGAAATTTATTACAAAATATCAACAAATTATGTATTGTGTTTAGAAGTTTATAAATAATTTAGTTGATCACAATAAATTTACCTTAATTGCTAATAAGTATTGCAACAGAGAATTTGATGATGAAAAGATTTTAATACAACACCAGAAAGCAAAACATTTTAAATGTCATATATGTCACAAGAAATTATACACAGGACCTGGTTTATCTATTCATTGTATGCAGGTATGTTGAAATTATGTTGAAGTAAGAATTTAAATTGCATAAAAATGCTTTTTAGCTCACCCTAACATTATATCAGAGATTCAGTGATGTGCTTATTGTGTCACTGGTTGTCTGTCATCCATATTTCTACATTTGGTCGTTGGACAATTTATAAGTCTATTACTTGTATTAGACCACAGTTTGGATCAAATATAAAAATGATCAAAATCTTATTACCAGCCCTTTTTTTCCTTATATAACAGGGGCCTTTTACAGGTGCCTTCCCCTCTTGAAATTTCTTAAAAATCATGCAGTTTTCTTCAAGTTTGGAGTTTACCTTGGATATTTTGTTCCCCTTTCAATAAAATTGCGATAAAATTTCCCCAAATGTTCTATATATAAAAAGGCCACAGGCCCTTTCCCCAAGTACTGAAAAAAGCTCTGATTACAGTCAAATTCTTTTACATAATAACAAAAAATGAAAGGTTAAAAACAATATCTTTAGCTATGTCAAATTCTGGATGTCAAAGTTTATCTCATGTTAATAAAGCTTTATGGAACGGGTTTGTTCATGGACTGTGTCTGGTTAAATTAAGTCAAATTTATTATTTAGTAAATACAGTACTGAAGCGCCTATTCAATAAGTTTGTGAATGTTCATAAGCTATTTTATTGTTATATTTGAATGATGAGAAATGCTGCATAGTGGTTGTAATTTTGTTACAATTCATTACATGGTGATGCAAACTTTTGCTTCATTTTATATTTTAAATTTATTAGCTAATATGATTTAGACTATAATGATAATGATGAATTCATTACATCAATTTCAGGTTCATAAAGAAAAAGTAGATAAAGTACCTAACTCTGTACCTGGAAGACACAATATTGAAATAGAAATATATGGTATGGAAGGAATCCCAGATGAAGATATGAAAGAACATGAGAGACAAAAAACTAATAAAGGTAAATCTCTTTTTAAAATTAACATCAGTCATTGCCTCTAATCATTAGCCCGAACCCCTGATGTAGTGATAATTGATAACTTGGGAAAGTTACTTATTTCTTTGCTTTAGTCATTCTTTATTCAAAGTTTTGTTTTATTCCTTTATTGTCACAACTTCAATAATGCTAATGTTAATAAATGAATAAAGGTTGAAAATAAACTCATGTCAATTTTTGATAATTTATTCATGTTAATTATGAACTCTGTCTCTCATTTCTGACCAAACATGGCCAGTTCTTTCCTCCCCTCCGAATAAAGGCCACCTGTGAACAAAGGCCACTTTTCTCTTTTCCCTTGGCCGGCCGTTGTTCGCAGGTTGGACTGTACATGTTGTGTATTTCAGCTCAAGCAGCTAAAGGTGGTGATGAAAGTGACGATGATGATGTACCTGCACAGAAAACATCAACACAATCAGCTAATGGTTTATCTGCTCCTCCTATGCCTGCACCAGCTATGGGCTTTATGGGTCCTGGAATGCCTCCCATGCCACCACCTATGGGTATGGCTCCTATGGGTATGAGACCAGGAATGGGTCCAATGGGTAAGTTCTATTAAAGTAGTTTTATGTTGACTTATTAGACAACTAATGGGTGCTTCTTATGGTGGCATCCTCTTTTGCTTGTGCAAGATATAATTATGTCTCTTTTTATTCAAATAACTAAAAACACTAACTGCATGTACACTGTTAAGACTCTTTTTAACTGTTTTGTTTGGTTTTAGAATCATCTTTTGACTATAAGAAGACATCTTAATTGTTGAGTTGTTTTATTATAAAACATAGGATGAAATGAGTAGATATACTTCATGTTTCTTTATTTGTCACTGTCTTTTCACAGATTGTATTTTATATGTAATTGTCTGTGTTGTCTTGATGGCTTTAAAATTAATTGTTTTGTGTGTTTTGTCTTTTCAGGGCCAATGGGACCAATGTAAGTTTATTATAAAATTATACTCTAGTCTTGACATCAATGTAACATGTTTAACTATTGATTTGCATTGTTTACATTAAAAGTACATGTTCTACTATAATTTCAATGATAATGTGCTGTTTATATTATTCTCAATTGCACTTAATAAGTTAATGTCTGCTTTCCAAATTTCACGGTGAAAAGTCTCACTGCCAGATTAAGGGGATACAGATAAGGGTAACATTGTTATTTAAGGGTGTTGGAAAATAGTCTTCAAATGTAGTCATCACATAAATTTAAGCATTTTAACTAATTTATATCATGCTCATTTGAAGACACTTCTTTATTTTAGGATGGGTCCAGGAATGGGACCAATGCCGCCAAGACCTTTCATGGGTGGACCTGTACCACCAATGCCTGGACCTCCGATGTCTGCTCCATCAAAACCTCTCTTCCCATCAGCTGTTGCTGTAAGTATATCTTGTATAGCTTATTGTTATGTCAATCTGTACCGATCAATTACTGAATACTTGGTAACAGACTGAGACTCAGTGTGTGTATCAAATATTTATTTGATTGTTAATTCTAGAATTAATTTTGCTTACCAGAGTATTAGTTAGTATAAACCTGGTTTCTGATATTCTATTCTTCATCGAGTGTAAACAATATTGAAATGAATTGATTAGAAATAAGGTTAAAACTTAAGAATTGCTGACCAGTGTAAGCAGAATTTGTCAATTGTAATTTAAACCAATTTCTTTAATTACAAATTGGTTTTCTCTCATTGATTTTAATGAGCTAAGTGCCATAAACTTACTAAAATTTTCCGAAATCACTTGACCAGCTCTATGACTGCAGTTATCATGGGTGCACAAAAATGAGTGCCTCTTCAATTTTACTTTGTTCAAAATGGTTTCTATGATAAAACTGGTTAACCTAAGTAGCATGTAAGTTTGTAAGCAATACAAAGATGCTTTTTTCGGTGTAAACAGTAAATATTTAAAACATATGACTCATGATTTTTTTATTGTAGATTTATTTAATTTTTTTTAGCTTCATATTTATTAAACAAATCAATTCTTATTAAATCTGGTTATGATCATTGTAAAAATAGCATCCTCATACTGATTAATTTTTTTACAAATAGTGAAATTCTTCCTCTAGGAAACGGCAACGTTAAAGTTGAATTACATACATGTAAGATTTAAGTAGATCTGACTTTCTACCTGCCTAATGTTGAATGTTCAACCTTTCATCATTTCTATCAATCATTATTAGCCGGATTTTTCAATGACAATGTTAAATTGCGTTAAAGTTTTTTAATCCGGCTTTAATGTGGTTTCCACATTACATTTCTTGTTATAAATATTTCAGTCATCAAGTTCATCATCTCCATCATCCAGTGGTGTATCAAAGCCAACGTTCCCTTCTGCAGCTGCCATTACATCATCACCATCATTAACTAGCGGTGCTACGATCACAGGAGCTCCACAAATCAAGAAACCAGAATCTAGTTCAGGTTTGACATCTAAACTGATGCATCCTGATGAGGATATATCTCTGGTATGTGGTGATATTTATATATATTTTTAAAACATGCATACTCTCTTCACACAGTAAGTGATATATATTTATTTATTTTACCTCTCTATACTAGTAGAGAAGGTTATTGCTTGAAGTAGATTACTATAAAACTTAATGGTAAGAATTTTAAAGCTGTTACATTTTATATACTATTCAATTATGCTAATTTTGCTCAAAATTTTAACTATGTAATAAAATGGCAAATGCAGATAACTGTTAATACCAGTTTACTGTTTTACAGTTTATATTTCAAGGTTTTAAAATTGAGCACAGTTTTCAAAGGTAAGCTTGATTTCAGTTTGTTTCTGTCAAAACTGTGTTTTTAAATTAAACATGTATAAAAATAACCATGTTTCAGGTTAAAGTCTTTTATTAAACAGGTAAGATCTTAAAATTATTCTGAAGACAAATATCTGAAATCACTTTTAACATGTGCATGTTTTACATCTACTTTTTGACAGGAGGAAAAAAGATTATCCATGCCTAAGTATGCCCATTTTGCTGGTAAAGGATTGTCACAACCAACTATGGCACCAACTTCAACAATGGGTATGGCTACTCCAGCTATGGGTATGGCACCTAACAGTATGGCTATGGGTGAGTTTGATTTATAAACTTCTTAGTTTTCAGATGTACCATGTTCTTTTTATCTTTTTTTTTTTTTGGTTTAATGCTGTTGCAACACATTTTAAAGGTTATATCACGGCCGTCCGTCCACCTGCTCACTGTTCCTGGCTAAATCTCTGGATTTAGCTGTTGACCGACCACTAGGCGCATATTTCCATCAGTGACTGACTACTGCCCTACATGATTTAGAATCGGTGGTAAAAGGGAGAATGCCCTTAGAAAATTATTTCATGACCAAACTCCACGAATGCCCCATTTGGGAAACAAACCTAAGTAGTCTTGTGCGCTGCTAGACTGAGCTAGCTGGGCAGGCTACAGCATGTTCTATATAAGAAAACATTTATAAGATGGGTCTTATTAACCTGTAAAATTTTGCTTGAGTTGAGATGAAGTGTTTCAGATGATTACTAATTATCAAACAGAAAATTGTTAACATATGAATACTTAAACATCAGGCAACATAAGTGAATGAAAAAAAACACTTGTTCTTACATATTTGATAATGAATTCAGACAAAGTTTGAATAAACTAGTCCCCAATATATACAGTGTTGTTACATTTGAGATATTATATCATACATTTATATCTACAGGTATGGGTCCTGGCAATCCTGCAATGAGAGGGCCAATGCCTCCTCAAGGTTAGTTTTTAAAAACGTTTCTGTTAGTATACTATTGATTTAAAGTTCAATTTGACAAACTATCTTTGCTGTTGTGAGCATATCAAAGTCAAATTTATCCTGCCCAATAGTCACACGTTTTTATGAATTGAATTCTTTGAATTAACATCTAAAACCATGAGAACAAGAGCTACAATTGTTTGTCCTATAGGTTGCTGTTATAAGCTGCAAGTATGTTTAAAGAAAGTATAAAACTTTCATTATTTGATTTAACCAGTTAATTTTTAGAGATATTAACAATCTTTGCTGTTTGCCTCATTGCATTGTATAAAAATTTTGTTGAGTAATTGTGTGTTTTTATTTTCAGGAATGATGGGAATGCCAAACCAAGGAATGTACAATATGGGTTTTCAGGGTAACAGACCTCCAATGTTTCCAGGAAGATATTGAGATAAATGGTTATAGAACTTATGGTGTTCAGCTCTGTCGCACAGATTTAGTGTATCACAGTTAAGTGTCATGTGCTTTAAAGTTGATTATTAAATCTTGTGTTAGGCTCACTTTTATATGAATGTCTTCTTATACTAAAGAAACCGCAAAGGTAAGCTTGACACTGACTGGAAAATAGACCAAAACCATGTGCAAGCATTCAACTACCGCCCCGGTAAGTGGAGTTGAAGTGTCTCAAATTAATGTAATGTACTATTTCAAAATGTTTTTAATGTGTATATTAATGTATGTGTATATATGAAAGGTGTAAAAGCTTTAGTGTGGTACATTCTTCAGGTTGCTATAAGAAAGGTATGTAAATGAGTTAAATTGATTGTAGGATGTATATTTTTCATATAATAATTGTTAAATCACTGTATGAATTCTTCATTACTTGTGACAATTTTTATTACCTTTTTAAATTCATTTTTATCTGTAATATGGTACATTTCATATGGAGCTATCAAACCACCTGTTAAATATTTATGCCTCTTGGGATTTTTTAATTTCTTCTTAATTTGTCAAATTGCTGACAGAAAGGTAGGGAGAGCAAAGTTGCAGTTAGCAGGAACAAGGCAAGTGATGAATGTCACAGTAACTTTTGTTGCTGTTGGGCCTTGCAGAGATGCTAGTTGTTTTAGGGACTACTTTTTGTGTTTACTTTCATTTCAATTATTTAATTTCAACAACAGTTTCTTATTTTCATATGATTTTAAGTTTTAGTCATGATACATACAAATTTTTGTGTATTTGTTGCTAGCATCTCTGGTTTTTGGTCCCCAACTTATGTTGGTGACTAATTTTTACCTTTATAATTATTAAATGCTAATACTACAGTTAATTGTAGCAGTGTTTCCAGGATCAAGTTATAAAGGCAAGTCTTTAAGGTTGATTTTATAATGAATTAACTTAGCTGCAGTATTATTTTTATCATTCATCTAAAATCATCATAAATAATCTTTTTCAAATAAATGTTCTATGAAAAGGAAAGTTAGATCGATTTCTGGAATAATTTTGCAGGCAAGTTGTCACAGCTTTTGCTGTTGGGCCTCTGCCCCCAACATTTGTTGGTGACATTTCTTTTGTTATTGCTTTAAAATACTTCTATAATGATTGCAATATTACATTTATTAAAAGTAACTTAATTTCATCAATTAAAAACTTCTTTTATTCTAATGACAATGATAGGAATTTGATTTATTCATTATTAAATTCATGTAAATTAATTTTAATTGATATTTAAATTTATGAATATTAATTGTAAAACAGTAATGTGAACTTCTTTATCTGTAAAAGTGTTATTTGTGCAGCTTTTGTTTGCAAATTCAAATTTGGCAGTCAACAAATAAGGCATACTGTTTGAAAAAGGGAACACATTATTTTTAAATATCTAAAAATTTTGTAATTAAGAGTTGTTTTCAATGTAAATTTTACTGGTATATCTAGGGCTTGCTTATGTTTTATTTTAGCTACAAAATAGAAGAAACAGATAGATACAGTAGTGTATTATATCTATGGTAGGTGCCATACCTTACCTATATCTTAAATGATCTTACTTATTTTGGAGGGAGGGATGAAAGCTAATTCAACATTTTTATACATGTTGGCTGATAATAAGTAGTACTTGCATAAATCAAGTCACAATTTCCAGAATATTTCCTGCTGTGAGGATATGTAATGGAAATTGTTGGGAATTTGTCCCCCAACACAGTTGGCGACTTGAAGGTAGCTGCTATAATTTTTTTTGAATATAGTTATGTAGGATGCTTGTTCAGCTATTTTTATTTTTGTTCTGTTTTTACAATACAACGTATCTACTGCAGTTGTATGTTGTTTTTAAAAATTGAATTATTACGTACATTGATTAAAAATTCAGGTACTGTTGAATTTTCTTTTATCTAATGTTTTGATTAACTTACAGTAAGTAACCTACATGTAAGTAATGATGGGAATTTGAATATATAATAATTATTAGTCAACAGTTACTTTTTTCACATGATAATACATGTACATGCTCTTATTTTCAGGGGTTTCTTAGTTTGTTAAATTTTATTTACTACTATGATTTGTATCTAAATTTCATGATTTATTCTTTTTTGAACTGGTTTTCTATCATTATTCTTGACTCAAGTTGACTGTAAGGAAGCTAGCCTATATTGCAGCTGAAGAGAAAAAGTGACTACCTACAATTTAAGTAGGACTAAAACTATGTTGATAATTTTGTCTTTAATGATTGTATGTATGTAAAATTTTCAGGACAGGTCCTAAAGCCTTTGGTCTTGCTAAAGGGTTCTATTCCTATTATTAAAAAATCAGGACCTGTCCTAAATATTTTAACTTGATAAAGTGTTCTACATAAAATTTTCAGGACAGATCCTAACATTTTAGAACCTGATAAAGGGTTTTTTCTATGTATTAGCTGCTGAAATGAAATTCAGGAATTTCATGATTTTGAAAAAATTTGGTCTTTGATTCATGATTGTTATATTTTTAATTTTGTAAACAGTAATTTTTGAATACTTGATAAATGTCAATTGAAATTGTAAACCCATCTCAATCTTGTATCATTACATTTGTTTTATCATAATCATTATGTTGCATACTCTTGTATACATGATTTCCTTTATGAGTGTGTATAAATTTTATATTAATTGTCATTGTTTTATTTTTAATCTTTGAAATAATTGATAAAACACATATCTACATATCTTTGTTTGTTATACTTAACTTTACAACAATAAATACAAGCATGAAGTCATTTGACTTAGTGCTGTAGTAGACTGTATGCTCTCTGATTGTGAGGATCCAGTTTGAATCCTATATAAGCAAGAAATTTACTGATGAACGCTTTAGTTCACCACATGTGAGCATAGTATAATTCCCTTGTCATTTGTTTGCTGCACAATAAAACTACCTTCGGAGATTGCTTGATGGAGACCATCTAAGGGAGTTGATTCTTTATATCATTATTACACTTGAATACTGTAGAATGGTAATTACATTAGATGGGCCTAAATAAATTATGTATTGCCTATGGCTACTGAAATAACATCTGGACATGTGTTTGAAATGATTGCACTACTGACCATGGAAAATGAGCCTGCATGTATTTATAGTGATTCTTATTATTGGTTCCAGATTTAGATTTATTTATCACATATTAGTAATTTGAAATAAGATTTGCTAAGCATAGTTGCAATCATAAAATATTTTAGCATTGGAATTTCTAAGTACTGTTACCAATCTAGTGATAGTTCAGTCTAAATACTTGATGGGTGATCAAAATTTGGCATTAGAAGTTCAGGTTGTGACCATGTACAGTTCATCTTTGGCCCTGGCATAAGCTAATAACCTGGTTGTCATTTTTAGCTAGAAAGCTTGTCTAGATTGAATAGTACCTAATCGGGCAAAAAGAACAGGATATACAGGTGATATCTTTTGAGCTTGAAATGAACCCATGTAAACTTAGTAGATAGTTCTTGTCTAAATGAAACTGGAGCAAAGTAATTCATTAAAAGACAATTGCAACAACAGTGAAGAACATGAATCAAAAAGCAAGACTTGGTAACTGAAGTAAAATTAATCATGACTTGTGTAAAGCTATACATATCTATTCAGTACTCGTACATGTATATAGCTGTTGGTGATGGCATTTTACTGAGGCAGATATATATTTGATATTAAAAAAACCAGTATTTCATGTCTATTCTAAAATTACTTTAGTATTTTCAACTTAATTGTCCAGGCTGAAAAGAAAATCGCCTATTTAACTTGCATTTCAAACTTTCTTAGAAGCCAATAAAATGTCTTTAAAACAAATAATATAGCTGCCACTCTCTTACACTAAATAAAACTTTCTAATGAACAAGCTCCTAAATATTCTTGGTTAATATTCATTCATACACAGAAGCCAGATCTTATGGCATTCTATAGGTTTGTCAAGGGCAGCTTGCCAGACTGTCTCCCTTGAAAATAGTTCCTACAAAGAGTTGCACAAACTTACTTTAGCAGGCTTTGTCAGTGGTTAAAAAGATTACCAGAGTTAGACCCTGTTTTATGATGATGAATAATTAAAAAAATAAAATGTTACTGTATATACATTTTTTATTTTATATTTAAAAGCAATAAGAAACACAGTACAAGCTTAAACTATAAAACATAATACACAATAAATGTGTCTTAACAACCATAATGATTGTCTACATGATCATGAGACTAAGAATCACAATATTTACAACCTATTTACATGGTGTAGTTCACAAACTACTAAGCATAAAGAGAGTTAACGGCAAGTTCAACTTGCCAATATTAACTTGAGAATTTCTATTTTAAATCATTGATGGTGTAACATGTAAATATATTTAATTCAAAATATATACATACACTGTATTTACAATCATTAGCTACAAATTAACACTTGTTATTATTTAATTTTATTCAACTGTCAGGGATGCAAACATTAACCTTGCTAATTCACATAGATACTGATAATTATTTTATTGATTGTGTCGAAGTGAGTACAGAGGAATTATTATAGTATTTAGATACAGGAGATTAATGTATGGGTCTGTAACAGCAGAATAGAATTTAACTATATCAATCAAATAATGCTAAATCAAGTCAGGGATGTTATATACCTGGGATTTGCAACAAAGTGCAATTTTAAATATGCATGGTCGTCACTGGGTGAAGCAGGCTGTTCAAACTATTTCAGAGTTTAAAAACTTGATTTATGATTTTGTACTTGTCTTCCATGTAACTTGTGAATGTTTCTGAAGTTTTTGACAAATATTTGTAGCAATTATGACCAAAATTATGACTCTAGGTGATGTAAAATATGGCGGATCAGCGGAAAATGCATAATTTTGTTAAACAGTCTGTGAGCGTAATTTACCTCAAAATCATCTAAAAACACATTTTTCCTAACCTTTTTGTTAATTTGAATGGTACTGGTACCAAATTTCATGTGAATATCTTTATTTAAACTTGTAATACTTGTTACCTGTATGAGCCGAAGTAATATCCACGACAGTGGATTTGATGTAAATCTATGTGGTTAGAAATCCCTGTCATATAAATCTCTGATCAAATCAACCTCCAACATTAAAAGTATAAAGCATACTGAATAATTATAACCTTCCAAGCATAATCTCATATTTACATAGTAAACATTAAGCATAATAAAGCACTTTAAGTCTACACTAGTTACAAATATCGACCATCTGTGTAAGCTCACCTCCTCATGACGGTTCTGATTCGAGTTATAATTGTTATTTATCATGCATTAAATAACAGACCTACATGTATTTGATAGACAATATTCAATAATACAGTAAAAATGCCATTGAAAGAATTACAAATAAAATCAGTCTATAAATAGTACATGTATATGCTTCCACCTGAAGACGGTTTATATTGAAATAAATATATTCTTTTTGAACATGAAATAAGACAAGAATATCCACACAGCTGTATCTAATATATTTATAGGTAAGTATACAGCATGACTTTCTGGAAGTATTCCCCAGAATGTTCTGAAAGGTTGTCTGAAAAACTCATGTCCCATGTATAGAACAATAGCATTCATACCTGCAACATAAAAATAAAGGTTTAACTAGTAACATACATAAACAAGGAGATCATTTTTACACAGGTGAAAGCCGCAAGGAGTTCAAGATGTTTGTTCCCTGATAAAGGGTTATTTTCATTAATATTATTATGTAATAGCTGGTGAAATCATGAAATTTCGTGATGATGAAAACTTTGAAACTTTCACTCATGCTGTTTAATCAAATATCAATTATTATGCCAAAACTGAGAAATCTGAAATGGCTCGCTTTGATTTTGTTGGGTTTCATGCCGCAGCAATGCATAGTATGGCTTGCTTCTTAATACTGTCTATTATTGCCTATCATGAAATTTAATTTTGCGAAGGGCACCAATGATATATAAAAGAACAGTGGGGGTGTAAGATGAACATTATGATTTTACAGGCCCATAGGAACAGGGGGGGGGGGCTAGGGGGGGCTTAGCCCCCCCCCAATATTTTCAGCAGTTATAGTGATTGAGGATCTTCATTTAATTTGTCACACTAAATTGATTGATACATGTGTGCTTTTTTTTGGCAAAATCAATATTGCAAACACTTTTTATGGAACAAGATGCTCAAAATTAATGCAGTGTAACATTAGGAAACGCTTTCGTTTTCTTAAAATAAATCTCAACAAATTAGCCCCCCCCCCCCATCTGAAAATGCTTCCTACATGCCTGTTTTACACAAAATTTGTACAGCCCATATTTACAAATGGTATGCTTATGTAAAATCCTATCACGTAACACTGCAAGTAACACTGTCATGGATGAAAGTGTTCTGTGTTAGTACTGATTTCAGTATTTTGAGAATAAATTTGCTTTATATTTTTTATATGACATCTGTCTATTTCTGTATTTTGAAAGTAGATTTTCATTATTTACAAAACTTTAAACTTCCACCAATGCACTGATTTAAGGGGATATGATGTGTAGATAATATTAATTGTGCAGATATACAGGACAAATTTAAGATAATTGACACTTGGAAACAGGTAGGCATTACAATTGTTTGCAGTGAAATAGCTAATGTAAAGGTGAGTTGGAGGATACATGGACAGAAAATGTACAAGGATTTATTGATTAAACATAATTCATTATTTAAAAATAATGTGCATGGGCGAAATGATTATTATGGAAATTATTGGTAGAAATACTAGGTGAATCAAAATTCTAATCACTTTATTCCATGCGATGTCATTTTATTATATTGAAATGTAGATTTCTCTTCTGAACAAGAAATAAGTGACTATACACCAGAATGTAGGTCCCCATAAATTGATGGCTAACTGTTGCCAGTAAGACGTCTCTGATGTGTTAAAACTGACAGGAAAATATGACTGTAATACTATGTGACCAACATACACTGATATAGAGTTCTTTCCTGGGAATAAGTAACAGAAATCAACTAATAAATATTACTCAAGAAATGATTAAGACTTAATTTAATGAGGCTACACAATTGGATAAAGTCAACAACAAAAAATAAAATTAAAGTAATGATCAAGACTTAATTTAATGTCAGGGGCTACACAATTGGATACATTCTATCTTCTATGTAGACCTTTGACTATGAACTAAAATGAATACATTTACTGCATTTGGTTCAAGACAGTTTATAATAAACATTTTTTTATTTGATTATTTACAGAGCCTGCCTCGCCTAACTGGCTTTTCTGAACAATTTTTGTTTATCAGTACATTGTATACGACCTATCAATTTTGATAGTCCTAATAGTTAAACTTTTCGATATAATCAGGGTTTTACGGGACGCACAAATCCGCGTCCATATACGCATAAACTACCTGTCTGGACGCAAACATTTTAAAGCCCGCGTCCACTTGGACGCATAAAATACATGGCAACATCCTCAGATATTCTTTCAACTGCACAAATTAACTGGAAACATTTCTATTTTAAGCTAAGATTGACCGTATTTTGTAGGCAATCGAATAAGAAATTCCATTTCAATACCCCGGATGTGAACACTGTTGACGTAATAGGGTATTTCCCAAGTAAGCCAAAGAAGCAAACTCCTCGTAGCCATTACGTCACGCGTTGCTACTCTAATATATTTGATAAAGGGAAATAACCGCTGCGGGAAGTTTACTCAAGAAGGCGCACATGTATTCGGAACTTTCGGTTGTTTAAGTAGAGGGCATTCTGTACACAAACGGTCTGACTGACCTTTGTACGGAGACGCCGCGCATCACGGGTAAACTGTTTATTTACCTGAAAGCACATGGCAATGTTTACATTCTAACAATTTCCCCCCTTCAAGTAAACTAAACAAATAGAGTATAAATTTTGTGTCTACTCAATAAAATTTGACTATCCAACGGTCAATGTTGTTACTACCAATATTCAATAAACTGAGATACAAGTTTTCTGGTGGTTTAATTTTCCTTCATTTCCTTTTTGTTTTATTTTAAACTAATAAAACAACAATCATTACTTTGATACAACAAAATTGTTTGCAGTTTGGTATTGGACCCCTGATTTCACTGTGTGGACCCCTGTTTTTGTCAGTCCTGCATCCAGTGGACCCCCAATTATCAATGGATGTGTAAAACCCTGTATAATAATAATATTAGAAAACAAGCATAATACAACACTAACATACCTGGGTAATAAAATGGTGCACCAGACCAGATCTTATATACATCTATAGTTACATAACAAAATGTGAACAAGAAGAAAGCAAAACAACCTGTACACATCACAAATGATAAGGACCTGAAACAAACATACATACATGCATTATAGTAACATAAATGTTCATATAAGTTAATACAAAATAAAATACAGAATTCAAAATTCGAGTCTACGCGGTTAGAAATACTCTGATAACTTGCAGAAGTCTTTTTAAACTAGAATGTACAATTGTCTGACTTAGGGCATTTTGGTTGGACAGTGAAATTTAGCAATATTATACTACATTGCTATCATACATGTGTCACAGGATCAGAAAATATGCAGCCTGACTGGGACTCAAAGCCAGGACCCTTGCTTACAAGGCAAGTGCTCTCCCGACTGAGCTAACCAGCTGCTTACATATCCTCCTTGCCATAATGTGAACAGTTAAGTACTGTGACACATGTACTATAAGGTATTGCAAAAGAAGATTTAAAATGTTTAATATAGTAGAAAATTAAACACTGGGTAAATAAAGAGACGTTTCATGAATTAAAATACCACATTAATTAAATTTGTCATGATGACAACAATGATACAGTCACCGGAAATACATTTTGTAAATATATTTTAGGACAAAGTCACTCCATAAAACTAGTGCAACAGGCCAATACTCCTACCTGGGAAAGTTTAGCTGATGAAAAACTGAAGAATGTTGCAAAAGTACTCTATATCAGTATAATATAAATGATCTTACCAGAGATTTTTGTTTATAGGTATAACCCCTTCATTCTTGCTTCCTTCACAAAGACTGACAGCAATAATTCCCTATAAAATAGGAACAATATACATATATGTAACTGTTATCCTAAACACTGAAAACATACTTAGTGAAAAAAAGTACCCATATGTAATGTTAATGAAAACTGAGCATTTTTATTCTCATAATGGAAACTTATTCATAACTCAAGCTGATAAATATATAGAGGATATTTGTTTATTTAGGTGCAAGATTGAGTTTTATTTCACAAGTGAACTAAGGATGCCATATTTTCTCGAGTGGCATAACCACAAGTGAAAATATACTATCCTTAGCTCACAAGATCTATGGCACAAACAGTGAAAAATAACAACTATATTTTCATTGTTTCAAAAAAGTGAAATATTGATTTTTATTTCACTGATAAATCCCGGTATTCCCACTGGAAAACATATAATATAACACAGTTAATAATCCAATCACAAATACTATGACTACATAATATTATCATAATGCAAGTAATTATATGTCAGACTAATATCTAGATAGATTTAAACATTTCAATGTTATGAATATGATCTACCAGTATATATACTCACTAAAAGCACTCCCCAAATTAGAAATCTTTTAATCCTAGATAGCCAGTCTTGATAAGTCAGTAGTATTTTCCCAGCCTGAAAAACAATGAAATGTTTGTAATATAGGTAAAATTGAAAAAAACATCCACATTTACTAAAGTGTTAAGGTACCGGTAATAATGTATGGAACTGTTATTGATATATGTTAACTAAAATTCATCTATCCAGACAATGAAGTAGTTCCATGTAAAGCTACAGTCCCATAAACATAAAAATATCCGTGAGGGCACCGTAAGGGCGCCGTGCGATCAAACTCCACTAGGACCTGTACAAACTCATGTGTACCCGTACGGACTGTTACGTTTTTACCAGGGTCCTTGAGATGAGCCCAGGATACACGTATCAGTTTCAAAGTCAAATCGTGAACAAAATCGGGACCGAGTATGAATTAAACTTGCATATCTTGTGCCATGTGCGTACCGTCACCTTAATACGCAAGGCTTCCCACGATCTACAGCTGTCTGCTCGTATAGGTCCACAACAAGCCCAATCTGACTAAAACCCGATCTAAAATTTTACCGCTCGCATACTCGCTAATTTAGATCTGGCCTTTTCTAAACGAAGGTCACGTTCAGGTGACCTTTTCTCATCATAATAATCATGACGAAATTGTTATGATACGTAACTTGTTTACATCGTCTACGTCACGCAATTTGAAATGAGCCACCCAATCGCAGACTGTGAATAATACCGCTGTTAAATTTGCATGCAAACCTTGGTCTAAAAATAGAAATTATGAAATCAAAATGTGATTAATAGTGTTTTCGTCTAGATGAAAGCTACGCATTGATTGGTCGACACAAAGTTCATCTCGACGTGACCTTGCATTGACTAAGTAGAGATCCAGTACGACAACGCGAGTACAGGCCTCTACATTAACTTATTTTTTTACTAGCCCGGTCGGGCTAGTAAATGCCCAAATCCACTAGCCCTGACCAATTTTTCACTAGCCCTGACCAATGACCTTATTTATAGGGTCCTTGCCCTGACCATTCCAATTTTCCTGTCTCAATTATTACCGTCTAAATTGACAATACGTCTCATTTCATAGCAGTCATAGTATTTATTGTGGTAAAATATTACTACCATGCATAAATATGCTAAATATGCATGAAGAACCTAATAAAAAAAAAATGAATGTATATTTTGATTTCTTCAATAAAATATCGTGGGTTACGAAATCAACTATCCGATTTTTCCGAGTCGTACATTTCCAAGGTCCGGACAAGTCATTTTTCATTTTTTGTTAAAAATAAAACTATCTTTTAAAACGCCATGAAAGTTATAAATAGATGTGCATAGTTACAATCGCCGAGCAAATGTGTCGCATAATCGGCTGTAACATTACATTGCCGACAGTCTTTATTTTCCAAAATAAGTTGATCGTGTTAGTATAATTATGCTATGTGTATATGGGTGTATGTCATATTAATTTCTTTGCCTTAATGTACGTAACTCAATGTCATGTACCCCGGGGAGTCTACATTTGTTTGCAGCAATTAAATCAATATTAATCCTTTGTTTGGCGATGAGCGTGCGTTGGCAATATTAAACGGATATTGATGTAAACAATTTAAGATAAGATGTGTGTAGGTATTTTTAACACTTAGTCGATGTTTGATAGCGTAACAATGCCATAATTGCAATGTCGCATTGTGTTTTCAAAGAGTCCACTTTAATTTAATTGTTAATTACATGTAGAATTAAAACTTCAAACAAGTGTGACCCAATTTTTTTGTTGACTTAGTACGCTAAAAATGGCCGGTAATAAAAAGTATCGGGGATTGCGGGAAATTGAATGTTCTTTATTTAAATATTTTTTGACGCCCGCTAATTTATCATTTTATTTCGAGAAAGTTTAAACATTAATCTAGCCGTTCATATTTTTCTGAAGAAAAAAAAACCCCTACTTTCACCGAATTTAGTATTTTATCGAACGTGTGTAAGGAAATCCCCGGACTAGTACGCCTCAAGACGGCTCGATTTAACACACACATACGCACCAGATTACTTTCAAATGCATTAGGGTGCTCGTAAATAAAGCGTAAACAAGTTTTTGTAGCCTTAAATTTGAGATTGGTTAACTGAAATCGGATTGATTTTTTGTGGTAATTAAAGTTTTGATCAAAATTAAGTAGCCCGGTCGGGCTACCTACGAGATAACTCCACCAGACCGGACCTAACTTGAACCAGTGAATGTCTGTCGGCTGCGCCTTAATGTCGAGCCCTGGAGTAGAACAGGATCTCTGTTTACGGAGATTGCAACAAGCCACGATTCTATGGGACTGAGGCATTAGAATGTTATATAAATGGTGTAATTCTTCAAATGTTTCAGATGGTATATGAAATGTATACAAACCTGTAGACCAAGGAAACATAACAGACAAGATGTCAATGTACCTAGTAGTCCTTCTGGGTCATGTGGTACACTTGATTGATAGATTTCCTGAATAAAAAAAAACTTTCTTTTGTTAATCAGATCTAAATTTGTTATAATGCAACATACTAAAACAATACAATTCTGAATTACATATTGAAGTGTCTAATGAAATAACAGAAGACGTCTTCTTAAACCACTAGCCAGGACTACTGAAAACTGATATAGGCAAGTAAAAGTTACAGATTTTTATAGATCTCTTGGGCATTGTTCATACTAGTGAGACGGTCATCACCATCCTGTTCCATATATTATTAAAGTTTAAGTTAAAATGTTAACAGTGCAGTTTAAAGTTTACTTCCATATACATGTTACCATTAAGCTGTCTTAACAATTTTGTATGATAACCGCTTATCATTGAAATCATTATCAGGCATATTATCTCTTACAGCACCCATTTACACCTGAGTGGAGTGGAACAACTGGCAATTTCTTGCTCAAGTAAATTTACTGTGCTTCTAGAAGTGCTCAAACCTGAGACCATTTAATCTTTAAACGCACATCCTACCACTCACTTTTGTACCTGAGGCTATCAGGAATCTAACTAGATCGACAATCTTGATAAGCTCTTGGAATGAGAATGCCTACAACTGGACGACTGCTGCTACTATCCTCTACAGTATGAAGAACAATTAAACAAACCATATTACAAACAATACAATAGACATACCTTGCATGATGGATGTTGATAGATTCTATTTGTACCAAAGAATTTTCTATCAATATAACTAGCTACACCACCTGTGCACAGTGAAACATTGTGTTGTTTCCCACCATCATTTGCTAGACCACCAGGGCCTAAATAACCTCTGTACATAGAAGGTAACATGTCAAATGTTAAATATACATTCATTGTAGAATTAATTTGGTGAATATTTAACTAATTTATTATATATAATAATAAGTAAAAGAATATTCACTAAGGTGAAGGAGAGTGTCATTATTAGAGGTTAGCCTAACCTTTACAAATATATAAAAACTGCTCAACATATTATTAGAAATTCAACTAGTATGGGGAGCTTCCATTAGCAAAATTAACTTTCCTGAAATTTATTATTCTATTACAAACCCGATTGTTCGAATTTTTGAAAAATTTTAGTAGACACCTGATTTTGCACATGGAATCCTCTAAAGAGACTAGACTTCAGAACTGAAGCACCAATTATTATTTCCAAAATTTAATGGTCAGAAATGAAGGTTTGAACTTGTTAAATCAAATTTGTAGAAACAAATTTTACAAAAACCTGACATTTAGAAACCTTTTCTTTTTTCATCCCTTTACATTATCTTACCAATGATAAATTAATTATGTACATAAAATTCTTACTTTCCACAACCGGGTACATCCACACTAAATGTAACAATAAGCCAAATGACCATAAATGTAATGTTTATAAGCCATTCCCATACATAATCTGTTACATCACGGAACTTCTTCCACCATGCATACTGAAGTAAGAAAATAAAAAAATCTGACAATACAGAAATTTGAAGTTTGCAGAGAACCTTGGGTCTTTTTGAAAAACTGAACCCCTCTTACTTTTATTGAATGAATCAACAAGCCATTTTGAAAACCATTTTGGAAAGTGGTCCTATATAATGAAATATTTCAATGCCTTTGATAATGTACACTGTTTGATGCAATGTTCACATTGCAAACAAGTCACATGATTACCATAAATAAACTGGAATTATTGATTTACTAATATGTTTCTAGTTCATTTTCACATCTTTTTCATTTTAAAACAGTATCTGCTTTAAAATAGAACCAGGTCAAATTTTAATTCTATAGGTGACAATGCATGTTGTTATAAAAAACACCAGAAAAATTAAAATCAATGCAATAAAACCCTTCTTTATGATTATGTAAAGCTTAAATCAATTTCAACCGGCTGATTCACTAATTAAACCAGGTTTTATTACTAGAAATGAATGCTAGGGATTCTTTATTGAAACAATTATCAAACTGACATGGTCTGAGCTTTGGGATGGTCTAAGGCAGCACAGGTAAGGATAGAGACCAAAAACTTGTAAACTAAACCAGTTTGTGCACAAATGCTACAGGGGGCAGAAAATGAGGACTAGACTATTTTTTTACTTACCTGGTTAGTGTCATTTGGTTTAGCAAATATCATATGAAGTGTGGCTGTAATGAGATATGTTCCAGCAAATCTCTGTAAGACGCCAGGTATACGAAATGACTTCATCTTTACAGCTATAAAATACATAGATTAAGTCAACTAATATTAAATTGCATTAAGTTTTTCTTTCATGCAACACTGTAAAAATGTGGTATAAATGATATCATTAAGCTTATATTGGTAAATTTTCTTCAATTGTCAGTGGAGCATATATTAACCCCACTGATTTAAATACTTGATGATCAATAGTGAGTACAGAAATACTATAGTGAGTATTTAAATAAGAAGGTTTAATGTATATACCACTGAACAGACTGTTTGAAAATTTATCAGTAAACATACACTCGTCAAAAGAGTCAGTATTGTATTTAATACCAGTATAAATCCATAGCTGATGAGTTAAACCACATTAACTTCAAAATGTATTTATTGGTATTACATTCTAATGACTACAGAATGAATACATTTTGTAAAAATATGTCTCTGTGGTTAACTGAAACAGTTGAACAGATCTTGGCAAATAATAAAAAAACTTGAACTTTTCCAGGAGATTATCACTCCAACTTGAAGACAAGAAAATATTATTGAAAATTAATGGACAAATAGAAGGACATAAGATAGTCTTACGATTGAGTCCATCAGAAGAGTTAATGAGTAGTCCCAGTACAAATAAAATACAAGATCTTTTAAATATCTTCCAGATTATTCTTTTCTTTGATGTGAGATTCCGTAACTGTGACCTTATTGAATATGCTAGAGCTGTTCCCATTATCCAAATAAACCTTAAGTAAGAGAAAAGAAGAATCATAAAATAAATACATGTAGTGTCAATAACACACTTAGTTCCAAACCTAGAGAAACACATCCTGTCTCTCAGATAGTCAAAAGTAAGAATGCAGAATTTTTTCTTACCAAAAACTGGGTAAAAACTTGAAATACAAAAAATAAGTTTTTTTGTCAATGTTGATGATGGACTTGGGGTCAACTAATCTCTATCCATACATAACATGAAATACTTATGTTTATGATCATCTATGGAAGACATTACAGGAAAAAGATCAATAACATCTAAATTTGTACAAGTTTCTTTAATTGACTAAATTTGAGAAAATTACATGTATACATCAGGGACTGCAGACACTGAACTTCCACAAGCCAGACTGGCTTACTATTGGTGGAATATGACAGTCAATACATCAACATATAAACATTATGGCTGACGTACATACACAAGTGTATATTAAACTAACCAATGTATTACCTAAACGCTACATATACAAGGAATATTTAGTTAAAATATAAGTAAAATAAATCAGTTACCATGGAAACACAAGATCAGCCACAGTAAGACCATTCCATTTTGAATGTTTAAAGAACCAGTAATCTCCCCCACCATAGTTCACAAATATCATAATAACAATTGATATCCTGAAATTAAAAAGAGATGTCTTTATTTCAGTAAAATATACAAGGATTTCTACAACCAGTCACAAAATAGTTGATTTACTAACTGACAGGAAAATAATCTATGAATCCTGTGTCATCTCCATGAATCTCTACGTACACATTTGCCATTTATTTAGAGGCAAAATTGAAACAGTGGTATCATGATGGGATGATTAAATATAAGAATGTTCTATCTTTTCAAATCAATAATAAGCCAATGGACCCCACAATGGCATTCTGGGTAAATTGTACATTCTTGCATCTAAGGCCACAACAAATTGATCATATGTTCTATGGATTCGCTCACACCTTAATTTTGACGGTTTTTACACAAAAAATTTTTTTATTTCCTCGCCCGCTCATAAAAATTTGGTCAAACCCCTGTATAAAGCAAGTGAATAAAGACTTTTTTTCTTCTTCGCTCGCTCGCCCCATATTTTTTTCAGAAAAATCCGTAGAACAGATGATCAACTTGTTGTGGCCTAAATAATAATGTGGCATATTTTAATGATCAACCCTTATTTACAGTAGATCTAGATTAAAATTTATTTATTATTTACTATGGAAATATGAACGTACCCTCTAAATGTATCCAATGATTTCAGACGTTCTTTTGTAGGTCTTCTAGTGACATCTTCCTCGTTTAAATTAGTAGGTAATCCAAGATCTTGTTGGGAATAATCATTCTATAAAATAAATCATTGATAATTTTAATCAACTTTGATCTATGTCAAACATATGGAACATGCAGTTTACTATGTTACATTGTAAGTGGTAGGCAGAGGAGAACCATGTTTCCAACAATAACAGTATTTTGTAACAAAATAGCTCATGCACTATGGGAAACAGTGATAAAAAAGATAGCAGCAATGGTAGTGTGTCGAGTCAGTCTGTACACAATGCATTTAATAAGAGCAGAGGGGCCTTACTAACCTCCTAAAAAAGCAAGTGCAGTTTAAAACAATACATTGTACAAACAAATATGATTTGTTTTTTGGTTTTTTTGGGGGTTTAACATCTTAGCAACTCATTTTATAGGTCATATAACGGCGGTTAGTCAATCTACTCACTCCTCCTAGAAAGGCTAAATCACTGGATTTAGCTGTAAACCAACTACTAAGCACATACTTTCGTCAGTGATTGACAACTGCCCTACATAATTAAAAATCATTGGTAGGAGGGAGAATGGCAGTAGAAATAATTTCATGACCAAGCTCCACGAAAGTTTGCTCTGCCCGGGAATCGAACCCACGACCCCTCGATCAGTAGACTTGCATGCTCCCAACTGAACTAGCTGGGCGGCTTCAAACAAATATGAAGAACAGGCATACACAGATACATGGTTTAATATGGGATAAAACTCCGGCACATAACAAAGTAACATTAATGCACTGTTTTAGCTTAGAATTCTGTGCTATGATATTTATTATGTGAGAAAAGTATAATAGTAATATCTGAATCATTATTGAATATATAACGTCTTAGATTTTATATAGATAACAATGCATTGATAAGACACGTGTCATTGTTACATATATATTATATATAAGTACATGCCTATGGGTCAATGCAAAACTAATCTACATCCATCTATGATAATAAGAAGTTAAGGCTAGTTTTGTAATGACCCATCAATGTATACATTTCCATTTGAGTGTTTTATGCTAAACCACACTACGCCTTTACTTATATTCAACACCAGAGTATGCATTTTTTATACATCAATCATGAAGGAAAACTGAAGTACTTCAGGAAGTGAGTAATTGGTTCTCTATAGCACTTATCTTAAGTACTAAATTCAATTAAGTAATCGCCTTACATATCACAGGTTTAGAGCTAAATGGTTGTAACTCACCCTTTTCTTATATTGAGTTACGACCATTTCCCACTAAATCTGCGATATATTACTTTATAAGACTTTTATAGGCTATGTATACTGGCAGGGGCATAGCTTGCCCAAAATAAATGTGTAGGCACAGGTAACCTAGAGGGTCCAGGGGGCATGCTCCCCCAATTTTCTTTTTAATTCTACATCTCAGTAGCTGCATTCTAGAGTATTTCAGGTCATTTGTTAGCATTTTTACCTTTTATATGTTAAACGAAATCACAACACTAAGTCAGTTTTGTAGTTTAGTCATACAGTGATTTTTATTGCATTTTTGGCATTTTTAGCCTTTTTATTTTTTTTTCGAATTTTCAAAAAAAAATGTGTAGGCACGTGCCTTGTGTGCCTATAGGAAGCTACGCCAATGACTGGATACGTCATAAGTGAACAACAGTCATATTAAGTTTGCCTACTCATGTAGTTTCCCAATAACATCTATATAATTATAGAAGCCAAATATTGGCTGTGGTAGTGAGGTTCCACAGTAATAGAAAATAACAGAAACCAATTTAATGATAAAATCTAATAGTGGTCTAAATTTCTAAGTTAATATAATTGGAGATTTTCTATTATATAAAATACTATTTCAATGTCATTCAGTATAAAGAATTGTTGTACTTGATATTTTGTTTGCTTGAAATGAAGAATTAAGCAAAGAAGCATGCCTGGTATTCAAGGTGCTTGATAACAAACTGAAGTACAAGTATAATTCTTATTTGCAAGCCTGCGAAATTGAAATGAATACTATGCATGCAAAACTAAATTAAATTTTTTCCAGGTTTGCAGCATGGAATAATTTAATCAAGTTTCAGGCCAATTTAGAATAATTCATACCTGACCTACAATTGTTATCCCCAACACATTTGCAAAGTTTCAAATGAAAACTTTGGAGTTGGAAAGATAAATTCTGCACACAAAATCTAAACTAGTAAGTATGCAAATGCCAACACATAACTAAGAATAGTACCTTTTACTTTTTATGAATATGAAAGCTTGAAAAGGATATCAATTAAATGGAAAAGGTAAATTGAAGGTAAAGTAAGGAATACCTGATTAGGGACAAAGCTTTGGATAGTTTTAACAGGGACTTTTCTTCTTCGAAGATTATACACATTTTGTATCTGTGGTGATTTGCTTGGTACAGGACTAGAGTCCAATGTAGGCTTTTCTATATGTTTAAGATCCTATTTACGAAACTACATGGTCAATATGTGTAATGCTATTGTCTGAGAGATGTTTTACTCATGAAGCAATACTCATACAAATTAAATGTATTAGCCACTTCCAGGCATCTACTTTAGTTACTAAAATCCACCAGTACATAAAGTTACTCAAAGTTACAGTCACATTTCTCCAAGGTCTACCACTCAGAATTACTTACAACTATATACTTATGTGACACATACAAGTATTATAGCAGACTTAACATGTAGAGGCAGAGGCTCAGTAGTGGGACATGCTTTGAGATCATGAGGTCCAAGGTTTTAATACCGACATGGACTTTGCTAGTTTCACTGCAGACTAAATTTACCAGTGATTCGCTTCACATCAAGATGCAAATGAGCACCCTTGAGTATCATTTTAATTAATCACTGTTAGTTGATTGCACAATAAACAAAGTTAAAGACTCAAAAGGGCTATTTATATTTAGATACTTGATGTGATATGACAGAGAGTAATAAATAACTGCTATAAAAGTGATGATTGAGCAACATCATGAAACCTAGATTATAAAATGCAAGGACTTACTTACTTTACTTTATTTATTCCACCTCATTTGTGCATTTGGAAGCGCGCCTGGATTTCGAATTTACCATCCCCAAGGGCGTATGGGTTCCAATCCCACCAGGGGAGGTTAAATCCTTCAATGAAAATTTGACAACAATGTCTATTTTCCTCCATTAATAAGGTATTTGGAGAAGTTTCCGGCCTTGTGGAAAGTTGAGTCCTGGTTATAGACAATGGTCAAGGAAAGCTAGGCTAGGTGCAGTGGACACCGTAAAATAACCTAAAAATTTGTGTTAACACAGGGTTAATGTATGGTTAAACACTGAGTTGCCATGGTAATTGGTATACAACAAATTTCTTGGTACTGACAATGTGTGATTCCATATATTAATGTTTTGATGTCATTCAAAATAATAAAGTCTTACTTACAGGATTAGTGAAAGCATCTGAATCTTGTAACAGATAATTCTGTAATCTTCTTAACACATGAGTTCTGTAATAAGACAAAATATAACAACTTGCTTTATCTGTATAATGAAATGAATGGGTGAAAGTTGAAAATTTTGAAAATACTGAAAATCTACCTAAAAATACTGAAATAAACAGATTTCATATGAATGACATACAGTATTTTATTTTTTACAAACTGAAATCAGTATTATTACTTTTAACAATGGTTATATGTACATAGGGGAATGTTAAAAGGAATTTGAACTTAAGGAATTGCTGATTTTCAGGATTCCAACAATATTTACTAGGGCTGTCACGATTTACCGGTATACCGGTATATAGCAATACGCGGCTGCAGCAATACATACTGCGGTATGACTTTAATGAACTGGTATTTGGCAATATTTTTTATTTCATTGGAAAATTCTTTCCCTTGCAAAAAAACAGTAGCGCAATAACAGTTTTTCCATTGTTCATTCCATCTAACCTGAAGTTTCAACAATTGAACCGATTGGGGCCTCTCAGTCCTAAATGACCATAAATACTTAAAGAGGTTAGATTCTATCAGTAATTGCATATAAGATTTGCAATTTTAACAGTGGAGGAACAACAAATCTAAAAGCCCACAATATATAGTGGTACTTATCGTGATACAATGACAGCGTATTGCAATATATTGCGGTACGCTTCTGGCGTATCGTGACAGCCCTAATATTTACATCGAAAAATGCCTTTTTTATAAAACCTTGAACTGTAGGTCTAGTCCTGGAGACTTTCACCCATACATGTAGTAGTAACAAACATTTGTACATCAATATACATAATACTGTATTCTTACATAAAGAGTGCACATATTTTAGTCAACATAAATATGTGGACTCACGTCATAAATAATATTTACAGAGATAAATTGAAAAAACCCTTACCTATAACAATACTTTAATAAGAGCCATAGTAAGGCCAGACCAACAAATGATCCTAGAGCTACATATACAGCTGAAATAAGTTCAATAAATAAGTAGGAAAAAACAAGTAAATCTGTGAGCTAATGCTCACTAGAGATACCCCCGCCAAAATCTAAAAATATGCGACAAACAGGAAGTAGATGAGTAAGGAGCATGAAATCGCTTTACACCACATGGGACTATAGGATGAAGCAATATGCAAAGTTTCAGGCTGCTGCATGGTATAGTTGCTGAGAAAACAGTGACGGAAATTTTGTAACGGACGGACGCACGCACGGACAAGGGTAAAACAGTATACCCCCCTCTTCTTCGAAGCGGGGGTATAAAAACAAAAACAGGTGATGAATTCAAATAATTTAAACACAAGTACCCAAATTTAAGGAAAAATAATAAAAAAAGTTGACACTAAAGTAAAACTAGAATAGCTTGAATAGAATAAATAGGACAAAAAAAACACAACAAAGGACAATAACTCCAAAACAATAAAGCAGTGTTATGATTCTTGTGCACTGCACATTGCACTATGAGATCTACCTACCTGTGAAGTATGGACAAATTTATGCTCCTGATAAACAAACATGGGCTGCCCAGCTAAAAGTAGTGATTATTTCAAAGCAGAATAGCAGGGCGCTGCATCCTGCCCTCTTTATCTCTTCCCTGCCCTTTTTAGCCTCTTTCTATGCATTAACAGTGCATTTGAGACATTTATTAGCAGCTATGCCCTGCCCCTTTTTTCTGTCTCCCTGCCCTTTTCTGAGTACTGGAATAATCACTATAAAAGTAACCCCTATATATAGCCTTATTAGGCAACACAAAAACCATAGTTGCATTAGTAAAATGAAAGCATGATTCATAACACTGATACTTGAAGATGTGAATTGAGTTTACACAATCAAATTATTTACAAGTAGATACATGGTATGGGTGCACACACATGGCTCTTGTAGACATTGACAATTAAAATCAAGTAGGTTCACATATATAGAAAATGGATTAAATAATATATCAACTGAAAACTGAGTCCTTCTTTTGATATGATGTAGTCTATATTTGATAACCTTCTCTTACAACAGTATTGAAAATACATGAGAGGAACATTTCATTTTACATTCATGTTTTCCATAGAATCATTAAAGCGTAAATAGAAACTTACACTAAAATTAACAAACATGTATATTTACCGAGTTAATAATACAATCAATCAAACGTAAATGTATTCATACAACTGGATAAAACAAGTCCCTTAGAATGCAAAATCAACTTACGTATATTATCATCGTCAGGCCAATTATTTAAAATAGGACTTCCACAATATATCTTGTTATCCAGTAATGACATAAATATACTGTAATTTCCACCTTCTTTAAACCATGTACTTAAATGATCTTCACTTAAAGTAGAAAATATAATAACTATACAGTTATTGTACTGAGCATAATAAACAACAAAAAATGACTTGTTGGCAGATCTTTATTGAATGAGCAAGTTATGTTTAAAAAGGCTGAAAACTGGCTGTATTCACAAAACCATCATTGCATCAGGCATGCTTCCTTAAGATTGAAAACTAAACCAGACAATGGAACTTTCAAAACAAACTGAATAACTGCATGATATCGCTGGACATTGATATAAAATGTTTTACAATAAATGAAATATTTGGCAAATATCATAGCTACCTTGTAACTACGTTTTTTAATGGATTTGTTAAAACAAATTGTTCAATATAACACACTTTATAAAGTAATTTGGACATTGTACAAAAACAACAACATTTAATTAAAATATTTTGAATTGCTAGGATCTTGTTTATAAGAATAACTTAAGCTTATTATTCAGCATATACTTGAATACTTTTACTGAAACTGCCTCTAACATTCATATTTACTAACTTACTAACTTTAACCTGCCTCATATAGGCCTTATTTCTACAAACCTGCAATTTGAAGCTGCTTTAGTAAAGTTATCACCATCTATAGATACTTTCATTTTCCATCTTGTATCAACAAGAATTGTACAGGAATTTGTCAATGGTTCTATAGTAACGGTAGGTTGTAAATTACACTGAAACAAATATAATTATTATAATATGGTAATGATAGTTCAATTGTACATGTATATTTTCAAGTACACAAATGTAGTTCTTTTTCCTCAATCCATATTATAGAATATAAATTTCCAAGTAAAACATTGATTCAAATCAAACAGCAGTTTTATCAAAACATATATATGTTACAATAATAGTTTCATACTTGCAATAAAGTGGCATTCAACTTTTAAGTAAGTCACTAATAAGTAAGTTCAGTCAGAAACTATTATACACTAACTCCCAGCAGCGGTTATTTCCCTTTATTAAATCAATAACCACTGCCACCACAAGTAAATTCGTCTCTCAGAGAGCAGAATATTTTTTCCATCTTTTGTGTTACATTTCAATATTTTCTACAAATTGAGTCTTCTTGTAGTAAATTATGATGCTCTAAGTACATAAAGATAAAAAAATAGTATAATTAATAATTTGTTAAAATAACAAAGCGTGACGTCAGCACTGTGAGGAATTTGGGCATTGGTTAAGTAGCAAAGCATGACGCAAGATCTGTGAAAAGTTTGAATTAAACAGTGTCCAAGGTATCACATAAGACTGTAAACTTTTTATTGCTAACTTCAAATTTTCAGAAAATTATACATTTTTTATACTTCTTTTGTTTTTTGGGGAGGGGAGGGGGGGTTTAACACTGTAGCAACACATTGTACAGGTCAACCAAATCATCGTTCCTAGAAAGGCTAAATCTCTGGATTAAGCTGTTAAACAGTTTCTAGGCATATACTTCAGTCAGTGACTGACAACTGCCTTACACAATTTAAAATCAGTGGTAGGAGGGAGAATGGCCGTAGAAATCATTTAATGACTAAACTCCGCAGAAATATGCCCAGCCCAGGAATACAACACTTGACCCCTCAGTAGACTTGCTTACTACCAACTGAGCTAGCCAATGGCTTCATTTTAATAATCATTTATCAAATAACAAAGTAAGTAAGCAAAGCTAATACTTACAGTATAGCATTCTGTTGAAATAGTATTTACTGTCAATGTAACATTACGTTCATTGTAAAGACCTTCAGTGACAATTGTAAGAAATGCAGTATTGATAGCACTTTTTGGTACATGTTTACATTTATTGTCTTTCTTGTGATCTAATCCAAGGCTACCATTGGAAAGAAATCCTGCAATATTAACAAATAATGTGATAATTTATTTAACCTTTTTAAACTGTAATAAAAACTATTAGTATTACCTTGATGTTTAACAGAAGGCAGTGGGTAGCGTTACAGTACCATAACTCTAGACCCAGGTTCTAGAGTTACGGAAGTTCGGTAACTGTAAACAAACCTTGCAAGGGTTGGCTAGAGTTAAGGAAGTCAAATAACATGCATATGTTTCAACTTTTAAACATCGAAAAACTTGTTTATATTCATTATTACTCGAAATAAACAAATATTTACCGACGTGACTTATCCAATTGCTATTACACCCGCTATTTTGAATTTACTAATAAACTTACCGGATGTTTAATATACGGCAATATGATGTTGTTGTCTTTAAAGTGTAACATACTAAGTTTACTTGAGCGATAAGTTATAGAGTTGGATTATAATTTGGACTGAATATGTATAATTTGGACAGAAACTAAAATCTTTTGATTTAATAGACGATTTCTTTAGTATTTTTACAGTAAAAAATCTTAATTGTCCTGTAAGAAAAAATGGCAATTTTCGAATGCAAAATCGACCATTTTTTGGACAGAATCAAAAGCAAAATGTCTTCAATTTGATAAATTTGTCAATAAATGATATATTTTTACATGGCCATGTTCAAAAGAGGCAATCTTTACCTAAAACATTGACCAATTCATTGAATTAAAAAATCGCGGCAATTTTCCCCAAGATTTGCATACTTAAGAATCACGGCGCTTTACTTACATGTACATTGTACGATAAGTATACGGAGCATTTTTTTATGGAATTAGCGAATTTAATTGGAAAAAATACCGCGATTTTTCTACTAGATAACTGTCCAGTTTTTAGTAAAATTGCTGACTTTTGGTTATAAATTGGTATTTTTTAACACAATATCGTTAATATTCTCGTTAAGATTTTAAAGATTTGGTGTGGAATGACAAGCTGGATTTTTTTTCACAAAAACATCGACTTTCTAACAATTCATTTAACGTTTTCCCCCAAGTACTAAGCTCTTTTTATCAAGCTAAATTCCCATTTTTGTTCACTATATTTAAGTCAATTTAACATTCAAAATTCGCCGACTTTCTTACTAGACACTTGCAAATTATTCACAATTAAAATTACTCTAGAAATTGTCTTTTTCCTATAAGTGTTTGATTTAAATTCCATCCAAAATTATGCATATTCAGTCCAAATTATAATCCAACTCTTATGTAAACTTATTATGTGACACTTCGAAGACGACAATGTTACATCGTTGTATTTGAAACATCCGTTAAGTTTTTAGTAAATCCAAAATGGTGGGTGTAATAAAAATAGGATAAGTCACATCGGTATGTTTGTTTGTAAACAAGTTTTCCGATGTTTAAAAGTTGAAACATACCCATGTTATTTAACTTCGGTATTTCTAGAACCTGGGTCTAGAGTTACGGTACCATAACTCTAGCCACTGTCATAACAGAATGGCAAAGCCTAATTATAACACTCGACTTTAGCTGCAGCATAGGTATGAAAGTGCTCAAATTTATACTTCATTTGATCCATTCGTTTTAAGCACAGGTGCCAGTCACAATTTCTCAACAGGTACAATTTATGCAGGAATGAAAATTGTGTCTGGTCCCAGTGGTTTAGTTTCGTTTTCACCAGAGTCCGAATGCTTCAACTATTAACAAAATGTTGATGTAGAACATAATAAGAAAGAATGGTCTAAACAATACCCCGTAAAAATATTAACATATGAATTATGAATAAAACGAAACTTACCAAAAATTATGAAGACAATCCATGCTAGGGATTTTAAAGATAAACAGTTCAACATTTTGTTATTATTGTCATGACTGATGTATCACGTGATGGTTATGTCACGTGAGAGTAAGAGCTAAAAGTCAGTGCTTTCGGTGTGAACGTTTATGACAGTCCGGAGGTGGATCCTGATTGTTTTCAAGGGGTGTGGTCCTGTCAGATTTTTTCACTGAGTGGATTAATTTGTTGTATAATTAAAAGTTACCTGATTCTAATTATATTTTGAAATTCCTGCTGGATCTATCTGACATGTACACGGTGTAAAAGATAAACCTACTGCTATGATATGCAGTCAGGGGTAGAGCAAATATACGTTGGGTAGGGATCTCGGGAATCTTAACTAGAAAGCTGATAGTTGTTTCTTTTTTAATAATTTTAAATAAAACATTGTCTGTCTGGACTCCCTATACTTCCACTTGGTTAAAAATGCTTTTCTTCGTTTTATTATCACTCCGAAGGGTAGATAAATTGCACTTCAAATGCACTATCTGTGGCAATGCACTATAGTGTCTATAATGCAGACACAACTGTATATCAAAGATAAATTTAGTTTAAAGAGTTGATGATCTAGTATCAATTCTGTTGGTGTTAGATAGATAAGTCCAATAGTGTAGTACCAACTTATATTTCAGTATCTCAGGTTAGCTCAGTTGGTAGCATGCAAGTCTACTGATCAAGGGTTGTAGGTTTGATTCCTTGGCGGGCTTACTTTCATGCAGATTGGTCATGAAATGATTTTCTACAGCCATTCTCCCTCCAACCACTGATTCTAAATCATGTAGGGCAGTTGTCAGTCACTGGTGAAAGTACATGTGCCTTGTACCTGTTAACAACTGAAATCCAGAGATTTAGCCTTCCTAAGAATGGTTCGAAGGTTCACTGACCATCGTGATAAGACCTATATGGCGTTAAGCCAACAACAACAAAAAAAAAAAACCAAACTAAAATGTCATAGCAAAACAGAATCTTGAACAAATATAGTAGTCATTTTTATTCTGAAATAAATCACAATTAGTAATCATACATAAGATACCTCTATCTGGAAACTTGCCAAGTTCAATCAGACCAAATATGTTCAGAAACTGTTCTGAATGGGCATTTACACTGTGCCATACACTACAACTGATTTTTATATCAAACTTGTTGCATGCAAAAAAAATCCATCAAGCTGACACATGCAAGTCTAAGAATGCACTATGTGCAATCAGCTATCAGTAGGCTTATCTTACTCTGACAATAAAGATATATTAGTGTTTGTATTAAAAATCTAAATTAAATCTGGCAAAAAATTATAAATGCAAACAGTGCTAATGAGCCAGCAAATCATTTTGGTTTTATTTTGCAAAAATGAAGAGGTATGATCATAACATACTGGACAAAGTAACAGACAGGTTTTTTCATTATTTAGACTTGATTTATATTCAATGACAAAATGCAAAAAACTCAATTTAGTATTTTAATCAGTTAGTTTTCATACAGACAAAGGCTTTCTGGAATTAATTAGCTACACAACAATTGTTCTTCATATCGAGGTTTTATTATACAGTAAATAGAAAAACCAAGTATACTACACATTCAAAGCTTAACTCAGCTTACATGGTATATTGAGGTAGGTGACTAATATGAAAAAATGGTGTCTCTAAATTACAGACTGTACATATTTTTACTCTCTTTTTTTGGATTAGTTTTATGCACCGGAAATAGGTCAGAAAGGAGTCTTACAGATAAAAACAAAAAAATGCACATGAAAGGTAAGCGTCTTTTAAATATTTTAATTATTTTATACAGAGTACAAGTCATGTGTAATACATATGTTGAAAAAAGTACACTATTAGCCTTAAAATTATAAATTTATAGACAAAATACTTTAACAATCATGTTTAGTATCATTCTCGTACCCAGAGGTTATTAAGATTCTCGATCTTACAAATATCGATAATTCTACTAGACTCTGGGTACTAGAATGGTTTAGTATCAAACAAAGTTAGAACGGCAATTTAATGAAATGAATTACAATTCTGTAAATGTAATCATAAATTATTTCATAAGTTAATAGTCTTGTTATGTAAATGAATTGTTTTTCAGATACAGAACCTATCTGGGATTATCAAGCAGAGATTGTTAAACAAAACAAGGAAATAGATAATCTTAAAGACCTAGTCAAATCTATTGAGAACATTGTTCTTCACCAAACTATTGAAATAGTCAATCAAAAGCACACCATAGAAGATTTGAAAGATCAGTTGGCTAAATTGACCAATCGGCAGCAAGGGAGCTCTGAGGCAAACTCAAGTTCACCAGGCAAACTGGATTTGACCAAAACTAACACAAATAATTGCCAGAGAATCTTAACTGAAGGTACAGTTGCATTCCATAGTGTCAATGACCTAGGAACAACACACCATATACAATCAAATCAAACTATTCTATTTCCAACGACTCTACTGAATCATGGTAATGCTTACCATGAAGCCCATAGTATCTTTATTGCAGAAACACCAGGTATTTACCTGTTTTCTGCTTCTGTACTGAGCTACGTTAACAACAAATCAGAATTTGAGGCTGCCATAGTGAAGAATGGAGTCAACTTAGCCAAGATATATGGACATGGGGATTCTGGACGTCATGATCAAGGGTCTGTCACAGTTATCACAGAATTGAAATATCGAGATGAAGTATGGGTTAAGATGTTAACAGGCGATGCTTCCATTTGGGGAACTAAATTTACATCATTTACTGGTGTCTTACTTTATGCAGTCTGAACTAATAAGGTCCTTTAGTCAGTTATCTTTCCTTGATATAGTCTGAGGACATCCAATTGGTAAGTAGGTCCTATCAGTTGGAATCCTCGGCTTTCATCGATTAATTTCTATGAAAGGAGAATACAATATTTCATCAAATATCTTTGATGCTCATTAAGATATAAACTCATGTAATACATCAAAGATTCCCTTCACCCAAACAAAACAATACTTTGCTTGATTTGAAGTCAAATTTGAGGATTTATTAAAAAGTTATTCCAGACCAACTGTGGCAAATTGGCATTGAGAAAGTGAGGGTAAAATCTGAGTAATCCAACTAATTATACCTACTTTTTTAAGAGTATGCAAGGGGATATAACTGACTAAAGTCCCATATTATTACCCTTTTTAAATAAGTGTATTTAATGCATGTTTGACTTGTAAAAATTACAGTACTATTAACAATATTTTTAGGCAGTGGCTAGAGTTACGGTACCGTAACTCTAAACCCAGGGTCTAGAGTTACAGAAGTTCTCTAACTGTAGATGTAGAGTCTTATAACAGGAGCATGTTTCAACTTTTAAACATCAGAAAACATACTCAGTACTTGGTTTACTTGCGCGTTAAGTTATGTACATGTAGTTGAAATATAATTTGAACAGAATATTTATATAATTTGGAAGAATTAAAAGCAAGTATTAAAAGGAAATACTCTGAGTAGACGATATCTTTAGTAATTTTTAATTGTGAAAAAAAAAAATCAGCAATTTTCGAAAGTAAAATTGACCAACTTCTCATGAACAAAATGGGAATTAGTTTGAGAAAAAAGTGCTCAGTACGAGTTGGAAAATGGCAATTTAATTGTCAGAAAATCAATGTTATACACAAAACTCTGTGGTTTTTCTAGTGGAAAAATTGCTAAAATTTTCAATTAAAATTTGCTACCATCACAAAAAATATTCAGTGTTGTAGGTAAAGTTTCTATATTCATTTGTCTGCAATCCTTGTGGTAAATTGCCACTATTTTTGATTGATCAATGTTTTAGTTGAAAATTGCCACTTTTAAACAAGAATTTGTACAAATATAACATTTATTAACATTTATATCAAGTTGAAGACACTTTGCTTTTGATTATGTCCAAAATATTGGTTGATTTTGCATTCAAAAATCACTGTTGATTTTCTTTCAACATAATTGCAGTTTTTACAATAAAAAATACATTAAAAATCATCTATTTCCTATAAATATTTGCTTTTAATTCTGTCCAAATTATATTTCAACAACATAACTTAACGCTCAAGTAAACTAAGTATGTGACACTTTGAAGACGACAACGCCATATCAATGTATCTTAAACATCCGGTTAGTTTATTATAAATATCCAAAATGGGACATGTAATTACAGTAAGATAAGTCACGAGGATAAATATTTGTTTATTTTGAGTAATAATGAATATTTACAAGTTTTCTTGTGTTTAAAAGATAAAACATACTCGTGTTATAAGACTACCGTAACTCTAGCCTACCCTAGCTATGGTTGTCAATGGTTACCGAACTTCCGTAACTCTAGACTCAGGGTCTAGAGTTACAGTACCGTAACTCTAGCCACTGCAATATTTTTATGCACTCAGTTTACTGATGTAAAGTACATGTTTGTTCATTATTTGAGTGAATCCTGTTAATACAGGTATGTATACACTTGGGTTCAAAAGTTTCTTAACACATGTATTTTTTCATGTTTTCTTTTTTTTATTTAAATATTGTCGACACATTTTGATTCATATTGTTTTTAACATAATTGACGGTTCATGTCAAACTGTATAATTAGTTGTGAAACTGATGACAGCTTGTTAAGTATGTAAAAGTACACTCAAAAACATCATCATTTAACATGGGTAAAGAAACTTTTGGACCCCAGTGTAGTTTTTGTTGAATGTGTTTCATCTGAAAACAGTACATAGAATGTACACTTGAATATAAGACAATTACAATAGGATCAGGAAAAAAACAACAATAAGAATTTAAACATTCAGGAACACAATACAATTTTTTAATGAATTAGTACAAGTGTATGTGACTTCATACAGTAGGTGTAATGATGTATGAATACTCTGGTACTGTTACATCAACAACAGGGTCATGTAAGCTCCTCAAGTTTTCTATTCTGAAGAAAATATCTTTAGAATCTTATATACGAGGGGTGATTGATAAATTCGCGGAATTCCCTTCTAAAATATTTACCCTTTTGTCGAACCACATTAAAAGTCAAATAAGTGTAAAACAATTCAATTGCATTTTCACAGTCATATTCGTGAACAGATCATGATTAAGTGAAAAGAATAAATGGTATCCATAGCAACCACTGTTAGGTCACTTGAAGCACGCTATTTTTTCACCTATTTTGAAAACATTAAACATGGTATTACGCACTAAATTTTGGTACGAATTATGCGCCAACATTAATTACACTAGTGTTATGTCTCGACATCATTTCCTGAAAGTTTCATGAAAAAGTTTTGAATGGTTATTGCATAGCAGAGATTTTAGAGTCATGGCTTCGAAACAACGAATGACGTCAACAGACCATTTTTAGTTGGGCACAGTAATAAATTGTTGTGTTTGACTCAATTTGTCACCTGCAGATACGCTTAAACAAATTAAAACTGCTGAAACATTATCAATATGTGGAAAAACATTTGTCTACAAATGGCACCTGAGGTTGAGGGAAGGTAGAACATGGGTATTTGACGAATAAAGACCAGGTCAACTGACACTGACAGTCACTGTTGGAAAGGCAGCGTGAGTGGAAATACTTCTAGATAAGGATTGATGGCTTACAGTGTGCTGTATTGCACAAGATAATTATGTATTCATTCAGCGAGGAATACTTCAAGGTTACATTTTATCTGTGGGTACATAACCATAGAAAGTGTAAGGAAATAGGTGGTGATTATGTGCAGAAAGTAAATAGGAAACTTGACTTTGACGTTTAAGTATCCCATTGATGACGTCGGCGTGCTTCAAGTACGGTATACTAGTGTTGTAAAATGTTTCATAGAAACTTTATTTTCCAATGTATCAAGAAAATATTTGGGCTTTATATCAGTTTTTGGTAAATGTACAGAATGATGTATTTTGTTTTTTCCTATATCATCCTGTGTAGCATTAATAAATAAATTCCTCGAACTTTCCAATCACCCCTCGTACATGTAAAATTGTATTTGCTATAGTTGGGGTCCATGACACTTGACTCTTGTGTTTTCAAGTAGATTGCCCTCGTTATTCCAATTGGTTTTGGTGAAGATCACATGAACTCTTTAGAATTAAAGAGCAGATATAAAAGACACCTGTCCATCTGTCTACTCTGAACCTTGCCTTGAATGTCTATACAATGTGACTTGTCTTTGATTGTACGACTTCTCTTTAATAAACATATAAATATGTAACATTCTTTAATACACATTCTTTCACATTACACTATACCTTCTCTCTAATCACATTCAATAATAAAACAAATCCGGTTTCACCCTTGGCAAAATGGCAATACTGAAAACTCTGAAAATGATAAACTACATATTTGTTTGATGTTCCCATCTTACAGTACAAGCCTTATACAAAGAACTAGTTCATAATAATCGATGAACTAACTTAAAGGATGAACTACCAACTCATTGTACAGGTAACACAGTCAATGTCTAGATCAGTTCACTGTAATGCCAGACTTATAGTATTCACACAAAGTAGTAAAAGTCATATACACATAGCTTAAATATCACTTTAGATGTGCATATGCTTTGTGGGCTTCACATATTTTATGCATTTCTTGTTTTCTTTGTATTAATCCACCCTGAAAACATACACAAAAAGTCAATTTAACAATATGAAGATTAAACATCTAAATAGCCAGAATCCAGAGCTAAAGTTTATCAGGTGTTTTATGTAGTCTGATGTCATAGTATATAATTAATGACTCACTTTTTTATTGATAATTTATCAATTACATGGATATATAACATGAAATTGATTAATAAGCAATTACAAGTGACACAGTAGAGTAATCAAATACCTTCTAGGGCTGGATATTAAATAAAGGTCACCCAATTGCCCCTGACAACCTATATACATGTAATATTTGGGCTCAGGCAAACTGTCACTGCTATTAAACATTTGTTTGGGCAAGTAAGACATATAGCTGTTTGTCCAACTGGGGAACCTTGTTAAACATTAATGTCGAGCCCTGCTTTTGAATACTTTTTCAAAATAATAATATTTGTAGAACTGTTATAATACAATCCCTGACATCAAAACTATATATATAGATATTTTTATTTTTCAACATTTATGTCAGATCGATAATATAAATGTGTGTAGGACCATACTGTCATGACAAAACCGGTTCTGCATCGACATACAAGCATGGAAGACATGCAAGCAGACGTCAGTATGGGCCTATACAAATTATTAAAGTTGTGACAAGTTAATAAACCAAGACTATACCAATTTCATACTATTGTTTACACTTAGTTCTAATTTTGTTCTTTGTACTCATCATGGTTATGCAATAATTGTATTAATCTGAATTAAATATGAACTATGTTTATGTTGGCTAATAGCTTCAGAGCTTTTTTATATAAAATACCGACTTAATATAAGTTTGTATCTTGTAATATGTGTATACGTTGTATATATCTAAAAGAAAATCTTCAATACAAAGCTCAGTGCAAAGCAATTAATTTAATTTTCTAATTTTACAGTTTCATAGCTTTTGATAAACTGTAAAAAAATGTGCAGTCAATTTAAAAATATAATACTATAGAAAACAAGTAAATCTGTGAGCTAATGCTCACTAGTGATACCCCCGCTGTGAGAAATATGACTAGCATAATGTAACTTTCATTTAACAAAATCTAAAAATATGCGACAAACAGGAAGTAGATGAGCAAGGAGCATGAAATCCCTTTACACCACATGGGACTATGGGATGAAGCAATATGCAAAGTATTAGGCTGCTGCATGTTATAGTTGCTGAGAAACCTGCGACGGAAATTTTGTAACGGATGGACGAACGCATGCACGCACGGACAAGGGTAAACCAGTATACCCCCCTCTTCTTCGAAGCGGGGGTATAATAAATGCCACTATTATTTAAATATAACAAACCTCTTCATGGTAAGCATTAAGAATTTCTTGTCCTAACTTCTCATAGAAGCGCATACGGTTTGGTTTATCACCACCTGCCATGACAAGCCATTTCATTGAGTAAAAATTTTGTCTTCTTTCACTTGGTGCTATAGGAACCTGATAAAAATACAAAAAAATAATAGATACATAACAGGTTTACATTTGTACCTGATTCAGCCACATAATTTTAAAATTTATTTAACTTTATTAGATTAGACTAAGATTTGCATTCAAATGACCACAACATGAAATTTTTTGAAAAAATGGTCTCTTTAATTTATAAGACAAGGACACATGGTTTAAACCATTAACTGAGTACATCATGGTTTATGAAGTTAGCCAAGAGTAGCATGCGATTGTAAACAAATATACATAGAGGGCAATTTATTAATATTGTACCATTATAAGTATATTATAAACTGTTGAAGTGTTCTATTGCATAATTACACAGTTTAGTTACACTGTATATATTGTTTTCCGCATTCTATGCATAGAATTTTGCAACTAGAAAATAAATGTTTCGGTTAATTTAGTGTTGAAATCTCATCAGGCTACTAAGTCTTACAGTTAAAAGGAAATGCTTCAGAACATCTATTTTTGAGGGGTGCAGTTCGAGCTTTAAACTAAAAGTTCCAATTTTTTATTCTTAGTATTGTTAGCATTTTAATTTTCTGAATATTTTGTTTTATTTTATTCATTATCTTTTTTGAAATATAAATACAACACTACAAAACAAACAATATCAAATGTAATTCAGAATAAATATATTTAAACTAAATACAATTCAATTTCACTGCCAGAGTTGTTTGCGTTACTGGGCTTTCTCTTTTCTAGTGTAAAATTTTGGCGGCAAAAGCTAACAAAGACATTTTTAATTTTCATGACACATGAAGCCGTGAAGGCATTATGTTTTTCACACTCTTCCATGATTTAAAAAAGAAAAAGAGATAAAAGATAAGTTTCTATCGGCATTCGAACCCACGACTTAAAGGTAGACACCCCTTACCACTCAG
This sequence comes from Mactra quadrangularis, assembly GCA_025267735.1. Taxonomy (NCBI): domain Eukaryota; kingdom Metazoa; phylum Mollusca; class Bivalvia; order Venerida; family Mactridae; genus Mactra; species Mactra quadrangularis. The sequence continues at coordinate 9,059,128 of CM046303.1, read as the reverse complement.
CCATACAAACTTTGATACTCATTGCAAGAAAGATATAATACATCAGTGTTACATGCTAACAATACACCCTACTTGAACTACCAAAGTTTATCCAAGCATTAAATATTCTGTGTTATGTGACATTTCAATTTATGCAATTGGACAGTTCAATATAATCATACAATACTGGCAAATACTTACTAGATGTTTTTGTCCACTCATAGTGACTCTACAAGTTATCAACAAAGGTTTACCATTTTCAATAGCTTGATGTAATATTTTCACTGGATCAAGAACTATTTTTGATTTTTCTGCTTCTGATGCCTTGTGATATTTTTCAACTTGAATACGTTTAACATATTCTAATGCCTGGAATACAAAATATAAGCTGTAAGGAAAAGGTCAATGTTCAATACTAATAATAATGTCTCAGGATTCCAAAAATCTGGAAAAATCCCAATAGATTCTTAGCTGAGGATAAATTGTTTATTACAATTTGTGACTTCAAATCTGTATCTGAATGTTTTGTTTCTATATGAGAATACCTAACATAATGAGGAAATCTCTGAATATCTGACTACAGATTCCTATAAGTTTGTTTATTTGTTTGTTTTTGGTTTAACGCCATAGCAACACATTGTATAGGTTATTACACATATTACAACATTACAACTTTTTCTAAGCTTTTGGTTCGCATACCACAAGCCAATCCTATGTAATTTTACCAAGCATGCTGCATATACGAGGGTTGTCCCGGAAAAAGTGGGATAACGTTTGTAGTTCTTAAAATAATTAGCGTACGTTAATATAAATTTAACACATTATAAAATGACGTGTTTGCTACTCAGTGGTAAAGTTTGAAGTGTGTATCTCCAAACTTAACAAAGATATACAGAATAGTAGCTTACTAGTGTGTGTGTGCCGGCGCACGATAACGTAACGTCATTATTTTTTTAACTTAATGTTGACCCGTAAGTGTCTATTTAAAAAGTTTTTCTAAGCTAAAACATGTCTTTTCATCTCATCTTCAGTCAAAAGTCGAGGCACCCAGCTCGCACACACACACACGACTCATCTGTACATTTTCCACAACTAAGTGCTGAATAGCCGACTTACTCATTCCTGTCTTTTCTGAAAGTTCACGAACTCTTTTCAATTTTTCAGCATCTTCGACCTTACACTTCTTGGGTCGTCCCCTATTTTCTGCCAATGTAAGCTCTGACCCTTCAGAAAAACGTTTGTGCCACTTAGATACAAGTGTGTGAGACGCACTCTTTAAGCATTCTATAGATTCCATTTCTTTTTTTGTTTGTGTCGGTGTCATTCCTCTCTCGACACAGTATTTTATGACGGCTTTTTGCGCCGCAGATTTCGCCGACGTCGCCATTTTAAAAGTAGTTGCTATCGAATATTTAGTAACAACGTCGATATTTATGACGTCAACTACATAAAAACATCAACATTTACGCGCCGTTTCATGCGTCACATGCAGATGTATTTTTTATTCCGTTATTTTTGCAATAACCTGGTCATATATGGCTCACACGAATGTTGGTCATGTTAAAAAATGGTGTGCGCCGCCGACCTCTACCGCGCATGCGTATTCATGTAATATTACGTACAAAAAACATTGTTTTGATATAAAATGTATGCGAAACAGTGTTAAAATGTTGAAAATACATACTGTGTAATTTTTGTATTGATCAGACGTCGCATTTGCAAGTAATTAAAAAAGTCCCACTTTTTCTGGGACAACCCTCGTAACACTAAATACATTAACAATGAAACAGTTGAAAAAAATCTTATTCATAATATTCTAATTATATCATGAACTTAGATGACATTGTGCAGTTTTAAACCAGAAAAAAACACATTCTCAATTCTGAAAAGGTTCTCCCTAGTAGCAATTTTCATGATTCTGTATTCTATGGTTCTCTGCACAAGAACTGATAATAGGTAAAAAATACTTCCATATTATCACTAAGGAAAACTGTTTAAAAAGACAGAAATAATATACAGAAGAGAGTGCAATGAAGGATAGAAATCTAGTGCTGGTGCTTCTGAGGAATAATGGTAAGGCAAACTGTCCTCCTCATAGGGCTCTCTTGATGGTAAAAAAACATAAAAAATGAAAGAAACAAAACATAAAAATGAAATGTAATAAACTAATAGTACCTTCATTACAACATCTCTTGCAGTCTCCTTTCTCCCACTTTTTGTTACAAAATTAATAAGTTTCCTGAAGAAAAAGAATAAATTTAAATCAGCTGAAAAGTTTCAATCACTTCTGTGAAACTGGTAAATTTGCATACATTTAACCAAAATTGAGTATTGACATGACATTGAATGATGTCCATACATATTTTCTCAATTTCAAAGGCTGCAATCTTTCTTTCTGAGAATCAATTAAGCATCTTGTCAGCACAAAACTAGTTTACATGCATCGCCCACAATCAAAGTTCTTTCTTCCTTTACACTCCATACCTACCATGGGCAATTTGACTTGCAAAATCTCTTTTTCATGAATATGCATGAGGCAGGGGAGACCAATCTTCTTCCAATGAAATCACATGTTACAATGAAATACTCTTCAATAACAATACTGGTATTTTCTTCACCCACTTAAGAAAATTCGCTCATGGAGGCCAACATTTTGAATGGTAAACCAAACCTTAGATATAAAACGTAATTTCATTGGCTAGTTTTCCACAGTGGTTTCCTAGCGATTCAATGAAACTGCCTCAATAATTATTCATGATTATGAGATTTTACAAACCAAATGGCCCACGTTACATAACGCAGCATAGCAGAGTAATGTATCATGAGATAACAGACAATGGTTTACATCAGTCTCTATTTACACATAGCTAAACTAGTTTTGTGCTGACCTATCCATATGTTATAGTAGATTTTATTTTAGAATGTATACTCAGACAAAGAGGTATTCAGTAAGATAAGCAAAGCAAACTTGCAAGATAGTTTTACAAATCCATTCACCCTTTCAAACCTTCCAGTATAACTTCATAAGCTCTCATACATTGAACAATGAGCAGGAGAATCAGAGAATAAGAAAGTTGACACTACATTGGTATGAAAGCAGTTGCTATAAACCTGAATTCACAGAGAATCAGTCCATCTAAAATGTATCAAAACACCTGTCATCATACATGCTGTAAATAGAATGGATAACAAGTAAATCTGTGAGCTAATGCTCACTAGTGATACCCCCGCCAAAATCTAAAAATATGCGTCAAACAGGAAGTAGATGAGCAAGGAGCATGAAATCGCTTTACACCACATGGGACTAAGCAATATGGGATGAAGCAATATGCAAAGTTTTAGGCTGCTGCATGTTATAGTTGCTGAGAAAACTGCGACGGAAATTTTGTAACGGACGGATGGATGGACGGACGCACGCACGGACAAGGGTAAAACAGTATATCCCCCTCTTCTTCGAAGCGGGGGTATAAAAACTTCTACATGGAAGACTAGCACATGTAGTAGCCATGATTTCTGTTTCAAGTTAGTACTTGTAAGCTTTTTTGTTATCATTTGATAACTTTCTGTTGTCTCATATTGCTTATTAGATTATTTATTACATGTTTTTGCTCATGAAAACTGCTCACATACCGGTAGAAATGGAGGGTTGCCACAAAGACTGTAGTAACTTGCTTGTTAACCCAATTTATTACAGTCTTGCAGGAAACCCAATCTACTATATTATTTTTAATGACTGTAATTGAAAACTATTAAGAGGATTGCATACCCAACCATTACATCCGAGTCAGCAAATGTATTATCATCAGTGTTTGCTGCCTTGATCTTTCTAAAACGCCTAATATCATCTTCAGCAATTGGCTTTTTTATCTCTTCTAATGTCTTTGTGGTCTCTAAATATGATTGGTCATACACACTACCCCTTGTGCACCTACAATGTAAAATAAACATGCTGAATCAGATGATGAATCTTCAAACTATTTAAGAAGTAAAAAAAATATACTGAACATAACGATCAAACCTGACAACATTCACCATGATATAGTGCCACAATGAATTTTATCTTAGAACATCCCAAATAAAATTCAACATGACAAAACACAATTTTGTTGGTAATAAAAATATGTTTTCATAATATAATTTTACCGACATTAGTCATGTACTTTATTTAGAAGAAGTATTAAGTGACATAATACTTCTTCTTCTTCTAAATAAAGTACAGAATGCTGATTCAACATATACTCGTACTGATGCATGAGCAGTGCAAGGAGTGTCTTTATAAACAAACCAAACAACAACAGAGAATAGGAAATAATAGGAAATAATAGTCCTGATCAGTTACAATATTCACTATATACAGTATAGGTAAAAAAGTCCAGTACAAGTATATCAGAGTAATGGAAACAACTTCTCTCTTGAAACTGTCAAGGGTAGGACAGTTTACAACTGTATGAGGAAGATTGTTCCAGAGACGGATGGTATCAGGGAAGAAAGAACCTTGTAGCACAGTGTTCTAGCAAACGGTACCAGGTATGTGAGTCCATGACTTCTAACTGTACATACTGGAGCGAAGTATGTTGTAGGGATGTCTACTAGATGATACACTATACAATACATCATGGTCACTTTTACGTTCCTGAAGTGTAGGCCAGTTTAACTGTTGGGAGCATAGATGAGACACTAATAGTTCTTCTAAAGTCGTCATAAATCATTCTAGCAGCTCTATGTTGGACAGTTTCTAATTTGTGTATCTTACCGTTGGTGAACGAGTCCAAGATTATTGATGAATATTCTACTAGTGGTCTTACTAATGTGAAGTAGCAAAATTCCTTGGTCTTACGCAGGCAATGTTGTATGTTTCTTTAAAGAAGAGATCCAGTGTTGTTGGCTTTGTTAGAAATATTGTTGATTTCAGCCTAGAGATTTTGATATTAATGCCTAAATATTTTGCAGTATCCACCACTTCTTATGAATGTCCATGTATATTGTATGAGGAAATAATAGGTTATTGTTAGTTGGTGATGTTCATAACTCAGCATTTATGTGGATGAAATTACAAATAAGCCAGTCTTTTCCCCAATTTTGATGTCCATCTAAATCTCTTTGAAGAGCCCTGCCATCTTCTTCAGAATTGATGCAGCAATAGAGTGCACAGTCTTCAGCGAACATTTTTGTTGTAGATCTGGGAGGGTAAGTTGGTATGTGTGCTGTCACTAAGGAAGCTTCCAATCCACTTGTTTATGTTTCCTCTGATACCATAGAAATTCAGTTTGGTCAACAGACATCGGTGTGGAACCTTGTCAAAGGCTTTCGAGAAGGCTATAGTAAAATAAGATCTACTTGACAAGAGTTGTCAATATTACAGGCAAGATCCTGAATTGTTTGGACTAGTTGTGTTTCACAGGAATTTCTCTTTCAAAAGCCATGCTGGGCTTAAGTAAGGATCCTATGTTGATCTACGTGTTTCATAATAGAGGTAGTGACTATATGCTCCAAGATCTTGCAAGAAATGAAGTGATTGAGGTTAGTGTGGTCCTAAAAATAAGACCCTACGTAACTTTTTTATCATGTGGACATTTTTCTGTTACGTAGGGTCTTAACTGATTGCTTAAAGAGGTATAGCAAAAATTTAATTTTAAGACCCAACATATAACAGAAAAACATCTGTATAATAAAAAAGTTATGTAGGGTCTTATATTTAGAACTAGAGGTCAGTGATACCGGTCTGTAATTTTAGGCGTTGCTTTTCTCTTCTTTCTTTAAGATTGTGATAGCATTTGCTGACTTCCAATCATCCGGGATGATGCATTGATTTATAGAAGCCTGGAAAAACAGAGTATATTACTACATGCCTCTTTCATAGAGTTTATGTGAGTGATATTCACCAGCCTGGTAGTGATAGGTCATGTCTGGTTCAACTGAGTTGTCTTGCGATAAGCAGCCTTCAAATTGAGTAGAATCCTTAAAAGGACAGTGGGTAAATCATTTGCAGGCTGGTCAGGAAAAATAGGTTGGATAGAAATTAGAATACTGGATAAAGTATCATTATTTATAGCATAGCCCTGAGTAGAAATAAGTCACAAGATTTCAAAGAAATTGCTGGAATTAGACTTTGAGACCAATAAAGCAATGCCACAACGTCCAGTTCCAAATGTGACAGTGACTGACACAGTGAAGGTGAAACTGACATGGGACGAAATGTCAAAATTGGCTCCAGTCAAGGACGAACCGGTAAACGACTACATACAACCACAAGTAAATCATGGATAATTAAAATGATATATTTCAATTAACGAAGTTATCAAATAAATATTTACAGAACACCAAGTCCAGGATTTTTACGTAACAAAAGCCTAGATACTGGCTGAAATATGTTTTTCATGGACGCAGCCATGTTGATTTATCGTCAGCAAAGATCACCGTGGTGCTCCGAATGGTTGGTTGTATATAAATGCCGGTGGGTGGGGGTAATATTCCGGGATCCGGACCCGGAATCGTATTAGATATACATGTATAGGGATTTAACGATATTTGTGTTGATTATTGACATGAAAGACGATTAAACGTTAACTTGTATTTTATATCTTTGGAATGATCGAATTGTTGATTTAAAATTAGTTTTAAATATATTTAGAGCCATTTATTAACAAACTTAGAAAAAGAAAGAAATATTTTTTGGTATTTTTTCCCCTTTTTTTCTTAACTACAAATCAAACTTATTCAAAAAGCCCCACCAAACAATTAAATAAAAATAATAACAATAATGAAAGTTTAAACTTTTTCCCCCACAAATTGTAGTAACTAGTACTGCTGTTATTAATTAAATATTAACCTACAAAAGCATTTAAGTCTACAATCTGATTCCACACTTTGTAGTTAAAGATTTTTTGTCAAGTAAAGCTTAGTGATCACTTCAACAGAGCAGTTCTTTTCTATATTATCATTAAATTCAATTATTAGTGTTATATTAAGGGGCAGATCCAGAATTTTTTTCTAGGGGGGGTCCAAACTTTTCTAGGGGGGGGGGGTCCGAACCTCGAACCACAACCACATTATACACATTTTACAGAAAAAATGCAACATATTGATAGTAATAACTGCATATTAAATCTATGTTAAACACAGAGAAAAATTGCTTCATACTACTTAAAAATAAATTACAATCAAGAAATACACTAATAGACATGTACACTTTCCAAATTCTAGGGGGGTTCAGGACCCCCTGACTCCCGAGGTGGATACGCCCATGATATTTTAGATGTATGCAGATAAACAGGTTAAGGTTTCACAATCGGAGCAAATATTTGTTTTCACAGTGTTAGATTTAATTGTTCACACCAATTTGCCCAGGTGGCAAGTTAAACCTGACATTAACTTGCCCCCAGTTGCTCCAACATTTATCATCTATTTTTGCCACTGAATAAACACTTTGACAGTACTAACTTTGATTTTTCATTTTCATTTTTTATAAGAAACAGTTTAATTCTACATTACAAAACTTAACTTTTTGAAAGATTGACTAGATTGAAAAGAACAAATATATTGCAATCAGTCAGACTCAGAGAACAACCAATGAAACTCTCAAAATTGACTTTTTATGCAAAATTGGGCTTTAAGTCCTGAAATGCTGACTTGCCCGGTGGAAAAGCTACTTTTTTAACCAACTTGTTCTGTTAATTTTCAACTTGGCAGCGAAATTTGACAAGTGCCTATTTCAAACACTGTTTCATATAAATCATATTATACCAAACTATTGTCTGGATCAATCATTATTCTCATGTGGACCATCTTAACACCACTTTCCTTTTATATCTTGAACTGTGCTGTACATCTAATTTTCAATTCAATCAGTTAATTAATGTTGACTTCTGAAAATTAAAAGAATAATTCAATGAAATGGTTAACCCAAAGAAACACTTGCCAGCCATAAAACAACAAAAAATTGCTGCAGTTCTTTGTCAGTAAAACTCAAATTTCTCAATGTAAGATTGTTTTCACTTGTAAATTTAAACTAGATATATGCTGAAATACAATTGAACAAAATCAGAAAGATGCTTTATAATTAGTTATTGTAACCAAGTGATCGTGGGTATAATATTGTCCCGATGGATAAATGAGTAGATAGATTATAATGGGTTGGTTCATAAATCTATTTCTGTTTACATAATTACTTCAATTAAATTATACAATTCTCTATTCTATACAATTCTCTATTCCTTCACTCTGTAACATTACACAATATACATAGTTTAAATATTTTAGTTTTATATAAGTCCCTAAGTCTTTTTACTTTACAGAAAAAATATATAGATAATTTTATATTCAGATTCTTAAATCAAGTGGCTAGACTTGAAATAAATATCACATACAAACAGTATCACTACAAAAATAATACAAAGTTACGAATGATACAAAATAATACAAAGTTACAAATGATACAAAATAATACAAAGTTACGAATGATACAAAATAATACAAAGTTACAAATGATATAAAATAATACAAAGTTACAAATGATACAAACATTAAACCCACATATTTGAAGTTTTGAATGCCCTAGGCCAATGATAATTATACCAAAATGTTTCTGAAATGCTGTTGCATACAATTATTTTCAAAAAATGAAAATTAAGATTAAGATTGCTAGCCCAACAAAATTTGTCAACAATTGAATTGTATTGTATTGATGTATGAGTGTATTAACATCAAACTGAAGCTTGAGAAGTTTAAGTAAAAAACTTAAAATCATTAAATAATCATTATTATGTCATGCATCTTCCTTTAAGGATCCAGGCATAAAAAATACCCCCCAAAAATGTAAAAAATTAACTTTTAAATGAATAACTATTCAATAATTGAAACTATGTAGTCAAGAACAAATTTAATTTTAAACCAAATTGACTGAATGAACTGAAAGACAGATAAATTAAATTTAAATCTAAAATCAAAATTACTAAGAAGGTTTTCAAATAAGTAAACTCATTTTCCAGAGTTACTTCCAAGTATGAACAAAAACAAAACAAAATCAGACTTTTATTCAAGATAATTATTTTTTAAAAAGAAAAGAAATTAAATTAGCGCCTTGGATCTATAAAACTAATATCCTTAAAATAAGATAGTCACTTAGCAAGCTCCAAAACATACCAAAAAAGCATTACATTTTATTGACCAAAATTGATTGATATTATTTAAAGGGAGATAATACCATGTGACCAGTTGTACAGTATAGTCATATCATGAATTGTCTCCCTTTGAACAATACCTACAATAATCAAAGAAAAATTAAATTTCCGTTTTTTTTTTAGAAAAATGATACATTAAATTGAATTCAAGAATAATGTTCTTGGTGTGATGTAACAGACAGTCATAAAACACCATGAATAAAAAAATCTTTGTTTACTGTCTCCCAACACTATTTTGCATGGTAAAATCAGTCTAAAATGCTTCGTAGAAAAGCTGTTTTGGTATTGAAATGTTTTTAAAATTACGAAAAACAAGTAATAACACCAACAATATTACATTTTTTTCAGTTTTAGAATTTTTGAAGTCAGTCAGGAAACAGCAATCAAACATCATTTTATTTACGTCTAAGAAAGTCAATGATACCATAACATTATAAGAAAGTGATTTATAAAACAATTCCCCAGTTTAGAAACAAAACCCAAAAAATACCCTTCCAAAGATTTAATGCTTGTAAAAAAGTTCACATTTTTTTGTATCATGCCCTCCCCATTTTATAGTATTACCAATAAATGAATTTTACAAAATATAATTATTAAGTATGTGCACTTATCATCAGTGTAAGGTATCATAGACTCAACAATTTATGTATGGTCATTTTTTCTCAACTGTTAAAGTTTTTATTTTAAGTTTTTTTTCTCTTTAATAAATACAAATATTTTGTTGTCCCAGCAAGCAGGTATTAAACAATTTTAAAGCTATTTGCCAGTTCCACCCAAACTTAAAACACACTAGATCAGAATACCAAAACTGTTAGATGACAATTATTTTAACACAAAAAGTCACCATGAAAATTATTCAAACTTTGACAGTTGAGAAAAAAACTATTTCAAAAATCAAGAATAGATAAAGGATTTCAGGACAGGACTACTACAGCATATAGGACTATGGAGCCATTCAACCATAGATAAATATAATCTACTGTGAGACAGATTACTCTCATAGAAATCAAATACAAATGGAATCAAACCAAACATAAGGCGGACAACTTCTATTACCAAAGCTTTACAGCAAACCCCATTCGGAACACCTCAACCTTTCATGAATGAATAATCATAACGAATGGCCGAGGAGTTTCGAATGCAGCAAACCCCTGGTAGTCCTATAAAATTCAGGGTAAATATAAAATAAAAAAATGAAAATCTTAGCGTTTATCTTCTCTTCTTAATTCATTGTTCCTGACATCTTCATATTTTCATCCATTTCTTCTCTGTTGTCTACATGTATATGATGTATTACAGCACAACAGTAAGTATACCAACATCTTTTAGTGTTGCCACATTTACTGGTCATCATTCTACAAACATATAACAATATCAAATGAATTTAATTATACAGTAAAGGCCCACTATTAAGATCATCAAAATAGATGGTCACAATAGCGGAACATTCTTAACTTATGGACCTTTTTACTCTCAAGGTAGACCTTTGCTACTAAAAAATCAACAAAATATTGCATGATTTTGCATGGAGATTTCACAACTGGATTTGATTAAAGCAGCTTAGGACTACTTAAAGCTTGAGTCAAGAGACCTAAGTCCCTCTTGGGACAATGAGTACTATGTTGAGAAAATGACGCAATACATGTACTATTAAAAAAAGTTCTAAGAGCTAGGTAAAGCATCAAAACCAATCCAGCATTTATCTTCATTTAAAAGAGATCAAAGTGCCAAAGTAAGGTGAACTAGGCCTATGTATTTAATTTCTGTTGTTTTTGTATGTCATTTTTTTAAGTTCTAGGAAGAGCCTCGGAAATCAATTGTCACCAGAATTGATTCTATGAATACAGGCATGAATAATACTAAAGCACTGGTAAAAGTATTGTTCAATTGAAAGTACTGGGTCGGTCTGAAGTATTGGCACTATTTTGCATTTTAATCTCAAAAACAATGACCAAGATAAAAATCTAAATGTTGAGTCTGAGGTTGGGGCTGGGATGGAAAAAAAGTTTTAACAATTTACGAATGAATCAAATAAATACAAGTGATTAAGTTGCTATTTACAAAGATATCTCAGATCAGTCTACCAGTGTCCTTGTACAATCATATGAACAATGGTAGAAGTTATCAATTCTATGGTTTGCCGGTGATGCATATGCCCTGGGCAGTACAAAGATAGATGTAGATGTTTGTATTGTCCGTTTTTTCTCAACTGTCAAAGCTTGAATAATTTCACGGTGACTGAATGCATTGTTTTTGTACTGGCGGCCTAATTGTTATTAAAAATATCTTGACTAAAACATATCATACGGCATAAGAAGCTTTACTTTATCATAATACACTTTCCGAAACTAATGGGTGTATTACGACAATGATTTTAACAAACGCATTCACCGTGAAATTATTCATGTTTTGACAGTTGAGAAAAAACGAATAATCAACAAGAAGTACACTATCTACTTGAATCATGAGGACTGTGACACAGCATGAAATAAACAAAGTACATTATGAAAGACTGATCAATATTTAGCAATAGACAGATCGTCCCCAGACGATTACGTGTCAGTCTGTAGATCTGTAATTTCCGTTGTACTAAGCAATTAGAATCAAGTTTTTCTTGCTCAAGAAAATTATTGACAGTTTAAACAGACGAAGTCTCGGAAGGCTTATAAGTAAACTACAAATATTTGTTTACACAATTTAACAAAAAGCAATGAAAATGCGTTTAATTCACAAACCTTAAAAATAAATAAATTTCAATAAACAATCAATATAGAAAATTATACTTTCAATATGGGTTCATAGACAACGATAATGATATTCATAAAACAAAAACAAATAATTCATCACATAATTAGTTTCTTGATCTGTTGAATAATGGTTTAGTAACTGGTCAAAGTCGCGTCTACAATTTTCAAAAAAGTATATTATCCTTTCTACTTATAGGGGAAGCAAGGTAAATGTTATGTCTTGATAATAAATATTGATGATTGATCAATAATTACTTATCTTTCAAATATTATTTAAAAAATCAAGCGAATTCTTGCCGTATTTTCAAGAAGCACGTCACGGGCACAAGTTCTAAAAGAACAGTACATACTATTCGCACACGAAACTCGTGAATTCGAACAATGGTTTGTATTAAACAAATGTTCGAAACCCGAACATTAAATTGAAAACTACCTCAAAATCTACATGTATCTATGCAATGAAACCGAAGTATTCGCATCGTTTATAAAAATTGCTTAGCGAACCACCGACTTTTAAAAATGACTTCTGAAAATCCAGACGATATGACGGTACTCAATTCATTGATAGAAATTGCACTAACACTGACTCATGGGCACAGCGACTCATATGCCTTCCCAGCATGCACTGAAGAGCACTACTCTTTAAATTTAAACACCAACGCATCTTCCTTTTTATTTGATGTATGAAAATAAAAATTAGACCACTTTAATTAAATAATCTTCATAGAGAAGCAACATAATAAGTAAATGCATATTCCAAGAGATGCATTAAATAATGATATGAGCCGTTAGATGTGAAAAGGTACCTTAACGTATTTTTTTCGAAAATGATATTTTTCTTGATTTGAAAAGTTAAATATCGGCTGATGAAAAAATGTAATTTCCAGTAAATTTTGTTGACTATGAGTGAATTTTGGTTGTCAAGGAAACAACGTTGATAACAAAAGAGACAAAAAAACAAGAATGAACGGATTTATGATTGTGTTTATTCATATTAATTCATTAACTAGAAATAAACAATAGTCACAATAAAATTAATGATATAGCGGTAAATGCACATTTCTTAAATAAACAATAAAAAAGTAGTCTTAAAACGGTGGTTGCTATAATCAATACCATATTTCCTAACTTCAAGTATTCATTCTTAACCATTATAAATTTTTATTTTGTTATATTACCAATATTGCACAAAATTCAGCTCATAAATTACTATCAGTTCTGGTTTTTTAAATATTTAAACACAGTCGCACATGAATAGATAATAACTAATATTGCTCTGAACATGTTGCTTTGATAATTGGTCGACGGATCTAAACCGAAGGTTATTGAATAAACGAACGTTTTACTGATATATTACTGGAATCGTTCCCGTCTCTTTTGTAAATTGTGTAAATGCAGTTTTGTTACAAGTGAATAACACCTTTTTTGTGGAATATGATTACTAGTGTTAAATTTATATAGCAACAAGATGTAAATAGGCAAAGAATAAGGAAATAAGTTTCTCGCGATTGTTTTCTAACATGTGTCTTATCTATTCATATAACATGTGTCTTATCTATTCATATAGTTATCTATTCATTTAGATACACTAAATCTTATAGAATAGTTTCATATTTAAGCATGCACTCCGGCGTGGCATGAATATATTAAGACACGTGCACGAACAATTTAAGCGCCATTTTCATTTCGTCATTTCATGACGTAGAATAACATAGCTTTAATTTGAATAATCTCTTAAAAAGATTTGATGGAGCTTTTAAGGGTTGATGTGTTACGTGTCACATACCTGTTTTATTGTTTTATTTTTAATACCAAAATCAATTCAAATACAATACTATTCAACTATCCCATGGATGCTTTAGTTTCAGTGTTCAAGTACTTCTGTATAGTTATGCGTGTAGATTTTTGAGTTTTGAAAATTGGTAATCTTGTAATGGCAGTAATAATTAACTTCGTTAACGTTATGGAAAAGAAAATGACGTTTATTGCCCTGCTGACATCAAATTAATTTATGAATTAGATGAAGTGTTCCAGTAAGTTAATGACTCTTTGACAACTTCATTAGGAACCCCTCGGCCATTCAATACGCATTCAATGCATGGTCGAGGTGTTCCGAGTGGCGAAATTTGTGCAGAAACTCCCGAATTTATAGCACGTTCAATTATTTCATTATTTTTTATTTTGTTAAGGTGCGAATAGCAAAATTTCGAATTATTTCAGTACGAAACTTTACTATAGTTACCTCCCTTACATAGGCGCTTTTGGACTACTTTTACGATTCTTAAGATACATATAGAAACTTCTTTTTCAGCAAATTTATCTGCTCCTTTGCGTAGAATATTTAATGCATTAGTTAAGAACGATGTTAAAACAGTTAAAACAATTTCCTTTTGTTAAAAGACGTGCAAAAAGTCAAATTTGTTTTGGACTACTTTTTTACATTGCTTGAATTGTATTCATGCACCAGGAAGCTCCGCCATCGGTCGGAAGATATAAATTCACTGTGACGATTAAATATACTTTGGATTATTAAATGCTTTTACTGTTCTCGTGACTGCGTTATCTATTTATCAATTTAAGTTATATTGTAGAATTATTTTGTTTCAATCACATTTTATGATTGACATTCAACGATAACCCCAGAATCAAGTTTTTTTTGCTTAATATTTGCTTGATATTCGCATTCCAATTTGTATTGAATTGATCCTGGGTCAAGTTGGATACGGATTGTTTGTCTGGATTGATGTACATGAAATATGACTTGATATAAATTCGTGATTTTATTCTTCATTCTGCTGACAATATTAAATATGGATGTCGTTAGAGGTCTCGTTAGCAAGAACAAGAGACGTTTGAAAGAAGATGGTTTTGATTTGGATCTTACTTGTATCCTTTTAAACATATTATTCTCTATATTATTTTAATACATTAGTGTCATTTTGAAATTTGTGGTGTATGTATTTTATTTAAGTGATGTTGTCAATTTTCAGTGTTAAATTATGCTTTACCATTTACTTTATGCTAGTGTTGGACAAATTAATGGGTCAGTGCTAGCTTAAGGTCTTCAGTGAACCTGTGTGTATACTGTTAATGAACAGTTAATGCTGTGTCACTACACTTACCTGTTGCATACTTTTCTATCCCTGTGACATTTGGCGCCCAATGTGGGACCGTGACAATTACTTGGTCAGTTGAGAAACGCTTGTAAATAAAATAAATGCTCCTTAAATGGCCTGGAATTCTGAAATTCGAGACGAATTTCCAGTTCGTGGGGGAGTATGTCACGGCACTTACCTGTTCACATTATGGGAGGAAGGATATGTAGGCGGCCGGATAGCTCAGTCGGGAGAGCAATTGCCCTGTAAGCGAGAGGTCCTGGGTTGTGTCCCGGTCAGGCTGCATATTTTTCTATCCCTGTGACAGCTGCATCTGATGAAAATCAAAATGTTAAAAAAGCGATTTATATAGTTTTGGAAGCCAGAACTTGGTCAGTGCAAAACTAGTCGTTTTGCTATTACATGTACATAGGTTAAAGAATGGTTCAGAATAGATTTGCTCCGACCTATCAAAATGCTGCATTATTTTATCTGTAACAGGGATGAAATAGGCCTGTATGTCTGTGTTGTTCATCTGCCTTTTTAGCTTAGTTTCTTTACCATCTGACTAGGAAATTTGAGGTCACAGGTTTAAGACTAGTTCTGTCTACCAAAACTTAATAAGCTAATTTTTTAACTTTTTGATTTTCATCAGATGCGGCAGTAACCCATTCATTTACAATATTCTCATGGGTTCACTGAAAACCTTAAGTTAGTTTCAGGTCAACTGCTTAACTTTTACTCATTGTTATTCCTAATAATTAATACCGGTATCTTAATAAAAGGAAGATGTTACTTGATTTTAGAGTGTTTGCATATAAATTTAATGAAATATCAGTTTACTCTCAAAGAAAAAAAGTGATGAGTAAAACTTCATGTGACTAAAAGAATATTTATTGCTCTGAGCTTCCATATATGTAACTGAAGCTTCAATTATGTATTATTATCATATTCCTGTCACTGACTGACTTGTGCACCTAGTAACTGGTTAACAGTTAGGTCATGAGATTAGGCCCCAGAGATTAGGCCTTTTCAGGTACTGTTTTACTACAGTGACAGGCCTTTTTTTCCCTATATAACAGGGGCTGTTTACAGGCACCTTCCCCTCAAGAAATTTCTTTAAAATCATGCAGTTTTCCCCAAATTTGGAGTTAAACTTGGATTTTTTGTTCCCCATTGTATGAAATTGCGATAAAATTTCCCAAAATGCTCTATATAAGAAAAGGCCACAGGCCCCTTCCCCAAACATTGAAAAAAAGCCCTGAGTGAGTAGGTTGGCTGACCTCTGTGATATGACCTTACATATGTTGCTAAGGCAAAACAAAATAATACTTATTGACAGTGATGTCTTCTGTTCCACGCCTGGCTGTCCATTGACATAGTGTCATGTTATATTACAATGTTGAAGTCAATAGCTGTCCTTTTGGTTGAATAATTATTCACTTTAGATAATCAAAATTTGATTTTATCAGTATGCAAATACATGCATATACTGACAGTTTTTATCTATATAGATTATGTTGTTAAATGTACAAAATTTAATGTACGAGACATTGTGATAGCTGTGATGATTATTATTTATAACTGTTATCAGTTGATACAAAATGTACCTTATAAAAGCCTGTCAGCAAGCTCAGTTGGTAGTGCACATGTCTACTGATCAAGGGGTTGTAGATTTTATTCCTGGATGGGGCATACTTTCATGGGGCTTGGTCATAAAATCATTTTCTATGGCTGTTCTCCCTCTTACAACTGATTCTAAATCATGTAGGGCAGTAGTCAGTCTTTGACAGAAGTATGCCCCAAGTAGTTGGTTAACAGCTAAATCTAGAGATTTAGCCTTTCCAGGAACAGTGAGTAGGTAGACCGACCACAGTGATATATCCTATACAACATGTTTCTACGGCATTAACCCCACCAAAAAAATGTGCCTGATTAAAGACATATGTATCACTATTGATTTGTAGAGGACAACGATTGATTGAGAAAGCATATTGTGCTGTAAACCGTGCTCTCTGCTATTTTGTTAAACATTTTACATTGAGCTTGACACAAAAGTCCTAATTGTCAATTATTGTTAAATGTGTGATGCGTGGCTTAAAATTTAAATATTGCATATCACAGACTCTTGGCAGGATTTCTTAGCATCTTAAAGGCAAAAATATACGTCAAGATATGCAGAATTAAGCATTTCCGAGAACTGTGAATAACAGAGAGAACACGGGATGAATATGGGAATACATTGCTTGTAACTGCAAGTTTTGTTTGATTATGCATTTTTAGTGATATTGCTATTGAAATTTCTACCGAACGGTCAGTCTTGTGATCTGTATATTTTTACCGGACAGCGCTTTTGACAGACTTTGTCTTCGGTCAGGTGGCTAAATTCGATGGCTGGTATGCTTTACTTTGTCTAAATTTTTACCTATTTAAAAGTATTAGCACTTCTTGTGCTAATATGTATCGGTAAAACCCAATTGAAAAAAAATATATTAATCTTGAAATTTTAACTTTTCAAGTACACAATGTTACGTAAGCAAGCTCTTATAAATTATTGTTATTAAGTGATGAAATCCTGAATTGCAACACATACATCAATTCATGCACTGAATTATGTTCCGTGATACAAATGTAATATTCCTGTTATGATCTATAGGCTAGCTTATTGTTTGTTATACTTTAATGGAAAACTTAGGTCTATATTTGTATATTGAGAAGTTCAATTCATGACAGTCTTAATGAATTCTGCTTGTTTTTGTCGGTTACTGAATTCAATTTTATGCTTAATCAATAAAGTGATTTGTCTTCAAGAAAGTTACATTTGTTACTGTCATTTCAGTCTTTTAATAGCCTTTGACAAATGGATGTTATTCCATCAAGTTTGTTTTTTTATTAATCATCTTGTTAAAGATAGGTTAAACATATTACATGGTCAGTGTTTTATGCAGCCAGTGTCCAGTAAAAGAAGTCCTCACAATTTCAGTCATTGCACTAGCCTGAAGTCTAAGACTAGTGAAAATTGATTTGAGCTTGTGAAAATTATTTCATTTGTCAGGTGAATTGATAATTTTGCCCATTTTCTACAAAACATAATTAGTTTTGTTAGTGTTAGAGAAAATTTTATAGCGATGACTTCAAGATCCTATTTAAATTCTAGAATTGCTTTAAGAGAGACCAGTCTTAGCCTTTAATTTTCTCAAGCACTAGCCAAAAAAATTTATTGTCATGGTAATGGTCAAAATTATCACTTTACTTGACTTTATAAAATAAGTTGTTTTCACTAGCCCTAATCCAATGTTCTCTATTACCAGGCTAGTGTGTTAAGGCATTGACTGAAATCTCACATGACATGTCGTGATATGAGAAGTATTACTATAGTAGAGTGATGAGAATGGGGAAGCTGCTGTACCAAAATCTTGAATTGAAATCAATAAAACTTTTTTCAGAGATAGTACAATCTTTATTTAGACTATTTTACAAAGTCTTGACTGAGTTAGATCTATCTATATATTTTATTCAACCTCTATTTATATGCCTGATCTGTGGAACTGTTTCAAATTTTGAAGAATCAGCTTGGCTAGACGTGTACAGTACTAAGAACTAAACATATTCTGAACTTCTGATTGGCCTTATCTTCTCTGATCAGAATGTTATTTGTAATAAACATTATCAAACTGTGTTTATCTAAGGAGAAAACATCGAAGTTCTCTAAGAATAAGATTATAGTAAGGAGTCAATGAGTAAACATTTATCTGTTGATATTAGGGCTGTGGATCGTTGACTCAATGAGCAAGTGGCGATTCAATCTGAACCACGATTCATGTGTAGCTATTCAGGAATCGAACCACTAATCACTTGTTAATGGAAAAGCATACAGAATTCATGTTATGACAAAAAGTGAAGAATTACAGAAGCTTTACTATATGGAAAACCAGGTTCTCCATACATTTCTATGACCAGACATTTATGGTCATTTTCAATGGTAACATTTTTGTTTAAATGTGTATCAATGGAAATTTTGACTCAAGATAATTCGATCCCTACATAAATAAAAGTTTTCATTAGTAGTGTGACTCGTTTTCTGTAATAATTGTGCTGAAAATGTTCTTTCATTTTTTCCAAAACTAGATCGCGATCCGACAATTTCGGACGTGACGAATATTCATACTTGATTTTGTGGTCGGGATCGCGAATATCCGGGTACTCGGATACTCGCAGCAGCCCTAGTTGATATATTTGCATACATAGTCTTTCCCTTAATTATTGTAGTCGGAAAGTTTGGGCTGGTGAAACTAGATTAAGGCTAGTGAAAATTATATAATTCATATACATAGTAATTTGGCTAGTTGATAATTTTGCATATTATTATAAAACATAATGAATCAGGTTTAATGCTTGTAAAAACTAAACTAAATGTGAATGCTACAAAAACTTTGATGTCTATGTATACTAAGTCATGTAGTACAAATTCTAATATTATTAAGAATGGAAATTTAAAATTGTTTAACTATACAATTTAAGGTGTAAAAAACAAATTAACCAAAAGCACTGCCTATTGAGTCCCCAGATCACCATTTTAAGACATTTACTAATCAGAGTTTTTTTACATTGATTTCCTTGTAAATAAAGTTTGACAATCTCATGATTAGGGCAGCTATTCCATCTTTTGAATAATGTTTACCTTGACTGCATGATTTATTTATCGATTTTCTGAAGTGTTTGAATTTAGAATGTTTATAAAAACTTCCTGTTTCTTTATACATGTAATGAGTTCATAAATCATTAGTCTGATTTAAAAGTTAGTTTTAAAGTCACATGGGGTTTCTAACTAGGTCACCATGATATGTGATAATTTTCTGTGTGATAACCCCTGTTTTCAGACATCAATTATAAAATCAATCTGATTAAAACCCGATCTAAAATTTTCTGCTCGCATATTCGCTAATTTAGATCTGGCCTTTTTTCAAACGAAAGTCACGTTCAGGCGACCTTTTCTCATCATAATATTCATGATGAAATTGTTATGATACCAGGGTTGGGTTTTTGCCGGCAAAAATGAGTTTTTTCCTTTCCAGTGGCAAAAACTGGTAAAAACCGGCAATAACTGGAAAAAACCGGCAAAAATGGAAAAAACTCCAAAATGGTTTTGTTTTGCTCAATGTAGTGCTTGTATCTCACACTTGGTCAGAGCAAATACTATAGTGATTGTTCTTTGTTTATTAGTTCATTCTCAGCTTCTGAATATGAATACAATCTTAAATGAATAAAATGAAAAATTTGTCCATTATAAAGCTTGAGGATGAATAAGGCTGAATCTAAGCCCCTCTCACTCAGACTCAATGTATTGTTTAAGGATGTGTCAGTCAACTTTATATTTAACACTAAAGTAATCTTAATGTTGTAAAGTATTTAAAGATTAAATTTTTTATAAATATTTCCTCTAATTCTGGGAAACTTGTTTTCCCCAGTTTTAGCCACCCTGTTTATCCTGTCCTTTTGTTCCACCAGTGGCAAAAAGTTACAACTCTGTGGAATAATCTATTGTTTATTGCAGTATCATTCAATTTCCTTTTTTCAAAACAGTAAAAATATTAGGATGTTAAATCAGTATAAAAGACAACTTTTAAATATTTCCTTTGAAATAAGAGAAATTTAGTTTTTGCCAGTTTTTTCCACCCTTCTTTTTCCTTTCTGCTTTTCTAACAGCAAAAACTGTCAATCCCTGGGCACCATGTAATTATAATGAATTGTTTACAACTGTATCAGTCAATTATACTTTCAATATTAATGTTATTAGCATTTCCAATCAGTTTAAAATACAACTTTTGAATATTTCCTTTGAAATTTGAGAACCTAAGTTTTTCCACCCTGTTTTTTTCCAACGGCAAGAACTGTCCAACCCTGGGCAAAATGTAATTATTATGTATTTGTTAATACTGTATCAGTCAATTTTACTTTCAATATTAAAGTAATAAGCATTTCCAATTAGTTTAAAATGCAAATTCATGAATATTTCTTTTTAAATTTGAAGAATTTAGTTTTTGCCAGTTTTTTCCAGTTTTTTCCACACTATTTTTTCCTTGCCGGTTTTTTCCGGTTTTTACCATGGTTTTTTCCGCCAGCGGCAAAAACTGTCCAACCCTGTATGATACATAACTTGTTTACATCCTCTATGTCACGCAATTTGAAATGAGCCGCCCAATCGCAGACTGAATAATACCGCTGTTAAATTAGCATGCTAAACTTGGTCTAAAAATAGAAATTACGAAATCAAAATGTGATTAATAGTGTTTTTGTCTAGATGAAAGCTACACATTGATTGGTCAAACAAAGTTCATCTCGACGTGACCTTCCACGGAGAAAGTAGAGATCCTGTACGACAACGCTCTACAGGATATCTGTTTACGGAAATTGTTATAAAATATAAGCATTGTTTCCTATAATGTTCTTCTTTTGGAAAGCTCAGTTGGTAGCAATTTAGATAACAATCTAAAGGCAGTTGTCAGCCCCTGGCAAGAACATGAGTTGTTGGCTAAAGCTTTGTTTTGGAGATCTAATCCTGTCCAGGCACCTTGTGTAGGACACCTTTATAACTGAAATATTGTTGGAATAAAATAATAATAATGATAAAGACTTTATTTAATGAGGCTACACTTTTGGATAAATCCAATCTTTTATGTGGATCTCTGGTAAAACATGTACAAGTTATTTACAATATTTACATTAATTCATTATGAAAAACATATAATGAATTAAAAATTGAAAGATAAGTAAAATGATACTAAGTCACACAAGCCTGAAATAAAAGAGTGAATATTTCCAGAGACCATTTTACACTTAGTGAAATTTCCATTTTAAGTGATTTTTGAATGAGGTTAAACTTTTCACGAGTCAAATGTTATGAGGAATTTAATTCCATTTAACTGATCTTGAATATATTACAGATTTTCTGAAGAATTGTGTTTAAGGCATCTATGTCTTTTTTTTGCTTAAGTTATAAAGAACTGATGAATGTGAGTCTATTGTAACTTCTTTGTTTTGATGTTATCTTACTTAACCATACATTCAGATATTTATCCAAATATTATAGCTATGGGTTTTCCTGCTGAAAATCTAGAAGGTGTATACAGGAATCATGTTGATGATGTTCTCAGGTAAGTATCACAAACATTGTTTACATTAATTAGCCAATAATGTGTATGAATATATATAGCACTTGATGAAATACCTACTGCCATTCCAATCATACACTCATTACACCTGACTTTTGATATCATGATTAGGTGATCTAATTATGTAGATCAATAGGTCAGTGTACTAATTATGCTCTATAATCAGCTTCTATTCAGTGATTTCAGTGGCACTGTTCACATGTATTTGTTATAGAATTTGTTTTGGTCAATGACTCAATATTATTAAACTTTAATTTAAGACTAAACTCATTTGTAAGACTGAATTTTTTAATTCAGTCAATTTGACGGCCTAAAAAAAATGATACTGCCTTATCATGATAGTTATGTTTCTTAAATGGAAAAGGGTTGAAAAACTTCCATATTTTTCCCAACTGCCCTGACTGTAAAAACTGAGTGGTTGAAAACTGCACTCCTCTGATGAACACAGCCCATTTGTACTGCTTCCTAGTCGTACTTTCTCAATTGTTAAACATTAACTAGTCACTACCAACAGCCATCACCATAACCTACAATCCTTAAGTCAAGGACTTGATTTGGCCTAGTGAAAAATACTGATTTCATATAGTGGGGGTGGTAAAATGTTTTCCTGTTTCTAATAAACAATGAAATTTAAAGCGATGACTATATACTTATTTTGTTGAGTTTCCTACAGTTCATTGTACCATAGATTTATTACATTCATTATGCTTGTATTTATCTTCATAATTATAGTTGATGTGTAATACCTCTTTAGTTTTCAGTCAATGACCTAATAGCTATTTTTATACAAACGTTCCTTATCCTTTTAAACTTGGTTACAAAGTTTATTTAAGTGGGTTTGTAAATCGTAAGACTGTTGAACTTATAACCTGCATGTACTCTCGTTAGATATTTAATTCTATTTGAATAAATTGTAACCTGTGGTCAGTTCTACTTGACTATGGTTATACTGGCCATTAAATATAGCTTTGATAAGTTTTTTATTCTTTTATAATCAGTAAATTGTTAATACCATGTTGACTGCTTAAACTAATTGTTTCATTTATTTTCTTTTATCAGAGATCATTGTAAGCCTAATTTATTAAAATATTTCTTTTAATGTGTTCTCCTGGCCAACTTTTTGTATAAAAGAGAAAGTGGTCCGTATACTCCTCCTTTTGGTTTTAAGATAACATCTTAAACTTAAGAGCTACTGAGTTCTAGAAATAGTGATTTAATTGATAATATACGAGTATTTGTTTGAATTTCCCACAGATTTAAAATGGAATGTCTACTAGTGTCTAGTTTTTTTTCACTACCGGACTGGCAGAGTGTAGTTCTATGGCTTTTGCGTACTGAAGTCTTTGCTAATTTTAACCACATAGCTTATCAAACTGATAACTCTCCTTGTTGTCTATTGAATAAGAAACTATTTGACCATGTTACATACTTACTTTTAACTGTTATTATGGAACCCGGGTCGATAGCGCAGTTGGTAGGGCGCCGGGATTTGGAATCTCGTGCCCGAGGGGGTGCGGGTTCGAATCCCACCCGGGGAGGTTATACCCTTCCATGAAAATTTGACAATAATGTCGATTTTCCTCCATTGATTAGATAATATGGAGAAGTTTCCGGCCTTATGGAAGGGTAGGTGAGTACTGGTTATAGACAATGGTCCAGGAAAGCTAGGTTAGGTGCGCTGGACGCCGTGAAATGACCTAAATTGTGTTGACACGGCGTAAACTCTAATAAATAAAAAATAAATAAAAACTGTTATTATGCCCCTGTCACACATTTACAGATGATCATCTGGAACCTGTATCACCACAGATTTAATCTAGCAATGGTCGTTGCAATCCATATTGCTTGAATGTGCTTGATTTTTCACAAGCACTAGCCTGATTTATTGCATTTTATAGTAAGATGCCAAATCATTTACTAGACTAATTGTGTAAAACATTTATCTTTCATCTAAGTCCAAGTCAATTTATTTTTACAATAAGTCCCAGACTTCCAACCAGTGTGTTTAGCCATGGACTGTATGTGAAAAAAAGTAATTTGGCACTTCATGCATGCAAAAATGAAATACCAATTGTACAAAAAGTTGGGTAGGAAATACATTCAATTACCCCTATAATTAAGTGGAAAAAAGTATTCTAGGAACTGACTATAATTACTGATAAAGTTAAGAGAAACTGTCTAGGTATTAGTATGTGTACAAGATGACATTGTATGATGCAACATTGATGTGTTGGATTTCCTAGTGACTCTGTCAAATAGATTATATCAGAAACTCACTTACAAGGTACAAACAAAGCTTTTCACTGATTGCTGAAAAATCACATACCTCAAAACTAAACCTATTGTACTCAAAACAATACTGTATACTTTCAGTTCATTGTTACAGTAATACTTTGTACCATAGGTAAAAAAATGCAAGTTTGAAAATCTAGTCAAAGTCGGGGCAATCGGACAAGCTTTTATGTTGAGCAATGAAAGACTATTTGTTGTTATGCCATTTTGCTTAGAATCATGTTTGGTATCTTAAGATGACTGATGTCTCTGTATTTTCCTCAACAATATACAATTTCTTTCTTTGTTTTTCTATCAAATCATCTACTTTCTGGCATATCATGTTGACAATTACCATTTATTCATACACTGATAAGAAATGATTTGTTCCAGGTACATGTAACACAAATTCCTAAGTCCATTCTTCTTAGGTCATCCGCATTGAGTGGCAATTTGACTGGTAGCAACTGTTTAGAATATTTTCCTCATCAATTTTTGACAAGTGCCAGTTACTGATAGTAGACTGTATTCATTGTTTGTACATGCCTGATAGTCATTGTGTAATTATGTGAACATCTTTGGCATGAGACTGGCTTGATATGTAGGCAGCATCTGGTATGTTATCATAGTTTAAGTTATGTCCACAAATTGTTCAGAATATGAATTGTCTGAATAACTTAGTGAGTATAACAGCAAGGCCAATCTACCCACAGCAAGGCCAATCTGCCAACAGCAAGGCCAATCTACCCACAGCAAGGCCAATATGCCCACATGAAGGTCATTTGCTCACAGCAATGCCAATTAGCCAACATGAAGGCTATTTGCTCATAGCAAGGCCATTCTGCCCATACAAAGGCCAATATACCCACAGCAATGCCACCATGAAGGTAAATATGCCCTCAACAAGGCCAGTCAACCCATAGCAAGGCCAATCTTCACAACAAGGCCAATCTACCCATAACAAGGCTAATCTGTCCACAACAAGACCAACCTTCTACACCAAGGCCAATAAACCAGTTGCAAGGCCAATCTACCCACAGCAAGACTAATCTGACCTTAGTCACTAGAGTTATGACCCTTGAACTGTGTTCCTCCTGTACCAGGTGTACTGTGAGACAATTTTGTCATGTTTATGAAGTGTGAGAGATTCTTTTGAATAATCTTTCCTGAAAGATCCCCCCAACTCTTGGGAATCTTAATACTTCTTTCATTCCACTCATATCATGTAGGGATAGAATACATACTAATTAGATCATTTCTGTATGTTTGTATCTGAAAAATACTATGTGTTTATACTGTTCTGTGGTCTTAATTAATTGATATAAAACTGTAGTTGTATTCTAGTTTCCAAACACGACTACACCAGTTTATATTACATCATGATTTCTTGTAGAATGAGAAGTATACAAGGAAATACAGTATTGTATTCACACTTGATGTCAACACTCCCATTGCTTTTATTATACCTGATAACTTTCTAGACTTAGATGTGAAACAGTCGGGCTTGTACATTCCTTAGATGATGAAAATACTCCATGATGAATAGATAAGACTATTGAAAGCAGAGATTTTTTAGCTCGACTTTACGTAGTAATGTAGAGCTCTCCTACTCGCCCCAGCGTCGGCGTCGGCGTCCGCGTCCGCGTCCACCTTTCTGATTAAAGTTTTTGTGCAGTAAAATACTTTCTTCTATATCTTTGTTATTTCTTAAGATATTAACTTCAAACTTTAAATATATGTTCCTTACTATCAACCACATCTCATGTGACAAGGTATATAACTCCAAACACATTTCTTTCAGAATTATCTCCCCTTGAACTGATTAAAGTTTTTGTGCACAGATTAAAGTTTTTGTGCAGTAAAATACTTTCTCCTATATCATTGTTATTTCTTAAGATATTAACTTCAAACTTTAAATATATGCTTCTTATTATCAACCACATCTCATGTGACAAGGTTCATAACTCTAAATATATTTTTTTTCAGAATTATCTCCCCTTGAACTTAGAGTTTTCTTTCAAAAATGTTTGTTTTTACTGCAACTGTTTTATTCCTTTAGGTATTGACTTCAAACTTTGAATGTACATTCCTTATTATCAACCACATCTCATGTGACAAGGTGTATAACTCCAAATATATTTTTTCAGAATTATCTCCCCTTGAACTTAGAGTTTTCTTTAAAAAGTGTTTGTTTTTACTGCAACTGTTTTATTTCTATAGGTATTGACTTTAAACTTTAAATGTACATTGCTTATTATCAACCACATCTCATGTGACAAGGTGTATAACTCCAAATATATTTTTTCAGAATTATTTTCCCTTGAAATTTAAAAAATGTTTGTTTTTACTGCAACTGTTTTATTTCTTAAGGTATTGACTTCAAACTTTAAATATATGTTTCTTATTATCAACCACATCCCATGTGACTAGGTTTATAACTCCTTATACATATTTTTTACTCCTGTGACAAACACTAACTAAGTCGAGCATGCTGTCTCCTCTGACAGCTCTTGTTTATTTTTGACATGAATGCAAGTTGGATAAATTCTTTCTAAACTTTTTTCATCTGTCTGATCACAAGAGGCAGATATTTTAGAATTTTTGGAAGCTTATGGAGAGAGAATGTTTACTTTGTTTCTATGTAACAATCTGCATATAACTGTAGGCTCCTAGATGCCTATCAGTGATGATATAGTGGGTCTAGCACTAAACGATCATAACTCAATCTTTTCAAGTATTGAGTTAAAAACTGTTATGCACTAAACCTGCGATATGCTTATCACGCTATGTAGATGAAAGGTTTATTACTCTAGCACACTTCCTTGATAAATTAAAATATATTTTAAAGTGTACTTACAGAACTCTATGGGAATTAGTACAATCTTGTGGTCATTATGTTTGTAGTTCAAAACTGTTTCATTTTCACAGTAGGTTAACGTGTCTTAAGTGTTGCCTGTGAAAACTATTTTAACGCTTTATGTTCTGTGAATTCTTTAAATAGTTAGAAGAAAGCCTAAGTAGAAATTATTAGTTTTTTATTATACCCCCGCTTCGAAGAAGAGGGGGGTATACTGTTTTACCCTTGTCCGTGCGTGCGTGCGTCCGTTAAAATTTCCGTCGCAGTTTTCTCAGCAACTATAGCATGCAGCAGCCTAATACTTTGCATATTGCTTCATCCCATAGTCCCATGTGGTGTAAAGCGATTTCATGCTCCTTGCTCATTTGCTTCCTGTTTGTCGCATATTTTTAGATTTTGTTAAATGAAAGTTACATTATGATAGTCATATTTCTCACTGCGGGGGTATCACTAGTGAGAATTAGCTAACAGATTTACTTGTTTTTTAAGTTGTAGCTGAAAATTATAAGTCTGAAATCTTTCTTGTAATGTGAAATTTCTGATTAAGTAGAAACCATTCTTTCATTACCGGTCAAATAAAGTAAAAGTAAATAACACCTGCATTGTTCCTTTTTGGTTGTTGTCTTCCAATACAGAATGTCTTGCTGATTTTTGGTTTCCATTGTCTTATTTATGTAGTCTAGTTTACTTTTACCTTTCATATAATTATCTTTGTGATCCTAGAAAGTGATTTTCTGACTAATGTACTCGCCATACAATGACCTCTCTTGTAATATCACGAGTTGTAAATGATTCTGTCTTCTAGTACTTTGTTTTGTATAACAAGCTGGCTGTGATTCATAAGTCTTCTTTTATGATTTAGTTTGTTTTGTTGTTTTTATTAACGTTGTATTCATCACATATTAAGGTTATATATACGACGGCCAGCTCTTCCTACTAAAGGTTTCTTGGACACTTTTCTATTACCAGTACTAACTGACCCTACCACGAGGCCGACAACTCATGTATAGGGTATGACCTACCACAACCGGGTTCGAACCAGCGATCTCAGGATTCAAAGTCAGACATGCTAACCACTACACCATGGCCGCAGTTCCTTTTATGATCCTTTCTTCTGATCTGTTTTACTACTTCAACTAACTTGTATTGTTGATGTTTGTTCTTTCTAATTTTCCTATTACAATATAGTCTGAAAATGTCCTCATGTATGCATTACAAGGAACCTTGCTGTTGTAAGATTGCTGTACTTTATTTAGTTATTACTTTAACCCACTAGCCTGAGGCCCAGGTCTTGTGGAAATTGATTCAGACTATTGAAAATAACTTTTTTCGTGTAGTCAGGCTTGTTGATAATTTTGCCCTTTAAGAGCTTTTTTCCTTCTTTCTTTTACAGGCACCTTCCCCTTCTGAAATATCTATGAAATCATGTAGTTTTCCCCAAATTTGAAGAGTACCTTTGATTTTTCATTCTCCTATCAATAAAATTGGGATAAAGTTTCCACCATTGTTCTGTATAAAATATGGCCCAGACCCCTTCCCCACATACTGAAAAATACCTTGTCTTTATAATGTAACAATTCTACCGTTTTCTAATAATATATGTGTATAGAAAATTGAAGTAGTACTAAAGAAAATTTAAAGCAATAAATGGACTCCTTTTGAGTGTATTGAATCAGTGGAAGCAATCTATTACCATAAAGGCATTATTCAAAAAGTTAGCTTGTCTGTCTAAACATTTTAGAACCAGTAAATTTTACTTATAGCTGAGAACATAAACTTGAATGAAGCATCTTCATCACTTCCAATGTGTTTTCTATTATGTCTAATTTTCTACTATACAAATAAAAGACATTCTGTCTACATCTGTATGGAATGTTTACCATCTGGGATGAGCTTAATTATCATAAATGTTATCTGGAGAAAATTTACCTAGAATTGGCTTTTCCCACGCTTGTATTTATAGTGTATTCCATTCTGTTTTTAATAGTGAACGGCTCTGACAGAATAAATCTGCTGATATTACCAGGTTACTTCACATTGTGTTTTATAATTTGTTTTGATAATAACAGGTGCAAAAATAGTTCATGTAGCTTAAATTTAGTAATTCAATTAGTAGAAGCATAATGGTTGTAATGTTTCTTTATACAGGAAGTTATGGTCTGGAATCCAAAGACATTTAGAATTTTTTATTACATACTCATACTTCTGAGTTAAAATTGATTCCTTTTTTTCCTGCATGGATTTTGTCCAGGTGTTAAAATGTATTGATTTCCTTACATCTATGTAAAAAAATAAAAGTTGCCAGATTTTCAAAATTGGTCATCACAGAATTTCATTAAACAATTATTTTTATATAACATTTTTTTATGAATAGTAATTTAGTATGTCACGTAATTTTGTGTTCTTTTGTAATGAACTTTACCTCAGGTCCTGTGAAGAGGTAATTTATTTATCCTCTATCTAATTAATTTGAATTGATAAACTAAACATATCCCTTTTATACTAGTATTATGGTACATTTTTGTAAATGAAATTTGAAACAAAAACATTGCTTGGTTTTCATTTTCATGATTTTGTTATTTTTTTAAGAAACAACACTTGATTGTCTGTTAAAATTGTCTTGCTTGTTGGAGATATAGCTGGTTTAGGATAAATTGAGACATTGTTTACTTATAATATCACTTAAGTTTGTCTCAAGTTATGCTAAATGACCTATACTGTCAGTCTATATTATTGATGTGTCTAGTGTCCATGGAAAACTAGTATTTCTGCATGTAAATATAAAGGATGTACAAAGACTAGTCTTACACTGACCTATATTATAACCCATGTATAACTGTCTCATGTTAGGCTTAACTATAAGGAGCAATAGTCTTGTAATTATTGTATCATAATCCTCTGGATGCCCTGGAAATTTAAATAGCTCAAGATGGAAACAATGAGCTGAAAATACTCTCTAGCCTAATTAAGGGTATTTTAAAACAGATAATAGTCACTGAAGATTCCTTTAAATAGAGTCAGTGTTCTAATTTAGCAGTAAAGTCATTAAAGTGATGGCTGTAGGCAATTAATAGCTTAGATTGATAATTAACGAACACACAGAATTGAGTCATTGACTTTACTTGGGGTTCTATGAATGTTTTCAAAATCTTCAGAATGCACACAGATGTATTTCCTATTCAGCTGTTTTAGTTTACTAGATCAAGAAAAAAGATTTGAAAGCTATCTGGAAACTTCATTTGATCATAATCTCAGTTTATAATTGTCATAAAATACTTTCATATTTTTGCATGTTTTGCTTCTGAAATGAATGTGATAATATCAAGAGAGAATTTGATGTCATATGGTTTTATGTTTTATTTGTCTGTTAATACAGGGAGTGCTGACTTCTAGAAACTAGAAACAGGATTGCTTGATTTTCCTGAATAATAACTGCAAAAAAGACTGTTTGTAAATAGTAGAAATTCGGTTAACGGAAATATGTACACATCTTGTTAGAATTTATCAATTAACTGGATCATTCACATGAATAATGCAAGGAAATTACCTTTGTGTATAAGTGACTTCATGCGATGTAATTTCCCACTGTCATAAGGTTCAATGTCTTTTGGTGAATAGTTTTTCCTATTGCTGTTAATCACTTTTTGCAGTAAAAATATCCTCTGTTTCATAATCTCACAGAATTCTGATGATTCTTTCTTGGTAGTGAAAATGTCCTCTGGTTGATAATCTTATAGAATTGCTGATGGTTCACACTTGGCAGTGAAAATGTCCCTGGGTTTATAGTGTCACATTGCTGATGGTTCACACTTGGCCGTGAAAATGTGGTTGGGTTCATAGTCTCACAGAATCCTGATGGATCTTTCTTGGCTGTGAAAATGTCCTTGTTTATTGTGTCACAGATTGCTGATGGTTCTTATTTGGCAGTGAAAATGTCCTCTGGTTGATAATCTCACAGAATTGATGATGGTTATTATTTGGCAGTGAAAATGTCCTCTGGTTCAAAATTGCATGGATTACTGATGGTTTTTATTTGGCAGTGAAAATTTTCTCTGATTCATAGTCTCACTTATTGCTGTTGATTCTTACTTTTCAGTGAAAATTTTCCTCTGACTTATAGTCTTACAAATTGTTAATAATTCTTTCTTAGCAGTGAAAATGTCCTCTGGTATATAGTTTCTGAGATTGCTGATGAATTTTTCATACAGAGACCTGCTAATCAGAAAAAGTCAGCAATTGGGGTAGCTTGTTAAATATTGTCAGTGTAGTGTTTTATATCAGTTTTTAGTTCAGTTGTTATAGCAGTGTTATTTTAGAATCAGAGCCTCACCCTAGCCATCTCTAAGATGCATCAGTTTCAAACATTGTTGTGGTTCTTGATTTCAGAGTTAGTACAAGTTAACTATAATATGCCTGGCATATATTGCCTCTGTTTACTGTAAACAAGTGATTGAAATAGAATACCTAGATCAATTTACACGACCACCCAAAAGGTCAGGTTGAAATAAATATAGAATAGACTGGTATGCAATAAGTAGATGTCATATGCTAAGGTTTAGATAAGGAAATTAAATGTTACTAGTTATTTATATACCCTAATAATTTCAGGTTATCATAAATATATATACTTCACTGAAACTAATATAAGGTTATATATATTTATTATCCTTGAACTTTAGTCATTTACCTTATAAGGTAAAAATATACTTCAAACATTGAAGGGTAAATCACTGCAAGTGTATGTAAATAAAAATATCAAGTTTAAGTATTACAATTTCTTATATTTAAATTTTGATATCAAATGATGTCATCCCAAGTTGAACTTATAATGACTACACCCTTTTATGTATCAAATTTTACTACTCCCTTTGTTTGATAACTGAAACAGGAAGTTAAATGACCTTGACCCCCATACTTAAGTTTAACCAACTAAATCTGATTATAGGTTATAATTTGTCCTCACTGAGACTTGCTAACTGGACTTTCACTTGAAGCCTGATGTAGTAAATAGCATTTACTTATAGAAATCTTGTTCAAAAATTGTATTCTATTTTGAAATGTTTTGATAATTGAACAGCCATTAGTTATAGGACACTTCTTTAATAAACACGAAGTCAATATTAGGATAGTTTCAGCTATCATGCCATCCTTCCAGTAAGAACAATTACTTAGATGTATCTTAACATCTTGTAAATTGAATGCTAGACTGATGTGATATGTCCAGTTACCTTAGTCAAGTTAGTGCAATGTAGCTCATCTGACTATGGGTTCAGTGGTTATGAGTTTGATTCACTTGCGGGACTTTTTTTTTAAAATGGAGTTTAGTCATGAAATAATTTCTTAATTCAAATCTCCTTGTATCTCTGTATCTGTAAAAAAAGGCATTTGGTAGTGACTGGTATATGCTTGGTATTTGTGAGTGCTGAATTCTAGTCAGATATTTTCAGTGATCGTCTTAACCTACTAGCCTTGAGTTTGTGACTAGTGAAAATGGATTCAGACTATTGTAAATTACCTTTTTCATAAATTGGGGCTAGTAAAGTGTGCCCTGTACTAAATAAAAAGTAAACATCAATAAATCAGGCTAATGCTCTGGCAATTTCAGGGAATTATGACTGGGTACATTGAGTATGACTGAAAATTATTGATAACAGATTATAAAGCTGAAAGATGCAAATTGTAAAGCTGATAGATGCAGGTGTTTTATTGTATCATATCAGAAATTGGTGTTCAGTGCTATTGCTCATTATAACTTCTGAATTTTGTAGAATTCTTTGATGATGTCATCATAAATGTTGTATATTATAATATCTATGTACATTTTATCAGGTGTTAAATATTATATCTGTTTGAAGTCACTTTATTGCCTATCTATGCTTGTTTAATGATGGTTTTACTTTTTTTATTGTAGATTTTTGGATTTAAAACATAAAGATCACTACAGAGTTTATAATTTGTAAGTATTCATTTAGTGATTTAAATTACTTATATTAACAAAGTTAAAACCTTTGATCTCTGTTACTGGATAGAACAGAACGTCCCATTGACCTAAACATACAAGATCATTTCACTCTTTATGTATATGTATATAAACAAGTTACCTTTTAAATTTCATTGGTGCTAATTATATAGATTGGAATAATATTGTAAATTACTCCTTTCTAACTGATGACTTAAAAGCTATAAAATATTTTATATGTTGGATTTTTATTACCATTATTATTAATAATGATAAATGACTTAATTTAAAATGGCTTTACACTTTGATATGTCCGATCATCCATGTAGACCTCAAGTGAAAACTTCTAGTAAATAATTCACAATATTTACGTTTGTTGACATGGGATAGCTTGATTATGTATTCCAAGCAATTGGAACACCTCAATCATTCAATGAATTAGTAATCTCCCAATGATTTGTGGGTGTCCACTAATAATACTGGGTGTTACTACATATGCGAGGCAAAGCACAGGCGAAGCAAGTAAAGTTTATACGAAATAGTTCTCGATGTAAAACACATGAGGCTTTGTAAATACATTTCTTATGCTCTATATGTGATATATATATTGTTCAGTGGACGTCATTGAATCATGCATTTCATTTTTATGGACAAAAAGGGAGGTATTTATTACTGACTTCGGATTTGTTTACTTTTTCAACGGTTAAAGTATTATGTTTGGGCATGTGATGCAAATATTGTTTCAAAATGGTGTCTGAATATGTCCGAATATGTCTAAATATTTCTAGTGAATGACTGGGGATTTCCCAAAGGTTTTCCAAGTATTCTATTTGTCCTTCCATTGGGCGGGAGAGCATTAAGTTTTCACTGATAAAAAAAGTATCAATAAATCTTAAAGGCTGACCTAATGTATCAGTTCTTCTTGATGGAATCTCTTCATCCCTCTCTGTACAGTAATAAAACTTAACATACTTTGTACTTACTACGTATCAGTATTTTTCAAGAGGAAATTAAATGTATAATATTACCATATATGGTTATTTTTGTCAGTTTTACCTGGTTATGTATGGTTATAATTTATGCTGTAGATATTTTTTATTTTTCTTCCTTATTGTTAAGTGGATATTAAAGAATGTATGATGAATCCTCTTTACAGCCAATAGCAAAAATGTATATATGCTATCTTGGCTTTTACAGAGAGTTGACTGTTGTTGAGAGGGACCCTTTCAATAAAACATTATTTTAGGAGATGAGTTTAAGATTGCTTTGTGTTGTAAAGTGGCTGATGTTTGGGGAGAGGGGGGATTGATAATGAAAAAAAAACAATATTGCTTAAGAGTAGGGAATTTATATTCACTTTTGTTTGGAGGGACACTTTCAATTAAAAATGCTTGAGGAATAAAATCCAGGCTGTTGCTGTTCTTTTTAAGAATGATTTTGGGTTTAAACTGAGCTGGTTTCATTTGCAGTGCTAGACATTTATGTTGAAAGTTACCTGCTATATATTTCACTTGCCGAAACCAAATGTTTACTAGCTATAAGTTGTCAGGGGGCAATAGCCTTTAATGTTGAGCCATGATTTGGGCTATTGGTTAGGTATAATTATTTTTGGAACATTGTCATTATAGGGAGGTTACACTGTATTTGCAATATTTAAAGTATAAGGTCAATGTTACAATTCATATAGGAAGTATAGAAACTATATATAGTTATGTTATCATAATCATACAACTATTGACCTATATTATATCCTGTTTGATGTGTGTTTGTGGTTGTACAAATCAGTGAAATATGAACCTTGTTTCTTGAATAAACTCTGATTGTGTGGTTATTGTATCAGCTTTTATGTGTCATAAAGGCTGGTCAATATGTTCAGCCAATCTTGTTATATCTGTAGTTTTGAAGCTCAACATGAAGCTTGATGTTAATGTAATTGCTACATTAAGAATGAAGGACTGATACAGAAATATTTGTTATGAGAATTATTTGTTAAAGGGGGGAGGGGTGTCATAATTTTAGTTTAAGAGCGGGGATAGTCTAACTAGTTAACACTTATTGAGGGAGTCCAATTTTTCTTTTCTACCAAATGTTTTTCGACAACATATTTGGGCAGATTATGCTTACCATCATGGCGCAGTATTTGTTGAGTGTATAATTTATGATCACATTCACTGATAGATCTTGCGTTTGCGATAGATCTTGATTTTCCTTGTTTAAATGTCATATATACATAATGATTAGCAGTTTATCTTTGTTTATTTAATTGTCTAACTATCTTATGTCCAGTCTGATAGGAAGATCAAAACTCATTATAATCTACACTTGAGTAGTGTTTAATTAGAAAATAATTGATTCAAGGTGGCGCTGTGACAGGTTTTATCTCAACCTAAATTTATGAAAAATCTCTTTGGTTTTGGTATTAAGCATTTATTGTAAGAAATTAGTTTATCTTTGCATGCAATGAAAAATCAGTATTTACCAGTATTTACAATTTATTTTGATTACATAAAAAGGAAAAAAAAACTCAGTCTGAAGTCTTGTTTATTATCATATCATTAGGGGAAATACTGGATAGATAAGATTTTTTGTAGCTAGTCTTAGGTATGGTATACCATATTGTTCCTATTAAACGCCCCCGCTTTAATAATCGCCCCCATCCTCTTTTTCAAAAAAAAAAGAAAAAATTTGTCATGCAAAACTTAAATTTAACTCAATTACTAATTCATAGTTAAAAATTCGAACTTGGTTTTAATTGCAACACATTGGACGCACAAAAAACTTCCCAACATGCACGTTTAAGAGATTAATTTTTAATAGGGGCATTCTTAGTAGTGATGTTCCGATTATTAAACTACAGTCAGTAGCCCGATCGGGCGAGTCCTGTTTTCGTATCCGAATCATGTTTGTATCCGAAAAAGATGTACTCGAACGCACTTTTACGTTAACTTGTATAGCTTTTATCTGAGAGTTTTGCTTAATCACTCTTTTACAAATTTATGGTTTCGTTTTGCAATCAATTAAAGGTGATTGTTGACAAACAAACTTTTTTTGTCTTACCGCTTCTAAATGACAAAGCTTAACTTTTGGTCAAGGTCATTGCACTAACGAATTTCTATGTTGCACGGACGGCGATTTTACCACTTTAACAAAAACTAGCTGCCATAAAGCATAGAGAATGAAAGCTGTTCATTTCATGATGATTTCTTAATAATGATGTTATGGTTGAGAACATACAACAGTATTTTGAAGTATTAAAAACGTCATAGTAAATGTAAAACATTCGTCCCCAATAATTTTCGTACACGGCACGTTATGGATTTTTTTCAAATATTTTTTTTTCATTGTGGGAAAATAGGCCTATTTAAACGAATTTATAAACATTGTTTAGTAAAAATATGTTATTTGATTAAATTGATCAGAACCTGAAATACTAGTATTCTCCTCATTTGTGAATTATGTAATGCCCTATTAGTTGATTTCATTATATCATAAGTTGCTGATTACTTTGAACAGTGAACACAATTGCATAAAGCTATAGTAGATAATGTGACTAAAATTTTGAATGAAATTTCCCAGAAATATGAAAAAACAGATTAAATATATTGTTTGATGCCTTAGATGTACAAAAATAAGATACTAAGGACATTTCTCTTTTCAAAATCGAGCTAGTGAGAATTGCTACCTGGTAGCCTAACCGGGCTAGTGCTGTAAAGCAACTAAAGCAAAGATTGCATGATGATATCCTTCTGGGACAATCCATTGACACAAATAAACTTAAAGACATGTAAAATACAGTTTATTTTGTTAGTTTTTTCACTCAGATGAGTGAACTGGTGCCATAATGTTTACATAAAGCTAAGAAGCAAGGCAATTAAATATTAAATAATGATAGACAATATCAAATCATTAAAGTAGATGTATATTTTGCATGGTTATGTAAGACAATGACCAGAATTTAGCTATATAGATTTTGGCATCCAACCGATTATAATCGGAAAGTCAGTCGGTTGCGCCCAACCGATTTCTCCGATTAATCGATTGTGGATTTTCCAACTGATTGCCATCACTAATTCTTAGATTATATACAGTGTGGTAATTGTACTCAGTAACCAACTTAGCTTGTATAAAAAAATCGATATGAGACGCAGTCTTCCTTAAAGATTAGTATGTCGGTATGTCAAAAAAGTCTTTGATCACAGTAGCTTACAGTTTAAACAATGTCATCAGAGCAACGCTGACAGTGCAATTTAGAAGTAGCACAAAGATCAAAGAAAACTGACATACCTTGAAAAATCTCCTCAACTATTTAGGGCATAAAAATAACTCTAACTTAAACAGTTTAACACTTTTTTAATCTTTACTACAGAATCTAACATCGAGCAATGAGGTATATGACATCACAGCTCAATGACATCAGCGAGATACATTCAGATAGTCACGTACACACTACCATGTTTACTCAATTATGAAGCCCTACCATACTTATAACCATCGTTATTTGTTCATATGCATAAAAATGTTTTGGTCTCAAATTAATCTGTCATTATTAAGCAAAAACTAACTGGAAATAGCATGAATGAAAGAAAGAAGAATTGCTGATTTTTCACCCCTATTAAACGCCCCCTCTTCGGAAAATGTAATGCCCCTGGGGGGTTTATAAGGAACAATACGGTAGTGATATTTAAAGTGCTGTCTATGTTATAGTGGATACTAGACATTTAAACAAACCTGCCAAAGTAACTTAATCGATCTGAATTTCAACCCAGTGGTTGTGAGTTTGAATCTTAAGCAGTGCTTTATAAACAACCCTTCATGAAGTTGAGTCATGAAAAATGTTGAACCATATTCTTTCTTTTACCCCTTTATAAAGTAATGCCATTGTCAGCCACTGGTAAATGTATGTGCTTACACAAGCTTCCGTATAGAGTTCTTAATCTCTACAGAGACAATTATTGGTTGGCTGACAGCCTCGTAAAATGACTTAAAACTATGTTAAAGAACATGATGAAAGTGTAAAGCACTGTAAAATAATGAACCAAAATTTTAATCATTGAGCTTGAACAATGTTATCAAACCAATAGTTAGGCTTTTTAAGAATGTATATACTGTAAAGATCCATTATTAGAAACATCAAAATCAACGATCTTCATAGCGGAAGGATCTTAATTATAATACTATAAAGACCATTTTTCTCATTAAGGGACATAGAAATCAAATTGGCAAAAAATCGTGCAACTTTACTGTTACCAAGGTGGTCTTCTTAGTTCAACTTCACTGACATGTAAAAGACATGTGTAAAATTTGGTCAGCATGCGTGATTTGTACCTTTGTTCTATTTTGTCAACTCAGATTGCGAGACTTCATGTTTGCATCTTAGAATAAGGCCAGTTTTGTTTTCTGACCGAAGTTCTTTGATTTATGTAATACTATGTCTGGTCACTTATTTATTATGGATAGCTGTTTTCATTAGTTCTGAAAGATAGTGTTTATGAGGTGTATTCAGCTGGGAACTAGATTATGTCTGCTGTTTATTATCAGAAGACAGTTGATATTTAATACTTCATTATTTGTTACAACTTGGGAACAAATCTCAAATAAAACTTCATTTACTGATCAGCTAGCTTTAGACTGTCTGTGATTCTTTGATTGTATTATTTGATATTTTTTTGTGTTTATATAAGGAAACGGGTGCTTTGTTTGGAAGGATGTAATGATTGTTCGGCTTTGCCTTGTAGTAAAGTATAGGGAAGCATTGTCTGTTGAAATTAATTAAAGCCCCCATTTTTAATTTTTAACCCAAAAGTTAATAAATCCTAGTTGATTATATAGCTATTCAATAACCTTATCATCAAAGTGTTTTGCTCTCCAAAATAATTCAAACTCCACAATTTATTGAGGAATGGGAGTTCCATTTATAAAAGCTCTGTTTTACTTGATATACATGTGCACTTGATACTGAATCTACTATAATCATATTTATATTGATAGAAGGATGTTGAATCTTTTACAAGACACTATGTTATACAGTTACATTATGTGTAATGGAAGCAGATATTTCCAGGAGAAAACGTTATAAATTCTATGATTGGTTTTGATCTACTTTCAATTGTGAATGCATGCAATGTCATTAACAATTCAAGGGTTTATAAAATTTTAATTATAGATTTATACACTAAGAAGCTTCTCTATGTCTGTTCTCAAATTCCATACAAAAAATCCAGATTTTCATTTCAATGAAACTTGACCCAACCTTTTTTTAATTTCAAGGAAAATCAAACTGTTTTGACATTTTGCAAGGTGATTTTAAAATGCAAGCTAATACATGATTTTGTCTTTCATATATATGTATCTTGTGTTTTAACTTGACTCTAAAGTCTAAATTTCTGTAGAAAATATTAACTGTTTGATTTTGTTTGACTTTGCTGTATAAAACTTTTCATTTTATAGTTGATATAAAAAACAGCAGGTTACTCTTGATTTATATCAGAAAGTCTTTTTTTATATCTTTGAAGCACTAAAAACACTGAATTTTCAAGTTTATGTTTTTATCTCAATCTTGTTCTAGGTTGAATCTATTGAAAGTTATAAACAATTTTACCTAGGATGTTTGTAATTGATTTTTTTGGCATACTTAACAAGACTGACTGCCTGCATGGCTATTGTTATCCTGAAATAAGAGATGCATATACTGTAACATTGTAGTTCTGTATGAGTTATTGTACTGGGTAAAAAAAGGGCGGCAGGAGAGCAGAAAAGGGACAGTGACATAGTGGGACTTGATTTCTTACTTATTATGACTGCTCTGGGAGGAGCAAAATGGATGGGTTAGGGAAAAGGGTGCGGGGCTTTTCTTATCATAGTCTCAGTACTGATTAGAGCACACAGTTTTGTTTGCATAGGTCTGGTGTTTGTTTACTGTCTGCAACAGGTTATATCCTTCTGTGCAAATTTGATATTTAAGGTTGATTCTTTTTAGATGCAGTAGCTGTGACGCTTTCTTGTGGATTGGTAAGAGAGATCTGGTTAAAGGAGTGTCTAGAAAAGTGGGTTAGGTGTGTGGTCACCTTAAACCAAAAAAAAGGGAATTACATACTAACAGTGAAAAATCCAATTTAAAAAATATTTAAAATAAAAAAAACCCTTACAATTCCTATTATGTTTTGACTTGTATAAACCTGATATGGGTGAAAATAAACCACTTTCTGACTGACTTGTGATATTATATCAGCATTAGATATCTTCTAGTCTATTTACATAATATTTGTCAATAGTGGAAAACCATTTTGTAAATTTTATAGAGCCTATTATTATACATATGAGTTTGCAATTATTATTTAACATACAGGCAGTATTTGTTGAAATGTAGACAGCGCAGCTGTTAGTATTGTGTTACATTGTAACTATCAAGCCATGTGAAATTCTGTATTCTTGTCATATGTTTTATTCATTCTTGTAAGGTTTATATATAAAATTGAATTTGATATAGGGTGATACTATTATTGTAATAATATAGTCAGTAAATCACATTACATATATCATTGGGTGCTTGTATTGCTGTTTAAAATTCCCCAGTTTTAATGTCAACTTTCCTATTTCAGAATTTTATGGGGTGTTTGTATTTCTTGTGTTCTGTGTAGTTTGATGAGAGCAAATAAAGTGTCTGTTCTGTTCTGTTCAATTCTGTTCTGTTCAATTCTGTTCTGTTCCATTCAATTCTGAACTGTTCTGTCTAGAAAAAGTAATGTATGGTGTGTATTAGAGAATAAGTTGTTGATGATAATGTTGATATAACCTTATAATCAATTATAGCCGCTGTATTAATATGTTGTAATTATCATATTTCATTCCTAAGTGTTTGATTGTAGCGAGCGCCTTTCTTTCTGTTAAGTACTGTAAATTGGAACTATGACATACTGACTGCCACTCATACAATAATTAATTTATAGAAAATGTAAACCTATTAATTTGATAGGGCAAGACTAAATACTAAATCAGACTACATCCTTTTTTATATGCCCGAAAGAATTTCGGGCATATTATGTTATACCCCCTGGTGTCCGTCTGTCCGTCCGTCCATTCGTCTGTTAGCAATTTGGTTTCCGGAGCATAACTTTAGTTTCATTTGGCCCACAATATTCAAACTTCATAGGATGATTGTCCATATCGGGTAGAAGACCGCTATTGATTTTGGGGTCACAAGGTCAAAGGTTAAGGTCACTATTACCTTAAAACTGAAAACAGTTTCCAGAGCATAACTTAAGTTCCATTTGGCCCACAATATTCAAACTTCATACGATGATTGTCCATATCGGGTAGAAGACTCCTATTGATTTTGGGGTCACAAGGTCAAAGGTCAAGGTCACTATTACCTTAAAACTGACAACAGTTTCCGAAGCATAACTTAAGTTCCATTTGGCCCACAATATTCAAACTTCATACGATGATTGTCCATATCGGGTATCGGGTAGAAGACCCCTATTGATTTTGGGGTCACAAGGTCAAAGGTCAAGGTCACTATTACCTTAAAACTGAAAACAGATCCTTTTTCTCTACTTTGTTTTCCACAATTATTCATAATATGATATCCATATGAAATATTCTCATGTCTTACAAATGCTTCATCTTAACTAAAAACAACAACACTTTCGGGCATATAATGCTCCGCCTAGTGGTGCTGTTGTTAATTTTATGTTGGATTGCAATCAAATAGCTGTTCTTAGTTCTAGTGGTTAAGACTGTAGACTCTAAAAATCTGAAATTTTGTTCTATGTCCAGCTAATTTTTTACAGTTGCTTTTAGTCCACTTAGTCATGTTTTATAGTAATTTGATTGTCAATTAGATATTATAAAATTAGTAATTTTCTCTAGTCCCAGGTTTTGAAGACTGAAATGGGAAATCAATGAAAATAAAATATACTAATTATTATTTTGTATTAATCACTTTTTCTTGTGTTGTTTACAGGTGTACAGAACGTGAATATGATGCCTCTAAATTTCACAATAGAGTTATGATGTTTCCTTTTGATGATCATCATCCCCCACCCTTAGAATTAATCAAACCTTTCTGTGAAGAATTAGACAGTTGGTTATCTAGGGATGCAAAAAACATAGCTGCTGTGCATTGTAAAGCTGGCAAGGTAAGAGTTTGTCAGTAGCTTCTCTATAGGCATCAAAATATAGCCTGATTTTAGCTATTAAATAAAAGTTAAAGCTCGGTTTACAGGATGTCGTCTGCTTCCATATACATGTTCAGCTTACTTTACAGTTTTGTATAATAACCCATAATCATCTTTCAGGTGATCTGTCACATTACATAATTACATGAGTGAAATTGATCAACTGTCTGTTAATATTTTGCCCTAGGAAATTAGGAGTGCCCCTAGTGGGTTTTATGCCCAGGATCTCTTGATCCCTAAGCACACGTCCTACAATTGGACCATTGCTCATACTAAGCATAGCCTGGTGTAATATGCTTCTGTCTGTTATTGAAGTTTTAAGAACCAATGAATTAGTGTCATTACAATTTATTACAATTTTAATGTCATTAAGTATTGAGGTAACCTTGGAGTTTATGTGCAACTTTGATCTTTGCAACTTCTGTTTTGATTCAATAAAGTGTAAGTTATTTTATCCCAAGACTGATCTAAGATAACATTCCCTAAATTATCGTTCTGCTGAGTCAACTGTAAAACTTTTTGCTTCTTTATAACTTCCCAAGATAATAAAAACTGCTTAAAAATTACTGTTAATTAATTTGCTTGTTTTTGAACATCAAATTACATGTAATTAACATTAATTCATCATTAATTTACCATTAATTCCAGGGACGTACTGGTGTTATGATTTGTGCTTACCTTTTACATAGAGGACGATTTTCTGATTCAAAGAAATGCTTAGAGTATTATGGTAAAACTAGGACCAGGGATGGCAAGGTAATTGTTTGACAGTGAAGCCTCCATTAAATGCAAGCTTCCAACATCTTCAACATCTTTACAACAACCATTTTACCATTACATGAATTTTTCAATAGAAATGACCTTATTAACAAAAGTCACCTCACTATTGATAAGTATATAAGTTTCTGCACAGTGAATTGAATGACCATGTCTCCTTAATGACCAATGGCACTAAGGGACCACTCTGAATCTGCCACCCCCCAGTAATTTTTTTACTGCAATGTTACTGATTTAAAAAAAGTGATAACTACATTGTCACATATTTATGGGCAGGTGTATTTATGTTCAAAAACCTTTTAATGCATTGTTTATTGTTAAGTATAAATTAAAACCTATTCCATAGTCAGTATGTCTACAAATCAATGGTTGTTGGATCGATTTTTGTGGGATGGACCTATATATATTCATGGAGATAATTATGTCTTGAAATATTTTCCATTGCAATTCTCCTAAAGTAGGGCCACTGGAGAGGGTTTTGCTTAGTGCAATATTAAAAATTTTTATTCCAAAGGTATAGGCCCCTAGAGTAGTTTAACTGTCCATCACAATGAATGTGGTGTTAAGCTCTCTCTATTATGTGACATTTTATGATAAAAACAATATAGAAGTGTACTTTAAATAATCAGTAAATATAATGATGGTGTGATCATTGAATGACGTCATACTATATTGTGTTTACTCCACTTCGCAACA
This sequence comes from Mactra quadrangularis, assembly GCA_025267735.1. Lineage (NCBI taxonomy): Eukaryota > Metazoa > Mollusca > Bivalvia > Venerida > Mactridae > Mactra > Mactra quadrangularis. The sequence goes on along the minus strand of CM046303.1, from coordinate 9,015,220 downwards.
ATTATCTGAGTACTTTCCTTATTGTACTAGTATACATGTAGATAAACAATTTGTTTTAAATCCTGGATATGTGAAGTATTTACTGTTAGTGATTGACGTTTTATTACACACAATGATGTTTTATTGATCTTACATTTTGTGGTGATTGCATCAAACTGGTTTTTACAAGCTTTGAACTTTGATTTAATCAAGATGTAGGATCATTAATCTATCATGTATTTAAAGTTTGTTGTCATCTATAGCAATGATATAAGATAATACATCATTAGATTAAAACCACATGTTCTATACTTCTTGGTATTTTAAAATTGTTAAGTCAAAATCTGGTGGAGATTAATTACATAGAATACTAATCAGGGCTTGATATTAAAATCATCTGATTGCCTAATGCAAAGTGACTTTGGGTTGGGGCAACAAGTTTTTGTGGCTAGTCATTTGATCAGGCAACCACAATATATTAACAACTATGAAATATTATTTAATGAACCATTTGGTTTGGTCAAGCAAAATTTATAGTTGTGTGTCCTACTGGGCAAAGCAAAATTTATAGTTGGGTGTCCTACTGGGCAAAGCAAAATTTATAGTTGGGTGTCCTACTGGGCAAAGCAAAATTTATAGTTGGGTGTCCTACTGGGCAAAGCAAAATTTATAGTTGGGTGTCCTACTGGGCAAAGCAAAATTTATAGTTGGGTGTCCTACTGGGCAAAGCAAAATTTATAGTTGGGTGTCCTAATGGGCAAAGCAAAATTTATAGTTGGGTGTCCTACTGGGCAAAGCAAAATTTATAGTTGGGTGTCCTACTGGGCAAAGCAAAATTTATAGTTGGGTGTCCTAATGGGCAAAGCAAAATTTATAGTTGGGTGTCCTACTGGGCAAAGCAAAATTTATAGTTGGGTGTCCTACTGGGCAAAGCAAAATTTATAGTTGGGTGTCCTACTGGGTAAAGCAAAATTTATAGTTGGGTGTCCTACTGGGTAAAGCAAAATTTATAGTTGAATGTCCTACTGGGCAAAGCAAAATTTAATAGTTGGATGTCCTACTGGGCAGCCTATTAAAAAGATAAATGTCAAGCACTGCTAATGGCTTTTATAGGAATGCACATGTAAATAGTATATTATTCTATTTGATGCAACCATGCTTAGAATAAAGGATCATCATTTGCTTAGCGTAAAATACACTAAAATTAACAGAAAATAACTTGTAATAGTATGAAACAGAAAACCTTATAGCCCCTTACCAAAATGGCTAATCTGTATCTGTGTGTACTCAACTAAGTGAAATCAATAAAATATAGATACATTAATTCTTTTACAAAGTGTGACAATTGTAATTGTTATATTATATATATATTATCTTGTACAGGGTGTGACTATACCAAGTCAAAGAAGATATGTAGATTATTATAGTAGATTATTAAAAATGAGTAAACCATACGAGAAAGTAGCTCTACAATTGTCTAGTATCAAGTTTGTTACTATACCACAACTAAACAATGGAACATGTAGTAAGTAGAATATATTATATCATTTTCTTTTTTACATCTATGGTCCTTTGGGCTGTGGATCGTTGAGCAAGTGGCGATCTGATCTGAACCAAGATTCATGTGTAGTGATCCACGAATTGAACCATGAATCACGTTAATGGAAAAGCATACTGGAATTCATGTAATAACAAAATAAGTGAAAAATTACTAAAGCTTTCACTATATGGGAAACCATGTACTCCAATAATTTCAGACGTTACAAATATTTGTACTCAATTTTCTGGTCTAGATCGAGAATATCCAAGTTCTCGGATACTCGCTGCAGCCCTAATGGTCCTTAACCTGCAGCAATGGCTCAGAAATGGTGTGCAGGATATCAGAGGTCCTGCAGCAGTTGATACTCTTACCTCGGTAGAGCTGGCATGGCCCAACAGTTACAATATCAGACTGGTAATCATTGGATAGCCAGCCCCATGTTGGTTCAAATCCCATCCAAAACCTACCACATTGTTTCCTTTAGCAAGAAACTATCCTTCTAGCTCAGTACTTGGGGACCAGAAAGCTGACTTGAAATTGATTAATGTAAGTTGTAAAAACTTTTTTCTCAATCAAGCTAAAAAAGAATTAGTATAACAATAATGCAGAGTTCTGGGCTCTTAGTGGAAAAAGTGTCCTGATAGGCAGGTGTGCAGCCATTTATTACATTATATAATATGCAACTTAGAATGAGATAAAAATATCTTTGGTCTAAATGGATGCTGACAATGTTTGACTGGTAACTTTTTAGCTAGCCAGATTTGAGTTAGATTAATTTATTCACCTTAATTATAATAATAATTTTATTTCGGTAACAATGACATGACATGTGTTTTCATATGCAAGGAACTTAATCCTGATAGTTCTATGCTGTGAGACCTTAAACAGGACTGAGGAGTAACTGATTTAAGTTGTTGAACTTGTTTCACAATCCAGCTAGAATATACTTACATGTCTCTTTGTTTTTGTTCGGCTCAATTTAACCTTTCTGTGTTGATGTGCCGTAAAACCCAAACAAACAAACTTATTGTTTGTAGCCTTCTTGAGAAGAGACACTGTTTTAATGTAGATCTTTTTGGATCATTTGATATTTTTTATTGATACAAAATGATTGATGTTTGATGTATCCGATGATTTCTCCATGAGCAAAGGCATACTTCATTATTTTGCAAAATCAGTCAATGAATTAGTATTTGCATTGTATTTATATAATGTCAGATATATCAACTTTAGCATGACTGATTGTGTCAAACACTCCTTGCAGTGCAGATTTGATCTTACATCTAGGTGTATACCTATTGGTTCCTTGGTTGTTTGACTATGAAAGTACTTGATACAAAATTTGATTGAAAAAGTCTAAAACTAATTAAGGTCATAGGCATTGATATCAGGTTGTTAGGAGATGCTAATTAGTCTCATTGCCTGTCTAGCCACTGGGATTACAACTTAATTCTGTTACTTTATGCCACTGGGATTACAACTAAATTCTGTTACTTTATGCCACTGGGATTACAACTAAATTCTGTTACTTTATGCATTGATACAGGTCAGTGTGAAATTAGTCTAACTATATGTAAATTGAGGATGATGTTGACCAGTTTTGCACTTGCTCGTTGATAAAGATTATTCTAGAACGCGGTAAAGAGCAACTGTGCAGGAAAAAGGGACAGGAGGCATCAAGGGGTTGATGTATCGAAGTAACTATTTCTTGATAAGGAGGAGAAAAATGGGGCATGGAGGAGAGAAATGGAACAAGATGCAGGGCCCTGCTATTTTGCTGTAGAATAATCACTCCCCATTGATATACTATGTTGTAATATATTTGTAGATGTAATGTTTGATGTGATAGTATCTAAAGTGAAGTTAAATACATCACCAATGTATGAAGGACAACAGTGTAAAACTGGTGGAGAACTGCATATGATTCTACCAACACCCATCATGGTGTGTGGGGATGTTTGTGTGGACTTCTTTCATAAACCTCCTCGTCTTGGTAAAAAGGTATGATTTATCCTAGAATTATTTCTCTCTTAATTTGTATTTCTTTGTAATATTATGATCATTTATTCTAGGATGGATCTATCCATGACTTAACCTTTAAGCATACATAACAAAAGGTTTACAGTTATATTTTTTCCTTCAAACAAGGTGTTAACAAAAGAGTACATGGTTATATTTGTGGGTAAATGTATTTTTATTGAAATAAAAAGGTCACACACAGAATGGTCAATTGACAGTTAGATGTCTACTTTAACCAGTCTTTGCCTCAAATTTTCATTAAGCACTAGCCCGATTATGTTACATAATATAGGGCAAAATAATCAACTAGCCTAGGCTTCAGGCTTCTTGGTTATGGCAATGAAGTGCAGAAGTATTATTTATTGTGTCGTATATATTTTTTACCTTAAATTAGGCCATGCCACATCGGAATTTTGTTTAAAAGCGTGCACGTAGGTTTTAGAGTCCTCAATCAAAATAAAAAACAATATTGTTGGTAAAATTTTCTTCAATAATTATGATGTTCCGGGATTCAATACAACAATTTAGTTCAGGGAAAATTGTGTTCGACTACTACCTTATTCTGTTATTCATCTTGAGCAATTTACCATAACACATTGATTAATACTATATATATTTTATGTAAAAAGCGCTAGTAATTTTATATTGAATTCAGGCCGTTGTTTCATATTATGAGATTATTCCATTGAAAACAAAATAATGCATTGTTTTTTGTAGTAAAAATATTTGTGTTTTTGTTTTCGGTTTGTGTGTTTTTGTGAATAGGTACTTAGGTTTGTCAAATTTGAGTTGACGCTTAACAGAATTCCAATTTGGCATGGCCTTACCATTTTCAAGATAAAAAAACAATTTTTCATGTATTTGATGTATACATTTTTTCTCAAATTTGTCCATTTCTAGATTTCTTGTAATTAAAGAAGTATTAACAGAAACTATAATTATTATTTTTGTCTCTACATTAGCATGAAATTTTAATTTTTCAGGAGAGAATATTCCAGTGTTGGTTTAATACTTTCTTTATTAATGAAGAAGAGAAAATTACTAAGGATGGTGATGAAAAAAGTTATTTAACATTAACTATGAGTAAACCAGAATTAGATAAAGCCAACAAAGATAAAACAAATAAGATTTATCAAAAGGACTTTAGGGTTTGTTCTTTACACAATTTGGGTTCTTTCTTTACACATTTTGGGTCTCTTCTTTACACAATTTGGGTTCTTCTGTACACAATTTGGGTTCTTTCTTTAGACAATAAGGATTCTTTCTTTAGACAATTTGTGTATATTCTTCACATAATTTTGGTTCTTCCTTACACAATTGGGGTTCTTTCTTCACAAAATTTGGGCTCTTTCTTTACACAGTTTGGGTTCCTCTCTTTAGGGTTCATGATAGAACTTAGGAATTGTAAAAGAATCTGAATGTGCATAAAGCAGAGGTGAAACTTTTCAGAGCTTATCCTGAAGTTTAAGATTTTTTGGGAAAGTAAATATTGCTTTGTTTTTATGTAAACCTTGATGAGATTCTGAATTTTGAAAAAAAGAACTTACACTCATTTATGTGTTAGAATTTAACTCTGCCATTTTGTTTGTTTATACATATTATGTTTAATTTCATGAAGTTTCGACTTTTGAATGAGTATGCATATTCAAGTTTTTACCAATTAAATTTTACTGAAATTTCCTGTTGATTTATGAATTAGTTGGATTGCTCATGTTTTCTAACTTGACTATAAAATACTATAAAAATTAATCATTGAATGAAACTATTAAGATTTTTAATCATTATAGATATATATATTTCTTTCTTGTTTTACGGTGAAAGGTGGTGTTATTCAATGAAAGTATAAAAGAAAATATAAATTCTATATTTTCATTGTCAAATTATGTCATATTAGTTAAATGACATCATCTTGGAGAAAAAATGACGTTAGGGTATAATTTGTGTAATATACCTTTAATAAATTACTAAACTAAGCATGAAAGAAACATAATATTTGTCGACTTTTTTTTTAACTAATGAACTTAAAAAGGACATTTTTACTTGTGGCTATGCAACTGATTATAATGTTTTCTGAGCTCACTTGGTGAAATGAAAATCAATCTTACACCAAAGTTGACAAATACCCTTAATATATTCTGTGTATAACATGATCTTCTCTTGTATTTCAGGTGAAATTTTATTTTGAAAGACCTACAGAAGCTGTAGTTGATGTGAACGCTGGTGTGTTTAGATCACACACTGATGATAGTATATATAAATCAGACAATGTACATGGTTTAAGAAATGGTGGTCCTAATGGCTCACAAAATCATACTGGTGTTTTACCCCCTGATATGAATAGACTTAGTGTAAATGAAGGACCATCCGTGTGTTTTAAAAATGCTGATCAAAAAATTCCACCAACATCTCATTCTGTGCCTGAATTTAAAAAATATGAAGCTGTTGGTGATGGCATTAGTAAACAGTCGCACAAACCATCAACTGGTGAATTGAAGTTTAAACATGAATTAACTGTTAAACATTCAGGTAATAGACATGTTAAAGTGTCTCCTAGTGGAGATAGAAGAGCTAAATATCTTCCTCCAGTTAACAGTGACCATTCAATGGGGACGTATGATGGCTCTTGTGATAGTGAACATGAAAACTTTTCTGATTCAGAAACTGATGATGAATGGGATGGATGTGAGGTTACAGCTGTATAGTGTTTGGTTACCATGGATACAATAAAATAGTGTTAGCTTGCTGTGGTTATAGCTGTATAATTTGTAGTTTCTGATGACTACAGCTGTAGGTTGTGGCTACCTTGGCTACATGTGAACAGTTTATAGTTGCCATGAGTACATATGTATTGAGTGTGGTTGCTATGGCTACAGTTGTATAGTTTATGGTAACCATGGCTACAGCTGTGAAGTTTGTGATGAGCACAGCTCCAGTGGCATATTTTGTCACGATTATAATGGTCATAGCTGTATTGTTTGTGGTTGCCATGACTACAGCTGTGTAGTTAGTTTCTACCTTGGTTATAGCTGTATTACTTGTGGTCGCCATGACTACAGCTGTGTAGTTAGTTTCTGTCTTGGTTATAGCTGTATTGCTTGTGGTCGCCATGACTACAGCTGTGTAGTTAGTTTCTACATTGGTTATAGCTGTATTGCTTATGAAAACAATGGCTGTTTAATTAAATTATTGTGGTAATTGCAAAATCATATGAATACCAGCTGACTGTTGTTCAGTTACATCTGTACTAGATTGATAGTTAAATTCTGTGTAAGTTTGAAATAATAAGAAAATACTCTTATAGATATAAAGATTTGTACATCATCTCATATCATTATGAATGAATGGCAGCTGTTAGTTTCAATGTTTGTTGATTGATTTGAATATAACTCTGTTTATTATTTTGTTTAGTTGATTTTAAATTTATTATTGAAGCATTAGGGATTAACAAATTAACAAAACTGGCATCATGTATTATACTTATGCTTATGTTAAACCTGCAATTTTAAACAAGATGATATAAGCTGGTGCTTAAAGGTTAAAAGGTTAAAGGGCGGTTTAAAGTCTGCTTCCATCTACATGTTCAGCCGACTTTACAATCTTGTACAAAAAGTCAAACTTCACGGATACCGCAAGCCCAGGTACCTATGGTCTTGCTGATAAGTCTTTTAACCAATATGATGTTTAACTAGTCTATTTGTTGACCCCAGTATACTATATTCATTAAACTTTTAATTTCATTTGATATCACTGTTGGAATGCTCTTTCTTTTCCTCTGATTTTTAATCTTTTTTAAGTAAAACAGAATAATTAATTATAACGACTATGTCTGTCAATTAATGCCATTCTTGATGTTGGTAAAAAGTTTTCAGGACTGGTCCTGTAATACAGAAATTTTAGGACCTTAAAATGGGCTAAAAATAGATTCTTATAATATGTGCGAGTAATGTCTCAGTCCCATAAAATTGTGGCTTGTTAAGGACCCGTATGTGCAGACTGCCGTAGGAAGGCTTGGGTATTGAGGTGACAGTATGCACATAGCACCAAACAACACACCCGTTCGGAGCCATAGCTGGAAGATATGCAAGTTTAATCCATATGCGGCCATGATTTTGTTCACGATTTGACTTTGAAACGTATACCTGTATCCACGGCTCATCTTAAGGACCCTGGTTAAAAGGTAACAGTCCATACGGGTACGCGAGAGTTCGTATGAGTCCTTGCGGAGCTTGATTGAACGGCACCCTTACAGTACCCTTATGGCTATTTTTATGTTTATGGGACAGTAGCATTAGAGAAATAGAGATTTTCTGGAATTTGAAAATATTTAACTTTTTAGTTCTTCCTATGCGTTTTCTGTTTACAACCTGTACATGAAATGTTGTCTCCGTTTTGCCCTATTCTATTGTGCTATCACTTAACTTACTGTTTGCCATTTCACTCTGTTGCAATGCTTTTTTAAATTTTTATACCGTTTTTTTTGATAAGTAAAGTAGATTTTATGTGTGAATGAACTTGGAGCAATTGTTTATGTAGCTGTTATATTTGTGTGTTTGTTTTTTGAAGTCATTTGTCATACATGTATTAGTTTATATTATATGATGTATTTGTATTGGCAGGGATCAAATGAAACACTAAAGTTATTGTTCTATCATATGTATTTGTGCCATATATGTTTATAAATGAAACTTCTTATTTTTGTCATTATATTAAGTAGTATTATTTAAGTCAATATAATTCTAAGGTATAGGTCAGTGTTGTGTCCATACCTAAGAAACACGTTGAAAACTTTGTCTGATTGTTATATTTTATCACCTATATAAGTTTACAGTTTCTTGACTTACAATGCAAATTTTACCTATATCTGGGAAAGTCCGTGTATTAAAATGGTACATGACTGTCCATTGATTTCTGTACTCCATTCTCCTATGTTTTGAGTTTTATTTGTATATTTCATTTTTTACTATTTGCTGTTTGTTTTGTTGACAACCTGTTGTTTTGACTGTCATCTAATGCATTCACAAGAGCAGGTTGATAAATTTACAGCAGTTTTAATAGAGGTATGATAATTTGTTTTCATTGTTCATTCACTAGGTCTAAAATACATATCTGCATATCTTAATTCATAAGATTTGTATTTTTTTCTTTAAAAAACTATATACAGTCTTTGCCGTTACCCTCTACCCTGAAATCCTTGACCGATGAAAATTGATTTTGACCAAGCTAGTCGATGATTTTGCCCATTACCATTACAATTATAAAATTGACCTTGTGGTTGGGAAATGTAAAGGCTAACACTGTCATGTAGTAAGATCCTCTCATTGGTTGGTTATTCTAAAATAATTTCTTTATTGTCCTATATATCATAGTAACGTACCACTATTAGGACCATCAAAATATTTGGTTTCAGTCAATTTCTTGTCTTTTTTAGGAACCTTTTTATCCTCAAATTAAGCATTTAGGGCTTAAATTTTGTCAAAAATTGCATGATTTTGAAATAACAAGTGGTTTTTATATTGGACTACTAACTATAAAATCATTTTCTCACGTTCAAATAAACAGAATATTTATCAGCTACATCTACTTATGTTATATAGCTATCAGTTGATTAAATATTGTTATAATTGTAAGTCATAAGATTTTAATTAAAGATTAATTGATAAACATCCTGTTTCTAATTACATGTTAAAGTAAAGTCTAATTTATTGTTATAATTTATTGTCAGATTGTTGATTTCTTTATTGTCTATCCTCATGTATCTCATAATTATGTTAAGTTTCAATAATTAGTGTTTTTGTTATTGCAAATAGTAAAGTTCTTGAGATTCAGAATTTTCATTGTAAAAAATAACAATATGAAAGTGGTTGTCTGAACTGGTCATTTTAGCTACTGGAGCTATTTATTTTATTTTTCATGGTGTGTTTATGGTTGCCCAAACTACAATTTTGTTTTTTTACATGTTGATGTTGAAGACCATATTTATCCAGATTTATGTAATTATTTGCTATCTAGAAGTTTTGAATACCGTTTTATTTCAAATTTCACTGTTTTTCCATTCATTGTTGGTTGATAAGTTCTCTGCCTGAAAATGACTGCCACTGCCCCTCTCCCTTCATTGATAAAGAGTCTTAATTTAAGTTAGTGGACGACAAACAGATATTAGTTTCTCTGCTGTAAAAACAAAAAAGGAATAAGTTGTATTTCCACACCCCTAAGTTAAGTTTTTACTCTTTATGTCCCAAATATATCTGGTCAATGTACTTCTTTAATTCTATGGTTTAAGTGTGTTCAACTCCACATTTAATAAACATGCATTCAAGTATGTCCGAGAAATCATGTTATCATAGAAATTTGATTTGTTTGTAAATATCTTGTTTTGAAGTAGGTTTTTTGCTCGACTTTACGAAGTAATGTAGAGCTCTCCTACTCGCCCCGGCGTCGGCGGCGGCGTCGGCGTCCGCGTCCACATTTCTGATTAAAGTTTTTGTGCAGTAAAATACTTTCTTCTATATCTTTGTTATTTCTCAAGATATTAACTTCAAACTTTAAATATATGTTCCTTACTATCAACCACATCTCATGTGACAAGGTCCATAACTCCAAACACATTTTTTAAAGAATTATCTCCCCTTGAACTGATTGAAGTTTTTGTGCACAGATTAAAGTTTTTGTGCAGTAAAATACTTTCTTCTGTATCTTTGTTATTTCTTAAGATATTAACTTCAAACTTTAAATATATGTTCCTTTCTATCAACCACATCTCATGTGACATGGTCCATAACTCTGAATGCATTTTTTTCAGAATTATCTCCCCTTGAACTTAGAGTTTTCTTTAAAAAATGTTTGTTTTTTCTGCAACTGTTTTATTTCTTTAGGTATTGATTTCAAACTTTAAATATATGTTCCTTATTATCAACCACATCTCATGTGACAAGGTTCATAACTCCGTATACATTATTTTCAAAGTTACCCCCCTTGAACTTATAGTTTTCTTTAATAAATATTTGTTTTTACTGCAACTGTTTTATTTCTTTAGGTATTGACTTTAAATATATGTTTCTTATTATCAACCACATCTCATGTGACAAGGTTCATAACTCCAAATATATTTTTTCAGAATTATCTCCCCTTGAAATTAGAGTTTTCTTTAAAAAATGTTTGTTTTTACTGCAACTGTTTTATTTCTTCAGGTATTGACTTCAAACTTTAGATATATGTTCCTTATTATCAACCACATCTCATGTGACAAGATTCATAACTCCTTATACATTTTTTCAGAGTTATCCCCCTTGAACTTATAGTTTTCTATTTTTTTCTTTTTTTTTTCTTTGAATTTGTTAAGGTTATATTTTCAAATTTTAAAATATGTATGTTCCTTATCATCAACCACATCTCCTGTGACAAACACTTACTAAGTCGAGCATGCTGTCTCCTCTGACAGCTCTTGTTCTGTTATATGATTATGTATAGAGATTTATTTACCTAGATTTATCTCACATTTCACAAAACAAGATCATGTCCATGTGTCAAAATGTATAGATTAAAAATTTACTATTTTTGTACATACATTATCAGGGTGAATGTTGATTTGCTATTGAAGTTTTATGTTATCTGTTACTTGTTTTATTATATATAAAATATTGTGTTTAGCATTTGTTTCGCATTGCATGTTTTTATCTGTTAAAATATTTCAGTTCAGTAAAATTTTATTGCAAATTTAACTAGATAATACAAAATGCATACATATTATTCACGTTCAGGTCCAGTGTTATTTATTTGATTTTAAATTATGTTAGTATTAAGATAAACAAAGAGGTTCAGCTTCATTTTCGATAAACATGCTTTAAAGTATGTCTGCCAAAGTGGCCACAAATTACTTCAACATGGGCAAAAGGCTCTCCCTTTACATAAATAAATTTATAATATTCATGTACAACATATAATTTTGATTTGTTGATATGAATGGCTACTGGTCTATGGCCATAGTTGAATTAGACAATCTTCATAATCAACCTTCAGTTTTCATTATTTGATGGAAGTTCAATACATCTCTGCTGGTGTTTTTAATGTCTCAATAAGATTATTTTATAAGTTGTATTTCATTTGGGGCTGGTAGATGAAGTATGCGTGATTGTTTTTGAACTCTCAAACTGAAAATGAGATAACAGTTTAAGAACAAAGTGCATGTAAGTGATGTAGATTTTAACTGAACTATTCTAGCTTGTTGAGTGTGTTTGTTGATGAAAAGTGAAAAAACGGCTAAGTGGTGCTTCCAATTTTTTTGCTTGGGAACAATCACAATATATAGATATATATGATACTGCAAACATAGGGCAAAAATAAAACTTATTTTCATGAATTAAACCATAATTTGATGATTCAATCCAAAACTAGTCGACATCTTTTATTTACTTACAGTTTGACTAGTTTTGAGCTGAATCATTAGTAGACATGTATATTGATGGATCAGTGCAATACTAGTCTACATCATTCATTATTTACTAGTGGTTAGACCAGTTTTGCACTGACCAGTTGATATCTTTTAAAGATATCTATGAATTATATAGTTTTTAATATTTTCCCAGATATTTTTCTATATGAAACAGTATTGAAACGTCTATACATGTACATATATGTTGTCACTGTTAACTTCAATCAAACATCTCTTTATATGTAATGCTTGAGTTTTGGCTGCAAATAATGTAATATCCCCAATTCAAGTTTACCAGCAATATACCAGAATCACAGTGTTGTTTTCTACTCAAATTGCCTATCTGTAGTATTTTATTAGTTTAAACAATAAACAATATTTATTTATTAACAAACCAGTACATATACAATAGTATAATCATAAGAATTTAGAGGATTGAAGAGATAGCATAGCTAATTTAAAACTTATCTCCTCCCAGTATTTTATTGAGGATATAAAATCACATCCGTTATTCGTATAGCTTTAAGATTTCTTGAGATAAAGGTTAATTGGCAAGGTCATTTGATGATGTACTTAACGAAGTTTTGATGATGTACAGTCCTCTATTAGCGTCATGGTTATAATGATATCTATTGAAGTTAATCATGATAATTTAAGTCATTAGATAGTACGTTTATTGAGTTATAAACTTCCTTCTTCCTTCTACTGGTTTTAAAATGATGTTTCACATGATCAATTATTGATAATTATGAAGTGTTATGAGTGGTAATATGGCCAGACTGGTATCAGCTTAGTGACTTAGTCATCAAATTGAACTAAGACTCTCCCTTCTTGAGTTTTTCGTGTTGCCTTTCTTGGGGAAAGTATACCCATAGGTAAGCACTCAATTAGTCTACCACCTGTTATCACATGTAGTTAGCCTAGTGGACTAGTCTTGCACTGACCTATCTATTCTTAACTATTAGGAATTGACCTTAAATTGTTGATCCATATACTTAGGCCATGCCATATCGGAATTTTGTTAAGCGTGCACGTAGGTTTTAGCGTCCTCAAAATAAAAAACAAAATTGTGGGTAAAATTTTCATAAATATCTGATGTTCCGGGATTCAATACGACAATTTAATTCAGTGAAAATTATGACTGGCAACGACGTTATTCACCGTAAGCAATTTATGATAACCGCTTCATTAATACAAATTATATTTTACGTGAAAAAAAAACACTGGTCATTTTATATTAGATTCAGACCATTGTTTCATATTATGAGGATGTTATTCTATTGAAAAAAAAATAATGCATTGTTTTTTGCCGTAAAAAATACTTTTACGTTTTCATTTTCGGTGTGTGTGTTTTTGTGAATAGGTACCTAGGTTTGTCAAATTTGAGTTGACGCTTAACAGAATTCCAATTTGGCATGGCCTTATTATACTTTTACCTGGTTATTCCCTATCACTTAATCTATTTTATTTCATATATTTAGAAATTGTCTTTTTTAATTGGCAATACAATGTACCATATAAAAACTAAATTGTTGAAAATCTACATAATTATTGAATGACTGTGGGTATTACCATAAATTACTTAATTGCATCTGTGTTTTTTTACAAAGATTATAGAAATTTTATTTACCTGCAGTAGTTATATTATGTTAAGATGTCTGATCAAATAGTACAGTCTTTACAGTCTAACAGTACTTATTGTATTAACAGTGTTTAAATTGTGGCAGTTATTTTATAATATTGTCTGTACATTTCTATCAGTAAGCCAATTATTGCATTAGGGTATTACTGCCTTGTACTAGGTAGAGATTTCTTAACCAATAGTTTATTGCAATGTAGCTCTACCTAGCTATAATTTGTTAGCTTGCAAAATATATTTGGAATATTCTGTCGATTAAGGAAATCTCAACTTGATTTGCATAAAAATGCCGCATACATGTAGTACTTTTTAACACAACCAAGTTTGTTTTAAAAGCATTAGGTTGCAACTTCTCTGCACAACTGTTCCCAAGTTGTCTTCATATTTACCTGATATGGAATCATATGTTCAATCATAAACCAAAGATATCATTCATTCAGATCTCCAGTTACTGCTGTAGGATGATACACTATACTAATAGGCTTGTGCCAGAAAGAATATAAGTCTGATTACATTTTGTTTATTTCAAGTTTGACATACCATGTAAAGGCTTTATGTTTGTTACCAAAGTTTATTAAATATTGTTTACCTCAGTTGTTACAGATATAAAGTATGTTTATGTATAATAATAAAAAAGTATGTTTTAGGAATCCAAAATTGTGTTTCTTTCCGAATTTTAAAACAAATTTTTTGCCAAGTGCATGCTCCACTTATAGATTCAATGTTATAGATAATTACCAATACAATACTTTGTCCTTTTACAAAGAATAAAAATGTAGGAATTCATCTGTGTGTTTTTAGGTGGAAAACCCTATTAGCTTGAATTCTGTATCAAATCTTTATCAAAACACTATAACATTGTTGTTTTTTTAATTATTAGTACAGCTCAATAGCTCTCATTAGGTTTTTTTTACAAACTCTATACATGTCATATATAACAACATGAAAGAGGAGGAAATAACATGCTTAAGTTGCTCAACTATAGTATACATACAAAAATTAATAAACATGTAATACATCTTATTCATGATATACTCGCCAATGCCAAGGAAGAAAAAAGAAAGAGTTAAGTCTTATTTCCATACTCTATAGTGGTGCTTCATGTTGTTAGACTATGTAAATTGTTTCATATATACTAGGACGAAAAAGAAACGCCGGGTACATAAAATATGCAACACATGTCCGGCCGTGTTTCGCAAAACAAGAAGGGTCATCGTTAAAAGGGGGTATTTTTTCACATAATCAGCATCGGAAATCGATTGAAACTTCAACAGCTGGTTCCATACAGATGACATTTCATACAAAAATAAATATAATAATCCAATAATACAATTTATCCCTTAAAACAATCATTATAGGTTACCCGGCGTTTCTTTTTCGTCCTAGTATATAAATTTGTTCATATTTCTTCTTATTACTCATTTTATAGTATTATTATTATTGTTATAAAATAGATTTAAATAGATTTATAGATCATGTTCTCACTACTTAACAAGAATACATAACAATGATAATGTATGTAAATTTTTATACAGGATATTAATGTTACTTGAAATTTTGAATAGAAAACAGTATTGAGTGATTATGCATAATTCATTTCTTACATGAATACATGCTCTTCATTGAATTTGGTATTTGTGAAATAATCGTGCTTCTCCTAAATAAAAGGAAATTATACACCTACTTGAAATAAAATTTTCTCTGTATTCATCTTAACAGTAGTTCATTCAGTGTATAAGAACTTATGTTAGTTAATACTTAATATCGTTAGATGGAAATGTTAACCACAAAACTAAAAGTTATGCATGTCTAATTGTATTAAAATGATACTTTATTTAATAAGTCTTCAATTAGTGTGTGTTGTCAATAAGTTCAATCTCACTAAGTGACCTGAGTTTTTTCCAGACCACTTTGGGGCTAAAATTTGTCCCCATTGCCCTCCTCCAGAACTGTTCAGGTTCTAATAACTAACTAGGTAATACATTTAATACTTTGATAGAAAGTTAAATTAAAATTCTTAGGGAAATTATTTTACTGCATTATAGTCTTGAATTAATTATTTTCTTATTATATTTTTATGTTAATGTATGAGGTTTTAATGATGAGTTGCTCCAGGGATTCTATATGACAGGGATTTGTAACGAAGTGCTTTTTTAAAATTCACGGTCTTCACTGTCTATAACTGGCTGAAGCAGACTGTACAAACTGTTCCAGAGTTTAAAAAATTGATTTATGTTTTTGTACATGTCTTCCATGCAAATTGTGAATGTTTCTAAAGTTTTTGACAAAAATTTGTCACAATTATGACCAAAAATATTACTTAAGTTGATGTAAAATAGGGCTAAAAATGGCAGATCGGCGGGAAAATACATTATTTTGTGAAACAGTCTGTGAGTGTAATTTACCCCCCAAATCACCTAGAAACACATTTTCCCTAACCTTTATGTTAATTTAAATGGTACTGGTACAAAATTTCAAGTAAATATCTTTATTTAAACTTATTATACTTGTTATCGGTATGGGCTGAAATAATAGCGAAGACAGTGAAAATTGATGAAAATCTTTGTCGTTACAAATCCCTGTTATATAAAATCCCTGGTGGTACCAAGTTCTGTAATGTTCCTCTTTCTATAGGTAATAATGATAATTACCCCCCCCCACAAAATAAAAATCGTACATGCATACAAACATGGCATTAGAGTGTTTAATTGTGTCAGAATTGTTCTTGTTGTGTGTTGTTATTTATGTTAAATTGCATATAAATTAATTTAGTCTATAATTCACATAGTGATTATATGAATGTTGTTCATCATAGTATATTAAATCTTATCCTCATTATAAATTGTATCATCATGTACACTCATTCCACATCTAATGCAAAACTTACTGTTACATTTCATGGTGTAATTTCATTATTTGTGAACAGACTATATTCAATTTATTGACAGAATAAATTTCAGTCTAATGTTAAATGAATGTAACTTGTAACAACTTAAAAAAATGAAACCTCTTCGAAAGAAAATTTACTAAGTATTAAAAATTGTCACCGGAGCTGATATTTTTACTCTTTCATTGATGGTCTTATTTTCTGTCATTATTGAAAGAAATTTTTAAAACCTATGGATATGAATATTAATTTTCTTCCACTTATACCCAAATTATCATGTTGTTCAGTATGTATTACATTAGCTGTGGGATGGATCTTCAATGGGTCAAGTCACAACTAGTCTACATCCTTCTTTATTTACATGTAGTAAGACCAGTTTTGCACTGACCCATTAACTTATTTCTCAAGTCAAGATTTTATATTGTTACAGTTATAGAATGTTCAGTCATTATAAAGTATAATGTATTTAAATTGATTGAATTTATTGTATATTTTGTATAAAAAAAATGTTTAGTGATAAAATGATGTTATATCTCTGTCATGTGTTTTGGGCAACTCAAGATATGTGTAAATGTTACTAATGACCATATTTAAAATTGTTGTACTTGATCCTGTGAAAATAAAATATTTTATTTTTATGGAAAATTGTTGTTGTATTATTTCACCTTTTTTTCTAACTGGAGTCTTTTGTTTTAAAACTGGTGCCATGGTGCATTGGTAGAGTGAAGACTTCTAATCTGGAGGTCCCTGGCTTGATGCCCTGCAACAGCAGGTTATATTTATACCTTGCCATAAAAATTTGATACTGGTTTTCCCCCGTATGACGAGAAGTTGTCAGCTCCTTCTGGAAGGTTAAGTTGGTACTTGTTGAGAGGTGACCAGAAAATCTGGTTTGGTGAATGGCTGCCATACATAACAAAATAAAAAGTGTAGATGAACAGCTAGAGCTAGATCAAATTTAAAAACAACAGTTTTTCACTTCATGAAATGCTTTTTATTCTTACACATTTCCTAGTCCACGGCCATACCCCTGGTTAATGGACTATTGGTATTATTCTTTCAATTTCCTTGGTGGACTATATTCTTGGCAGTCAATAGATTGAATTTTTGGTCACTAAGTTAACTGCTTTGGCGACAATTCTTGTGCTTTGGTGTGTCTCGGTGTAGCAATGCCATAGACTGTGTTAGTTTTAAAATACAAAAGAGCTACTTCAAACGAATATATTGCATTTTAAACAATACTGTCCTCACTTTTCTTTCTCTAGCTCTTAAACAAAGTTAAGTGTTAATTGATAATTAAATACGTCAAGTGTTGGTATACGTGATTATATTAAAACAATTATTTACATGTATATTCTAACAAGGAAATGAGATACTCATCTCCACTTATATAAATGTTCCTACTAAGTGGAATGTCCTACTAACCCACATTATCCTATCTTAGTTGCGTCATTACGGAAATGTTGAGAACGCCGAGGAAATTTATACATAATAGTTAACATGTAACTCAATGAACTGTACACTGCACTAATAATAATCAATAGTAAAAGAGAAGACATACTCATTGACAGTTCAAACCTAAGGTACACTTACATCGAAACGGACATGTGTTATCATGCATATTGTTTATTGGACCATGCTTCACTTCGTAATATCAAGCAGCAATTGAGAATTTGTGCATATTTTGAAAGAGTTACGATTCAAAACTTACCATAGACACGTCTCTTGTTTTGCCCTTGTAACAGGTTAGTGTAATCTTAAAGAGAGCGTTACGTCTGTGGAACAATTGCAGATAATCATTAGTATTAAAACAGTTACATATATGTAGTGAACAACATTATCCCAAAATTGATATAGGTTCAGAACTATGCAGGCTGTCTTAAATTTCATGAACACGATATTTGAGCTTTCAGGAACATGACTATAGACCTGTAATTATTACAGTTATTTTTGCATTGAATACTAAGTATATTTATACAATGTATGAATAATCTTCGACATAGTATGAAGCTACGTGAGTTTTCAACCTCTACATGTACGACATCATTTTGATCCAATTTTCTTAGTAAGTCTCGAGAAAATTTTAATGCACCATTAGATATTTACTGAGTTGTGAAGTAGTGCCAATAGATCGCTCGACAAATTAATATACATGTAGAACTAGATGGAATGATAATGCTATTAATATGAATGATTGACATCCTGAACATACTGATATATTATATTGTTCATACGTTAAAAATACAAATCTAAGAGAGATAATTCTATTATACAAATATGCATAATATGAGAGTATACGTGTAGTTAGTTCCCTTTGAAAATCTAGGCAACTATTGGTAAAGACCTTTACATCTTGATTTATTGTATTCTTTAACACGTACACACAATGGCTCACAAGTTAGTTTGCTTTAACGTTATCCACCACTCTGGGTTAAAAGATCCGTTTTGGTAACTGGCTCATTAGGCGATGGTCTACTTTATTTTTCGGCGTTTCAGAGAATTTAAATCATCCCTGGACATTTGCAGTAAAACAAGCTTCTTAAAGTTTGTAATGGCAAAGGCGGATCAAGGATTTTTTTCTAGGGGGTTCCAAACTTTCGAACTACAACCACATTATACACGTATTGCAGAATAATGCAACATATTTATAATTTAAACTACATAACCATTAAATCTATGTTACGCACTGAGAAAAATTGCTTCATGACTTACAGTTATTAAATTCACTAATGGATATGTACATTTTGGAAATTCCAGTGGGGGGTCCGGACCCCCCTGACCCCCCGTTAGATCCGCATATGAATGGTGATAGGTTTCAGAATGATGATAGAACCATTTCAAACTAATTATTTACCGGGCTTTATTACCAATTGTATCACCTGGCGACTGAAATGAACATCGCCGAGCAGTTCCGAAAGTAAAAATTATATAAAAAAAAACTGACAGCCATACCCAAGACGACTTTCGGAACATCGCTACAATCTTACTTAAAGTGAATGGCGTCCGTGGTGTGCATATGTGGTGTTTTCTTCACTGACAATGTGTTGTAAATTATGTCTACAATGCCATACTTGGAGAGTCACTGACGAGTGATGACAAAATGATGTCTTCATACTTCTGCTCAGGGACCAAATGCGTTAAAATCTCTCAAAGAAAACTGTTCTGAGTAGTCAAGTAATCGCAGATCGAATGTTTCAATTTTGTATCCTCGCTTATCAGACAATATATTCATGTCCATGCGTCTATATATCTCTTTCTAAATTGAATATAGATAGCCAATTAGGCTACGTATAAATAGGGATACAAATACATATTGGGGATATCTACGATTCTTATACATACAAATAACATTATTCTCTATTGGGACATTGAAATAATCAGAGTAATATAACAGATATAAAACTGTCACTCAGGATTCATTTATCTTGCTGTAATTTCTTATACACGAAATCTGATATTTCGATAAAGTTATTCAAGCCTTTTAAACAGAGAGCCATTATGTAAACGTCCATATCAAAATATTCATGTATGGATTGGTGATTCTTTATCACTCGCCCAAAGCCATTATGGGCGAGTGATAAAGAATGTTACTGTGCCGACTACTTTAAAAATTTAAACTAATTTAAGAATAATTTAATAAAATTTCAAACATTAACATAACATAACTATCAAATATGAGAATGAAGAAATATATACAGCGTATTACGCATTCGGAACATATTTGACACATCAGTTTACGGAATGACCCGAGTGGTTTTCCGAGTACGTTTTTCGCTTATGAATCAATGCATTTTGCATGGATGACACACTTAGGTTTGATTGGTGCTCACGAACAGCAAATATGCCGCGAAACGCTGAAGAACGCCACATAGAAGGACATTAGTTTCACAACAAGAATATTTTTTGCCCGAAATCTGGAATTCAATATTTTATTAAAATCGCATCAATTTGTTTACTCAGCTTTAAATTATAGCAAAGTTTCATGCTGTTCATCACCGATGGTCAGTCTGTTGTTTGGATAATTAAAAAGCTAATACCTCATTAAGTATCTTAGTCTGAAACCTACAAACAAACATAAATATCAATGCATGAAGTAAATTTTAAGAACGTCAGCTGGGCAGTCTTTTCAAATATTACTCGTCTATTAGAAACATTGGTCACCACGGGCTGGACGAGTAATAATTTCGGTCCCAGACAATAACAGATAAGATAACTTATGAATATCAGTGTATATGTATGTTATAATATGTTATTACAAATGTCATAGAAACAAAAATCAACATCCCAAGTGACAACCTTCTACTTTCAACAAATGTGAAACAAATAAATGTGCATTCGAATCGTGTAGATTTATATCAAGCATTAGATTATAATTCCCTATACAATCCTCCCTCTGCTTTCTCACGATTGTTTCTGTTTTATGATATTTTTATTTCTCATGTTTGTACATCACATTTAAATTGAAGACATTAACGCTATTTGTTGGTCCTCTATGAACTCTGGTACGAAGACAACATTTAAAATTTTACTTTAACAATGTTTTGTGGTCCAGTATTAAAACTACGTAAAAAGTATATAAAAAGTAAAAAGTAAACACAAGATACTTCACTTAGCACGCTAAAATTTTATGAATTCACAGTTGTTTTTAGAGAACTATACAACTGATAGAGAAAGTATTCTATTATAGCTTATATAATCATCCACGATAGACTTGATACTAGACGCAAAGTCCTGTGGCTATCATGCCATTGAGATGGGCTTGGAGTCTGTCAATTTGGTAATCTATCATTGTTTTTTTTGTTTGTTTGGAATTAACACCATTGGAACACATTGTAAAGGTTAAAACTGAGCTTGCCGGACGGGCCCATCGTTGTGTATCAATGAGCATTCACTCAGAAATTGAATTGCAAATATATCTAATTAACGTTATCTCACATTATACATACATGCTGATTTATGAACCATTCTTAAAACACCAATGAACAACTCCCTTCATTATCAACTATTGTATGTGAGAATAATTTAATATTATCATTGATTTCATAGAATTTATAAATACCACTGAATGATAATCAAATGCTAAAATGAGCATTGAGAACATAACTTTTTTGATAACCAAATAATCTATTTTACCAATTAATTATCTTATACTTCTATAGTTTAGCTGTCGAAGAAATCGTGTGAATTTTAATAGAATTACTTGAGAATCAGCGAGAAGAACTCAATAAAATCGTTCAAAATCCCAGTTCCCATAACTTGTGTTGATAAATTTTAATATCAGTAAACAAGCCGAATTCAATTTTTAATTAGGATTGAATAAAAAACACAAAGCGTATCTGCTAAAAATTCCTTAATGTCGATTGTTTAGAAATGATTAAATTAAAATATCTCCATAATTGTAAACTACACTTAAACATATTAGCAACGTCATCGACTCTGTGAATATAATGTATTTCAATTTCAGTGATGTTTCAATTTCTTCGGGATATATATTATATATATCTTACATTTTCCCTTAGCTGAAATTTAATCTATTCCGTCTACAAATGCATAAATAGCTCTAGTACGTATGTAAATTAAGGATAGTATTGCCTTGGGAATTGAGTGTAAATTTTTACAAATCACTTCATTTAAATGCAAAATAACTGAAATATATACATTTCTATTTTACAAATCATAACGATTGTATAATCTATGATACCATGCTAGGATAAAAGAGATTCTGTACAGAAAAATATTTAAATTTCCCTTGAGTAATAACACTGAATAGAATTAATTCAATATAGTTAACTGACATACAATGTATATGAACAAACTAGAAAAGATATCAGGCCTATACAGTAGCCTCCAAATGTTCGAGGACAAACATAATTTTGAGAAAACCTGATCCTGATTACTGCAAGAATATTACATGTATATACCATAATTAAAGTTCATGTGTAACATGTAAGAATCATTTTTTGATAAATTTATGAATGCTGATTATGAAGTTTGCTCAGATCACTCTTTGCTTATATTTCATTGGTTTACCATAAAAACAAGATTTGTCAAAGGACATATGGCGGACACTGTATATAATAAGACATTGTAACTCTTTTACCATCCAGCGTATCGTGTTACATGCATTCACAAAATTCAACAAATGCTCGTAAAGGTGAAAAAGTGAAAAATCACTGATACATTTACCGGTACTCAAATGAAATTTTAGCCTGCACCCAAGCAAACAGACTGGTAAGGTTTTATTCGTGAACAGTAAAACGTTGGCATACATCAACAATGATAACTAGAAATAAAAGTAAGCAAACATATCGAACAGCATTAGTAAAAACACAGACCTTCTACACAGTAAAAAAGCCCCAAAGAGTGAGATGTTTGTAGATTTTTAAACTTTTATTGTAAAAGAAACGCCCCAATTAAATAACGAAAACAAGAACCTACTGAGTTTTCGCCTTTAAACGGACAGTGGCAAAATACATACCAAAAACGTTCAAACCAGGTTACCCAGAAGTTATCAAGATTTGCTGGTATCGAGAATCTTGATGGTGTCTGGGTATGAGAATGTGTGCAAGGGTGCATCAACTTCAATTCATTATGTGTTTTTTTTTCAAACACATTTATAAAGTCCATGATTTTGTAAACATATTCTATAATGGTCACATAAATTGTTTACTCCCACCATTTTCATATAAAACCATTTTATTATATTCCATAAACTCAATTACAGTGTGATAACTGTCAGACGTAAGTGGTATAACCATCGTTCAGACAGTTATATAGTTGAAATTAGCATCGTAAATATATTGTGTAGAATAATTTGTCTCATTTAGAACAGTCTACAAATCCTTTAGTCTCGATATTACATGTCATAATTGATTAACTAGGAAATATAATATGACGAATTTTGACGTCAGATTCGAGACAAATAAAGCTATTTAAAAACTTAAAGCTTCTCGAACATAATGGGAAAGCATCTGCCATTATGAGACTGTTTTGATATTCTTTACACAAAGTAGTTTGAAATCATATCAGGAAATGCAAACAGTAAAACCCAAACTCTCACGATTTAAAACGCATGTGTAACTACAGTGTTGCTGGAAAGTGTGTTTTTATTTAGGCAATACTCGTCTATACCATTGGCAATATAACTCTCTCAGGATAACATGAGACATTGGTTACAACTTCACATACGAGAATATCTGTCTTGAGTTATCCTAAACGACCTATATCTTCTCTGCTTGCTATTTTTCATAACTCTGAGAGCAAAACTGATTGCATTTCAGGACGTCCTCTTTCCATAAACGTTCAATTTTAGGAATAAATCAGAACTGATACAGTTACAAACAATTGTCCACGCAAATGGAAAATTATCATTCAGACAGTTTCACAATAGAAAAAACCCACCACATTTGCATATTTATTTGAGGACTTATATACATAGATAGAATAAACTTACTTATCCCTATCGTCTGTGATAGAAATATTATTGTCCCTGTCCGACCGTATCTGTAATAGCTAATTTAGCATGATTAAAGAAACTAATGTAACATTCTCTGATAGCGAAATTATCTCTGAAAACATGATTATACAATGTTCTAGTGATATAATGATTAGCAATGGAAACGACGACGTGATTGGATTATAGCTACTTCATTTAAATGATTGTCTGAAAGTTGTCACTGCTTTCTTCCATTTTATGCCTAATAATGCAACACAAGCAGTAAAATAATGAGAATTTCACTTAAAAAAGATTAGTGCACCTTTATCTAAAAATGTATGCGTGGTTATAAAAAATTCTCAGACTTTATTTTTTGTTTTGTTATGTATCGTGTAAATACAATCCTGGTACTATTTTTATATTGTTTTACATGTATTAAGATTCTGTTGGCTATAAATTATATATTTTAAGCCTAATCAAGAATATGTTATAAAGCCTAACGAAGTGCATAAATATTGGTTGAATTGGTTGAATGTTGGATAAAATTAAAAGGAAAACATTGATTTATAACCATTTATAACCACAGCATCAGTATAATATCTAATCTAAATATTGAATCATTCATTAGACTTCAGTCATCTTTACAGTTTATTACCTTATTTAGTATGATATCTAAAATCAATGCATGTGTTTTTTTCTACGCCCAAATATCCATACATCATCACTAATATATATAAAGACAATATTTCATTTTCTTGAAGTAAACTTCTAACGACGTATTGCACATCTTTCAGTGTGCATCCTACATATGGATCACATACGTAAGTCCAAATATAACATACTGTTATAGCTAGTGAATCATTTTACATAACATTTTACATTAACCGTCCAAATTAAGTGAAGCATTCATATTAACAAATGACGATGGCCGTGTTCACATAGGAAATTACCTTTCAGACAGTTTTATTGCTGAATAAGAGCTGTATTATAGTAACAAATCAAATACTACATCTTCATTTACTTTGACGATGTGCGGAGACGAAATTTATTTATATATTTATTCACTTATCCATATTGTCTGTGAACGAAATTCAATTAAACGTATCCAGTCATCTTTGTTAGGACTAATTCTATGCATATTATATATATATAGGAAAAAATAATTCTTGGAGATAATCCAACGAGGTCCAAAATGTCCGTAATTATAACCACCAACATAGTATGAGTTGTATTATACATGTAAAATAAGTATACATCCAGTTTCTAGAATATCAGATCACCTTGAAAATATTTCCCATGTTTAGAAAAAGAATTGAATTTTACAGGTATGAAAAGAGTATTCTGAGAACGCGCGCGTAAGAGAAATTACAGAAAATATGCTGCTGATATAATTTCTGAAAATAGTTTTATATTTCAAATCTTGTAAGATGCTTTAATTCAGCCATAGGGAGTATTTCTACTGAGGTATTTGCCAAACATTTGGACTTATATTATTTGCCGTAGGAAATTGTCATTATATGAGCCAGCATCCACAGTCTATACGAACTTTATTTAACAATTACTATTATACATAAGGCACCATATGTTTAATCAAGCCCACGCTTGAAGAAAAGATTTCACAGTTATATGGAAGTAACCACTACCATGAGAGATTTTACAGACATCTTTTATTGTATTAGAAGAAGTGAACATATGTTTAAAGTCATGTAAGAATTATTTTCACAGTACTATCAATCATGAGTGCATCAAATAAAGCTAAGATTGTTGTAGGAATTTGATTTATTTGAACTACAATAGCACCTTATGTACATATTTTTTTAAGTTGCTTATACGATGACATGATATACGAATCATATTTACGTTGTCGTACGTTTTGCATGAACGAAATAGACATTTCCATTTCGTTTTTTAAAACAATTATCCCAAAACGTTTTCATATATAATCTAAATATATATTATTGAGTATATATATTCACAAGAATGACTAAAAAGAAACAATAACATATCTTGCACTTTCAAGAAAGGAAACAAATAAATTTGAAGTTGAAAACTGTTTACTTTATATCAAGCTGAACACTGTATATAACATTTCCCTATGCATTCACATCCTTGCTTTTCTCAAAATTATTTCTGTTCTATGTTTTAGGATAATTTCATTTCTCCTGTTTGTAAAATATCATTAAAATACATTAAACCCCGGACTTCAACGCTGATTTATGGTCCTGTGTGATCTTCAGTGTTGTCAACGTAGGTTTTGTGTGATCTGTGATGCTATTGATGTTAACATTGCTTGCAAACTACACAACTCAGAAGTACCTAAAGGGTTTTTGCCTTAAAACGGACAGTGGCAAAACAATCGACATTTGCCCGAACAGGTCTATGTCAGGACAAACAATAACAAACTGTGTTGGTAAAACTCAAACCTGCCTGCAACTCATCAATATTGCATTACACACATTAAACAAGAAGCCAATAGTATTGCCAATATATAAGGCAAGCACTCAATGACCTGACAGAGACCAGAGTATCTGAAGGTAAATTAACAAGAAATGGAAACTTTAAAAATAAATAGTACGAAGTGGTTGGTGCCCGATGATAGCAAAGTACAGAATACAATTTGTGCCTTCACGTAATACATTGTCGTGCATGAATGAACATTCAAAAAGGGATTAAATAGTAAATTAATTTGATTTATGTGACTTTACATTTCACATGATTCATGAACCACTTATGTAACAAAAAATGAATATTCCTTCATTATCAACCATCGCATGTTAAGTTTTCAGTAATGAATTAATTTCTTCCAGATATAAACGAAATCTCTTTTAGCAACTCTAATTCGATTTCAAATGTGAAAATGATTAATTCTAGATATGTAAAACAAGAATTAAGTTAGCTGAGGTACTAGTATAAAAGCCTTATGTCCGTAATGACTTCATTAGCAAATACATTCTAACTGTAACATATGATATATACATGTACATTTCTATATATAAAAATATCATTGTATAATTTATGACACCATGCTGCGCTTAAAGAGTTTTTCTGTAGACACTTATTAAATTATTTCCACTCTGGTTTCTCTGAACTGATCAGAATTAATATTAATAAGGCAGTATAAACGAAATAAAAAAGCGATCTAAAGATAATATTTGTATCTATAATGAACAACTGTAAAGCTTGTACGATATAACGGTTGAATCTTTATAAAACACAAATACATGTTGTTAAAGCAATCACCTTTCCACTAAAATATTGAAAAGTTCTGTCATCCAATGCAGTTTAAATAAGGTTTTGATCGTCAACAATAAACAACTATATTGATCATAATTACAAAATAGAAGAAATGCTAACACATAAATATTGTCAAAGATTTTAGTAAACTTAGTCATAATTGTTTCTTTAAGTTCTACTCTCACTAATTTTACCTTAACCATTTTTATTACTGTCACATATTCGTTGAGTGTAGTCAGACATATGTAGTGAACCATCGTCCAGGCAGTTACATTATTTAAATTATCGTCAGAAATATAGTCTAAACACGTTTGTCTAATTCAAAGGAGTAAACTGACATCATACTGCTCGTTTCTTAACCTTTAGACATTCTTAAATTCTTCATCGTTGAATCTTATGCATTTGTGGTATTTAATACTCTCAGAAATACGTCATTATGATTAATTAGGGTTAACAATGTCTTGTTTGCATGAATTCTTGAGATAATTAACTCAAATGCATAGTTTTTACAAACGAATGAGCATTCATTTATAGGAGTTGAATCACAAATAATATTCGTTTTTCGTGACGATGTGTTTCTACAGAGAAGAGTAAACTAATTATAAAAGTTTTCCAAGGAAGTATTTAAATGTCATTGAAAAGATATTATTGCAGAGATACAATTTCAGAAATTGCAAAAACATCTAGGAGGAATAATATGTTTTGCATAAGGTTTAGACATCGTCATCAAATGGTCAAGACGGAGTTTTTCTTTTCATCAATAAGGTGCAAATTTCTTATTCAAGTAAATCATTTATTTTGAAGAAAAATAAAATCATAACTAACTTGTTTGCAGAGATATCTTCTTAAAAAATGCACTAAGCTGAAAAATCGTATGCTATTCAATCATTAAAAGCTGTACAAATTTGATAATAATTATTGCACATTTTGTTCATTATAAAACTACCAAAACGTATTAACAATTGTCTATGACGTAAACTGGTTTTGTTTTTTTATGATCATCTCCACATAAAAGATGACAGCAGTATTTGATATATTAGTAGCTGATTGAGTTTTCTAAGATGCATTTTAAATTTTGTCAATCATAATTAAATATCCAGATTTTGACTGCATAATCTAGCACATTAACATTTCTAGAACTGAAAAATTGACATAATTAGTGAATGAAGGTTAAACGTAAAAAACGATTATGTGACTTATCTTAGTTACAAAACTACATAAATTTGCCAATCTCCTAACAATACTTCTATGTATCTGTCGTCAAAACCTTGGATGCTGATGATGATAAATGATTTCAATAAAATTGATAACAAAAATGCATCATGCATGTGCTGTTAACGACAGACACAACACTGTGGGAGATCCGTGATACTGAACTTAATTAAATGATAAAAACTGTTGCATGCTGTAAGAGTGTCTTTCTGATTGTAAAAAGTAAGATATAAGCTTAAATCACGGCGTTTTAACTTAATAACAAGCAGAACAATGTCTAATAAATGTGTATATATTATTAAATTTATTTATTGCACAAAGATCACAAATAGAGTTTTTGTCATGCACTTTTTCAACGGGTTTTACTAGTAAATTTATTAACCATCACATCAGTATTGCGAGGTTAATGAAGCAGTAATATCATGGAGATATTCTTTCAGCAGTATAACGAAACTTTAAAATAGTACTATATTGAACTTCTACTTGAAAAATCACGTTTGTGAGCTAAATTGTAACATATTAAACCGCATTGAACTTAATACCAATACCTTAAGTATGTTAGTGGGAGCGAATGATAAGTTGCATTCTTTTAATTCTGATGACAAGAGTGAATATAACGCTTTATGTAATTCTAAAATAAATCCCAGCTGTTAACTCCATTATTGCAATTTACAAGCTATAACAAAAGAAATAGTATTTAAACTACATAAATTGCTATCAATATGGTATAGTTCATTGTAATCTATAATGGTTCCACTTAAGGACGCCCTATTCTTGATTCGTGTCAAACTTAAGGCTGGGCTAAATAGAGCTAAATGTTTTTATAGTTAACTGGTTAACAAGCGCAAAGGTTATGTATGCCAGTACAATATGATACAAAACATACAGTGTTAATGCCTAGAGTCATGTTTCGGACATTGCTTCGATTTTGTTCCGGAATTATATGATTTGTTTCAACAAGTTAGTTTGAATTAGCTAAAACTAATATATTTCTATCACAGACGATAGGGATAAGTGACTTAAAAATGTCTAGCGAAGTCGTCAAATAAATATGCAAAAGGTTGTATTCAATTTGCTACTGTAATACATCTCATTATTTCAGAAATGAAACTGTCTGAAAGGTTATTTTCCATTTGCTTTTGTCGTTATTTGTTACTTTGGATCCTTGATTAATTCTGAAAAAAGAAAGTTTACGCAAATTACTAAATTATAATATGTCGCCTAAAAGTATATACACTAATTTAAAAGTTGGTTTGAGAAATCAATTAGCCAGCCGTAGAAAGCTGTTAAAATTGGTTGTGCATTAAGTGACCTACCGCTTTCATTTTAATCGTCATTTATTTTCATTAAATACCATTATTTTCCATATAAAATGCATGTTTTAATCAAATATACACTAAATTTATAGACAGTTAATTACTGATTTTTTATCGAAATTACATAATTGTTATAAATGAGCTAAAAATGTCATAAACACGTCAAATTCTAATTCACTCCATTTTAATATTACACTTTGTTGTTTTAAAAATGCAAATTACGTCAAAATGATACACACCACAAAATGTTTTGCTGTAGACAATATTATTGGATTTTGAGTTTGCATGAGTATCAATTACCTAATAATATTAGACGTATGACATGAATGTATTCAAATTTGGTAAATACATTTGAATATATTGGAAATTATTAGTTTGTTAAATCTTATTATAGATATAAACATTGTCCCGATATTTCTTTCTTGTTTGTTCATATGTCAGTTATACTCCCTAAACGATATTTTATAAATTTAATTTAGAGAAACTACTGTCAGAATAATTGAAACAACTTTCAAAAGAGGAAACATTTTGTGCAACATGACTTGTTGTTGCAAGTATTGTTTATATGTAGTTTGGGAATTATTATTTAACATATTAAAATAATATTGTTTCATGTCTTTTTTTAAAAGACAAAACCTTACAAAATGCTATTTTTTAAATTAGCTGTAACTTTGGTTTGTATCATAAGGATGTATAATCATGTAAAAGCAACACAAAGCAACACATTTAACATATTCGTAAAGCCAGCAGAGAAACCAAGTCCACCAAGCATGTTGGCTTAAATACTACACTAAACCATTTGCTACCAAGTTTTTTTTAAACATTTCTCATCCAAAAATATATTTATCATTGCTACCATCTACATAATCACATAGATTTAAACATCAGTAATACTGGTCGTAGAGTACATGTCTGTCACAATGGATAACCACACTGTTTACTAATGTTCATAAAGTGAGTCTCGAAGTTGTACGCAGAATCAACGAAAAGTTCAATTTTAAATCTATTTCTATTGAAATGTAAGACACAGAAAACAATCTTTAGACTTAAATTTAAATTAAACTAAATAAACTCTCAAATACAGCAACATACAAATGTACAAGACTTATATAATTCTTATGATATATCACGTAGCATTCATCCATTATCGACAATAATGTTTAGTCGTTCTTACCCCAAAATAATAAGGAACAGTTTCTTTCA
Source organism: Mactra quadrangularis (assembly GCA_025267735.1). Lineage (NCBI taxonomy): Eukaryota > Metazoa > Mollusca > Bivalvia > Venerida > Mactridae > Mactra > Mactra quadrangularis. The sequence continues at coordinate 8,984,328 of CM046303.1, read as the reverse complement.
TGTTGTGATTGATCAAACATGTTTATATTATTGCATCTTCATATCTAACAGGTTGTTTAAATGCTTATAAGGGAACAAGTATCTCTTTCATCGATTCTAATAATTTTTTCTGCAAATTGGGGTACTATTTGTTATATTTAAAGGAAAAAAGCTGACATAATTTTCCGTCTAACATATCAATGATTTGTTACATAGAAACATATCACATTGTCTTTTTATTGCAGCTAATAGTTATACCGCTAGTGCATTCATTGTTTTCAGAGATAGCTTTATTTCAGAGATGATGATAATAAATACTTCTATTCCCTTGTTGAATTAGCCATCACTGATATGATCGGGTACTGATAATTTAATTTCTATCACAGACGGTTGTAATAAATAAATAAATAAATATTGTTTGTTTATGCAGTTAAATAAAAATGCAAATATGGTATAATCTATTCTGTAATAAAACTGTCTGTGGTACTTTTTGGTTTTACATATAACAACGTATTATGTGTTCATGGCGATGGGTTCTGAAGTTTAATTCTAAAAAAATGTAAGTTAAGATTTATAGCAACATATGTAATTAACAAAACGCTTTTTTAAATACAAAAAAAGATCTTAATGCTTAGTTAATGTAAAATCAGTGTTGAGTAGTTTCATCTTTAGGCCTATTGTCCTTGTTATTGTGCTGAAGTTTCTTATACTAGCCTTTGGCCATAGACTGACGTTCAGTAATTAATTATTTTTATCAGTTATCATTTGGTCTAAGACAACTAAAATTCAGTGGCAAAAACCCCGTGCCTCCTAAATATATATCCAGTTTTTGTATTTACTTAGAAAATAGTAGTCGGAAACATTCAGAGAAAACAAACAATTCAAGAGTTCGGTAACATTTGAAAAACAAATAAAAATGCCATTGACGCTGAGATAAAATACGACAGATTTTAAAACACATTGGGAAGGAAGTGGTTTTATAACTATCAATCAATTTTCTCGAATTTTATGTGAACAAAGCTTTTCCAGAAAGGCTAAGATTTGTAGAGTTAATGTCTTGATCGTAGGTGTATTGTAATCGTAATTGACTTCAAAATAGTTTTATATTGCCTAAAAATTTAATGCTGATACGTAATATCGAGACAAAGGGTTTGTATACTCTTTGAAATTGAGACAGACTATAATATAAAAGATTTATGACGCCAATGTCAATTATATAACTATGGCTTCACCACTAACATCTGGCATTCATCACCCCATAATGGATGGAATGAAATTGTTAAGAAATATAAGTATTTAAGTAAAAATCAAGGGACACTAGAATATATAATTTCTTCCAGATGACGCACTATGTGCTTAATTAATCTCATTTAAACATTGAAAACATATCTACAAATGATGCAATGAAGGTACATTTTGCATTAGCTGTTGAATCAAAACATCTTTTAAACTACCTCCATTATATTTATTCTAACAAATGAACAAAATCATTTTGAATTCATTAAATTAATTTCAATTGCATTAGATAGTGATACTTTAGTTTGAAAGTTAGTTAGTAATTGAAGATATTTGTCAAATGCTCAGTATAAATGGTATAGTATTACAAACAACAGCATATTTTAACCACATGTACAACAAATTAAGTATATCGCGTTTTAGAAGATTTATGATGTGATGATTCTAGATGGTTATTCCTAATCACGTCTTTATTAGTTATAAATTAAAATTACAAGTTTTACTTGACACAGTCAAAATTGAAAAACATCGTGTTTTTTTCTTGAATCATCTTAAAACAGGCGATGACAGAAACTGCAATTATTGCTTCTTGGGTGTCGAATTTAATTTTGTTTTATGTTGTATTATATACATATGTTTGGTAAATCAAAAACTGCAAAGGCTGTAAAACGTCGCTTTACTAACATTGCCATTGCATTTGCAAATTAAGCATGTTTCTTTGTTCTTGTTTAATATCACGACCATGTTGAATAATATTATAATACAATGTATGTGTTTGCTTCGTTTCTCTTTAATTCTGTAGATAAAATGGGTCTAAATGTTTCAGCATAATGAATAGATTGTATTCTGTGAAAACCTTATAATTATGATACAACTTGTAATTTTAATGTCCTTATTTCAAGAAATGTCTTCACGATTGTTTTATTTATTCACTTGGCAATGGAAATCTGCAAGTAAAATATGATTCAGTTGCACAATTTTTCAACGCGAAAATTAAGGACGCCCTATGCAGATTATTGAATACAAACTTGTAGCTTGATGTTCAGGGGTTATCGCTGTAAAGACGGAGAGCGTGCAACAGGATGCGACATGAACTATAAAATGCAATTACTTATTACTTTAATGGAAAATCTTTGTCGTGTTTATGTCATACTTGAGCTTTTTAAGTGGTAAAATTGTAAGATATATTGGTGATTGATACTGTCTTTTGAGATGTTAGTAGCATTTGTACGTTTAGTAATATCGATGTTTTTAATTAAAATCACAATATCATAACTCTAGTGCTACATGAGTTTCATTTAATCGGACTTGGAGAACGTCGTTATATTTGAGCCATTTACATGTAATTCCATCGCTTTTCTAAGAGTGAAATGGTTTAAAAGATGTCTTTGGATCAATGTATTGATAGTTTCCGCCTTTAGCAGCCATAATGATAGTCTAGTAGTTAATATGAAAGGTATCATTTAGCAAAGTGTTTAGCGCTTATATACTTTTTTAAAATTGAACTCTTGTAGTAGATAGTATTTATTTATTATTTTCTAAGAATATAGAGTTTGATTTACCTGAAACATGTATCTAGAATTTCTAACATAACATCATCAAGAAGTCATTGAGTATAAAAGTTGTGATCAATGAAAAAAAACTATAAGGTGTTGATTTTGAATTCCTATATCTGAACGTTATTTGTGCAAAATAAAAACCGCTACGTAAGTTAGCTATACCAAAGAACCAAATACACAACATCAGTGTAGTGATTCCTTTTAACAACCCGAACTATCGCTACAGGAATTAAGATACTTTTACCTCTAATGGATAGAAACAGGCATTTTCCGTCCCGCTGCTGATCGTGACACTTCTTTTGAAAAGGCACAGGAGCAACCTACTGGTGATATGAGTCATGTAATCATTTAAAAAAAAAAGTTTTTTACAAAGTTTGTCTTGCAATTACTTAACTATGGTTTCAAAAGTGTAAATATGCTTAGTCATAAGGATAAGCATTGCAAGAATAATGTCAGACTGATGTTTAGTTAATTAATCATGTTTCAAATTGTCAAGTTAGAATTATCGTAAGAGATATAAGATAATCTTTTAAGTTCAGTTCCATGTTTCTTGTATCTGCTATAGCATTTATGAGGTAATCAGATTAAAAGTTCTTTGCCATAAATGAGAATAGAAGATATGACTTTAAGTTACAATCTATTCCTTTCTTTCATTGTTATTTTATTATCAGCATCTCTTCATTTAACGTATTTTGTAGTAGTATTATATTAAATATAAAAAAAGAATTCATAGTTATTATCAACAGAAAATTAGTATTTGATTATTTTCTCCAGTCTTCATTTAAGACGTTTTAAATAAATCAAGATGATTTTCATCGTTATGTTCTTCTTGAATTTTATTTTATTATTGTTCTTATGCAGAAATTTTCTCGAAAGAGAAACATTTTCTAACAATTGTAAACATGTTAATGAATTGAAAACTATGCTTGATTTGTATTTGTTTCGGTGAACCATAATTCATGTATATTATGCGGATCCAAGATCAGTGCTATGATGCGAGACAATGGTATGTTTTAATGAAATGTTGTTGTATTCATGATACAAATCGATAGCACTTGACTCTTTTTGTCTTAACATAAGCGCATAGGTACAATAATAAAAGGTACGTAAAAGTAATATTACTATTTACCGGCATTGCACGGGTGTGGAAGAAGTTTAACTAATATGTGGATCAGAAGGTTCTTGAAATTATCTAAGGTGTCTGCATAACATAAAAATCAGTTTTGTTAACAATGAACCAACACAGTGACATCTTTGACTAACAGACAAAGTGTTGATGCAAACAAACATGAAATGCTGATTTTGGAATTTGCTGAGATGACCCTTTGCTTACTTAAATTGGGTAAATGTTAATTGGATTATCCTAGAAACACGAATATATCAAATAACTTATGGTGGACAATGCATATGATAAGAAGTTGTACCTCTTATACAATTTTGTGAATCGTGTTATTTGATAAATTCAGAACATGCTCGTTAAAGTGAAAAAAAAATATCTGAATTTCACTGATACATATACTCAAAAACAATTGGAGCCTAATTGTAAGGAGAACAGCTAAGCTTTTGATAACCTGCAATAAAACGTCTGCATACATCAACATTGATTACTAGAACTATGATATGTGTAAAACTATCTGGAACTGCAGCTTTAAAAACACAATCCTTCCACACTGTCAAAACCCACAGAGATCGATATTTGCAAATAGATTTTTAAACTTTGTTTGTTAAAGGGGCACCACAAACAAATAACGAAACCAAGAACCGGAACGGATAGTGGCATGCATAATAATTGCCACTGGGCTTTTAAACCGGGTTCTTAGGGTTAACCAACCCCAACAAATGGTGTTTTTCAAACAGATATATGAAAATTCGTGTTTTTTGTAAACATTTTCTAAAATTGTCACTTTTAAGTTTTACTCCCACAAATGCCATCAAAACATTATATAATATCCCATAAAATCAATTACAGTGTGTGTGATAACTGTCAGACAGAGGTTGTAAAACCATCGTTCAGACATTTATATAATTAGTTGAAATTTGCATCGTAAATATATTGTGTGGAATAATTTGCTTCATTTAAAACAGTTTACAAAACCTTTCGTCTCGATATTACATATTATAATTGATTAACTAGGAAATATATTATGACGAATTCTGATGCGAGACAAATAAGGCTACTAAAATACTTAAAGCTTATCGACAATTATGAGAAAGCACCCGCCATTATGAAAGTGCTTTGATATTCTTTACACAAAGTAGTTTGAAATCATATCAAGAACAGAAATAGTTAAACGCAAACTCCCACAAGTTTAAACGCATGTGTAACTACAGCATTGTTGAAAATGTGCTTTTATTTAGACAATGCTCGTCCGTAACAATAACAATATAGCTTGGTTAGGATAACATGAGGCATTGCTCACGTAGAATATCTTTATTAACCTGTCTGAAGTTATCCTAAATAACCTATATCTTCTATTTTTGCTATTTTTCATAACTCTAATGCAAAACTGATTGCACTTCAGCAGTTCAGGACGTCCTCTTTGCATAAACATTCAATTTTCCGAATTAATCAGAACTGATACAGTTACAAACAATTGTCCACGCTAATGGAAAATTATCATTCAGACAGTTTTACAATAGAGAAAAGAAAACCACATTTGCATATTTATTTGAGGCCTTACATAGATAGAATAAACTTACTTATCCCTATCGTCTCTGATAGAAATATTATTGTCCCTATCCGACCGTATCTGTAATAGCTAATTTAGCATGATTAAAGAAACTAATGTAACATTCACTGATAGCGAAACTACCACTGAAAACATGATTATACAATGTTTAAGTGATGAATTGATTAGCAATGGAAACGACGACGTCTTTGGATTAAAGACACATTATGTATATAATACAATAATACAGTACTAACAGTAAAATTATGAGTGTTTTGGTTTTAAAACGATTAGCGCACCTTTATTAACAGCATCAATATGATATATAATCTCAATATTGAACCATTCATTAGGCTTAAGTCATCGTTATAATTTAATACCTAATTTAGTATGATATTATCTAAAATCAATGAACGTGTATTCTGTGCGCTGAAATATCCATACAGTTTCAGTTTATCACCACTAATATAAAAACATTTTTTTCATTTTCTTAAATTAACTTCTAATGACATATTGCACATCCTCCAGAGTGCTTTCTACATCATTCGGAACAATTTGACCTTTCATAAATGAATAATCCCGGACGGTTTCATGGGGGGTCTACCCTGGCGGCGTGAGCTTTTACTACCTTCGCGAGGCGAATCTCAGGCGAAGCACGTAACGGTTATGCAAAATAGTTCGTGTAGAATACGGACTAAAATCGAAACATTACTCATCGCCTAAACGATCGTGTATTTGTTTACTTCAACACCGGTAGTTTCAAAGTGCGCCCAAATATGTCCGAGGTTATTCGTAGCAAATGGCTGAGGAGTTCTGAATGCTTCCTACATATGGATCACATATGTAAGTCCAAAATGTGACATAATGTTATAGCTAGCAAATCATTTTACATAAACCGTCCATTTTCAGACTAAGTGAAGCATTTATATAAACAAATGACGATGACCATGTGTACATAGGAATTACCTTCAGACAGTTATACTGCTGAATAAGAACTGTATTATAGAATCAAATCAAATACTACATATTATCGATATTGTCTGTGATAGAAATTTTATTATATGTATCCAGCCATCTTTGTTAAAACTAATTCAATGAATATTACATATAGGAACAAATAATTCTTGGAAATAATCCGACGAGGTTCAAAATGTCCGTAATTGTAGCCATCATCATAGTATGAGTTGTATTATATTATATATGAATACATCCAGTTCATAAAACAGCAGATCACCTTGAAAATATTTTCCTAGTGATTAGAAAAAGAATTTAATTTTACAGTAACAAAAAGAGTGTTCTGAATACGGGCATAAAAGAAATTACAGAAATAATGTTGTTGATATAATAAAAATTTTAAATATTGTTTTTATGTTTTCAATTCTTTCAAGATGTCATAATTCAGTCATATGTAGTATTTTTACTTATCTATTTTGCTGAACATTTGGACATATATTAATTGCCTAAGATAATTGTCATTATATGAGCCAGCAACCACAGACTATACGAACTATATTTAACAATTACTATTATACATAAGACACCATATGTTTAATCAAGCCTACGCTTGAAGAAAAGATTTGCAATTATATGGAAGTAACCACTACCATGAGACATTTTACAGACAACTTTTATTGTATTAGAGCAAGTGAACATATGTTTAATGCCATGATAGCATTATTTTCACAGTACTACCAATCATGTGTGCATCAAATAAAGCTTAGATAGTTTTTTTATATTTATTTGAACTACAATTGCATCTCACGTATAGCTTTCTTTTAAGGTTCATATGCGATAACATGATATACAGTTATTGGGCTTATTTTATTATTATATTTATAACTTACAAGCATATGTATGTTGTTAAACCTTTTGCTTGAATGAATACATTTCCTATTCATTTTGTTTTTAAAAACAATTATCCGTTAACATTAACTAATAAAATTAAAGAACATATTTATTGTGTACATTTATTCTCTTTAATTGACTCTACAAAAACAATAACGTATTTTGCATTTTCTAGAAATGAAATGAACAACACTAATATGAATTTGAAAAATGTATACTTTGTATCAAGCCATACACTGAATTTTATAATTACCTATGCAATAGAATCCCTACTTTTCACACGTTTATTTTCTGTTTTAGGATGATTTCATATTTCCTATTTGTAAAATATCGCTATCTTATATTTGACCCGGACTTCAATGCTGTTTTATTGTCCTGTGTGATCTCCAGTGTTGTTTACGTCGTTTATGTGAAGTTAAATCAACAAAACATGGAATATTTAGAAATAAATAGTACAATGTGGTCGTTTAAAATGAAAGCAAAGTACAGAATAAAATTTGCGTCTTTATGTAATACATTGTCGTGCATGGATGAGCATTATTGAAGGAACTAAAAAGCAAATTAATTTAGTTTATTTGACTTAACATTTCGCATGATTCATAAACCACTCATATAACAAACATGAATATTCCTTCATTACCAACCATCGCATGTTAGAATAATTTTACATTGTTTATTATTTCGTTTTCATCGATTGCCTAATTACGTATTTCAAATAAAAACATCACCCTCATAGTAAACTTTGCTAATTTCATTTGTAACACCACAGATTCCATTCTATTAAGTATTCAGTAATGAATTAATTTCTTCCAGATTTAAACGAAATCTCTTTTAGCAACTCTAATTCGATTTCAAATGTGATAATGATTAATTCTAGATATGTAAAACAAGAATTAAGTTAGCTGAGGTACTAGTATAAAAGCCTTATGTCCGTAATGACTTCATTAGCAAATACATTCTAACTGTAACATATGATATATTTCCATATATAAAAATACCATTATATAATTTATGACACCATGCTGCGCTTAAAGAGTTTTTCTATAGACACTTATTTAAAATTTCCACTCCGGTTTTTCTGAACTGATCAGAATTAATATTAATAAGGCAGTATAAACGAAATAAAAAAGAGATCTCAAGATAATCTATAATGAACAAATGTTAAGCTTGTACAATATAACGGTTGAATCTTTATAAAACAATAATACATGCTTGTAAAAGCAATCACCTTTCCACAAACATACTGAAAAGGGAAAGTTAAACAACCCAATACATTTTAAATAAGGTTTTGATCGTCAACAATGAAACAGCTATATTGATCATAATTACAAATTAGATCAAATGATGACACATAACTATTGTCAGAAGGTTTTTGTAAACTTAGTCATAATTGTTTCCGTAAGTTCTACTCTCACTTATTTTACTTAACCATTTTTATTACAGTCATATATTCGTTGAATGTAGTCAGACATATGTAGTAAACCATCGTCCAGGCAGTTAATCATTGATATCATCGTCAGAAATATAGTCTAAACACGTTTGTCTGATTCAAAGGAGTAAACTGACATCATACAGTTCGTTTCTTAACCTTTAGGCATTCTTAAATTCTTTATCGTGGAATCTTATGCATTTGTGGTATTTAATACTCTCATAAATACGTCTACGATTAATAAAGGGTTAACAAATTCTTGTTTGCATGAATAATGTGAGAGAATTAATTCAAATGTATAGTTTTGCAAACGAATGAACATTTATTTATATAAATTGAATTGCAAATAAACTTCATTTTCTGTGACGACATGTTTCTACAGAGAATAGTAAACTCATTATGAAAGTTTTTCTGAGAAGTATTCTAAATTTAATGCCTGTGAAAAGGTATTATGCAGTTATACGATTTCAGAAATTGCACAAAACACTAGGACGAATAAGATGTTTTACATAAGGTTCAGGCATCGTCGTCAAATGTCTTGATAACTTGTCTCTTAAATTGGATTAAGCTGAAAATATTATATGCTATTTAATCGTAAAATCTGTACAAATTTGATAAGAATTATCTTACATGATGTTCACTATCAAACTGCCAAGCATATTAACAGTTGTCTATGTTGTAAATTGGTTTTGTTTTTATGGTCATCGCCACATGAAAAGATGACACCAGTATTTGTTACGCCTGTTTCACATCAGCCGCGCGATTTTTTTGTCGTACGATTTTTACTGCGAACGAAATCGCAGACGAATTGCAGCCGCCGCAGATACATCAAACTTTCCGTGCAATCGTCGTACGGCGGTCGTACGACGCTCTCACGAGCGGTAGGTTGTTCGTCGCACGTGTTTACGCACGACTGCCGTGCGATAATCGCGAGGCTATCGACAAACACTAACGACTGTCGTGACATTTCGAAAAGTTTCGTACGTCATCCGTACGTCAATCGCACGACAAACGCAAAATTGTACGAGATTCGTACGATATTCATGCGAACGCCTAAGTCTTTAACTGACGTACGACTGTCTCAAGAATGACGTACGGTTGTCTTACGGCAGTCGCACGACTGTCTTGCGGGCTCCAAAAATATAATAATCGCAACGAGATCGCAAGAAAAATAAACATGTTGAAAATTAGACTTGCGACGTCTACGACGATGCGATCACCTGAAAAAACGCACGACTGTCTTGCGGCGTTCGTACCAAGTTCTGCGATTTTTCTAAAAATGTTGTCATACGGCTGCCGCAAGCGTGATGTGAAATAGGCTTTACACTATTAGCTGATTCAGTTATCTTAAATGAATTTTGAACTTTGACTATCATTGTAAAATATTGAACAGTACACAATATTGTACATTAAAATACATAGAACTGAAAAATGTACATAACTAGTGAATAAAGTTAAGCGTTAAGAAACAAATACGTGATATTTCAAAGTGACATAAGTATAATAATTTGTAAATCTCATAACAATATTTCTATACATTTGTCGACAGAACCTAAAATAATGATGAAAATTGATTGCAAAAATTGATTACAAAAATGTATGATGCATGTGCTATTAACGACAGACACAATACTGTGGGAGATCCGTGATACTGAACCTTATTCAATGATAAAAGATGTTACATGCTGTTAGAGTGTCTGTCTGATTGTAAAAAATATATAATAAAAGCTTAAATCACGGCGTTTTAACTTAATATCAAGCAGAACAATGTCTAATTAATGTTCTATCTATATATTATGTCACTAATTAGAGTTTTTGTCATGCATCTTTGAACGAGTTCTACTGGTAAAGTTATTTACCATCACATCAGTATAATGAATCTTTAAAACAGTAATTGTATTGAGCTTCTACAGAAAAACATCACGTGTGTGAGCTAAATTTTAATTTTATATCAAACCGCATTGAACCTTATACTAATGTTTTAAGTATGTGAGAGGGAGCTAATGCTAAGTGGCCTTCTTCTAATTCGGATGATAAGAGTGAACATAACGCTTCATTTTATTCTAAAATAAGGTAAAGCAGGTAATGCCATTATTGCAACTTTAAAACTAGAAAAAGTTAAAGAAGAAATAATATAAACCACAAAAATTGATATCAATACGGTTTTGTTCAAGGTAATCTTTAACGTGTCAAACTTTAGACTTAGTTAAATAGAGAGGATTGTTTACATGATTAAATGCCAAGCTTAAAGATTATGTATGCCATTACAAAATGATACAATACATACATAGTTGATGTCTATAGTCATGTTTTCGGACATTGCTCGATTTGTTCAGGAATTATATGATTTGGAGCTGTAAGTAGGTTTGAATTAGCTATTTCTTATATATTTCTATCACAGACAATAAGGATAAGTGACTTAATAATGTCTAGCGAAGTCGTCAAATAAATATGCAAAAGGTTGTATTCAATTCGCTACTGCAAAACATCTCTTTATTTCAGAAATGAAACTGTCTGAAAGGTTTTTATCCATTTGCTTTTGTCGTAATTTGATTTGTTACTTTGGATCCTTGATTAATTATAAAAATAGAAAGTTTATGCAATTACCAAATTATAATATGTTGCCTAAAAGTTTATAAACTGACTTAAAAGCTAGTTTAAGCAATCCATTAGCCAGCCATAGAAAGCTGTTAAAATTGGTAGTGCATTAAGTGACCTACCACTTTTCATTTTAATCGTCATTTATTTTCATTAAATACCATTAATTTTCCATATAAATTGCATATTTTAATCAAATATACACTAAATTTGTAGACAGTCCATAACTTATATTTATCGAATTTACATAATTGTGAGAAATGTGCTTATAATGTCATAAACACTTCAAAGTCTAATTCACTCCTTGTTTAATATACTCTTTAGTGTTTTATAAATGCAAATTATTTCAGTATAATACTACCAAAAATGTTTTGCTGTATACTTTATAATTGGATTTTGAGTTTGCGTGAGTATCAATTACCTAAAAATATTAGACGGATGACATAAATGTATTCATATTTGGAAAATATATTTGAATATATTGGAATTTATTTGATACAAGATATAAAATTTATTTCTAGTTGGAATATTACAAGAAAACAAAATAACATTAGCTTTGATAAGCTATTGTCCGACAAAAATGAAAGAAAAACACACATGAATTGAAACAAAGATACATATACAAGTGTTTAAAGATATATAAAACATGCAGTACATGTAGACATTATACAGACAGAGAAATTAAAATTTAGATAGCGCAGTTGGTAGCGCGCCGGGATTTAGAATCTCGTGCCCGAGGGGGTGCGGGTTCGAATCCCACCCGGGGAGGTTATACCTTCCATTAAATTTGACAATAATGTCGATTTTCCTCCATTGATTAGATAATATGGAGAAGTTTCCGGTCTTGTGGAAGGGTATGTGAGTACTGGTTATAGACAATGGTCCAGGAAAGCTAGGTTGACCTAAATTGTGTTAAACGGCGTTAACTCAAATAAATAAATGAAAAAAGCACAAAACAAAGGGTATAGTAATGCATGCGGAAACTAAAAGAATACAGAATGTGGAATATGATATTTAGTTAAGTATGATTATAAAATTAAAACCAGAAGAAAAAGACTTGACTAGCAAATAAGCAAAAACAATATGATCACATACAACGTTGAATAACAGAATAAAAATAAATAAAATAACAGAAAGAAGCAAAAAATAAAAGCTGCTATGCCATGGATATAGACTGTAAAAGCTGACGCAGAGAAAGTTAACAGTACATAGCCGGAGTAAATATCAAAATAGGCTAAGGCAAAGCAAAATAAAAATGGAAAACGTATGCATTAGGCAGAATCAATTGCAGTAAGCACATGAGCAAGTATCTCCGCTCCAGGGACTGACCAAACTGCGGAAGGTATTTAGGTCGGTTTGTTCCCGGAAATGTTGTGGGAGACTGTCCCACAGTTCGGCAGCGCAGAAGCGGAAAGAATTAAGGCCATACCTTGTTGTTTTTACCTTTGGCAGGCTAACTGTATTCGAGTTCTAAAGTCCTAAAAGAATATAAAGATTTTTTTATGTAGAAGGTCATATAGATTAGTTGGGGGTATTTTCGGTTTTATTTATAATTTTATAAGCTTCTGTTGCCATGGTTTTTAAACTTCTAATTTTATTTTCAAATGAGTTAGTTTACGAAGTAAATTACAATAAGAAGAAATGTATTATAAATAAAGCGAAGAGATCTTTCTTGGATTTTCTCGAGTGTTTTAGTGTTTGTTTCGCCACCAAAGTGCTATGTGAGGGGACAATAGTTAGACATAACAAAAGAAAGATAAATAGTGAGTTTTCCTAACTTACACAGTTTATTTCCAATTCGTTTTAAAACATTTAATTGTCTTGAGGCTTATGTTTTTACAAACATTTGATATAAGAGAATTAAAATTCAGCATAAAATCTCTGGTGATACCAAGTAGTTTGACCTCTTTTAACTTTGAAGGGACGTTACTATGTATTTATGTTATAGAAGTTATGTCTCTTTTATATTTATATGAATTGGCTATTATGATAAAGTAAGATAAACCTTGCCATGAGCAAAACACTCAAAAAGTCTATAATAATGTGAGGTTGAACTTTATAGACACTTCATAACTCAATTTTGTCGACATAGCATAAATGTAATAAATATGCTCAACATGTCATAAACACTTCAAAGTCTAATTCACTCCTTTATTAATATACACTTTGTTGTTTCATAAATGCAAATTAGTTCAGTATAATACTACCACAAAATGTTTTTGCTGTAGACATTATTATTGGATTTTGAGTTTGCGTGAGTATCAATTACCTAATAATATTAGACGTATGACATAAATGTATTCATATTTGGTAAATACATTTGAATATATCGAAATTTATTAGTTTGTTAATTCTTATTATAAATACAAACATTGTTCTGATATTTCTTCGTGTTAGTTCATATGTCAATTATACTCTCTAAACGATATTTTATAAATTTGATTTAGAAAAACTGCTTTCAGAATAACTTAAACAAATTCAGATAGAGGAAACATTTTGAGCTAGATGATATGCTGTTTCAATTATTGTTTATATACATTGTGGGAATCATTATAAAACATATTATAACAAACTTATATGACGTATTTTTTAAAGCCAAACCTTACAACATGTTCTTTATTAAATTAGCTGTGAATCTTGGTGGATATCAAAAAGGATGTGCGTTGCCTGTAAAAGCAGCAGAATTAGATACATTTAACAATTTACTCACTGATATTGTTACTGAGATTTGGTCATAAATCAAAACTTACACTTAAACTGTATCCAAGTTCTTACACCCATTTTTATCGTAATCTAATCATGTACCTGCAAAAAATGCTAGACAATCTACATAAGTTTGGGAATCATAATAAAAAAAGTTTTAAACGCTAATAAGTGATAACATTACTTTTTTTTCATCAAAACTGTTTTTACTGTGCAAATGTGGGTACTATTTGTTATATTAAAGGAAAAACAGCTGACACAATTTTCCGTCTATCATATAAATGATTGATGTTTAGAACTAACCACATTGCCACATTTCTGCAGCCAATAGTTATACCGCTTGTACATTTATTGTATAATCATGTTTTCAGAGGTAGTATTTTATCACAGATGATAATAAAAACCTCTATTCCCTTGTTGAAGTAGCCGTCACTGATATGATTGGGTATGGATGATATAATTTCTATCACAGACGGTTGTGATAAATAAGTTAATATTGTTTGTTTATGCAGTTAAATAAAAATGCTAATATGGTATTATTTTTTCTGTAATAAAACTGTCTGTTGTACTGTTTTTAATTTAGCATAAAATAACGTATTATGGTTGTGTTCATGGCAATATGTCTTTTGGCTTAATGCTAGTATAAAGTGTGTAACAGCAATTGTGAATAACTTAAAGCTTTTTGAAAGTAAAATAAAATTTTAATGCTTAGTTTGTGTTATATTTATTGTTAAGTGATTTCATCTTTAGACCTGTTGTCCTTGTTAGTGTGCTGAGATTTCTTTTACTAGCCTATCGCCACAGACTGACGTTCAGTAATTTAATAGTTCTTTTAGTTATCATTTTGTATAAGACAACAAAAGTTTAGTGGCAAAAACCAATTCCTACTAAATATATCGACTTTTTTATTTACTTCTTCTAATTATTGTAGCCGGAAACATTCAGAGAAAATAAACAATTAACAAAGAAGTTCGGTAACATTTGGAAAACAAATAAAAACGCCATTGACGCTGAGATTTAATACGGCGGATTTTAAAACACATTTGAAAGGAAGATGTTTTTATAACTAACAATCAATTTGCTTGAATTTTATATTAACAAAGCTTTCCCAGAAAGGCTAACATTTAAAGAGTTAATGCCTTGTTCGTAGGTGTATAGTCATCGCAATTGACGTCAAAATAGTAAATATTGCCTAAAAATTATATGATAATATATAATATCGAGACAAAGGGTTTGTAGACTCTTTTTAATAATTGAGATAGTCTGTAATATAAAATAACAATGACGGTAATTCTAATTATATAGCTATGGCTTCACCACTTACATCTGCCTTTTAACTCCCATTATAGATGTAATGGATTTGTAAATGGTTTAGGTAAAATTAATGAAATATAAGTTATTCAATTTAAAATCAAGGGACAGGAGGATTAATAATTTCTTCCAGAAGACGCACTTAGTGTTAATTCAATTTCACTTAGACATTGAAAACATATCTTCAAATTATACAATGAAGATAAATGTTGCATTCGCTGCTAAATCAAACCAGCATTGAAACTACCATCATTATATTTATTCTAACAAATTAACAAAATCTTTTTTAATTCATTTAATTAATTTCAATTGCATTAGGTATTTGTGCTTTTTGTTTGGACTATACTTTAAAACTGAGAATCGGTATCAAATGTTTAGTGTAAATGGTATAGTATTACAAACAACAGCATATTTTAATCACATGTACAACAAAAAAGTATATCGCGTTTTAGAAGTTTTTTATGTGATTATTCTAGCTGGTTATTCCTAATCCTGCCTTTTTTAGTTATGAATTAGAACGACAATGTTTACTAGACACGGTCAAACAACATTGGTTGGTTAATAAGCTGTTCATCCTAACGACATCGTTCAAGGTGTGTTTAAGGGACAAAATTGAAATAAACCGTGGGTTTTCTTGAATCATCTTAAAACAGTCGATGCTAGAAACTGTAATTATTGCTTCTTGGGTGTCGAATTCAATTTTGTTTCGCGTTGTTTCATATACCTATGTTTGGTAAATCAAATCTGCAAAGGATGTAAAACATCGCTTTACTAACATTGCCATTGCATTTACAAATAAGGCATGGTTTTTTGTTCTTAATGTATTTGCTGGTTCACTAAAAGTTATCGATGTTGATAAAGTGCTTACTTGTTATGACTTCTATTTATAGTATTGAGATTCAGGTCATACAAAGTTAATATTTAACATAAATGGAGAAAAAGGTGCGTGAGTGTCTCAAAAATTAGACTTTGTTTGTTTGTCACATATTTTGCAGAAATATATATATGTCAACACTGCCGATTTCATAAAATTCCGATAAAGTGGTTTAAGAAGTCAGCTTCATATAGGTTGGGAGTTTCTTATTACTTAATGCATGCTACATTTTGAAACAAAGATATGCGGGAAAGATAATCGAAATAAAATTTATGATAGCAGTTTGTTGATGTTCTCACTATTACAAGCTGGTTTTTTCTTGTTTCATATCACGATCATGTTAATTAATATTATAATACAATGTACGTGTTTGCTTCGTTTCTTTTTAATAGTTTAGATAGAATGGGTCTAAATGCTTTAGCATAATGATTGCATTCTGTGAAAACCTTATAATTATGATACAAGTTGGATTGAATAGAATTGCGTTAAAACAGTGGTCAAGGGATAGAACTTGTGTTGAGGGATCGATTCAACTACTCGTAGATGGTAATTTAATGTCCTTATTTCAAGAAATGTCTCTACGATTGTTTTATCTTGTTTACGTGGCAATGGAAACCTGCAAGTAAAATATGATTCAGTTGCACAATTTGTCAACGCGACACTATACACGGAATTAAGGTGTCCCTATGAGGAGTGATATATATTAACTTGTAGCTTGATGTTTAGGGGTTATCGCTGTGAAAATGGAGAGCATGCAACAGGCTGAAATATTAACTATAAAATGCAATTACTTATTACTTTAATGGAAAATCCTTGTCGTGTTTATGTTATACTTGAGCTTATTAATTGGTTGAAATGTAAGACATATTGATGATTGATCCTGTCTTTGGAGTATTTTCAGTAGTATTTTGTATTTTCAGAAATATCGATGTTTTTTTTAAATTAAAGTACGGTATCATAACTCGAGTCCTACATAAAATTCATTTAATTAGACTTGAAGTTTGTTGTAATATTTGATTCATTTACTTGTAATTCCATCGCTTTTCTTAGAGTAAAATGGTTTTAAAGATGCCTTTGGATCAATGTATAGATAGTTTCCGCCTTTAGCAGCCATAATGACAGTCAAGCAGTTAATATGAAAGGTATCATATAGCAAAGTGTTGTCACCTAATATACTTAATGAAAATTGAACGTTTGTAGCATCCGGTGTGTTAGAAAAAATGATCATCTGGAGTGATGTAGTGTTATATTTACCTTTTATTTAGAATTTCTGACATATCATCATCAAGAAGTCATTGAGTATAAAAGTTGTGTTAAATTGTAAAACAACTATAGGGGGTTGATTTTGAATTCCTCTAACTGAACGTTATTTGTGCAAAATGAAAACCGCTACGTAGTTAGATATACCAACGAAACAAGAACAAAACATCGGTTCAAAGATTCCTTTCAACTGTCCGAACTATCGCTACAGGCACTTTAAACACTTTTACCTCAAAAGGATAGAAGCAGGCATTTCCCGTCCCGCTGCTAATCGTGACACTTCTTTTGAAAAGGCACAGGAGCAACCTACTGGTGATATGAGTCATGTATTCATCTTATGAAAAAAGCTTCTTACAAAGTTTGTTGTGCATTAACTTAACTATGTATTCAAGAGTAAATCATGCTCAGTTATACGGATACAATGCAATAATGATGTCAGTCGGATGCTGAGTCAATTAATCATGTTTAAAATTGTCTAGTTAGAATTATCGTAAGAGCTATTAGATAATCTTTTTAGTATAGTTCTGTTTCTTATATCTGCTACAGGATTTGTGAGGTAACCAGATCTAAAGTTTATTGCCATAAATGAGAATAGAAGATATGACTTAAAGTTACAACCTATTCCTTGCAATAACGAAACCAAGAGACTAATCGGTTTCCGTTTTGGAACGGATAGTAGCATACTAATTGCATTGCCACTGGGCTTTCAAACCAGGTTCTACGGTTTACTAACCCCAACAAATGGTGTTTTAGAACAGATTTACGTAAGTTCGTGTTTTTGATAACATATTCCAAAATGGTCACTTAAAAAATTTACTCCCACCAATTCCATCTCAAACCATTTTATTATATTCCATAAACTCAATTACAGTGTGAGACAGAAGCGGTAAAACCATCGTTCAGACAGTTATATAGCTCTAGTTGAAATTAGCATCGTAAATATTCTGTGTAGAATAATTTGTCTCATTTAGAACAGTCTACTAAACTTTTTGTCTCGATATTACATATCATAATTAATTAACTAGGAAATAAAATATGACACATTTTGACGTCAGATGCAAGACCAATAAAGCTGTCCCAACAATCATAGGAATGAACATGTCATAAAAAGACTTCCTTGATATTCTTTATACAAAGTAGTTTGAAGAACTGCAACAGTAAAACCTAAACTCTCACGAGTTTAAACGCATGTGTAACTACAGTGTTGCTGAAAATGTGTTTTTATTAAGGCAATACTCGTCTATATCATCGGCAATATTGCTCGATCAGGATAACATGAGACAATGTTCACACGAAATATTTTTAATTATATGTCTCAAGTTATCCTAAACGACATATACGTATATCATCTAATTTTGTTATTTTTATAACTCTGAAAGCAATACTGATTGCAAGTCAGGACGCCCTTTTTGTATAAACATTTAATTTTCTAAATGAATGAGAGCTGATACAGTTACAAACAATTGTCCACGCAAATGGAAAATTATCATTCAGACAGTTTTACAATAGAAAAAAAAGAAAACCACATTTGCATATTTATTTGAGGACTTACATAGATAGAATAAACTTACTTATTCCTATCGTCTGTGAGAGAACTAGTGTTGTCCCTGTCCGTACCGTATCAGTAATAGCTAATTTAGCTTGATTAAAGAAACTAATATAACATTCTCTGATAGCGAAACTATCACTGAAAACATGATTATGCTATGTTTCATATTATGATTAGCAATGGAAACAACAGCGTGATTGGATTATATGAAATGTCTTATTATTATAAATTATATCTATATATATCTTTCTTCCATTTTATATGTCTAATAAATAACACTAGCAGTAAATTATGAGATTACCGCTTTAAAAATAATTGCACCTTACTCGGTTGGATTCTAGTTTAATTTCAAAAAGAAAACTTTCAATTGTAAAGTTACTGATTTTTCTAGCAGTTTTATATGAATGCTTAGTTAAACGACCTGTGACAAATTGAATAAATTCGCGTTGATTTCTTTTACAAAATTAAAGGTACGCTTTGATTTATAACAATCTCTCATTAACAGCATCAGTATGATATCTAATCTAAATATTGAACCATTCATTAGGCTTCAGTCATCTTTACAATTTATTACCTAATTAAGTATGACATTATCCAAAATCAAAGCATGTGTTTTTCTCTGCGCTAATATATCGATACATCTTCACTAATATAAAGACATTATAACTTCTAACGACTTAAGGCACTTCTTCCAGTGTGCATCCTTCATATTGATCACATACGTAAGTCCAAAATGTGACATATTGTTATAGCTAGCAAATTATTTTACATAAACCGTCCATTTTCAGACTAAGTGAAGCATTCATATTAACAAATGACGATGGTCGTGTGTACATAGGAATTACCTTCAGACAGTTTAATTGCTAAATAAGAACTGTATTATAGTAACAAATCAAATATGACATCTTCATTTTCTTTTACGACGAGCGAAGATATAATTTACTTACTTATCCATATTGTCTATGAACGAAATTTTATTATACGTATCCAGTCATCCTTGTTAAGACTCATTAAATGTAAAATACTTATTGGGACTTATAGGAACAAATAATTTATGGAAATAATCCAACAAGGTCAAACATGTCCGTTATTATAACCATCAACATAGTATGAGATGTATTATATTATGAATACATATATAGAACAGCAGATCACCTTGAAAATATTTCCCATGTTTAGAAAAATAATTTAATTTTACAGTTACAAAAATAGTACTCTGAATACGGGCATAAAAGAAATTACAGAAAAATGCTGCTGATATAGTTATAATTTTTAAATATCGTTTTTATGTTTTCAATTCTTTTACGATGTCAGATAAGTATTAATACTCAGCTATTTTGCTGAACATTTGGACATATATTAATTGCCGAAGATAATTGTCATTATATGAGCCAGAATGGCCCAATCTGAGGTTACAGTAATAACATTTGACCACAAAACATTCAAGTACAAATACATGAGGATAGCTCTTTGATAGGAATTGTCATTTTACTCGAATTGATACAAAATAGACAAGTGTGCCGTCTTATGAGATGTATTATATTATGAATACATATATAGAACAGCAGATCACCTTGAAAATATTTCCCATGTTTAGAAAAATAATTTAATTTTACAGTTACAAAAATAGTACTCTGAATACGGGCATAAAAGAAATTACAGAAAAATGCTGCTGATATAGTTATAATTTTTAAATATCGTTTTTATGTTTTCAATTCTTTTACGATGTCAGATAAGTATTAATACTCAGCTATTTTGCTGAACATTTGGACATATATTAATTGCCGAAGATAATTGTCATTATATGAGCCAGAATGCACAGACTATACAAACTATATTTAACAATTACCATTGAAGTTAAGACACCATATGTATAATCAAGCCTACGCTTGAAGAAAAGATTTCACTATTTATGAAAGTAACCGCTATCATGAGACATTTCACAGACAATTTTATTGTATTAGAATCAGTGAACATATGTTTAAAGCCATGTAAGACTTATTTTTACAGTACTATGCATGTATGCATCAAATAAAGCTAAGATTGTAATAGGTATTTTTAAAATTTTTCTTGAAGTACAATTGCATCCCACGTATAGATTTTTTTTGAGGTGCATATACGATGGCATGATATACAGTTATACTTATTCTATTATATTTTACATGTTACCAAGCTGTTAAACGACTTGTATAAGACATTATTTTTCAAGTCACCGTTTCCATAACAACATATTACATGTACACCCTTTTTAGTACATTTGTATATATTTTAAATAATAGCTTTGCATTGAACGATCAATTACCATTTTATCTTTTCTTGCCAAACACTAGCTGCGTATGCATCTTTTTAACAATATTAAGTTATTCTATAACTGTACATACAATTCAGAATTTTGAAATACGTCTCTTGGACAAAATATCTGATTGTAATATCGGCATATATACGTTAATTACTCATCTAATAATCAATGATCAAATAGAGTTTTGAACCATTTTTGTTAGTTTTGCTTTTGTTTCATAATGAGCCTTGCCCTATAAAACCCTAGTGACATCTTCTAATGTCAATATCGAATATGGTAGTCATCATTTTGATGGGACTTTGCATCTAAACTCCAAGCGTTACAAAATAGACAAATGTACCGTCTCAAATTATCCAATCTGAGGTTACAGTAATAACATTTGACCACAAAACATTCAAGTACAAATACATGAGGATAGCTCTTTGATAGGAATTGTCATTTTACTCGAATTGATACAAAATAGACAAGTGTGCCGTCTTATATTATCTTATCTCAGGATGCAGTCATAGAATTTGCGTACCAAACATTTGCGTACAACTTAGTAAGGATAGTTCCCACTACATCTTTAATCGACTGGCTAAAATACTAACTTGATGTAAATGTGCAGGGGTGGATATTTCGATTGTGTAAGTAGCATAGGTATTTCACTTATAAACCATAAAATTTTATTTAATGTGACCATGTTGATCATTAGACTTAGCAGGTAAAAACGTTTATTTGTTAGTACTTAAAAAATGTTAGCTTTAATTGCAGTAAATGAAACAGCATACATTTGATACTAAGCAGCAGTAATGCAGACTTTAAATAGAATTCCAATATCATTCAACGTAATTATTTTAACTTACTTAGACCACTAAAAGAATCTATCTTTTTATGATATTAACCTCGTAGTACTGATGGTTAATAAATTTACCTACAAAAATTGAAGTATATGTGCATGACAAAAGTCTGAATTATATTATATTTGTGAAATCAATAAATGAAGTTGAATGTTTTGCATGAACGAATAGACATTCCCATTTCGTTTGACTTAAAAACAATTATCTCTAAACGTTTTCGATTACAATCTAAGAATATATTTATTGTGTACATTAATTTTTGACTCTACAGAAAAAAAACGATTAAGTATTTTGCACTTTCTGAAATGAAAGAAATAAATGTGAATTTGAAAACTGTATACTTTATATAAAGATATACACTGTATATTATCATATTATTATATGTGTCGCTACTGATGTTAATATTTCAGAGCCTAAAGGGTTTCCTCCTTTAAACGGACAGTGGCAAAACAATTGCCACTGGGGTTAAACATTTGCCCGAACAGGTCTATGTCAGGACAAAGAATAACATATTGTCTTGGTGAAACACAACCCCCGCCTTCAGCTGAACAATAAATACTGCATTTAAAACACATAAAGCAAAAACGCTAATAGTATTGCCAAAATGTATAAGGCAAGTGCTTAATGACCTGAAAGAGACCAGAGTATCTGAAGTTAAATCAACAAGAAATGGAAACTTAAAAAAAAATAGTACGATGTGGTCTAAGATTTATTTTACCGATGTTGCTGGTGTCCAATGATAGCTAAATACGGAATACAATTTGTTCCTTCACGTAATACATTGTCGTGCATGAATGAACATTCAAGAAGGGATTAAATAGTAAATTAATTTGATTTATGTGACTTTACATATCACATGTTTCATAAACCAGTCATGTAACAAAATATAAATATTCCTTCATTACAAACCATCGCATGTTAGAATAATTTTACATTGTTTATTATTATTGCGTTTTCATCAATTGCTTAATTAATACAACGTATTTCAAATAAAAACATCATCCTCATAATAAACTTCGCTAATTTTATTTGTAACACCACAGATTCCATTCTATTAAGTTTTCAGTAATGAATTAATTTCTTCCAGATATAAGAAATCCAGAAATCTCTATTAGCAACTCTAATTCGATTTCAAATTTGATAATGATTAATTCTAGATATGTAAAACAAGAATTAAGTTAGCTGAGGTACTAGTATAAAAGCCTAATGTCCGTAATTACTTCATTAGCAAATACATTCTAACTGTAACATATGATATATACATTTCCATATATAAAAATATCATTGTATGATTTATGACACCATGCTGCGCATAAAGAGTTTTTCTGTAGACACAAATTTAAAATTTTCCACTCCGGTTTTTCTGAACTGATCAGAATTAATGTTAATAAGGCAGTATAAACGAAATAAAAAAGAGATCTCAAGATAATATTTGTATCTATAATTAACAAATGTAAAGCTTGTACAATATAACAGTTGAATCTTTATAAAACAAAAATACATGCATGTAAAAGCATTCACCTTTCCACAAACATACTGAAAATGGAATGCTAAATCATCCAATACATTTTAAATAAGGTTTTGATCGTCAACAATGAAGCAGCTGTATTGATCATAATTACAAATTAGAACAAATGCTGACACATAACTATTGACAGAAGTTTTTTTGTAAACTTACTCTAAATTGTTTCCGTAAGTTCTACTCTCACTTATTTTACCTTAACCATTTTTATTGTGAACCATCGTCCAGGCAGTTAATCATTGAAATCATCGTCAGAAATATAGTTTGATCTCGTTTGTGTAATTCAGAGGAGTAAACTGACATCATACTGGTCGTTTCTTAACATTTAGGCATTCTTAAATTTTTTATCGTGGAATCTTATGCATTTGTGGTATTTAATACTCTCAGAAATACGTCATTATGAATAATTAAGGTTAACAAGATATTGTTTGCATGAATATCGTGGGATAATAATTCAAATGCATAGTTTTTACAAACGAATGAACATTCATTTAAAGGAGTTAAATCACAAATAATCTTCATTTCCGTGAAGATGTGCTTCTACAGAGAATAGTAAACTAATTATAAAAGTTTTTCTAAGAAGTATTTTCAATGTCATTAAAAAGGTATTATCGCAGAGAAATGACTTCAGAAATTTCAAAAAGAAAACTAGGACGAATAAGATGTTTTACATAAGGTTCAGGCATCGTCATCAAATGGTCAAGACGAACATTTTTGTAACATATGATATATACATTTCCATATATAAAAATATCATTGTATGATTTATGACACCATGCTGCGCATAAAGAGTTTTTCTGTAGACACAAATTAAAAATTTTCCACTCTGGTTTTTCTGAACTGATCAGAATTGATATTAATAAGGCAGTATAAACGAAATAAAAAAGAGATCTCAAGATAATATTTGTATCTATAATGAACAAATGTAAAGCTTGTACAATATAACAGTTGAATCTTTATAAAACAAAAATACATGCATGTAAAAGCATTCACCTTTCCACAACATACTAAAAATGGAAAGCTAAATCATCCAATACATTTTAAATAAGGTTTTGATCGTCAACAATGAAGCAGCTGTATTGATCATAATTACAAATTAGAACAAATGCTGACACATAACTATTGACAGAAGTTTTTTGTAAACTTAGTCTAAATTGTTTACGTAAGTTCTACTCTCACTTATTTTACCTTAACCATTTTTATTGTGAACCATCGTCCAGGCAGTTAATCATTGAAATCATCGTCAGAAATATAGTTTGATCTCGTTTGTGTAATTCAGAGGAGCAAGCTGACATCATACTGGTCGTTTCTTAACATTTAGACATTCTTAAATTTTTTATCGTGGAATCTTATGCATTTGTGGTATTTAATACTCTCAGAAATACGTCATTATGATTAATTAAGGTTAACAAGATATTGTTTGCATGAATATCGTGGGATAATAATTCAAATGCATAATTTTTACAAACGAATGAACATTCATTTAAAGGAGTTAAATCACAAATAATCTTCATTTCCGTGAAGATGTGCTTCTACAGAGAATAGTAAACTAATTATAAAAGTTTGTCTAAGAAGTATTTTCAATGTCATTAAAAAGGTATTATTCCAGAGAAATGATATCAGAAATTGCAAAAAGAAAACTAGGACGAATAAGATGTTTTACATAAGGTTCAAGCATCGTCATCAAATGGTCAAAACGAACATTTTTTTCACAATGTGCAAACCTCTTATTCAAGCAAATCTACATTTTAGAAGTAAAATAAATTCTTTGATTACTAACTAACTTGTTTTCATAGATAACTTGTCTTATAAATTGGATTCAGAGGAAAATAGTACGCTATTTAATCGTAAAAGTCTGTACAAGTTTGATAATAATTATTATACATTATGTTCATTATCAAACTACCAAACATATTAACAGTTGTCTATGCTGTAAACTGGTTTTGCATATAAGATCATCTCCATATTTATGACAGATGACATCAGTATTTTATCAGTACTTTAAACTGATTTCTTCAGAAACATTTTCACTACCCTTGTAAAAATCACGAACGGTTCATCAACGGATACAACAAAACTATCTGAAACTTTAACGAATGAATATAACAAGTGAATGAATTTTAAGCGTTAAAGGAATATGAATGTGATGTTTAAAAATAATAAAAAAATACAATAAGAATTAACCAAGTACTTAATACTTCTATGCATCTGACGTCGGAACCTTGGATGCTGCTGATGATAAATGATTGCAATAAAATTGATTACAAAAAATGCATCATGCATGTGCTATAAACGACAGACACATCACTGTGGGAGATCCGTGGTACTGAAACTTATTAAATGATAAAAGATGGTGCATGCTGTTAGAGTGTCTGTCTGATTGTAATAAATTTATAATAAAAGCTTAAATCATGGCGTTTTAACTTAATATCAAGCAGAACAATGTCTAATTAATGTTCTATCTATATATTATGAAATTGATTTATTGCACAGAGGTCACTAATTAGAGTTTTTGTCATGCATCTTTTCAACGGTTTTTACTGGTAAAGTTATTATCCACCACATCAGTATTGCGAGGGTAATGAAGCTGTTATATCATGGAGATATTCCTTCAGCAGTATAACGAAACTTTAAAATAGTAATATATTGAGCTTCTACTTAAAATTATTACGTTTGCTGGCAAAATTGTATTATGTTATTCCGTTTTGAACTTGAGACTTGGCTAAATAGAGAGCATTGTGTACTTGGTTAACTGCCAAGCTTATGTGTGCCATTACAGTATGATACACTACATACAGTTTTGATGTCTTTAGTCATATTTTCGGACATTGCTCGATTAGTTCTGGAATTATATGATTTGTTTCTACTAGTAGGTTTCAATTAGCTATAACTAATATATTTCTATCACAGACGATAGGGATAAGTGACTTAATGATGTCTAGCGAAGTCGTCAAATAAATATGCAAAAGGTTGTATTCAATTTGCTACTGTAATACATCTTTTTCTTTCAGAAATGAAACTGTCTGAAAGGTTATTTTCCATTTACTTTCGTCGTAATTTGTTACTATGGATCCTTGATTAATTCTGAAAAATAGAAAGTTTATGCAAATTACCAAATTATAATATGTTGCTTAAAAGTATACAAACTTATTATAAAAGTTGGTTTAAGCAATCTATTAGCCATCCATAGAAAGTGACTGTTACAATTGGTTTAGCATTAAATGACCTACCGCATTAATTATCATTTTTGCATTAAAACTCATTGTTTTTCCATATAATTTTTATGTTTTAATCCAATATACATTAACTTTAGACGGTTCATAACTCATTTTTTGTCGAAATTACATAATTGTAATTAATATGCTCAAAAGTCATAAACACGTCAAATTCTTATTCATTCCTTTTTTAAGAAACACTTTGTTGTTTTATAAATGCAAATTAGTTCAGTTTAATACTACCACAAAATGTTTTTCTGTAGACTTTATTATTGGATCTTGAGGTTGCGTGAGTATCAATTACCTAATAATATTAGACGTATGACATGGATGTATTCAAATTTGGTAAATACATTTGAATATATTGGAATGTATTAGTTTGTTAATTCCTATTACAGATAGAAACATAGTCCCGATATATCTTTCTTGTTATCTTATATGTAAGTTAATACTCCCAAAACGATATTTCATAAATTTGATTTAGAGAAACTGCTGTCAGAATAATTGAAACAACTTTCAAAAGAGGAAACATTTTGTGCACCATGACTTGTTGTTACAATTATTGTTTATGCATATTGTGGGAATCATTATTCTTACACATTATAATAAACTTTTGTTTCGTTCTTTTCTAAAGCAAAACCCTACGAATCGCTGTTTTAAATCAGCTGTAACTTTAGTGGGTATCAATATATGTATATTCCTGTAAAATCAACAGAATGAAACACATTAAACATATTCTCTAAGCCGACAGAGAAAAACCAAGTCCAAAGTCCACTAAGCTAGTTGGTAAAAATACTACACTAAACCACTTGCTATCAAGTTTGATTCTTTAAACATTTCATCTTAAACATATTCACAATCGCCACCATCTGCGACATATATCCTAGCTTCGAAACATTTGTAATACTGGCCGTAGGCTACATGTCTGTCACAATGGATAATCACACTGTTTCCAAATGTTCGTAAAGTAATACTTCATGTTGTAAGCATAATAAACGACAAGTTTAGTTTAAATCTATATCTATTGAAATGTATGACACAAAAACAATATTTAGATTTTAATTTCTATTTAAATAATTCAATTCTCAGATGCAGCAACATACAAATGTACAAGACTTTTAATGAATCACCTAGCATGCATTCATTATCGACATTTTTGTTTAGTCTTCAGTGTTCTTACCCAAAAAGTTTGTATAAGGAAAAGTTTCTTTTATGTTGTGCATTTGATCAAACATGCATATATTATTGCATCTTACTATCTGACACAATGATCTCTTTCATCAAAACTATTAATGTTTACAGCAAATGGTGGTACTATTTGGTATACATGTATTTAAAGGGAAATAAGCTGACATAATTTTCCGTCTATCTATGAATGATTTGTTACATATACGCATTCACATTGTCTTTTTTTCTGCTTCTAATAGTTATACCGCGTGTACATTTCATTGTATAATCATGTTTTCATAGATAGTAATATACCAGAGATGATAATAAAAGTTTTATTCCCTTGTTGAATTGGCCGTCACCAATATGATCGGGCATGGATAAAATAATTTTTATTACAGACGGTTGTGATAAAAAGTTAATGTTGTTTGTTTTTGCAGTTAAAGAAACATGCAAATATGGGATTTTTTTCAATAATAAAACGGTCTATGTACATTTTAATTTTGCATAAAATAACGTTTTATATTTTCGTGACAATGGATCCTGTGTCTTCTAAAGAAGTGTGTTATATTAAGATTTGTAACATCAATTGTGAATAAAATAAGATTTAAATGCTTAGTTAATGTATAAATCATTGTTAAGTGATTTTATTTTTGTCCTATTGTTCTTGTTATTGTGCTAAAGTTTCTTATACTAGCCTATGATCGCAGTCTAAATTCAGTAATTATTTGGTATAAAACAACAAAAGTTCAGTCGCAAAACCAATTTCCTACTAAATATATCGAGTTTTTGTATTTACTCTTCTAATTATTGTAGCCGGAAACATTTAGAGAAAATAAACAATTAACAAAGGATTTCGGTAACATTTTGAAAACAAATAAAAATGTCATAGACGCTGAGATTTAATGCGGCGGATTTCAAAACACATTGGAAAGGCAGTGGGTTTTTAACTATCAATCAATTTGCTAGCATTTGTTATTGACAAAGTTTTTCCAGAAGGACTGAAAATTGTAGACTTAATGTTTTGTTCGTAGGTGTATTGTCATCACAATTGACGTCAAAATATATTTATATTGCTATCGAGACAAAGGGTTTGTAGACTCTTTTAAATTCAGACAGTCTGTAATGTATAATATTAAGGATGCTTATACCAATTATATAGCTATAGATTCACCACTTACATCTGCCATTTATCACCCCAAGAAGTCAGTTTTATATAGGTTTTGAGTTGCTAACAACACGTTGAAGTTTTTCTAATTACCAAATGCATGCGTATTGTTTTTGAAACAAAGATATGCGGGAAAGATAATTGAAATAAAATTTATGCCAGTTTGTTAATGTTTCACTGTTATAAGCTGTTTTTTTGTTGAAATCACAACCAAGTTGAATATTATCATACAATGTACAGTATAACCTCCTAGAACAGCCACTTCTCAACAACAGCCCCCTCCTCACAACAGAGACTTCAAATCCCCGGTGCATTTTTGAACTATAATGAACCTCTCAATAACGGTCACATCCTTTCTAGCCAGTCTATAATATCCCAACGATAGGTATAAACCTTCCGAACAGCCAGTGAAATTTTGAATACGCAATGTACATTCATAAAGTGTCATCACAAATCAATGTTAAACACTATACTGTATATCTCGGTATCAATATGTTGTGAATATACAATTGTCAAGATAGAAAGGTTGATTATTTGTTACTATAGTAACAGTGACAATTGTGGATTAACTGTCAATGAAAAGATATTATTTTGTGACCATTGTGTATTAACATATTCACATAAATCAGTTAAGAACAGAACAGAGCATACTTTAATTTTATTTGTTTATATTAAAACGGGTTTGGACGGGTTTTAACATATTGTCTTTATTATGTAATAGCAAGAGTAATAATAAAATCAAACAATTAAAATTTCATGATTAGTCTTTTGAAGTTCATAAGCCCATAATTATACCAGCTGTTGTCTACAATTAGGTTTCTGCGGAACAAACATTGACCAGTAATATTTTCATAAGATTATCTACTTGTGAATAACAACCACTACTCGTCAACAATATAGTGTATTATCTGCATTATACCAAATATAAGAGCTATAAGTACTTAAAAATGTAAATTTCTTACGCATGAGCATCAACATATATGAAGATAAACACAATTACAATGATATATGATTATATATGTACAATATTTTTAAAGACACAGGTCCTTATAAAGACATACCACTATATACATACACCATGAAAATCAACTATCCACTATAATTATCCAAGTAGCCAAAATCTACCTACCAAACAACAGCCACCTCTCTACAACAGCCACTTTTGTCATGACCGGCTGCTGGCTGTTGTAAAGAGGTTATATTGTATATGTTTCTTCGTTTCACTTTAGTTCTTTAGATAGTACGGGTCTAAATGTTTCAGAATAATGAATTGATTGACTTCTGTGAAAACATCATAGTTATGATACAACTTGGATTGAATAGATTTTCTTCCATGTATGGAAAGTGGTCAAGATATAAAACTTGTGTTGGGGGGTCGACTCAACTAGATGGACCTTTAATGTCCTTTTCGCAAGAAATGAATCCACGGTTGTTTCATTTCATTCAGTCGGCAATGGAAACTTGCAAGTAAAAAAAGATTCCGTTTCAAAATTTGTCATCTACACAATATACGGAATTAAGAACTCCTGATGCGGAGTGATATATATTAACTCAATGTTCAGAAATTATCGCTGTAAAGACGGAGAATATGTTACAGGGTGTAATATGAACTTTAAAATGCATTTACTTATTACTTAATGGAAAATCCTTGCCATGTTTATGTCATACTTGAGCTTATTAATTGGTTGTAATGTAAGAAATATTGATGATTGATCCTGTCTTTTAAGATGCCAGTAGCATTTGTACGTTCAGTAATATCGATGTTTTTAATTGAAATCACAATATCATAACGCGAGTGCTACATGAGTTTCAATTTATCTGACTTAGAAAACGTCGTTATATTTGAGTAATTTACATGTAAATCCATCGCTTTTCTAAGAGTGAAATGGTTTAAAAGATGTCTTTGGATCAATGTATTGATAGTTTTCGCCTTTAGCAGCCATAATGATAGACTAGTAGTTGATATGAAAGGTATCATTTAGCAAAGTGTTGTCACCTTATATACTTAATGAAAATTGAACTTTTGTAGCATCCGGTGTGTTAGAAAAAATGATCATCTAGAGTGATGTAGTGTTAGATTTACCTTTTGTTCAGAATGTCTGACATATCATCATCAAAAAGTCATTGCGTATAAAAGTTGTGTTAAATTGTAAACAAAATATAGGGTGTTGATTTTGAATTCTTATAACTGAACGTTATTTGTGCAAAATGAAAACCTCTAAGTAGGTAAGATATTCGTACCAAAGAACTAAGACTAACACATCGGTTCAGTGAATACTTTTAAAAGTCCGAAATATCGCTACAGGTACTATAAACACTTTTACTTTAAAGGATAAAAGCAGGCGTTTCCCGTCCCGCTGCTAATCGTGACACATGCAAAAGAGCAATCTACTAATAAATTAGAAATATGGGTCATGTATTCATTTCATTAAACAATCCTCTTACAAAATTTGCCTAACATTAATTTTAACTTTGGCTTCAAGAGGGTAATCATGCTTAGTTATACGAGAGCATTACAAGAATAATGTCAGTTAATGCTGAGGTAATTAATTTAATTTAGTTAATTAAGTTTGAATTTGTAAAGTTAGAATTATCTTTTGAGCTATTAGATAATCTTTTACGTATAGTTCTATGATTCTTATATCTGCTTAAGCATTTGTGAGGTAATCAGATATAAAGATTGTTGCCATAAATGAGAATAGACGATATGACTTAAAGTTCCAACATATTCCTTTCTTTCATTATTGTTTTATTATCAGCATCTCCTTATTTAACGTATTTTGTCGTATTATATCAAATTTAATTTATCGATTCTAACTTTTGAAATATAAAGAAAGAACGTTAAAACCTATTTACCATAATATCGACATGAAATTAGCATTTGTTTATTTCCGCTAGTTTTTATTCAAGATGTATTAAATTAATTAAAATAATTTTCATATTTATGTCATTTAACATGCTTCCATTTTATTACTGTTCTAATGAGAAGCATTTCTCGAAAGAAAAAAGTATTCTAACATTTGTATAGTTTTAGATGAATTTAAAACAATGCTTGTATTTGTTTTGGCGGACCATACTCGTTAGTTCGTGCCCTTAACCTTTATTTTTGCGCATGCGCGGTAGATGGATAAGGAAATTGGGTCACAAATATTGTAACTATGCATAACTATTTTTATAACGTAAATTCTAGAACTAAAACATAGTGAGAAGTCTAAAAACAGTCAACAATAAACATGAAAATTAATGGACTTTTTATGAAACCACAAAAATTGTTTGGATTATCCGTTGTAGCCATTTTAAAAAGTTAAATTAGACTTAATTAACGCCAACGTTAAGCGCTAATTGAATAGCGGGTGCAAATCAAAACCCCGTACTGAACCCCCTAGCTAGGCAAAATAGGTCAACCAATGAAACGAGTCGTACTTGCACACAAAAAAAAACCAATGGCCGCCATGTGTAACAGAAAATTAAATACAAGTATTTCAGGCTAGATTTAGCATCAAATTAGTGAAATATGGTTTTATATATCAATTTTGGGCAAAATAGTGTTGAGAACATATAGATTTTTGTTCATCAAGCAATAATACATGTTAGTTCCGAATATTTTTCTGTAAACTGATTGAGCAGGTCGAACGCTACAAACTTGAATAGATTTCGGACACGTGCGATGTACGTGCGTGTTGCTATACCGTTTTTACTAAGGCACGAATCGAATGAGATGGCACGGAGTAATGAGAACAAATTTCAATGATAAAATATGTCGTAAAAGCATAATTCTTAGCTTCTTTAGCGTAAAAAAGGACGAACTGTAACTAAAATATGAATAGAAATGTTTTGATTATAGCGAATAACCATTATATTAACGCCATCATTCCAATTTCTGGAATCCTCTGAGGTGTCAGCATAGTTTTATTGACATTGGACCAACATTTAGACCTCTTTGACGAAAAAATTAAGCTTTGGTGCACATAAAAACTTGAAATAATGGATAAGGTGACTGAAAATGCATATTATAACGACTTTTTATACCACTTATATGTTTGCTTATGGTTTATCTTATCTAGATGTTTTATTCCACCAACATAGTTTTCTGAAGCCATCGTGTATTAAAGATTTATTTCTCTAGAAACTCTGTTTATTTCATGTTTCTCAGACATAGTACCAACAGCTACATGGTTTAATGTATACTTTAAACTGGTGATTGATTTGAAGTGATAAAAGAGTGTTACAAAGAAGGCATGGCGTTTAATACATAGATAGATTAATCAGTTAATGTGTCTACATACCTCACATGCTGACAGACATCAAACATGTGTTCATTGTTTTAATCTTTAAATGGAAGTAAGCTGGAAATAACTTTTTATATGAACTATTCATTCAAAATGTTTTGTGTAAAATGCGGTTGGTAGATTTTCACCACGCATGATCTCATTTGAACATTTGTTTGAATTTAGATTCTTTACTACCATGTACTGAAAAATGATGCATGAGATGTAATATGTTTTAACTTAACTCTTTTTGTATAGTTTCGTTTGTTTTCTTTAGTCCGGCCATGAAAAACCTTTTTGTTATCTTTATTTTTACTGATGCAATTTTATGCAAGCAGTAATCACTAACACATTCTTAGCATTGTGATGGTCTCAACAATGGTAAAGGCATTCCGCGTAATTTCCCTAAAAGGAACCGTCCTTTTATCACATATTTCTCAATATGTTTAGAATCTATCTATTTATATACTAATATCTCTAAATATATACACGTAGTTAAACATATACTGGTTAACATGTTTGTATATGTGTTTAATTATCATTGTTTGATTCGCTGACAATGATAGGACAACACAGTCCCACGAGGAGACAAATCAAATTAGAATTAAACGGTGGTTGTTACTTATCGTCTGTAATTGCTAGTGTGATAATTGTTCACAAAAGTTTTTGCACTTGATTAGATTAAATTGTCTTCTTCTTTTTGGGTTTCTTTTAATGGTAACGTACTTATAATCCAAATTATTGAAATGATAAAATGTACGTGTATACTGTAAGTACAAGAATTATGCTCTTGAAATTAAGCTAACCCATTTGTTTCCCTAATTATTTCAATGTCTGTTTTGCTTCCTTATAATGAATTCTTGCCTTCATGCTTACATTTAGAGATTGTATCAAAATAATACGGGCGCGCGATTGTGTTGTTTGTACTTCTGAAGTCCTTGACGAGCGAAAATGACAAATAAGTTTCCTTGAAAACGTATTGGAAGGGATAACAAACGACGAATAAAAAGTATGAAAGTTTTTCTTAAAACTAAAGTCTGATAACATGACACAACAAAGGATCTATACAGTGAATACGTTATGATGGGAATATTTGTAGAAGTATTATTGCGTCTATGAAAAAGAACGAGGACTAGAAAAGTGATTGTTTGTGGTTCTTTTAATCTTTCTTTATGTTGTATTTTCCAGGTATATTTTTGGGAAAATGGTAACTGTTATTTCAAAAAAGTTGGTATGATTTAAACCAATGAAAAAGTTACTAAATTTAATATAATTTTGATTTTGACACCGTTTTAATGATTAAGCTGTACAGTATCTAAATTTTAGCTGACTTTTATAATATTTATATTTGTTTACTCAGTATACAAAATAGAGTATTAATTTGATATTCTATATAGCCAAGCGTAGAAGAACGTGCGCATACTTATTGTCTTATTTTTGCACATTGGCTTTGACACTAGCAGTGTAGTTAGGTTTGTTTATAAGTAATGATCAACTACCAAATTGCGTCGTAAACGTAACGATAAAAAGTTTACATATAAGTGCTGTGTGGAAACTGACATGAAGAAATATAACACCAGGACAATTGTAATATAAAAGATGTATGAGCACAGCATTAATTTAATCCTCGTGTTAAGACGGATGTCTGGCTGATATCACAATACCTAAACAGTCAAATGGTTGATTTTGATTGATGGCATTTTCTGTCTGGTGATATTTTCAATGGCTGAAGATAATGTTATCTTAACAAACCATAATTCCTGAAACGAAGTTGTTGACAATAATGGATGATTGTAGAATCACCATGTAGTGAACACATTATGATTTTAAAAAGGCATCAATGAACAGTTTATCATATATCTCGATGGTTATACATATTTTAAATTTACTGTATATGGTCTAGCCACTGAATTATACTTTAAAACCAAAGATGGATTCAAAATGAAGGGCAAGAGAAATAATGAAGGATGTGTTTTTATTGGGAAATATGATTTTAACCAAATTGGCCTTTATTTTATGATATCGTTGACAAATATCTATCCAATACTCAATGTCATAAGAAAAATTAACGTTATCAAAGGCAACTTCAGAAGTACGGTTAGACAATAATATTTGAACGCATGTATGGTTAGTAAATAATCAAATTTCATTTATAATTAGAAACAAATTTAATTACACTACGTGGGTTGTGATTCTTTCTTTCGCGTAGGGACATTATGCCTATTATTATTGTTATTAGCTTAATAATGTAAGTCTCCCCAATGACAAATAGGTATAAGTTCCTAGCGCAACTTTAATCTTTCAATTTGGGTAAAAAAGCAATACATGCCACTTAAATATAAATACATGCCTGACAAATTAATGTTAGAGGAAACTGTCATATAAATTACAACTGGTTCCTGTGTTAGAAAACTACCAATTTGACGAGTATGCTAAGTTTGGTTAACTGTCATGCAAAACAATTATAAGAAATTTGTCACTCTTAAATACCGCGTGGTATTTACAATGTGTTCGTGATGCAAATTTACCAGCTGAAATGACAAAATATATCTTATACTTTGTCACAGATATCATGGCTAATTTCATCTAACTTCTATAATTTTTGAAATGACAAAGCAATAAATACAGTTAGATGAAGCTTGTGCGAGTAAAAACTACAAGTATATCACTTTGACATTTTATAGATGAACTAACTGCACACTTATATAAAATATGACGAAACAAACATCAAAACCAATTGCACATTTAATTGTTAGACGAACATTTGTCATGTGTGCTTGTAAGCTTTATTAATAGTGCCTTTGTCAGCAATTGTTTTAAGACTACATATACATGTATATAATATTATTATGAAGTGATTACAGCTCTGATCAACGCAAAAAATAAACTACATTTAAATACATATTGAATATTCCAAAACAAACAACAATTTTATCTGTTTTATATAACCATACAGTATTGATTATATGTCTTATAGACTTTTACGAGATTTCAATTATTTACGTCCATGTTTAGCAATTTGTATGTTAACATATCGGTAGAAACATTAACATGCGTACTTGGAACATTGAATACTTTGTAATTTAGATGTGATTTATATTCCCTGTGCCGATTTGTAAATACCATCAAACTTAACATAACTTGTGCTTGTATCATATTGATACTGAGTGCAAAGAATTCTCTTTCAATTATTTGAAATACGAAATTGAAACAAGTATGACAATGTATGCAGGTTATAGCATGACTGGAATTTCAAATGATCATGTCAGTGTTTTGGGGAAAATGAATGGCTCACAAAGCAAACTTTTTTATGCATTAAAAACATCAAAATGACTACACGTAATTTACTTTTAGTAAGAAGAATATTGTTGTGTAATGATCTAAAATCACAATACATGTAATTCATTCCAATAGTTCAGTTCTCATAATTGATTTATACCTTAAGGTAACTCATATCGAGACTATTTATAAAGAATATATAAGCAAAATGTACTAAGAGAAGTTTTGCCAATAGTTAGTGAAGTAAAGACTTCTGCAAAGAAACCTTGCATTTCAATTATAAGTTGAGTTTAAATTGAAAAATTGCAAACTGTACAAATGAATTCAATTAAAATCAAATACACCCTGCCTCACTTATAAACACGTTTAAATATAAAGCACATAAATGTACAAATATTTATAAACTTAGCATTAAAGAAGAGTACAATATTGTAATAAACTAAATGTAAAAAAATATAAAAACATAAGTGTTGTAATTACTTTTAAGAATAGAAATTGGCTAAACAATCAACATAAAAACAACCTATACAGGCTGTTAGATTTTTTTCATTTGTTCTATTTAAAACGTCTCGTTAACGGACCTCTAGAGAAATCATGATTCTTAGTCAAAATACTATTCAACAAAAAACTATACTATTTTCTGAAGTAGTTCATTGACACAGAAAACGACTTTTTAGCGCCGTCTTCGCGTTTGTTTTATTTTAATTATACGAAAATGTGTTAACTTCTTTTTACACTAATAAATGTTGTTTTTCTTCAAAGCCGACAAATTAGCATGATACAGGCAACAAGAAATCACGAAATGTTTGGTAAATTATATTGACATTATGAAACTATAAATGTTTGTAACAAATACTTCACAATTATTTTGTCAGAAACAACTACCATAATCCTGATACCAAACACATTATAAAGGAGAAGCCATATATTATGTTGTACAATATGAGCATTCTGATACACTTTTGTATTAAATATTTAGATGGAAGGTAAAAATGTAGTGTTGCGCAACGTGCTTCGTGCCACTTTTCACAATTTTAACGATGATAAATCGTCCTGTAACAATTTCTGTGTAAAATTTGATCCCTCAACGGAGGCCTTTATCTCAGTAATTAACATTAATCCTCGCAAGTGCTCTACTGGACAAGAAGCAGGACGGCTATATAAAACATTCTTGACCAAACTCAACGAAAGTATTTAGTTTCGACTCGAACCTTTGATTCCTGAACTTGTAATCAAATGCCCTACCGACTTTGCTACACAGTCAAATTGATAGAAAGGTAGCGTTATATATTCTGAATTAACTTTACAAGTTTAAATAACAGCATGTGGTAAACAACTTCCTTACAAAATATGTGCAAACAAAATGTATTTCGAGTTTCTTAATTCTTACAGGACTTTATCACCGTCATAACTTGGTGTGGTCTAGTTCATGTCCTGTTAGTACAAATTTTAAGGTGGGATTCGTTAGGCAAAATTGTAATTATACATTGTGTTATTCTCTTTCGAAACATCTAGACACAGGCGATGTTTGATACTTCAAGTAACGCTACTTGGGTGTCAGTTTTAATTATGTCGAGTGAAGAATTGCATACCTATGTTCCATTTTAAGATCAACTGTAAATATTTCTTGTAACAACTGAGCGAATACATCAACACTTTCCGAAACATTCAGTTATGTGCTTTTTTAGTTATATTATATGCTTGGTAACATGTGCTTACCAGCCTTATATTTTGCCATAAATTTTAATTGTGTTGTCTAGTTGTTGATATCTCTACATTGTGAAAAGATGAAACATCGAAGCTGTAAGAATAAATGCACTTCATTTGAAATTTGATGGTGCAACATGATTGTAAATAACACAAAGTAAGATTTGTAATAATGTATTAGAAAATGAAATAAGACTGCAAAGACTTATTAGTGTTTACGTAAGTTGGAATCAGAGTTGACAGATATTATACATGTAACTCGATTCTGCATCTAGGAAACGTCAATAACTGAAATATCTAGCTTGTAAAACAATACGGGTTTCACTCATTCAGACATACATTTTCATGCATACGTACATCTTTTAAGGAAATCAGTTTCAAGATTATACAACTGTTCCGCAATAACATGTTGAGAGGTGTAAAAAGCTCTAAAGTAATCTTGATTTGCAATATTTCATTAAAGCAAGTTGAACTTATGCTTTTCTAATTACCGACTAAGAGAAAATATGTCGAATCATAGATATGCATTTAAATAATACAAATGTCATGCAAAAAAATATGTAACATGTTGTTACTTTATATAAATGTAACATGTGCTTATTAAGATTATGTTCTTTTCAGTTCTTTTCTGTAATTGTTTTACAATTAAGAAAAAAACTTATCTCAAACCTTTCTTAATTTGTACAAACATAGGCTTCTAGAGTGTACGCTTTCAAAGAATACAGAGAAAAAAACCTTGCAAGGAGAAAATCCAGTATAAATTTGTTCGATTTATCAAGCATCTACCAACTGATTAAGTCAAAGTTTGTCTTCAGAATTTTTCAGTTGTGTATATTTCGAATATCAATAAATGGATTTAATTTTGTTTACGAAAAAACAACTCATTGTTATTTATATTTATCCCCAATTGTACTACGATCACTTTTATTCAAAACAATCTCAGATTTAATTTGTTGATTCTCATTTTTCGGATATATAGTTGGAACGTTAGATAATTCATTGATGGTATCGTATGAAGAATTGTATTTGTGTATCATCCAAGTTTTAATACATATGTATCGAATTTATTATAAATTATTTGTTTAATGCTTTCCTTCTAAATGTTTCTTATCAACATTTGTTTGAATACAATTGTATATAAATTTTCGGACATAAATCAAATCTTTAAAGCTATGATATGTTTTGATTTATTTATTATAAGGATAACTCTTAAAGTTTGCTTTCGTTTAGGTGAACTATAAACTACATTGTTAAATGAAAATACTATGAACCACAAATAAACAACATTAAACAAAGGTTTATGTTAATGTCTTACAAAGTCATATTTCAAAGCTGTTATCTATTAAAAATTGACGTTGACTTACCTAACACAATTTTTGAATTACTGTATTTAGATTTGACAACGTTTTGTCATGACTGGTATCATGGATTCATCTAATGTAGTTTCAACGTTAACTAGATGTGTCATATAAATATGCCCTTCACAGCCTTCCTGTATCGCTCAGTTTTAATTCTGATTAAGCTCTATGCGTTTCTTTGTTTTTAAATGGTGTAGTTACAGAAACGAGTAATAATGCCTCGTTTGAATGAGTGACTGCAATGTGTGGTTTAAAGTATTCAATAAGTGTTACAATGAACACATGCTTGCAAATAGATTAATCTGTTAATGTATCTATATGTGTCCCATGCTGACAGACATCAAACATGAAATACATTGTTTTAATCTTTCATTGGATGTAAGCAGGATATTACATTTTATATGAATAATGCATTCAGCGTTTCTTGTGTATAACTTTAATTTGTATACATATTACTACATGTATGTTTAATTTTATCTAATATTTCATTTGAATAAAGATAACATAAATGATGATGGAAAGTAAAAGGCGTTCT
Source organism: Mactra quadrangularis (assembly GCA_025267735.1). NCBI lineage: Eukaryota > Metazoa > Mollusca > Bivalvia > Venerida > Mactridae > Mactra > Mactra quadrangularis. The sequence continues at coordinate 8,943,959 of CM046303.1, read as the reverse complement.
TAAGTTATACTTTCTTAACTATTCAATTTTACAGTATGTGCTCAACTTGCATAGTTACTATTAGATTTTTAAGTATCTCAAATACAATTTTCATTGTTTTATCCGTTTAATTAATTTTACCAATTTGTTTTGCCGACGATGATGAAATAATGTAATCCCTAAAGGGAATAATACCTAGTAGATAGCTTCTAAAAACGTTTGTTATTGCAAGTGTGTTAATTGTTTACAATAAGTTTGACAAACTGGATTGGATTAAATTGTCGTCTGCAGTTGAACGTTCGTTTAATGGAAAATGTTATTTTGTTAATTGATATTATTCCACTAGATTAATTAAATAAATGTACAATGTTTAAACGGTATGTAAAAAGTTTTAGTGCATCATTTCTGTTTTATTTGCTTTGGTTTTGCACATATTATCGAATACATTGTTTGTATTCTTCTAATTGACCAATCACAGCATATGTCCGAACTGGTGCGTTATTTTCAATTAAGATGTAAATAGCAATTATTCCACTACATATTTATTAAAGAAAATAGAAAACAATTATTTAGAATATTGTATGAATAATTTTTAATAAATATGAGGTCCTATTCAAAATAATTCGCCTTGGTTGAAGTATTGTTACAGAAATTAACGCTAAGCCATATCGTCATAAGGGTAATATGAACTATAGACGATATAAGCGATATCTTCGTTTGTTTTAACTGATGTACATATTTTTAGAACAAAACAGTTCCTATAAAATATATGTTTGCGGATGGTATCATATACATCGCTCCTAAAAAACAAAATAACTGGTAACGTTGTTTTTACATTTAGGTGGGAAAATGTGAAACGGTCGCAGCTGTTTTCCCTTGTCGATTCTAAATAGTAAACTAAATAAATAAATAAACTGATTGTTCAGCATGTTCCTCTCGGAAACGAATTTTAAGTTTCATACTATACAATGTTTGAACAAAAAAAGACAAAACATTTAAAAGACGATTTCGTGGGAAAGGTATTCACCTAGTAAACGATTGCGGTGATGAACGTGAAAAAGCTAAACATTTAATTAATGAATCCAAGCTTGTAAATAACATATTCAAATTTAAGCAAAAATACATAACTGGAATGAACTTTTTTGTATAAACCTTTTTATTCTGGACGACTGTCTGGACAATCATAGCAGTTAATTTGATGACAATTATTATCAAAAGTGTAATACAAGTAAATGCATATATTCTACAGAAAATGTACTTTTCAATAACACCATAACAATTGTTATATAAAAGTTGTATGAGCACAGCATTAATTTAATCCTCGTGTTAAGACAGGTTTCTGACTGGTATCACAATACCTGAACAGTCAAATGGTTTATTTTGATTGATGGCATTTTCTGTCTGGTGATATTTTCAATGGCTAAAGATAATGTTATTTTAACAAACCATAATTCCTGAACTAACATGCTGACAATGCTGACTATGATTAATGACTGTAAAATTACTAGACATGTCTGATTTCAAACAAAAATGTTTTGAATTGGATTTTTTCATAATTTTACTATAGTTTTCAATACTACACACATTTTACATTTGATGAATGGTTACACAATCAATGAAATAAAACATTTTAGAAAGTACCTTTAACATTAAGATTTATAGATAAAATGTATTATAAATTCATTATAATTTTCATTTATATCAGTTGAAAACAGAATATATAAAGGATACTTTTTAACAAATTTGTAACATAATTAAAGTAATTTTATTGATCGTTAACTTCAAGACCAACTGAAATCTTACTAAAACATTTATAATAGACCTAATCTGGAACTTTATATGGTTTTCCATCCGTGAGTTAGCGGTACAAACAATTTTTTCTACACAGTATTACCGCAAAGCACGAAATTTAGATTAAATCCTATTGTTCTTTGTACGCAAGTTTTCATTGTTACGATAACAGTTTGTTTGAACCGCAGGGGAACCCAAATATTTGAGCCTCAGTCTATTGAATTTCACTGTAATAAATTCATTAAAATATTATCAAAAACGAAACTGGCGTTATTTTTGTTATGTTGTGGTAAATAAAGTGTGTGGCATGTATTCATTAAATGCCCATTGATATGATATTAATGGTTTTATTGTAAACGTTTTCCGTTAGACTGTATTAATGTTGGGAAAAGAATTCCACCCGTTCACCCTATCCAGAATATGAAGGCCTTCTCAAAGCTTGTTTTAAATTTAGTTATTATCCGGCTTTGGTTTGTAGTTTTGCCAGATGAATGTTAAAATCAAATATATCAAACGAAACGTTGCAGTTAACAATTGTTTAAATACAACCCCTACCTAACGATCGTAATGATATACTTTTACATTTAATGATAGATTTAATTATTATATAAATTACATCCAAAAAATGTCTATTACAGAAAATTGCCAATTTAATGGTGTGCCAAATTTGGTTAACTGGCGTACAAAACATTAATGATCCAATGAAACCAAGTTTATCTTTCTAACATTCTACGTTGTTCTTACAATGTATTTGTGATGTAAATTTAACGATTTGTAAACAATATATAGTGTCACAGATATCATGGCTGATTTCATTTTACTTCCATTATTTTCTAGAGTAACAATGCATTACGTAACGTCTAGGATGATATAAATGTGGAATAAACAACAAAGATTAAATCTGCATAAACTTTGTAAGAAAGTATTAATAACTCGAATATTAAACTAGATTGTTAAGTGATATTATCTAACCTTTAGAGGTTTTATGTTTGTATAGAATATTTATAAGCGACGTACCAAAAAACCTTTAGAAGTTTTGATCTGATTGATATAGATAATATTATGTTAAAGGTCAATCTCTATGTCCTTATAGTAAAATATTAAATATTTCTTGTGAGTAAAACTTGTATTACACTTTAATATATGAAAACATCACTAAATGGAAAAAAACTTATACAAAAGTATGACAACTAACTGTTGTGTTTAAGATGTTTGCTTCAGTGTCTTTGCCACCACCAGTGTATATGTATGATTACATTGTATATGCAAATATTTTACAGCGTTTTATCGTAGTAAATTAACAATCATTATTCACAACATCATCAATTAAATAAGTATATTTATCATAATTGTCGATGTTTTTTCTGTTACTTTTTGTAAACAAAGTGCACATGTTCATTTTGACTTTAACGACACTCGGTCATAAACTAAATAATAGAAACAGTTTGTAACTAAAGAAGGCCAAACAAGCTGAAAGTGTTGAAAGATTGTACTCCAGTACAAAAAAGTATTTACAGTTAGTTTTAAATGAAACCAACGTTTATAATACAACGCTACTCAAATTTTACTTGTTACAAGATCAGTCAAAATTAATCAGACGACAAATTGTTTTTACTTTTTGCCTCACAAATCAACTCTTGAAAGATGTACTCACGAGTTAACAATCTAATCCGCACAGAATGTTTTGGTATTACACAAATTGCCATTTTGCCGAAAAAATTAAGTATTTGCCACGTCCTCTTTATTCTTTTTTATGTTATATCAATAACATTTTTTTCAAAAATCGTTATTTTGTTATCTGGGTTAATGATAGCATTGACGAAATCTACTGACATTTAAGCGTATGAAAAAAACAAATTACCATCAATACAAAACAGACATTAAGAATGCAGAAACATGCATTTTAGTGCTAGAGGGTTCTAAAAAATATATTTTATATTGTTTTTGAGTACTAGTTTTTAAGAAGGAAAATTAATGAAAATAATTTCTCAAGGGGCACATTTTAAAAGATGGTTTAAAGTTGTACAAGTATAGATACGTATTATATTGCCCCTTTCTAGATGTTTTGTATGCCGATTGTTTGCATGTTCAAGAAATAACAAGTATCATATTTATCTGTATTTGCAGCTATTGCATAGCTTCTTCTTTATAATATCGTACGCATAGATTTATATAAATGAGTCTAACTCATTTAGTCACGCTTTTCCCCTTCATAGTATGGAAAACTATGTTATATACAAAATAAATGACTCTGGTTAGTTCCCTTCTTGTCTGTAGAAAGAACATGATATATTTAGTCACGTATCTAAAATATACAGTGACGACTTTTGTCAGCGCCTTAAGGCATAGACTAAATGATGAAATTCTTAAGAAAAGAACACAAAAGTTGCTATAATACAATTAGATGGTGTAAGTATAAGATACTAAGACTTATTATCATTGACAGTTGTGGCATTATTGTAATCTCTTTTTAGATAAATGTAGTTTGTTTTTCTGCCACGAACTACAGATCTCCTCTCTACGTATCGAAAAAATCCTTTAGTTACGTTTACCAATTTAAAACGGTTTTAGAAAACTATACTGTGTTAGAGTAATAGTACTTTGTTAATACAATTAATAATTAAAATATTAGAATTGACTGAATTACTGGATGTGTTTATTAAATTAGGTCGAAATGCTTTTTTTATCTACCTCGATATTTTTACTCAAACGTTTCTACTTATACATTTTAAATGTGTGGTATATGTTCTGTGATTTTATACATAGCTAAATTTATATGTTACACATCACTTTTGTATTAGAGCAAACTCTTTTTTAAAGCATTGATTTGACTTAAAGCCAACATGAGTTTCGTTTTGATTTAATCTAATCGTCGCAATTATCTGTCTTAACTTGCCATTCTATGATATACATGTAGTCTTTTAAGCTCATATTGATTGTATCAGTTCAATTCAAAATTGATTTCAGTTTTACTAAGACGATAACTGTAAAGAGTGATGAAACGAAATTTGATGATGTGAAATCAATGTATTTAGAGATGCAATTCATCACATAGAGTAGATAGAAGCTATTTACTTATCAACATTATTTCTTGTTAACGCAATTAAGTGTCTTGTCTACATCCTATCGTGTCATATGTCATCATTTGATTTAAGTGAAATATGCACAGCAGAGCTTGTACTGTCTGTAAACATTGATTTGGTTGTAGTGCCGTCTGTTTTACATTCACAACTCTCTTAAATAAGCAGATTGTACATTCCTATATGGCTTCATAAATCCGCAGAGATTATTTTACTAGTATCAAAACCAATAACGATGAATACGCATGGGAATACGTGCAAGAAGAAGAACATGATAAAGAAATGTGCAAAGAAATATCCAAACCCTGACGAGTGCAACCATGAAACTTATAAACATGAAGATGAATTTTAGAGAACGATAGATAAACTGTTTCTGAATCAGAAATTCTGACTACGTGTTTATAAGTCCATTCTGGAATATATATTTTTGTTAATGTCAGTTTACGTTCAGTTTTATTAGATAACGTATACTTAAAGTTGATTAAAAGTATTTAATGCTTTATTTAACCAATATTTATAAGCATATAGAATTTACTTATTAATCTTAAACACTGTAGACCCACCTCCATGAGAAAGTGGTTAAAGAAACTTAGACTTGTTTCGCTTTGATCTCTCTCTGATAAAAGAAGATATTTTCTAGACCAGCTATCGAAAATACGCCACTTCGTTTGAAGGAAAAAGGCATAAAATCATGAAGTATGGGCGTGTTGCCAAGATGCATATAGATAAATATTTTGTAACTGAACTTCCCGGCAACGACCTTAACTGTCGCAAAGTGGGTCTACAATACCAACCAATTAGTTTCAATTTCAGTAGAAAATGACAACAGAGTCTTAGTGAACCAATTAGATAACTCATAACTTTATCACTGAGTCATACAATTACTGCTAACAATTAAAACGGAATATAATTCAAGATGCTATAATATGTCAATTAGGGACAATTATATTGAATGCTATGCGTCATGCAATTGTCTTGTATAATATGTTTGTTCCGTCCTAAGTGTTCTATTTTTATTGATCAATGGGGAATAATGAACAAGAAGGGGTAACATGATACGCGTTGCATTAGTTGAACAGTGAATGCTAAAGGTATTGTGTTGACGTCATGCACTGACTAATTTTCTTGAAGTAAATGCACAGACGAGTCATTCATTATATTGTTATATACGACCAATGTTACCTGACGCAAATAATTTCTGTATCGTAATAGTATTTATAAATGTTCTCCAAATAAATTTGTAAACGATTATTCTTTTTTTATTGACAACACGAATTGTAATTGAATCATAATATATGTTAAACTACGTATAATACAAGAACTACAACAAAACATAGAGCGACAGCCAAAATAGAATGTAAATACGTTTACCTATTGATAGAAGTGATTCTTATAATATTTCGATTTGTTTTATTACACCCAGTCACGTACAGTAGCCAGTATGACAGTGTCCTAGACACATCCTTCTTTACTGGGGATATACAATTAATCAAAGCATGGTACATAGAACATTTTCAAGTACTTGAACTATAATCTTAATCGGAGTATGATTTATTCATGACTGTTGTAGTTTCCATCTTTTTACAAAACAAAGGAATGGTACCCATCTGATATCAAGGAAGAGAAATTTTATAAAATAATGGAGTTGAATTCTTACAACAATAAAAGGAGGAACCTCGGCTGGTTGAGTATATAACAATTATGATATGCTTCCTCTATGTACATGGTATGACTCGTATAACCAATAACTATTTCACATAAAAAGATGTGAGAACTTTATGATCTTGTTGTATATTTTCTCTCAGCCTGAAAAGTTTTCTTGAAACGGTGAGAATGTTATTAGCCAATTACTTCAGAACTCACATTGATGTCGTATATTGTGTTAAGCTAGTAGTAAGACATTAAGTAGATCAAGTTGTAAAGTAGACAAGACTGATTGACTTGAAATAACATTAGATGACGTGAATATATTAGATACTCTGTAGTATTCTTATGGTACGCTTAATCTGTAATATTATATCTTCTTTGAATCTAGTCTTACTTTCCATCTTGTAAAATATCATTATATCATCTGTCTGAAATACCGCTAAATGTTATGGATATATGATTTAGGAAAATGTTGGGAAATGCGTATACAGTAACATTCTAATACCCTGTCCGTTCATTACGAAAGTGGTGTTATTGAGAGTCATATGCTTTCCTAAATATTAAATATGAACAAAATGATGAATAGAAAATATATTTTAACTGTTAAATGTTTCACGTTATTAATGTGATTTTTGAATAATTTTTTTATTATTATGTTTAAACTACTTAAGATTGATAATATTCTTCTGATTATAACGGCACAACGTGTTTGTTTGATCTGTCTATTTTTTTGTGTAACCTTAAATTTATACATATATACATTCAAGTTTGTCTTGCAATATATTTTATTCTAGATTTATTTCTGGTTTAATAGTTGTCAATAGATGAAGTTCATGGATGTGTGTGTTATAATGATGCATACGTTTTTTTCAACTCTCAGGTTGCACAGAATGTTAACAACAGTCTCATTATTTCTTGTCATAAATTATTTGACTATATGGTAAGAAAATGAAACAAAAATGTATATAATGTCTACAGAGATAATGAATAAACACATGCAATACACTCTTCTCTGTGACACTTTCCTGTTCTTCATTTACACTAAATTAGTGCTTGTGGTTTTATGTCTTGTAATCACAACATTATTACAAATAAATATTCAGTGACAAAACAAGACTAATGATAGAAATTGAACGCAAGGGTCATGTCTTAGTTGTAACAGTATATGCGTTTAGATGTACATGTATAGTAAGAGACACTGTTAATGGCATAATTCGTTTTTGGTATAGTTGTAGCCAAAGGAATATGGGTGTTTTAAAGTATAGTTAAAGGCAAGGCCAATAGTTTAGTGCGTTTTAAGGAATAGTTGAAGACAAGAATTTATTAGAAAGTGAGTTTTGAGGTAAATTTTGGAACACTGATTTAACATAAAGTGCATTGTACATGACGTTTGTTTTAAGACAAATAGTGTAACTGTTTATGTTATGTTAAGATGCACTATGCATTTAATATCAAATTAAATTATGCCATTAATTAAGACATAAAATACAATATTGTCGCAAATTTTCCAAATGCTTCAATGATTAAAATTTTCAAAAATATTGAAATTATATAACATATTGAAAATGAGACATACTCTAAAATAGGCACTTGTTTACCGATCATTAAATATAAGCGGTGAATTGAATAACAACACAAAATAGAAACATGCTGAAAGAGTTAATGTATTGGCTCTGTTTGGACAACAAATTATTTTACGATTTTGCTTTAATCAAAAGTAGGTAGACTGTACAACTTTCAACTTAATAAAAACTGACACCCAAGAAACGAAAATTGAAGCTTCATCAAGCGCCTGAATCTAGGTATATCGAAATAGAGTTATTTATGTGTTTTGTCTTTTCGTGAATTTATATACCAACAAACGGAAATCTTAGTGACTGTTTAATCATCATGACACTTTCATCACACGTTTTTTTTAAAGAAATAACAATAATTGTCAAACTAACTTTGTTTTCTGATCTCGTGATGGCAATGCTAGTATCAAGCATCTAATAATAGTATAATGTCAACAAAAAGAGTATCATAGATAGATAGATACTTTATTCAATAAACATAAGGCATGACGCCCAACAGTTTACAGGTTATGCAAATATTACAACATAGATACAATACAGAAGTGAATAATATATATGGTATAAATACGTTCAATTGTATAAATCGGTAATGGCGTATAAGTATAAATACTAATACAGTTATGATGAGGAAAGTGCAAAACACAATTTAACAATGAACAAATAGAGAATATTATTGAGAAATATTTAAACATATACCACACTGTCTCGTAATTTAAAACTTTTGTAAATATAAACAGCTACATTTTGAATGGTATTAGAATCGATTGATGTAAACAGTTGTATGAATTTTGGTATATTTGGACGTTTCCAGAAGTAACAATCTATATATTTTTTTCTTAAACTTAAATACAGTGAACATTCTAATATAAAATGAAATTCGTCCTCTAAATTTCCACAAAATTTACATTTACGTTCGTCACGAGCTACTTTATTCCAACGCCCTACTTCAACTTCTAATCTATGGCTTGACAATAATAATCTAGTAAAGGAAAATCTATATTTCTGTATGTTAATAATGTTAAAATATGGTTTAAATTCAAATTTCGCGAACAAACAATATGTGCTAGCACGAGAAGATTCATTTATTTCTGCATTCCAATTTTGTATATATATATCATTAACTCTAAGTGAAAAAAGATGCAAAAATAATTTATGATTATCAACTCCTTGATTTAACCATGCATAATAAAAACCAGTTGACTGCAATAAACATTTAACTTTAGAAACCCAATTAACTAAATATGGTTTTTCTTCAATATCACGTAATAAAAGATTGTAAGTTTGTTTAATTAATTTTCTATTGTCGCATCGCATAAGTTTTAACCATAAACGTATAATAGAGACTAATCTTCTTGTTTTTAAAGGTACCCTACCAAGTTCACCATAGATAAAATTATTTTGAGTTTGTCTTTTAACCCCAAGAAGTTGCTTGCAAAATTGTAAATGAATATTTTCTAGTTTCTTAGCTTCTGAAAACCCCCATATCTCCGAACCGTAGTTAAGAACAGGTAAAATTAATTTATCAAAATTTCGAGAGAGTGACTGACACTAATATTATGGAATTTATTCAGGTACATTTTCATCTTAAAAATAGATTTCAAGGCTTGTCCGCTTAATGCGTCAAACGTTTTCTCAAAAGATCCAGTAGTGGTAAAAACAATACCAAGGTAAGTAAATTGGTTGACTATTTCAACAATATTATTATTATATGTAAAACTTAAATTAGTTATCTTTCTACCCTTCTTAAAAATTAAAACTTTTGTCTTTTGGACATTAACAACCATTTTCCATGTTTCACAATATTCCCATAAAATGTTTGAACCTTCCTGAAGATTAATTTCATTATCAGCAAAAAATTACAATATCGTCTGCATTAAGCAATAAAAATAATTTCAATAATTATCATAAATAAATATAAAAAAAAACGATAGAAAAAGTAATTTCTTGTGCCGAAGGGTTTCTAATTCTACTGGAATTAGAACGATCAACATTTACTTGGCTATTACTTCTGAGCAGTCTTTTTAAATTGAATTAAAGTATCAATTATAGCGGACCAAGTTTAAAGATAGTAAAATGTATTATGATAGTAAAATATTATTTGTTGGTTGATCAGTGTCTTTATGAGATGGATTGTTTGCGTATTACTTCAAATGTCCAAGGATTATTTGGTACCCTATAATATAATATCATAAGACTATTTATCTAACGCAGTTTTATAGAAAATTCCACCTAATACATCTACATGTAGGCGACACTGGTCGCAGTTTTCGTACTGTAAATATATGGAAACACTTAAGAATAGAAGGAATGATTGATTAAATTAAATTTGGTCTGAAGATTTCTTATTTCTTGTTACAGACTGAACACGTTTTATATAGTCACGTATTAAAGATATACAGTGACGGCTGTTGACTGCTCCATAAGACATAGAATAAACGATGAAGTTGCGAAGAAAAGAACTTACAAGTTGTTATAATACAATTAGATTATGTAAGTATGCGATACTAAGACTAATTATCATTGACAGTTGTGACATTAATGTAATCTCGTAGATAGTTTGTCTTTCCTCCAGGAATTATAGACCACCTCTTAACGTATCGGGAAATTTCGTGTCTTTGGATTGTTGAATGAAAAATGGCTAGGTCAACAATTTTGCAACATGTAAATCAATTAAAAAAAATATTATAAACGGAAAGTCAAAGTTTACAAAAACTGATAATATTTTGTTAATGCAAACCAGTTTCGATATATTTTTTATACATAACATGCTTTCAATATTTGAACTTAGTATTTAAATAATAGACAATGGTAACTGTTGCACAGTACATTGACTTCGTTTTCTTTTTTCTGGTTCGTGCCACTTAGCAATATATTATGGAAATCACACTACATTTTTGTTGCAGTAAACATATCCATAAATGTGTTTTATTGCGATTCCGATGATTTAATACGACTTTTAAATTTTCCATACGCGTTCTGTATATTTTATTTGTCCCGTGGTAGTTAGAAAATATATGTTTAAATAAAATACAATATGTAGAATAAAACATATTTTATTATTCCCAATTCACAAAACATCCATTAATACCGCTGGTTTATTAATCTAAAGTAGTAAATAATATTTCATAAATGTGCACTTTAAAATGGGCTATAGGTTACAATCTTATCTTATCAACATTATCTTCATTTTGTCAGTGAATTAAAATATATCCCACCTACATCATGTCTTGATACAAACCATGAATTATGTTTCCATCATTCTTAATCTTGCAGTTCGTAGATACCCTTGATGATCTAATAAGAGCTAGTCTGACTGTAAATGGTATATCAGAACCTATCTTAAGACTTACTTAGGAGTTTAAATTAAGCCATAGTACTGTGAAATTAATCTATTAAGAAAAGACATTCATCAGGAAGAGTGGATGATCACTATTTATTTATCGACATTATTTCTCGTTAACGTAATCAAGTGTCTTGTCTACACCCAATCAAGTCATCATATGTCATTATTTTATATGATAAGAAATATGTACAACATAGGTTTATTAATCCATTATCTTCGAGTTGGTCGTTATATCGTTGTTTATCATACGTAACTTACTTATCTATGTTAATTGTCGGTTCACGTATGGCTTCAGAAATCAATAGCAGTCTCTTCAAGTGATACTTGTATCCATTTACTTTTAGGTAATATTAATAAACATCTTTATCTAATATCTATAGACCTTTACGTAAAAACACGAATTGTATAGAGAGTTTGTAACACGTTACAAACAAACACTAAAGATATTAAGAATAAAAACCAAAAAGACGACCAATATGATTTAAAGTTATTTACAAAAATACAAGTAAGTATTGAAATTCATGACATTGTTTAATCGACAGTAAACTTTTAACGACCATTGTACATGCTACGGAAATTTTATATTAAGTAACTTGCAGTAGCAGAACAGTCTAAGTGGAATCTGTAGAAATCCTAGAAGATGTCTGAAGACAATTCTTGTATAACAAACGATTAGTCTAGATTGAAGAATCTAATACAATTACATATATAAATAACTATCAAATCGCCCAAAAGAAATTATTTTACAAATTTATTAATATTAGATTAATATAATACATTTTTAAAACGGGGACATGATGACTGATGATAATAATAATGATATAAATATTAAAGGATGGTGTTGTTTTTTACTGGTTTAACCAAAATAGCTGTTTTTTTTTTCTTCAAATGATTTATGATTTGAAATCCATTTTATCAAATGAAAGCAAGTCTACAAAACTGATTACATAAATGTAATTATATTATAACAATATTTCTGTTAATATAATATATAATTACATTATAGAAAACTTTAATCATACTAGTAGACATTGATAATTGAATTATAAATGTGATAAGTTAATTATAGAATGCGATTCTTACATATGTATTGTTCTGTCGTGGTACTTTCTCTAGTATTACGATTGCATAATACTTGATACATAATACTTCGACTGAACGTTATACATTAAACACTTATGTAAAAGTCATTTCAAAACCAAATGCAATGTAGTGACTTCTTGCATTTATGTTTGCAATAGTTTTTGCGTAAATAAAACTACTTGCTTTAGCTTTTACCCACTTGTCTATTTCTCATAATTTTAAGTTTAAATTTATTTTAGTTCAGAAGCAATGTCAATTGTAAGTTCGTATTAATTAATCAATCGGTACGAAACTGGTGTTAGAATTGAGATCAAAACGTCTTCTAGTTCATTGAATAAGTCGATGAGTGCTGCAATGTAAGTACAGTTTTGTTATACGTAATGTGTAAATTTCATATAAATCAAACTAAATCATGTCAGTGGATTGTTATACAGTATCCTATCATACCAAAAGAAAATACATTGATTGTTGATTAATTCAATAAAGGAGCTTTGAGTTATCAAAAGCGGTTACTACAAAAGTTTTATACATGCAACATCTCTTTTGCCTGTTGATAATATCAATCTTGTTAACTTCAGCGTAGGGGCTATCAAGGTATAAAGATAAAATGTTTTGATGTAAAAAATGGTGGTACTCTAGTATAGTGAATTTGAGCTTTTGATTTACAAAACGATTAAGCTTCAAGTCTGAAGAGAATAACCTTCTCAAATATTATTTTGCAACGCGTTTGGGATGCAAATTCAACAGCAGAAATATGAGAATGTATTATATGTGTCATAGCTTTAACGATTTGATCTAATCTTACCCAAAGAATTATATCATATTCTGTGACAGCTGCCATTACTTCTTCTGTCATGTAAATACCAAAGAAGTGCAAGTAGTCATATGGTTTCAGTGGTTCATATTATTGAAATGTAAAATTAATTCAGGATACCCAAATAACCATCCGTAGTAGCGATTTAGTCTCCAATCGTATAATATTAGTAAACCATTTCAAACTAACGAAGAAACATACTTAATGTGTTGATGTACTGGCTTTCTTCGTACTACATGATATTTACAATCGTTGTTTCAATCAAATAGTGGTATACAATTCAACACTCGATATAATTAAAATTGACACCCCAGGAATGACAAATGAAGCATCGACAAATGTCTGTTTCAAGAATTACGATAAAATAACACAGTGTAATGTACGTACTTTGCTAAACAAATCACACAGTGAAAGACGTACTTGATTAATTAAAATATGAATCAAGTCACACAACTAATGTTACTGATCAAGTAATTTTCTGAAATGTACTATATGACTAACAGAGACAAGGTAAGAATGGGATACTATTGTTTGCCACATTAGGTTCTTCTCAAATGCAAAATATTCGTTATGTTAGGTCGTTATGAGGGCCACACTGACACTATTTTTTCATCCAATTTTTTTTTCAACTTGAACATATGATTATGGAAGGGTCAATAATCTATGGAAACTAAAGTAAACACGTTTATGTACATTGTATTGAAAGACTTGACTGTCAGTACAAAAATAAGTTTCTATAGTTTTACACATTCAAATTGATATTTTTATCGCAAAAAGCTTTTTATTTACAAAACTGTGATTTTGTCTCAAACAAACTGCTAAGATGTAAGTTAAAGCATTTTTTGTTGTTGTTGTCTTGTCCAATTTAATCTGCTTCTTTAAAAGTATTTTTTGTCAAAAAAGTGTTTCTTTGTTATCTGAGCTAATGATATCATGGATGACATGATTTAAGTGTACCAAAGTAATTAACAGATTTTTATGACATAAAAAGAGACAAGATGATAACAGAAAAAAGCATTAATTGCTGGAGGATTACTAAAATATGTTATTTGATTGTTTTTGAGTAGTCATTTTTAAGAAGGAAACCTTATGGAAATAATTTCTCTAGGGGCACGTTTTAAAAGATTGATAAACGTTTAACTATAAAAAAGTTTTGTTTAAGATTGTGCCCATTGAATGTTTTGTATGCTGATTGTGTCCATATGTTCCATGTTTTTTAGTTTACTTGCCACGTTATTTCTATACACAGTGTGGAAACACTATTTAGCAGTATCTTATATACCAAATACATGGCTAAGTTTTCAGTTTCTTTACATAATACCAAGCTTCTAGACTGAAGAAAAAGGCATATTTTATTTAGATACATATTAAAGATATACATATACGTTGACAAATCCGTCGGTCATAGATAAGTAAATAAAACTGTGAAGAAAGAAATCATACACGATCTTCGAACTTAGTAGGAGTCCGGATTCCTACTTTTAAGTTCAGCAACCAACAAGTTCTTTCGGGCAACCAAAATTCTGCAAATGGGATATAGTGCTTGCTCAGAAAATGGTCTATTCGAACAACCTCTTTCATATCCTAATTTCATAGGCTGTATTCAAGTTGTTATAATACAATTATAGTGTGTAAGTATAAAATACCTAGACTAATCATCATTGACAGTTGTGACATTAATGTAATCTCTCTTTAGATAGTTTGTCTTTCATCAACGAACAGCACCTCTTAATGTATCAGAAAATTCCAGTCTTTCGATAGCTGATTGACTTATAACAAAAAATATTCAGATACATACGTATGTAAAAATCGTAAAATATATATACATTTTGTATTCCTTTTAAGCACAACGTCCTCTATTTACAATTAAATTTTGAAATAGTGATAGTTATGTATATATAAATCATTTTCGTATTTATATGTCTATAAAGGAACTGAACTATATATATATATATATTTCTCATAAATTTTATTTCTCGTAAATTTCTCTCAGACTTATACTCAATATTTAAAAAAAATAGAGTTCAGTATTACTGACATAGTTCGTTGAACTTTCTTTGTGTTTATTTGGTATCACTGATCTATTTATTGTTTATCATAAAATGTACATTGTGTTTCAGAACGTATACGTCATAAATTTGTATTTTAATTCTATTCTGGTGAAGAAGATCTTTTTACATTATAGTAACTTTATCCCGTGGCTTAACTGACATTTTTGGTAAAATTATGAGCTGTACATTGAATAAAAATTTGTTCGTGTTTCTCGAATCTACTTCATCGTGAGATTTTTTTATTCATATGTAGTAAATAACATTTCATAACTATAAACTCTAATCCATGTTTGCGAAATATTAGCTTGATTAAACAGTCATTACAAACTTCCACAATCTTGAATGCTGACCTGTGTTTGACAGGTCCTTCACTTGTTCTTTACGAGCACCTGTCTTGAGAGGCCTTTTGTGGTACATTAGTCAGAGTACTACCATATTTTGAATGAATAAGATAAATTGTATAATAAACTGTTTTAGACTCACTAAGATTGATGACAGGTAGCCAATATGGTCAAATAAATATATAAGGGAATGACATTCATCACGTATGGAAGATGGTAGCTATTTACTTATCAACATTATTTCTTGTTAACGTAATCCAGTGTCTTGTCTAGATCCTATCATGTCATATGTCATTATTTGACCAAAGTAGAATATGTATACAGCAGTGATAATATTCTTGGTAAATCATAACATACGAAACTTTCTTATCTATGCAATATGTACACATTCATTAATATCTAAAAATGATAATGAAAGTCTATTTTGCTGGTACTATTATCGAACTATCTATGATACATCGATGAACACGCAATGGAAGCGTTTAAAAAATCTTTGTCATACACACAATGTTACCTATTCTAAAAAAATTTAATTTTCAGGTGTTATTCTATATTTAGTTGACATTAATTATGAATACTATGTGTCATGCCAAATGTTTATTCCGTCGTAGCATTTTCTTGTACTGATCAATTAGAAATCATAAACGGAGAAGAGTAACATGAAACTTAGTGCATTCATTGAACAATGTACGCGTATGCAGATGAATATTGTTAATGTCATGTTCTGAATCGTCATGTTTGAATACTCTAACTATATACCCTGTATTATATCTTACGTTGAGCCCTTGCACAAAGGTACGTAGACTATTCCTAAGATCTTGGACTAATCTTTATTACCAGTAAGCCACAAACTTGCAACAGAAGTTGCTAGATACCATAACATACTCTGAACAAGAAGATTACATTTTTAATGTCCAAACAGTATTGACTTTGAATTCTATACTTTGTTTAAATGTTCCGTACATGTAAACGCAATAATTTTCTTTCACGTGTATTCTGGGAGAAAGAGTTAAATGATTTTGACACTTTGTTATCAACTAATGAAAAAACTACTTTAAGAAAATTAATTATTACTTATATGTTATCATTAATAATAAGTTAAGCAATTCTATATATTGTCTGACTTTATAACAAAATTAACCACACAATTTTGTTTTGCCTTGTCTTGTTATATGAATATGGTAGAAAGTTCTTTGATAACAAATTCTTATTTTCTTGCAAAGTTCAAGAAAGTTAACGTTTTTAGTTACCGATTACAAGAAGTATAACTACCGTAAAATAAAAATCAAACCAAATAAAAAATCGATACAAGTTGCCAAAGTGAGACTTTTACAAAACATCTGTATATAGATTTGTCATTGTTACGAAAAGCTTCTATAATTGTCATAACAAAATCTTGGTATTGTAAGTTATTATTCAAAATACTCAGAATTCTCATTGATGAAGTATATTGTGTCAAGAACGTCATAAGACATTAAGTAGATCAGGTTGTAAAGTAGACATGATCTGAGTGACTTAATAACATTAGATAGCATGGATATATTGGAAACTCTGTAGTACTTATATTATAGATTGTCTCTGTAATAGTACCTTCAATAATATCAGTCGTATGTTTCCGGTGTGTACACTACCATCTTATGTATCAATGGCTCTATGTATGATGACCGCTCAATGATATTGACATATTATTAGCAGTGAGTGTAGTACATTTTAAAGCATTTTACACAGAGCATACTGTATAGCCAAATCCACTCATTTCCAAAAATGGGTTTGTTATGACCGCTTTCGACATTATGAAAAATAGATATCAGCAACAACATCATTTGTACGCGGATTCAATCTTCAAATGATAATCCTAATCTTCATATGTTTGAATGCTTTTAATAAATCAATCCTTTTTATATGACAAACTTCCGTTCGTTGAACGTAATTGAAAAATGGTATAAATAAACAGAAAATCATAACGTGTATGTTTGTTAAGTTTCAACTAGGTTTGAAACTTTTAACTTTTACATTGTTGTTATCCAATTGGGTTTCCAATATCTTTTAAGTACCTTCGTTCATTTTTATTTGAGTACATCTTAAAAGATAAAGTAGACTATGTGCGCGTGTGAAGCGGTGCTACGAGTGTCATTTAACTCTAGGATAAGGAATACAAACTAATAATAGTTCAGTTCCTGTCATTAAATCTCTTTGAGAATATATCTGGTTAGAAAATGAAACAAAACAATGTGTATGTTTTTCCTACTGAGATAATAAATTGAACACTAACGATATTGTTAACTCAAGGACACTCTCTTCTTTACTTCATTTAACCTAAATTAGTACTAGTGTTGTTTTATGTCCTGTTATCACAACATTATTACAAAGAAACTCTATGACAGAACTCGACTAATGATACAGATTGAACGCGAGGTTTCAGCTTTGTTTAAGTATGTGCGTCTGATGAATATTTGAAGACTGGGGATCATTTGAATATATGCACATTTTAACGATTACATGTGGCCAAGACTTCAATGGTGTGTACATTTATAGGTCGTATGGTAAGAGACAAGTATTATTAAAACAATTAAACAATTTTCAATTATTCTCTTTTTCATCAATAATTTATACATTGTCAAGTAGATCCAATAGCATAATATAACAAAAATCTATCGTTCGGCCTTTTTATTAACATTTATGTTATCACAAGATATAAACTCATGGCGAATTACATGTTTTTTTATGCTATGATTCAATTCCAATATTCGAATTGATATCGTGTTCTTTGTCCTTATCTCTTACTTTAAGCTTCATTTACTTTTATAAATAGACTTTTAGAACATTCATTTTTGGCACATGACGATATTGTCTATATCTAGCTACATACACCACTTATCGGCAATGACACATCAAGGTTAACCTATAAACAAAATAGACATGTTACAGATAACGATAATTCCTATTGCATACTCGCTATCTAATTAACCAGCTATTTATTGTAAAATAAATCATATTAGTTGGGCGTTATCTCTTTTTTATTGACGATGGTCGTTTGTATCTGCTTAATATCGTTGTATAATATATCTTTTAATAGGTTCAAATATTATAGATTAGTATTTTCTATACTCATACATCATTACTAAATAAACTTCTATTGATTTACGATTTCAGTGCAGACGCATATCAGTTCGAGCATTTCTCTACCGTAACGGGGGAAGTTCGTTACGGTTGCGTTTAGCTTAGGAAATTGTGCTGATTGATATACGTCAAACAATTATATATTATATTTTAGCATTTCAAAATGGTTTTGGTAGAATGACCCACGCTTGTTTTCGAATCCTGCGATATTGTCCACAATTCCATAAAATAGATTATAATTTCAATCTTTTGTCTAACAAAATAAAGTTTTCGGTTCCTTGTGGTGGTATCTTTATATAAGTAAAACATGTTTTATGGTTTGACTCATACATCCTTACTATAAACTTCTTATGAGTTGCGATTTCAGTGCAAAGGTATATGAGTTTCAGCATTTCTCTACCGTAACGGGGAAAGTTTGTTGCGTTTAGCATAGGAAATGGACCTAATTAATTTACGTCGAATAAGCACATATTAAATTCTACCATTCTAAAAGGATTTTGGTAAAATGACCCACGCTTGCTTCCGAATCCTGTGATATTGTCAACAATTCCATACAATAGATTATAATTTCAATCTTTTGTCTAACAAAATAAAGTTTTCGGCTCCTTGTGGTGGGTATCTATAAAAAAGAAAAAAAACATGCCATATTGTTTGCCACAGTAAGTGTGAACTATAGAAGGTTTATCGCGTGCATGTTTCAAGTTCCTGAGTTGAAGGACACTTTCGCAAGTACTGATTAAAGATTCATGTTTAAATTTATATATGGTTATTTTTATCATAACCATCTACTATCTCCTGTATTGTTTTAAGATGCAATTTTGTCATAGATCATCATTACAGTGGTTGGTGGAAACAAATGTTCAATATTGTTTTCTCAGCACAATTTGTATAGTCTGTAAACGTCGGTTAGTTCGTAATACACTTTGATCTTCGTTTAGTACACTCTTATCAGTGCTAATTGTCAGACCAAATATAGTTTCAATATGTCTGGAAAATATTCAGATGTACGATATATTGTTTTTTCTAAATACGTCGTTGAGTGCTGAATTCCACTGTGAAATTATAAAATAATATTAGATATGAATTTTTGATCCGGTTGGAATAATCGTATGAGAAAATCTTAATTGTTAAAGCCATATTTGTCTTATTGTTTATGTATTGTTGCCTAATCTTTGACAACATTATGTATTTTAATTACAGAAGGGAAAACATTTGCACATTATCGGCGATGGAATTTGTAATTGATTTGACGCTAATGCAAAAAGGCAGTAATTATGTAGAAGTCTTGCTGAAGGACAAAGACACAGTGCATAATGTATGCAATACGAGAAGATCTGTACGTACTGAAAACTCGAAAAAATGTCCAATTGAAAATTGTCGGGGTATACAGATATATATTTGCATGCTTACATGTAAAATTAAAATTACACAGTCAGAGAATTTGAAACTGCTAACGACAATGTTATAGTTGTTAAAAATTCAAAGTAAAGACGAGAAAGGAAATTCTATAATTCTTTTTCCAGTCTTAAAATTTAAAACATGTGTAAAATGACATAAAATCTAAAGTGTTTTTACGAAAAACAAAACAAAACTATTTTTTAATTCCCTCTAGTGTTAAAGTTTTCCTAGAACAAATTGAAAATCAATTATAAAAATAGTTTAATGACATTGAATGAGACTGGTCGTGTTGATCGCTTTAGTGTTCAAGGAGTTAAATTTCACCGGACACTGATTTTCTTAGGTGAAATATCTTTGTATAGCTGATAACGTTGACAATTATTGGAAATCATTTCAATCCGTAGTGATTTTCCCTAACAAGATATGTGCAGAGACATGAGACAATTTCCAATAGAGTTATTGTGACACTCTACAGAGGTACAAGTTTCGCTGATAAACATTACAGCTAGCGCTTCGACTTCTCTTTATTCAAATAAAACGAAAAGGATGTAGTCGAGTAAAATTTGATCGTAAATTCATCAGGTATAAAGAGAAAATATTGATGTATTTATTGAACATTATTGTGAAACGACGCTCGCGCTCAATGAAAACGTTTTATTAAGAATTGGTTTCGTCATCAATTTATTAAATGAAAAACGATTTCCATTCATAGAAAACCTATTAACCACTCGGAGAGTTCGATAAATAATTATGTGTCGTGTTCTCTGTCCTAACGTTTTAGATTGAATATGGAATTCATTAAACTTTCAATCTGACTGAGGCAGGTGGTTTGTCAGAAGTTTTAATTACTGCGCAGAACTTTAACAACAAGGATGAGACTAAGGCTTAAAATAACATGGAATTTATTATCAAGGTATATGCTTCTAGGTGCTGTATTAGTATGTTTATACTTGGCTTTATTTACGCATAATAACTCACAACAAAGTATTTACGAGAATAGTAAGTTGAGCAATACCACTAGGTATGAGTTATTTGGCCAGTTTAACAGAAAATTTAAGGAAGTCATGAATTCAGACTTTCGTTTATTTACCGGAGTAATTGACACTAATAGTGGAAACGGGTTATTATTCAACGGCATTGGAAATACATCTACGAATTCTACAAAATCGGAAGGTGATTACAGACGAAGATTCCCACAGGCTATAATTATAGGAGTCAAGAAATGTGGAACTCGTGCTTTATTGGAATACCTGCGACTTCATCCGTCAATCAAAGCTACTGGTCCGGAGCCTCATTTCTTTGATAGGTATTATCATTTAGGACTAGAGTGGTACAGGTGAGAACACTTTATACAAATTTGTTTGTCACATTCAAAGTGCTTAAAACAAAGCGTTCGAATATCTTCATATCCGTATAATTTAATTTAATGTTTTTATATATCACTTTCTCTGTGGAATACTGAAGCCAACACTAAATTAATCTATTTCTTTGCATTTGGCTGAGACGAAACCATTTGTCTAAGTCTCTCATGTTTGTAAACAAAATACGATTAGAACCTTGGGATTTGTTATTTTTGAACAAAGCTCATTGATTTCAGTATTCTGTATTTCCTTGTTACAACTCAAAGACAGCTAAATCAACTTTCCATCCTATGTGTCTTGCTAAAAAACAGATAATTTCACAGTTTTACAGTTTGTTAGCAGTCTAACATTGAGATGCGACAAACACATGAACTTTTTCTACTCTACATAACATATAGTTAGTTTACATGTGTTGCTGACAAAACATAAACTTAGGAAGAAAACTATGATAATTATAAACTGTTTTTAGAGATAAAACAAGTAAGAAAACAAAACGTACGTACTGTATAGAGGCGCATAAAAACCCGTACTGTGACGCTTGCAAATTACGCAAGTTCATGTATTTAACTTTCTAGGATAAATAAGATACAAGGTAAAAACACATCTTACATAATAACAATGATAACACATGCACATAGTTGTAATGGAATTCAATAATGTATTGATATGTTTGAATATATAAACCCTGTTAATGACATTCTACCTAAACTGCGGTCGTCATGACGAAGTTTTAAAGCACAGGATATCTAACCCGAAAGACACTAGTTTGATTTCCGCCTGCATCAGGTTATACCCCTTCATGGAAATTTGAGGTTTATCCATTATTCTTCATATTTTGTTGTCTGCTATTACATGGAATGTTAGCGAGTACTAATAAAGAAAGTGTTAATGAAAGGTGTAGGCTGTTGAACATAACATAATTTAGCGTGTTGACAAACAACATAACCTCAGATATATAAAAAACAAAACCATTCTACGTCACCTTGGTTTCCAACTTTGAATTATTGCAATCCGTTTCTCTAGAGTGTAAAAATCTAAAACACAACTAACAGAATGACTTAACTAAGTTATGAGATCTAATTCAAAGATCAATAGAAAACACGTCATTCGCACTTGGATTGCATAAAAACGCACCATTTGTGATAAAACTGAACATAAATCATAGTGTCACTGATCGTTATAAGGATGTGATCAGAAGTTCCGGAGTTGAAGCGTGTTGCGTTTTACTCTTTAAACGGAACGGCACCATTAGATAAAGCTAAAATTCTTAACGTGGTAAACAATCATTTGTTATCAATTTGTAATAACGATCCTGATCATTAACCTAATAATATGTATATATCTCAGTAACGGACAATGTTGTTATAATATTGAAACACTCACATAGCTAGCATTAATAAAGAAACTTAACTTGCTAGGTTTTTTCTAATTAAGTTTTACCTTCTCGGTCAATAAATCAATTTCAAGTGTATTTATTTAAAGTGGCTGGTCTTAGAAATAAATTGTTCAAATATTTCAAAACGACCAAATAAGAATTATGTATTTGTAATTATATAGTTAATTGAACATACGAATAAATACTTAACCTACGGAAGAAGAGAATATGGCAAAATCGGACAAAATGGCGCAACCCAGTTATTCAATTTTTTACAAAATAGGCGAAACGCCAAAAAAAAAACTGTGGAAATGTTGAATCTAACATCAGTGAAAATGCCTGTAAGCAGGGTACTTGTCAACCGCCGGTTTAGGAGGTTTGAAGTTGGTGAGGAAGATCTAGACGATAAAAATAAATCAGAAAGAATGTCAGAGAGTAGACAAATTTGTAATGTAAAGCGCGCATCCGACGACATTAACGATAATAGGCCGATGACTATTTGCGAATTAGCAGACGAACTAGAAAAGAAAACGCAGTCCATTCGGTTGAAACACTCATCCCTACCTCTGCCGATGAAGGCCTGGGTATCTAGAACAGTTGGTATGTACATGATCGTTGTGTTTTTGATATGCAAGTTGCCCTACTCTCCCTTGCAGTACCAAAATGTTATGCAGTGAATTTCAAGCCCTGATTCAATTCAAGAATTCGAATGATACAAGTTTAAAATAAATAACATAATGTAAGCCAACATGAATTTTATATTAGAAAACGAATTTCGTAGATTGAATTTTACCAGTACGTCCGCCATATTGGATTTTATTAGCGCCAGCACAAGTTCTAAGTCAAAGCAGGTGCCCGCTCCCTTGTTTTCGTAACATTTACGGCAGCAATTTTGTCTCTCAATTTGACTGTGTACAAAGAACTTGTGCATTTATTATGTCATCACTGGACTCAGGCTGGTTCAATGATATGCTCAGAAAGTTAATACATAGACATGGCAGTGTATCGCAGCCAATGCAACTCCTTTGAGAAAGAGTGACGCTATGTAAGTAAAGGTTATTATACTTTATTAAGACGTCGTTGACGTCAAATATCTGTGGCCTGCGGCGGGATACGTTACCTTACATAGATCAGGAAAGTATAGCTCGAGATTTAGAATACGCACATGCATGATTTTTCATACGCATATAGAAAACTACTTTTTACAAAACTGTTGTAATTTTCAAGTTTATTCCACGATCGGTTTGGGATTTATGGCGTTTGTCTCATTACTTCTGGATCACCCCTCGTATGTATTCATAGTTAATAGAACATGTAATAACTAGTATATTAGCCTTCTTGTTCGATTTTAGAAACTAACAAATAACCAATATAATTATCGGACCCAAAGGTATTATAAGCACCAGTCCATAGGTTTGATATATTACCTTACTAAACAACGTCAGTTTAGTTCAAGCAGATGATGTTATTTAAGTTTATCTTTAAATATCCTTTAGTAACGATGATGAATAACGACAAATGATAACGGTGGTACACTAACTTTGATAAAAGCCATTAAGCAGGGCTGAATATGATGCTAAAGATAGTACAGCTAACTGCTCACTTTCTGTTTAACAGTCCCTCATGAATCAGCATCAAATCATTCTACTTCTATTTCTGCTTCCCCCCGTAAAACCCATTCCGTATACTGTATTATTAAATGAGTGACTGTTAGAAGATAACTATGACCTCCACTATAAACGTTGTGGCATGCACAACAAAGAAGAATCACAAAAACAAGATCATGACAGTCTATTGTCCAGGTGCAAAACTGTATACAAGATTTCATTTGAAGTAGAAGTACTCTTTATTCTGCTTATTACCAAATAAAAACACGACTTGCAGTTTACAGATCGTTATGTACTATCGTTTGTGTCCCCCAAATTTCATACCTTGATGTTTTACATACTTGGATGTGAAGGTCCGAAATCAGATAAAAATAATGTTTCTGAAAAGAATTTGAACTATTCTAAGCGCCCTTATTTGGCAGTCACATAATCTGTTGCAACACCTTGGCATATTTAATTTTTGCATACTGTTCTATTGTCTGGAACCCATACCGTTATAAATACATCGACTTATTAGACTATGTTCAGAATTTAGGAGCCTTATTTGTTTCTTACAGTTATAACAAGAAACAGTCACACACACTTTGCGTGACTAAAAGTGGAAATAATTACAACCAGAACATAATTAAGTAGATTACAACCTAACTTATAATTATTCAGCAAAGAATCTTGAACATACAATGCAAGCATGATGCAGACAGTCACGCTATCACTATCGAGTAATATCATATTGTCACCAGTGCCCTAAATAGACGATCAACCAAAAGTCAAAGGCCTACAAAATTTCTAATGTGTCTCTTTGTTTAACTCAAGTTTATGCCAACGCAATAAGTCGAAATTTTATTTATCAGCAGACAAAGATTAAAGTATAATAATAACAACGACTTTATCTAATGTGGATAACATATTTGGCTAAAACCAGTTTCAATATGGTCCACACAAGTATCAAGTAAAAAAGTAATTGAATTTAACAGTCCATGTTTTATGTTGCTGCACTCTAATCGACTTTATAGCTATTACCCCATGTCATCGGGTTACTGGAATCTACATTTTTAGCCCCCTCGAGTCTTGCTTCTATTCCATTTGAGGCGACATATAACACAACAGCGCCTCAACATCACTGTTGATTCTCTTTTAAACCTGAAAAAGTGGAGCAACCGTATAGCCGTATGTTGAATGAAATTATCAGCACCTCTGTAAAAATTCATACCCTCGACTTAAATTTCATATTCATACGCTCACGTCTTATCACTGGACCAATTAACATGCAATTCTATCTGAGGCATTTGAAAAAATTCTCAATAACATGTTTTTTTTTTGTTAGAGTATTCGCCATAATGATATTTCCGTAACAGTTTTGTACAATAAAAATACTTATAACATATATAAAATTCATATTTAGAATTAGCAATAGACGTACATTAAAAATCAGAATATGGTTAAACATGATATTAACTTATATATGATACTATATTGCTTTTAGTTATATAATAATAAGATATGAAAAAGCTACTGGGATTGGTATTAGAGGAGTTGCCAGACAAATCAGCCACAGAGCAGAACAATTAAAATCCGCATACCATATGTGGTGCTATAAACATTAATCCTATTTATATACGTAGATATAAAACATATACATAACAACCTGCAGGTAAAGAAGTGAATGTCAGGCATGATGGTTAGGCTAAGGTTTATTTCACGTCTTTCATCCATATATAGACAACAGAACAATAAATGTACGATTGATGTCTTACATAGATACCACTAGACAGAAAGACAAAGATTTTAGAATAGATGAACCACATTTATCTGATCGTTGTGATTTACTCAACATGAAAGCAATGTTAAGCATGTATATATTTCTGTTCTGTATTTACTCTCTCGTAATAACGGTTCAATGCTTATCGACAATGATGTGATTTAAGTGCAGTAAGATCTTGATTAAGAAAACTTCAATTATGCTAATTGAAGACATTATCTGATAGATATACAGAGATTGCAGAATTTTGTAATTTCCGAATCTACGTATTTATGGCATATTTAAGAGTTCATGTCTACGATACATTTGCGATGTGGTTTGTTATTTTGAGAACGAGTACAATTTGTTCTTGTAGGAAATGTTCACATGAAGCGAATAATTGGTTTATTTTCAATTTATTTGGTTGAATTATTTATATATGGTTGAATGTTTAACGCGTGACCTAAAATCAGGCGGCAAGTAAGATTCAATCGTCGGCTGCGGCAGGCCATGCCCTTCCAAATAATATACAGATATGTCCAGCGGGGGAAGTTGTCGACACTAAGTATAAGGTAGTATTTGTAAAACAAGAATTTTCCAAAAAAGCTGATATTGTGAGCTGGTCGTCAAAGATAAATAAAAATGTGTTAATAAATGGAATGTTATAAAAATTCAAACTATTCGGTAATATCGGTAAAATAGTAAAATATTTTAAGGTTCAATTTCATTCCAAAATATCGAGTATTGTGTTACGCTTGCAAACATTACTACATATAAACTTAATATGTGTAAGCATGTACAGCAATGCTGGTATTTTGTAAAATTTGATAATATGACACACTGAACTGTATATATCAGATTAAATAAGCACCTGACGATACCGCACACGAGTTACTTCGTTTGAGAAACTGGATTGGAAATATGTAGATTCTAATTAGACAATAGTGAGCCTTGACGTAATAATATAATAATCTGATTTTTATCTTGTTATATAGTCTATCTAGTATGATATTACTTTTTTGTGTCATATTGTCAGAATAATAACATTTTCTGCTTGCAGACAAAAGATGCCAAAGTCATCAGAAGGACAAATAACTATTGAGAAAACTCCAAGATATTTTGTCACAGCGGAAGTGCCTCGAAGAATTTTTAGTATGTCAAAATACACTAAATTAATTTTAGTTGTACGGGACCCAGTTACAAGAGCAATATCAGATTTCACACAAGCCGTTAGTAAGGGCGAGTATAATGACACTGTGACGTTTGGAAGTAAGGCTGTTAGAAGAAATGGAGCAGTAAATGCTAAATGGTCAGCAATTAATATTGGGATGTATGCTTATCATATGCGGCATTGGTTGGAATATTTCCCAACTGAAAATATCCATATTGTCGACGGTGAACACCTTATTAGAAATCCTATAGCTGAACTGAATTCAGTTCAAGATTTTCTAGGCATTGAACGTAAGATAACAAGTAGTTCCATATATTGGAATTCAACAAAAGGATTTCCATGTATTGTTAAACCTAACAAAACTCCAAGATATAGGTGTTTTAAAAGTACTAAAGGGAGACAGCATTCTTACGCAGATGAATACACTTTAAATCTTCTACATAACTTTTATGAACCTCATAATAAAATGTTCTATGCAATGGTGAAAAGGAATTTTAGATGGAGAGGTAGTAAAAGTAATTGAATACGAATTTTATTTACAACGTATACAAACGATGCTTGCTGATATTGTTAAGTACATAAGCAGTGATACTTACATTAATCACGTTAAGTATTATAAGGGTGGTGAGTTTTCAAAATTAAACTACAATAAAGATAGTCGAAAGTGAATTTCATAGATTTATAAAAGAAGGTTAAAAATAACAACATACCACATAGTTCTGAAAGTATTCGAATTTTGCATCAATTAAACCTATATGGAGTTCATACGATAAAGTACTTGTGCTGATTGTTCGTTTGTAATTGTATGTTATTTCTTATTGGCTACCGATGTCCTTTGTCATTAGATGTTTTGTAAACTATGTACAATTTTTCAAAAAAATCAGCAAAGTTTATATCTTGGTTTGTATATACTTGCATACAAAACAGTCAGTTGAACAAAACTTACATTCATTTAAATTGGGCACTCCTATACTTGATATTTATTCAAAGCTTTCGAGAAATAGTTGATACATTTGTTGCATTAAAGAACTTTCTCTTTATCATCCCGAGTCATTCATACAGGAGATACTCTATTGTTTTTCTAAGTAAGTTATATGCTATGATGATGAATCAGATTTGTTAATTCCAGAAGTGTCAATCTTGATGTAGTGTTTGTCAACTTAGAGAAGAGTTTTTTATGTATAATCCAAGTATACTATGTGACACCATGAACTGTGTTTTTCAATGTATAATCAGTACCAATACTCACGTAAGGGATGTCTCACATTGTTAAAGATACTGTCCATTGTTTCATGTCATGTTTTAATGACATTTTAATAGTATATTGTAAATTTCAGTTGATATGAGTAAGTTGAAATGTAACAGATGGGCTTATGTCTCGATAAAAATTGTTGTCTCGACGGTTATTCTATAAATAAAAGTTGTTGACTTGAATTCTTAACGTTTTTGAACATAATAATAAATTTCGCTGAGCGTTAATGTTTTATCGAGACAATTGTTTAGTTTATGATATTAGTATATGTAGTGCAATTTAGAACCGTTTTAGGTCGTGGTTCAAACCTTTATACCAACATGATGTACTGTAAAGTTGACAGTTGCTCACGGATGTTTAGGAGTACAGGTAAATACAAGGAACGAAAGTGATATGTTTGTCTCATATAACCCAGAGTGTTTAAAAGGTTCAAGGTGGTGTAAAACAACAAACAAAAACTCAAGTAGTGATAAGCAATAATATGTTCAGATTCTGACTGAAATGAATTGAGCAACAGGTTCACAATCAAACGTAACTAAAAGTAAAAAACGTAACAAGAGAGACCACGATTATTGTCCGTAAATGGCTAATAATTTAGAACTATACATTAAACGATACTACAAAATTTGACTTCCATCTCAATTTAGTTATATTTATTTTACATTATATTCGACAGTAATAAACTCGGTTAGATTATGGAAAGTTTTCAAGACATAACTTAGAGGTCTGTAGTCAAAATTGGGTTTGCCAAGTCGATTATTTTGTCCATGTTCTAATGATTTAACGATACCAAAATTTGTTATAGGTTTGTGTTTAATATTAACATTAATCTATTGTATAATACATGCTTAGATATCAGTGACAGTCCATAAACAGAAACCAGACGTCATATTCTTCCCTTTTATAGCCATAGCCATAATTTACATGTTCATTTAGAAGCTAGAAAAGAGTTAATTTATAAATGTAATCATTGTTTTGGAGCACTGTATTAGTGGGCCAAATGGTGCATGGTTCCTAACTTATAAAGTGCACAGTTAATGCTTTTTGAGCAAGAACTAAGCCAGCAATTGTTTCACCCCTGTTTAAACTGTTATCTCCTATCGCACCTTTTATTGACTGTTAAGGAAGCGCTGTTAACATTCCAAATGCGAATATGATATATGCACCAATATTGCGATAATTGCAATTAGTATAAAGACCATGAACATGCATTTACAGATTATGATAGTAAATTTATATCTGATTATATACCATTTGACAAATAACTATTTTATGATAAGAAAAAAATACCAAAGTCCAATAGCGATACAATACACAGTTTGCGATGTACGTCAGTCACTGGCACATCCTTAAAGACATTAAACAAGTAGGTAAACAAGTAATGAACCGTGATGCTTGACTGTCTCTATGGAAAATGATTGGATAAAAACATGAAGCGTTTTAAATTGACTCCACTACCATAGAATTTGAAAACCAATTTAATCAACACAATCCTTGCATTGCAAATAATATTAGCCTTTTCTGGCGAACGGTTGTATCAAGCGATGTAGTTTTGTGAGAAGCAATCAGTGAGATGTAAAATGTTAACAGTACAGATAATTTGTTACAGGCGATTATTGTATGTATGTTCTCACATTTTAATGTTGCTTCTCACATTAAAAACGAGTCAACAGTAATTAGAGAAACGTGTTTTTGGTTTGATTAAAACCGAAAGTATGTCAGTGAAATCAAGTAAAGTAATGATAATCAGACAAACAAGAAAAAATTACTTGGTGAATGTTACATATGATGATGTGTGTGGTTATTTGACGAGTATGTCAATCAAACTTTATCTTTTTGTATTAAACAAAGTTTAGACATATGTCTTCGCTTTCTCAATATCTAAAACAATGAAGGATTTGAACCGAAACAAATGTATAAGATGATGCAAAATAATTACAATTAAAATCTTTGGTAAAAATCTTTAAGTAGAAAAATATATGCATCACCATTTATATCATATAACAACAAATTATTATTTTTTGCATTGGATATTATTCTAACAATAGCATTTTCAAGAAAAATATGTTTTCGGTGTTTAAGAGATTGATATTGCAACACAAGTGATCACAAACGTCAAATATTGAACTAGTGCATCATTTAAACAATGTAACAGCATGCCAATAGGTGATCTTTCTATTACTGATTGATAGCTTGAAATATATGCATGCAGTGGGAAAATACTAGCTAGATACAATTCAGATATACGAGTACTGCTATACTACATAAAGGTAATTATTTATTCGTGCTCCAGGCATTTGAAGCGGTGAAACACATTTAAAATAAAAGCAGTTATGCATTGATTTTTACACATACTGAAACAAAATAAGATTTGGAAAAATGAAAGATGGTGTTTATTTATGATATTGTTCATTTTGTTCAAATATAAAAAGCGAACGTAAAATATAAGATATCAGGTTCTGATTACATATTTTTATTAAATGTAAGTCTATTATAATTTTGTTAATATGTTTGAAAGAGTTGATAAAACAGTATCCAAACTAAAACAAAATATTATATCAGAAAGACAGTGGGAAACAATCAGTAAAATAACCCATAACCTGCTGTATTCTTATAATGGACTTGTCTTGTTTTGAACTTGGAGCCGTCCATGATCAGTTCAGCAGCCACCAGTATGTAATCATGCAAGACTGCACAGGCATACAGGTTGACCTTGCTGTATTTTGACAGCAAAGGTTTTGCTATTTTGTCTTTAGCATGTAAGGGTTAAATAGAGGCTTCCGTACTCATATTGTAAGTACACAAATTGTTGATTTATTTTTCACACACGAAGTGGGATAAAACTAATATAAACAGAGATACCACCTTAAGAGATTTTATAATATTTCTTTCAATGTTGATACTTTTACAAAAGCAAGGCAAAGGCATTTAAAGCGATGAAACGCATTCATTTAAAAAAAATCAATTTCTCAATTAGAATTAACATTGTTATGCATTGGTTTTCACACATAATGAGGCAAAATAAGACTTTGAAAAATGAAAGATGGTGTTTATTCATTATATTGTTCATTGAGTTCAAATATAAAACGCAAATGCAAAATATATCATATCAGGGTCTGATTACATATGTTTTTAAAATATAAGTCTTTCATGATTTTATAAATATGATTGAAATAGTTAATAAAGGTTGTTAAAAACAGAATCCAAACAAAATTTTATATCAAAAGAAAGCGGGAAACAACCAATAAAGTAACCATTTACCTCCTGTATTCTTATAATGAACTTGTCTTGTTTTGAACTTTGAGCCGTCAATTTTCAATTCAAGGGACATCAAAATTGAAAATGCAAAGTTCAGCAGCCACCAGTATGGAATCATGCAAGACTGCACAGGCATACAGGTTGATATTGTTGTAGTTTAGCAGCAAATGCTTTGCTATATTGTCTTAAGCATGGTTTGGTTAAATAGAGGCTTCCGTACTTATATTGTTAGTAGACCAATTGTTGATTAATATTTTACATATAATATATACAGATATACCAACTGAAGATATTTTCTGTTATTTTTTTTATGTCGATACTTTTACAAAAGCAATAATTTAGATACATGTTTTAAAAGTTCCTTAAAGTTATAAAAGGTCTGAATCAACCGATCTTTTGCTGTACTCATAATTCGATATAACAACGATAACATGTATTCGAACGTTTATAACAATGATAAAAACACACGAATGTGACTAAATAAATATACAGAAAACATTAACCGGTATACAATATATTACATTTACTCACTATATTCTGCTTGTGGTTACATCATCCAGTATATTGCAGTAGGATAAATTGATCCTAAGAATATATATGCGATATCAATGAGTTCGTTGATTATAACCACCTAGTGTCTACGTCTGATAACGTATCTTCACATTTCGTGCTAAGAAAGATATTACTATGTAATTAGTTGAGAATATAAACTTATGCACTGATATAACTGAGAACGCTCAGACTATTATGGAAATAATTACGAGAACTTAACGCTTATGACTTTATGAATTCAATCTTTAGGCTGTATTATTGTAATTACTTAGTCTTATTAACAAGTGACAATTATTTCATTTAATATCGACATTTTATGATTTTTGCCATCTCATCAGTGTCATATGTGTTATAAAACTAAATCTATCAACGTTTTATGTTTTGCTTCCACCTACGGGTATAGATTTTTCAATGAATTTGTTTTGATAATAAAAGTTTTGAAAATTCTGATTGTTTATGCCAGAAACTTTTCAAAGAAAAGTTTCATTATTGCAATGTTTCGTCCATTATTTGAATACGGCAATGCCAATTCCTGTTATCAAATGAAAGGAATAATTGTATGTACTGTTGCAATAAAAAGGAAAGAATGGTTTATAACGTTAATTGACAAGCTTTTTATTCAACAATTCATGTTGTAAGTAGCGAAGCATAATTAAATACATGCAATAAAACTCACGCCAAATTTCCTTGTTTCTTTGACTGTATTGTATTCTCAAGAGATTTCACAGAAATGAAAATGTCTTAAAAGAATAATAGTCACATATTGTAAGATTCGCCTTTATGTTAAATTTACGACAGTGTTAGGAATACCTTAACAATTGTAACATTTCACTAATTCAGACATTCAAATGTAAATGAAAACTCTTATAACACAGTTTCTTGATCAATCATTTATATAAAACAGTATGCTATTTAACAATGCAATCCTAAAATATGAAAATTACTTAAATATCACTTTCAGAAACAATTGTTTCGATGGGCTTTCTTTACTCTTGGTTTAAAGACCATTGTTTTCTCCATGAGTATACATTTTTATTCCATTCTCACTTTATCTTTATACACAGTATGCAAGCATTTACCTATGATTCTGCTTCACTGGATCTTTATTGAAGGTGTTTGCATGGACAAGTAATTTAGACGCCTGGATACTTGTTCATTAAAATATAATACGACGTTCACTGCTCGTTCCTGTCCTGGAGAAAAACAGAAGCATAATTGAAATAATCCTTCGAAATTCGTTTTACTATGTATAAAACAATAATAGGTTTACTGCATGTACCATGGTCATACAGGAAAACATAAAGTGTGTGTCTATTGAAAACTTAGCTCGGTTCAAGGAAATTAAAATAGATGTTGAGACATGCAGCTGCAAAATCTCACTGATTAAATTGAAATGTGTTTTTGTCAATAAGCTTTCCATGGATTTTTTGCAGTAGTTTGAATAGAATGTATAACCAGGATTAATTATAACACAGTTGTATCAAGCGTTTGTTTTTATATTAAAGTTTAAGTAGTCTGGAGAATATAAATTGGAGTGGTCTATATGACTTGATATTATTATTTGACTTCTACCTTGTTGTCAAATCAACTGTTTAGGCTTTGATCACAATTAGGTGTTCAATTCATATTGACCTCGCGAAATGGTGCTATAATTTTGACAATTTTGATATGCAAAATTTTCCCATCGTTATTCAGGAATAAAGTAACTTATTTTTTCAAACCAAACAACAAGTATATACGTAAGTATATCAACAAACCTTTGCTTAACACTCATCAATTATATCATTGTGACACATTATATATGTGTGAGATAATTTGTCTAGACTTGAGATTAATTCATTGTTATATCTTATCCCAAACATTCAATCTAACAAAGTCGCACACGACTACAATATGCAAGATTGGCCTACATTATTCTACGCTTAAATATGGGAAATGTTGACATAATATTTTGTGATGTATGAATCAACATACTGTTAGCTAATACATTGTAGTTGTCAATGTTCTGTCGTACAAAACTTCAAGCATTCACCTTATTTAGTCACATATCACATTTTATTTACTTGGGATATAATAAATAACAAATTATGCACTTTTTGATTTATATTCTATACAATATGAATATTTGTCACAACCACTTAATATTTGTAATGTTTGGTGTAATATATAATGCATTTCTATTTTAGGAAACATACGAATGAATCAATACAGACAAACCTTTGTTTATAAAAGCAGCTAAAGTGTCATTTGCTCATACGTCTAATGATATCACAATGCAACCATTAGTAGTATTATATTATCAATATGAACATTGACTATAATTTGTAGCGTGTAAATAAAAGATATTTTTACTCAGGTGTAAAAAACTTATACAGTATGTATTGGTTCATGTAGTTTTATGCTATAATTATCATTATCATTATTATTATATACCGCATTTGTATAGCGCTCTTTTCATATTGAATATATGTTCAAAAGCGCTTCACAATCATATGCATAATTAGATAAAACGAGTTTAAATGAAAACAAAATTGAAAATGATTAAGAGATGATAAAAAATAAAAAAAAACATAAACTGAAGAATAATATAAAACTAAGAATTTGTGATCAATAAAGTGCCCATAGTAGTTTAAAAACGACAACAACAACAAAACAAGTGAATTTTCAACTCTAAAAAACAAAACAAAACACAGTGAATGAGAGATAATGGATTGTTGGTAGAACGGCAGCCAAATGGTCGATGGGGAATCAGGCAAAACGCCCCGAAAATCCATGATTGCAAGGTGCATAGTTGGATTTTAATCCAAGGCTTCTGCCCGAACATCCATCAGCATCAATTCCCGCGCGTCCCCCAACCATGCATTATAAAGTGATAAAGTAAAAGTGATAAAAGTTATGATTAGATTATGCGAAAAGGAAGCAACCGACCAATAGGGAATCCATGAAAACCAATGAAAAATCCAAGGACCCCTCTGGAATATCCATTAGCGTCAACCCCTGATTGGTTAGATGAGGTGTTAATCTCTAAAGGTAATGAGTATATAATCGGTGGAAAGGCAACCCCTAGCCAATGGGGAATCTGGCTAGATGCCCTAGAAAATCCATAATTGCAAGGTGCAAAGTCGGATCCCAATCCAAAGACTCTGCCAGAACATCCATCAGCGTCACCGCCTGATTGGTTAGATAATGTAAATAATCTTAAAAGGTAACGAGTATATCATCGGCGGAAAAGCAACCCCCAGCCATGCAATGGGGGAAACAGGTTAGATGCCCTGGAAAATCCATAATTGCAAGATGCAAAGTTGGATTATATTTCAAGGATCCCACCAGAGCAAGCATCATTCGGCCGCACATTATTTTGTAATGAACCTAGTGCATAAATATGTTTTTTGTTAAGAATTTAATAATTTCATAGTGTTCATTTTACTGGTCTAATCCAAAGTTGTAGTTTATTGTCTCAGGGTGATTGATTCATTGACCATAGTAATTTACAAACAAGTAGGTCTTTAATTTTTTCTTAAAATTATTTAGAGACTGGGCACCCTTGACAGAGTCTGGAAGGGAATTCCACAAGTTTGGTGCCGCATGGCTGAAACTATGATTACAAAAGTAATTGTCCTAGACCGTGGGACTGCAATAGATAATGAATTGCTAGATCGGAGGTATCTGTTTGGTTTGTAAACATGAATTAAGTCTTGGATATACATTGGAAATTGGTTGTTAAGTGCTTTATATGTATATATCAAGAGCTTGTAGCTAATCCGCTGACAGACAGGAAGCCAGTGAAGTTCCCTGAGCACAGGTGTTATATGATCATGACGATGGGTTCTGGTGATGATTTTTGTTGCCGTATTTTGAAGACGTTGAAGTTTATTCAGATTTAACGTTGAAGTATTTGCAAGAAGGGCGTTGCAGTAGTCCAATCTTGATATAACCAGATAATTTACTAACGTCCTTGTAGCATCCACAGTAAGAAACTTTCTTATGCTAATTTCTTAGCTGATAATAAGACGATCTGCATACAATATTGACATGCTTCTCCATATCCATGTGTGGTGTGAAGTAAGCACCAAGATTTATAATACAGTCTTTAGAGTTTATGATGGAATCACCAACTCTAATGGACATGTCTCCAACATGTTCACGATTATGTTTTGAAGAGAACAACATAACTTCCGTCTTGTCTACATTCAATTTCAGCATGTTGGCATTAGCAGGGATATCAATCAGATGGTCACGTTAATTATTATAACTTAATATAACCGATGAACAAATACAATTCATCTGAGAAATAGTGTGATCAATTTGTTTCATAATAAGTCTCAATTCAGTAATAACCGTCAAAATTGTAAGGGACACAAGGCTTTTCAAAACATTAACGTAGTTGACATTGAAACTAGGGATTTTAACAAGGTGCATGAGATTTGTATTAACAATATTTCATGTCTGAAATGTCAGAAAAGAGTTGTCAGTAAAACCCAAGGGTTTATAAATTAGTGACAATGTTTTGTCATTTTTTGACTGAAATATAAATGACACGTTTTATAAGTGTATTTTATTTTTAAGGAGAAGAACAAATTCTTTTCTTGTAGCATTTACATTCATGCAAGATGGAAAACTAAAACTCGAAAAGTGCTTGAAGGAGAAACGGATTGAATATGCAGTCAAAGTGTCAGTTTTTGAATACCTCGGACGAGAGAGACTACGTGCGCCTGTCAACCAAGTAGAGGTAAAAAAATAAAGTTGCTTGCTTGAAAGTTTTGGAATAGGTATAAATGTCAAGCTAGCCGAATAAAGCATCTTAATGTGATAGCTGTGACACGACCTTCAAAATTGTCAAGAGACATTCAGGGAAGAACAGCTTTTGCTTCTTAAAGTAAAATTACAACTATGCACAAATATCCAAAATTTCTAAAATCCGTGGTTTTCCGAAATAAAAACAGAATCTTCCGGAGGTGGTTCGCAAATTATGGTAAGCAATTTTGTTCACGATTCCCCTCAGAATTTGTAGGAGTAGGGAAATGATAGATTTTGGAAGCTAATTAATATTCCAATGCGACTTCTGTAACTTTGTTTGTCTCCGGTTGGTGACAAATTTGACAGATGCCATTCAATAGTATTGTCCTTGAAATCTCTGGAGTAATTGCATGTTTGTCACTATGTCAATAAATGTAATTTTCAATGATAACAAGAAGTGTTTTGTTTCTTTGTAGGAAAAAAGTTTTTTTTTACACTTTATGTCTGAGATTTAGTACATACTACAAATATATCGGACAATAGAAACATATCCACTAATCCTTATGTCACCGGGTCATTAGACACCATTCCTGATGGATGAGTGTGATGAGTGTGTCTTCTGTATGAGTGTATGATTATGTTATATATATCTGTTTAGCTTATTATTATCATCTTTATCCTTTATAAATTCATTTTCATTCTAACCATCTCATACTCACATCTACATTATCTTCATATGTGACGACAACGATGCTGTAAGTATTCGTTGTCCACCTGCACTTTCCGCACGCATGCGCACTTCGCCATAGACACTGAAACGTGCGAACGTTCTTCTCGTCTTTATTTCTTAATTTGTGCATTCTACGTGTATTTGCAGGCTTTTGCCATACATGCTGTCAGCTTTCTCGACTACAACTCACTTGCAGACTTCATATTCATCATAATCTGCGACACTTCTTTGGCCTCTTATTAAAAGAAAATGGACTAAGTTAGGAACTGATATTCAATTTTGTGTTTTTTTTGAAAATGTAATCTCTAAAACAGAATGATTCACTTTATAGATGAAAACCACAAACGCCTAGACGACATGTCTAATATTTAGTAATCTTCAGATAGCCATCTTTTCCTTGTGTCGAATCCCTTAAATTTCATATGAAATAGTATGTACTTTTTTAAGTAGTTAAGCATTGGTATGTATAACAGACAACAGATCTTTAACTCCCTACCTCCCTGACCTAATATAATTTTGTTTTTTACTAGAAGCGTTAAAA
The DNA here is from genome assembly GCA_025267735.1 of Mactra quadrangularis. NCBI lineage: Eukaryota > Metazoa > Mollusca > Bivalvia > Venerida > Mactridae > Mactra > Mactra quadrangularis. The sequence continues at coordinate 8,905,416 of CM046303.1, read as the reverse complement.
AAATCAAACAAAAGTTAGTAATAACAATAAGATGTTCTGCTTTAATCCACTATTAAAACAAATTGAACATGCTTCTAAAATGTATACATGTACATATTAATCTAAATTAAGTTGTATATCATTCAGCAGTTACAATATATACAATAATGTAAGCGTTTCTTCACAGTATTTGTTCGTGCAGTTTAGAAACCACTAAATCTTAATGTTATAATACACAAATGTAACAGCATATTGACTACCGTTGTCATTGGTGACCATGATAAACTTATATAACTGATAAATATGCATCCACTGATCCCACATAGGTGCAACTAATGCATTCATTTCAGTTTAAGTCCATGCCGGTACATTGAAGGTATCTAATTTTAATTGCAAGTTTGCATTGTTTTTGTGCAGGTCTTAATAGATGAAAGTATTCCCAAGCACAATTTTATTAAGTAAGTTTTTACTTTTAAAGATAATTATGTTTAATGTTTTACAGTTCTTAGTTATATGCTGGTACCGCATATATTGTTTTTGTTACTGAACAAACTTATAATACCCCCAAGATTGGTTGAATTTACGATAACAAAAAGGCACTAATGGAGCAAAACGATTTACAATGTTTGATAAAAGTAATATAACCGTGCACCACAACAAAATAAATTGAGTAATATTATAGTATATTGTGTCTCTAATCATCTTATGAGTAACTAGTTAATGCTGAGATTGTATTTCCGTTTTATAGAAATTAACTATGTATGAAACAGGCTAAAGTAAACAGTTGTCATGACTTGCCTATTAATATTCTTGGTCAGATTATAGTTGATGTTCCATGGAGAAACTTTCAATCATGATCCATCAACTTTTTGTAGCACAAGGTCAAATCTTGGTAACGAAATTCGCATTTCCAATTGCATGGCATTTTCAGAGGAACACTGAACTAAAACGTAAACAAACGTAAAAGGGTAATAAGAATGACCACAATAGCATAACTAATGAAATGGAATTATACATTGTTAATAATTCTATGAACGTTTAACCTCCCTTTCCATATATCATGCATCTAGTCTGTCAAATTACGAATATGTAAAATATCGGTAGTATATAACCCCTATTTGTTTTACAACTATAAGATATTACTTATGTGTCTCGAGTTAATTATTTTGCGTATTTTGGTTCAACAATCCATGATTTAACATAAGAAACTTTTATTAAAGTTAATGTTTTCTATGTATACTATGTAGAACTTATTAACTGTACATGAAACAGAAAAATAAATTATCTTCACTTATAACGAATTTAATTAATTTAACAATTACTTTGTACTCCTTAGAAACTGCTCATAAAATGTCAGGTGTAAGCAACGCATCAGGAACAGCATCAGCGAAAAAATAAAGGCTTTTCACACAGTTAAAAAGTAAAGAGGGAGATGTTTTATGTTTATAAACTTGTTGTAAAAGGGAACCTTTAAATATACAACAAGGACAAGAACCTAACGTGTTCTGCCTTGGAATGATATTTCTTGATAGCCACAGTCCAAAGAAATGATGTCGTCTTATTGTAGAGAGGAAAGACTGATGAAACGAATCACGCAAGAGGCAATAGTAATTTCATAGAAAAAACTGTGTGCACGTTGTTGCTTCACATGAAACTGAGATGTTTATTATTTCTTGCGATTGTGGTATATCAAATTCATGTATGATGTTTGTCTGCTACAAAAGCAATCCTTTGAACAACATCTTTTTCGAGGACTGATAAACAAATACAAATCGTACGAGTATAGAAAATACTTGACAGATGATGTATATACATACACGTGAAACCAGTCTTTGAACATACTTATCATTATTTAATTTCGTACGATTTGCCTATACGTATAAAAGACAATTTAACAATTCAGAATACAAACTTCTTTATTTAAAGAAATATCCTTAAAGCATTTAAAAGTAGGGCATAAGTCATTGACGAATCTTGAAAATAAATTGATTAAAGGCTTGCAAAAATGAGTAAACAACTAGACGACCTTATTAATTGCCTAGAACAGCCGCGAGAATGAAAAGAAGAAAAATGAAGCGTTTTAAATTGACTTCACTATATCGCATTTGAAATCAATTTAATCAACCAAATTCGTGCCTTGCCAATAGAACTTGTCGTTTCAGGCGGAGATTTTATCAACTGAAAGAAGTTTGCGAGAAGCAACGAAGAAAAAGTACATTGTTAACTGTACTGATAACTTGTTTCAGAGTATGTTATACAAACAAAACAAGAAGTTTCGAACAGATTTCAGAGTTTATTTTGATTTTCTTGTGTGATTATTTGACAGTTGTGTTGTATAAAGTCGTATTAACACAATTAAGATATATGCGTATATACAAGTTCCTAAATTATGTACGTTTTCTTTACAAGTGTATGAAACATAATATTTACATAATATTTACAATAAATTATGTAAGAATTATTTTTAGATAAATATTTGATCTTACACTTGAAGACGTTGAAAAAACTTTATATTATCTTAGTAAAATCCAATAATCGTTTTGTTTCGAACTTGAAAAGAAATTCTATTATAATGAAAAAGCAAATATTGATATACATTGCATGCTGTAAGCAATTTGAGCTTTGATGATCATAAAGGAGTTTATTGTTGAATATGGTAGGACAAATCTGTTTTGATGTCATCCCCATCATTTAACATTATAATCTTTGCATTTTCGTTCATGTAAAATTTTATTTGTTTATGCACGTGTATGGACTTATTCATTGGTCTCGCAGAAATAAATGTTCTCACCTCTTCTTAAGGTAAAAGCGTTCACTATAAGCAACTGCATTTAGAATCCGATTGTATATTTTCTGTCATTAAACCATGTGTATATGTCCTATGTTTAATTAGAGATAGTTTCTGAGACAGAAGTTTCAGTAATATTCTGAAGCCATTGGACTAAAAAACTGCGATCACGAATCTGAACTTTATAGACTATACACTATAGTAAAAGTGTGAGATATCACGCCAAGAAGTGATTTCCATTTTCCATTGAGAATTGCCTTAAAGAAATAAATGTAGAGAAAACAAAACAAGGAGATATAGTCCAGATATATTTCAACACTTAATTTATTATTCATTCAAACTCAATGCAAATTGCGATACAATTTTATTTGAACTAGAAATATTTTTTAAATTAGAAATGACACCTTGATTTTTTATACCGATTGAAATAAAACAACAATTTGCACATTTTTTTAAATATAATTCTAAATAAGATTGTTGATTATAATTCAATTATAAAAATCTAATACAACAGTTCAGATAACTATCTCTGATTAGATGTTAATTCTTATCAATATTATTAATAGTCCATGTTTGTCAATAATCACCAACGGTTACAAAGAGTTCAAACCAACGTGGATATTGATATACAAAGATCATTAGTCCAGCGTCGTAACAACTCTGCATCACCTCCATTTTGTCTTGCATAATAATATATATAATATAATTTGACATATTATTTATATGAATTGAAAACAAAATTCTTACCAATTTATTATGAATAATCACTGGAATGTATTGGTAGTCTTTTTGACAAGCTAATTTACACATTAATCATTAAGCAACCACCTAAGAGTTCCATTGCATTCGATTGTAGTGATTTTGAATAACTAATTGTTTAAGCCAGAAATATTTCTTATAAAAATGTAACTCTAATTCAGTAGGGACAATGCTCCAGTGGTTGGACGCGTGATTGAGAGGTATGGTTAATTACAAACATTTATTTATTGGAGTTAACGCCGTGTCAACACAATTTAGGTCATTTTACGGCGTTCAGCGCATCAAACCTAGCTTTCCTGGACCATTGTCTATAACCAGTACTCACCATCCCTTCGACAAGGCCGGAAACTTAATTACTAACAAGTGGATTGCTAAATTGATCGACAAAATAAATATAATAATAAATGTACCAAGGTTGCTTCAGGTGATTGGGGTTCAAAGCTTTATAAAATTAATAATCTCACTACAAGATTAAAGGTATATAGTCTAAGATATTCGTTTGGAAATAAATGGTATAATACATTTTATGAACTCTTATAAATCACCATGACTTGCATTAAGTGAATGAATAGTTTCTTCAAAACTTTAGATTAATGAATAATATCTATTTGTGAAATACAAATAACTACAACATCAATAAAGTATAAGTTATACCATAGTGACTGACAACGTTTCTTCTAATACATAAAATCATAACACATCTTGCTGACAATTTATAATTATATATAATAGTCTAGACATAAGATTAATTATATATATTATATTAACTCTATAAATCTTCCTTTTCTTGCATATTTGCTGCATTTACGGCGTCATTAAAATGTCAACCACTTTTTGTTATTATTTTAGTGTGGATTTGATAGATTTTGAATGTTGAATGTTGATAAATATTACAGAGTTTCTTCAGAAACATTGTGTGTCTCCAGTTGACGACACATTTGACAGATGTCAGTTATTGGTATTGTCCCTGGAATCACTGAAGTGTTTTTCCAAGATTGCATGTTTGTTACAAATTCAGTGAATGTAATATTATGAATGGCAACAGACTTAGTGTCTTTGGATTGGATAAATTGTTTTGTTTGGGGTATTTTTGTGAAATGAATTTTGATTTACTTTAAATTACGATTGTATCTGACAATGACATGTATCATATTCTAAATTGGGCTTTTAGTAATAGAACGTAAAAATCAGTACTAATCATCAAATCGTTTATGCAACTTTAATTATACACAAAGTACGAAACAAACATAAACGGTTTCTTATGGCAACACGTTTTGTGTCTTAATTAGAAAAATTGTTTAGTTTGGGGTATTTTTTTAAAAAATGAAGTTTGATTTCTCTTACAAATTACGATTGCATCGGACAATGGCGAGTAACATATTCAAAAGTGGACTTTTAGTTAAAGAACAAAAAGCAGTACTGGTTATCACATCATTAATGCATCTGTTTTTATGTATTATAAAAGAAAACAACCATAAACAGGTTTTAGTTTACATGTATTACATAAAAAGGATGTCAAAATATAGACATAACAGTACAATGTATCCATTGGACTCATAATGGATGTTCCAAACTCGCAAATGCGTTTTTCATGTTATTCAAACATTATACAAAAACATTCATGTGCAATGTAAAGTATGCATGGTTAAGTATGCAGGGTTGAAAGTGCGTATTTCAGCTAAAAATGTTTGTGTTTCTACAAATTCAGAAAATAATGAATGAGATTATGAATCAGTCGTAATTAGATAATCAACCCATGGCGACAATAATGATGACAATAATCCTTCCCAAATACATCATTCATTTTAAGGTCAGTTTATAGTTTTTTTTTTCTTTGATGCGATGTTCCATCATAATTCATCAACTCGATATGATTACATAACATTATTTATAACTTCAACAATTCGTGACAAGTGAGATAATATCATTCAATTAGTTAAGAATGTTAACTTGTGCTATAATTTAGCAGGATTACACCCTTTTATAGAAATAATTATGAGAACTTTACCTTTATTGATTTCAATGATTAATGACTTAAACCATGTTATTTTAATTAAGGTATTACTAGTTATGTACTTAATTCATGTATTTTATTCTATATTTTGAACTATTCCTACAATTACAAAATATTCACAATAACAATTAATAAAATCAGGTCAATATTAAAAAGCAGTCATGTTGTGTCGTAACCTCTATACATGTAGCAACATAATTATTTTATCCCCCCCAAGTGATAAAAAATACTATTTATATAAAACTGAAAACACTGTAGACATAGCAGCAATTTAATTGCAGATTGAACTAATTTGTAGTCGTTTTAAAACATTATTTTGATTATGACAGAAATATCAAGTACCAATTTTAAAAACACATACATCGCATTACTGAATTCAGACAACTGTCAAAAAAATCATGATGCTTTGATAAATTTAACAGTCGATATATTCTTTAACGCTAAGGGACAATTTTGTTAAACAACAAGTTAGTTCGGCAAATATTGTAAGTACCAAAACATATCTAATTATACTCGGCGTCAATGAAAACTTACCACCCTACCAACCCTCGCTTTATGATAATAGAATTGAAGTGCAGTAAAAACTTTACATAGACACATGTTTGGCATACACATGTAGTCATTGCTGCCAAAAGAATTTAAAATCGATTAATGAAAAATCCTATTTTCTAATATTTTATTTAAAATCATGTAAAATTTTCATATTTGTAAGTGTTTTCATTTTTTCAAAAATTAGAATCATGTAAGTGGTAAGTTTTCATTGACGCCTTACATTTTAGAAAAATTCACGGCATATAAGATTCCGCACATATCAAAAAGTTCAGTGATGTTTAATTTACTTTGTTGTAACAATTCAAAACTTACTTGACAGACTTTCCTTAGTTTCCTTGACTGTATGTTTTCAAAAAAGAGTTTGCATTTGTTTCTGTCAAAATGGATTGATAGTCACATTATAAATTGTTTAAAATCGATTTCGCTGTACACTTTATGATCAAGGTTATCAACATTTTGCTACTGATACCGCAAGCAATTCTAACAAATGTTATAATTATGAATAAGTTAGATGTTTGAGAATAAATGCTAGAACAACCCAAGCCATAGATAGATATCATCATGTCAATATATATTGTATATTTCGTTTTTTTAACTGTAAAAACGTGAATATTTTCACGGTGACTCCGCGTTCTTTGTCTTACACTCGTGATATTGTAATTGACTAATAGTATGTATTCAATCATAGTAAAGTTATTCAATTTTTTGGAGATGGAAAAATGGACAATATTAAATTGTTTAATTGCCTTACTTGTAACCATTCTACCAGATCACAGATTTGTTTAACCCTGCGGAATCACTGTTTAACTACTGTACAATTATAGATCAATAAACAACATTATCTTATCTCTTTTAAACCTGAACTTTTAGACCAGAACAGTTTTTGGACTTACTACCTAAAGCTACATTGCTCTCTTCAATAAAATATTCTTAAAGTCAAGGTAAGGGAACTTTAAAACAGAAACACACTTCTTTTTATCTCTGCATGCTATCTATAAATGGAAGCGTATTAACATGGACAAGGAGCTTTTATGATTAAAACTAGATCTTGAAACACTTACTGTATCCCTCAAAGATGATTGACATGATTAAAATACAATATAAAGAGCAACACCAATAAGAAAACTGTTGGATAAATCAAGCAATATTTATTATGAACAAGTTTGTGTCTTGTCCAAAGAGGAAGTGATAACCTGTGTCTTTTGAAAACTTTTCTCGGTTCAAGGAAATAAAAATAGACGTTGAGACATGCAGCTGCAAAATCTCACTGATTAAATTGAAATGTGTTTTTGTCAATAAGCTTTCGTTGGACTTTTTTGCCGTAGTTTGTATAGAATGTATCACCAGGATTACTTATAACTCAGTTGACCTTACGCCAGAATTTGATTGACAGCTCCTATTAGCCAATCAGCGTCCGGCATTTGATATCCTGATGCTTATCTAAGATAAGCGGCTTATCGGCCGCCATTTTGTCCGACATCTGGTCTTGACGGACATCGAATTTCTTATGTGTTAGCATGGACCCTATGTACAGTTATATAGGGTTCTCAGTGAAAGTTACAAAATAAACTCAATAAAACTAATTAGAATGGTCAAAATATGTACACATGGGGTTTGTAAATAATTTGATAAAAGTATAAACTACATAATAATCTGACGACAATAAATACAAGTATGTAATAAATCAGGTTGAAAATTACATTTTTTATGCATGTATGATCTATGGACCCACCCCTTAACTTTTTATTTCTCAGCATATTTTATTACCTATACACCATTTTAAGGATTACATGTATATAAAGTTGTTTTCGTGTATATCCAACAGTTTTCTAATTTATAAAGGATTTCTACAAACGGTTAATGTGAGGTGCGTTCTTTGATAATTTTTGCGCATGTAATGTTTTTGTTGGAGCAAATGAACCTACCTTTATTTTTAATATATTTAAATGGATATTATAAAAAGGGAATCATTTGAAAGTTATGACAATGCCATTTTCAGACAAATTAATCTTTAGGAAATATGATATCTCGTAAATGATATGCATGTATTTGAACACAACTCCGTCTAGATAGCCCCTAATACCCACCCCTTAACTTTTTTATTTCTCGACACATTTAATTAACTCTACATCATTTGATAACTAACGTAATGTAATATTTTTTGCATGTTTTACTGTTTAAAATCCGTACATCCAAACGACTATTACCAGCGTTCAAATTTAAGTGTATTCTTTCAACTTGCTCATTCTTTGTGCGTATATTTTTTTGTTGGAGCAAATGGACTCACATTTAATTTGAATATTTATGAATGGATATCCATAAATAATGTATCATTTGATAGATGAGACAATGCCCTTTTCAAAAATATTAAGTTTATTGAAATCGGATGACAAGAAAGTAAATAGCATGCATTTGAACCTGTTACTTTCAAAACATAGATAATGGTTAGGGACATAGATTAATCCCTGATAATGTCGGACAATGTACCACGTGTATCGGTGGGCGGAGCATAGGTATTCTGGCGTAAGGTCAGTTGTATCAAGCATTAGTTTTTATATAAAAGTTTAAGTAGTCTGGAAAATATAAAACCAATTGATATACAAGGATGGGTTAAATCGTCGTGTGACTTCTCATGTTTAATAAAGGACGCCATTTAAGTTTTTGCTCTCGTACAGGTGTACTGGATCTACTTGTCTACCTAGCGCGATAGACAGTGTCATAACTTTATTTAGTGATTTTAATGATTCTGATTTTGATTCTATTAAATCATCTCTCATCCCTTAGATTTAATAATTGTTTTACAATGATTCAAATTATTGTCAATGTATAATTTTATACATAGATCATAACTTTTGTATTATCCCGGTTATATCGTTTTGGTTGATTACGAAACTATCAGAGGTGAAATCATAGATTTATCGCAACACAAACAAACATTCAATATAAACAACGTGGTCTTAATGATTATTTGTTTGAAAGGAACAGTATAGTTAGTAAGAAATTGTTATATATAGTGAAGATGACAAAAATGATACGAAATGTCGTCCATGTACATGAGCGGAGTACAACATTAAAGTGATGGATTCAGAGTAGGAAATATAATCATATAATTGAACATCCATGAGCAAAACTCATGATATAATTTGATTTATTCAGGCTGCGAATATTCACAATAATGCAGAGTATCACATATGGGTAGTGCTCAAGTGGTAGTGTACGCTTTGGGATTGTTATACACCAGGGTTTAAATATAACCACAGATACCGAACATACCCATATATACATGTATATTAACCTTTGGCCTTTTATATAAAGTAAAATTTTTTATAGATGATAGATATGTACATATTCAAGTCCTTATTAATAAAATGTTCTGTCCATGGGCAAGATAATAATCAGTTCGCTAAAGTTATAAGAAAAACTCACTACGTAAAATGCTAAATCTGAAATTCTGATTTTTCATACATTAGATTACATCCAATGTGCATAATTCTGCTAGGTTTCAAAATTACCATTCTTCATATCTTACATAATACGAGTCATATTTCTGATGTTATGTCACGTACAATTGCGAATAAATTTGTTTTATTATATATTTTTTATAAGCTTGTGGTCTGATGCATATCAAACAATGCTGTTGTTGTAATTCAAAAAACCTTATCTTCCTACAGCTATCTATTGTAAGAATACTATAGTCTAGACACAAGAATAATTTGTCATTATGTTTCCTCTCAAATATTCCCTTTTAATTATTTCTCAATTACCATCCTCTGTGATATCAAGTAATCGACATAACCACTTATATACGTACAAGGTTTGATATCATACATCACACATAAGATTATTCAGGAAACAATATTAATTTATTTACTTTATTAGGGTTTAAGCCTTTTCAATACAGATTATGGTTAGCTCACCTCACATAGCTTTCTATGACTTTTGTCGATAGCAGGTATTCACCAACCTTTCACAATGCCGACCACTTTTTCAATTAACTAATAAACGAATGAAACTCAACTTTTTCGGCTCTGAAAGAAATCAAAATTTATACACAGATAATTGCAATGACAAAATCATTGTAAGCTTTTATGGCCATAAACGACAATAAATAAACAAGTTCAATTATAAGTTTGGGAACTCCTAAAATCGAATTCTAACCTCCATAACCTCCGAACGATGTTATTTTTTGTTTTCGAAACGAATCGTGACTTACATTTTGTTGTGTTCAATCCAGTACATGTGTTGAAGAAATTTCCACTGTTGATTAATATATCAGAGTTTCTTCAGAAACAGTGTGTCTTCAGTTAACGACACATATGACAGATGTCAGTTATTGGTATTGTCCCTGGAATCTCTGGGGTGTTTTACTAAGATTGCAGGTTTGTCTTATTGTCAATGGATGTATTATTATATGAATGACAACAAGTTGTGTAGCTTTGTGTAGGATGACAGTTGGTTTGTTTGTTTGTTTGCTTTTTGTATACAATGTTTTTTATGTGTCTTGCACATCACGCATGCATGTATCGGACAATGGAGAGATATGTATAGTTCAATATGACAATGACAATGACAATGATTTTATTTGTAATAGAAGGCCTCCAGCCCATAATACACACACATAATGTTTTACATAATATAGTGACATAATAATTACAACATGAAAATATAATACAAAAGAAAAGAAGATACAGTAGTATCACAAGTATACAAGTTCAATAGTTATGTATAATTGACATAATAATACACAAAATTAATCTTATTCATAGAGTTTCTAGAGTCCTTTCTCGTAATTTGAATGCCTCAAATATATATTTTGAGATAGAAAATATGATATCACTGTTTTGATTGGTCATTATAGAAATGATTAATTGATCTGTAACAGTACAGTTTAACCAGTCATCTTTGAAATAACGCTGTCTTAGTTCATTGTACAAGGGGCAGACAATCAAGAAATGTATTTCATTTTCTATAGTATCTAAGTTTTGTTTTAAACATATTGGACAGTTTCTTAAGTTTCTATCAATTTTAAGGTTTCTACCCTTTTCTATCATTAGGTGATGACTAGAACATCTAAAGTTAGATAAAGCATGTTTTAATTGATAATTCAGAGATTCAGATAAATATTTTTCTGGATCTAATACACTTTTAAACAGTTTATAACATAAACTTTTTGACGAGGTATTTATATCTCCGAGTAGTTCTTGTTTACAACAGTCTATTAGTCTCTGTTTAAGTATTTTCAAGAATACCCGCGAATCACCAACTTGTCCAGCTATCCAAGCGTACCCAAACCCATATTGAAAAAGTAAACGTTTAATATATGTTGCCCATGTTGTTCTTCCATGTTCATCCAATCGCCTTAACATTATATAACACTGTTTGGGATATCTCGTTGGTGCCATCTCAGTAAGTTTCAACCAGTACTTAATGCATCTTTCATAGTATGAGATTTCTAAAGGTAGGCGACCACACTCACTTAACGCTAATGTATTTGTAACATTTTGATTTAAACAAGCTATTTTCTTGCAGAAACGAATTTGGACCTTTTCAACTGTATTACAATATTGATAACCCCATATTTCGGATGAGTACAAAACTATGGGTTTAACAATTGCATCAAATAATTTAAATGCTTCATGGTGTTGAAAATATCCGAATTTTCGTTGATAACGTAATATCATTGCTGTAGCCTTTGCTGCTTGTATAGCTAATGTATTTATTGTCTTAGTCCATGTTAATTTAGGTGTAAGAAATGAACCTAGATATTTGTAGAAGGAGACCACTTCAATAAGCTCCCCTTTGTAATACCATTTTTCATATGACCGTAGTGGACCACCTCTCTAGAACACCATTATTTTAGATTTGTCTAAATTCAATTTCATACCTGTGGAATCACAAAATTCACTTATTTTATCAATCTGGAACTGAAGTTTTTGTACTGTTTCAGCCAATGACGCAATATCATCGGCAAACATTAAGGCTTGTAAGTCATCTATTTCATCTGATATGAATATGCCGCTACCACATTTTGTCTTTAGATAAGTTACAAGATCATTAATAAAAAGTGCAAAAATAATTGTAGAACTAACACATCCTTGCTTTGTACCAATATTACAATTGAAGAATTTGGTAAGACCTTGTTTTAATTTTTCACATGAATGCAGTTTGCTGTACATACTTTTGAACACTGCAAGTAGTTTACAGTTAGGATCTATACCTTTTCGAATAAGGCTATTCCATATTTGTTCGTGCTTACAGCTATCAAATGCCTTAAAAAAGTCAATGAAAAATACATATAAACATCCATGTCGTTTGGATATATACTTCTGAATTGCGGCTTGCAAGTTAAAGATATTATCTATGGTACTATATTTGGCCCTGAAACCAGCTTGTGATTCGTCGACAATTTTGTAAGTGTCTGACCAAAAAGTGAGTCTATTGCTTAAGATTTTCATGAATATTTTACTTATTGTATTAGAAACAGACACGGCTCTGAAATTATTCGGGTCGAGCATGGATCCTTTCTTAAAGATAGGGGTTATCAAACTTTTGCACCAGTCCTCGGGAAAATCTCCATATTGTAATACATGGTTGAATAAGCTATTTATATATGGTAGTGTTAAATGTATTGTACTACAAAACATGTTCATATTGATTCCATCGCTACCTACAGCACAGTCCCGACGAATAGATCTAATACTATGGTATATTTCATCGTCCGTGATCACGTGATCTAAGATATCTATGTCCCTAGGCTCTGTGATATTTCCAAATATTTGATTTTCAACAACCCCTACGGTATCTTCAAATAAATTTTCGAAGTAATCACACCAAACATTCCCTTGGATTGTATCGTAATCATTTGACTTGCCCTGATAATCACTTTTAATATGGTGCCAAAATTGTTTCGGATTTGTTCTACTTTAACAAGCATTTCACGTTTAGATCTTTGTAGAGATAGTTTTTTGGCGTTACATAAGTTTTTAAACACTTTTTTACAAGTTAAAAGTTAAATAAGCTTCAAGATCCGAGTTAGAGTTTGTGATGCGGAATAGCCTGAGCTTGTTATATTTAATATGTTTGGCATTATTACAATCATCATCCCACCATTCTGGTTGGTTATTAACATAATTACGACGAGTCTTAGGATACGATTTTTTCATAGATTGCGCAGATTTTTGTAAGACTGCTATAAATTCATTTTCACTACCATCCATACCATTCACAGCTACACCGGTTAAGAAGTCACCAAAATATTCCTCGAATTTCGTAACAAACTCATCTTTTAGACCGTCATTCCACTTGTAAATATCATATGGTTTTAAAATATCATTATCACATGTATTCACATTATTTTGATTCTGCTCAATTGTATTTAGGCGTAATACACATACAATAGGGAAATGATCTGATATGTCAGTATCACCTACATAAAAGTCTGCTATTTGAGGGAATAAATCAGTCGATGCTAAAAAATAGTCAACAGTGCTTTTACCATTGTTAGCTATACATGTTATATTTCCATTGTAATCACTGAAACGACCATTTAAGCTGTGAACACCTTTGCTACAGCATAGTTCAATTAGCGATAGGCCATATTTATTACATACAGTATCTGTATTGTTTCGATTCATGCAAAAATTGTCATTCGGATAGCTAACATTGTCATTGTAAACATAATGTATATCATCGTCATGTATGAAATCCTCTAAATCTTTCACTCTGGCATTCAAATCCCCTCCAATTAGAAATAACACTTCACCTAAGTCAGATTCTATTAAAGTAAGTTTGTCATGTAATATTTCAATACCATTACTGTTTAAATGGTCATATATTGGGAAATATTCTGGTGCAATATAGGTAAAGTAAATGACCGTGTTTAAGTTTAATCCAGTAAATTTTTTATCTATATATAACACCACGGTTTCATCGAATTGTTCATATATTTGTATTATGACACCCTGTTCTATCAGCCATTTTTTAACGAAAACTATAACCCCCCTGACCCACGTGTACCTCGGATTAATTTCCTAGGGCTATCGAAAGTTATATATCCTGGCACCAAGTCGGAATAATCATCAATGTTTTTTGCCAAGTTTCACAAACTCCAATTATGTCAAACTCGGAGCAAAAAGTTTTAAAATCAGTAACATCATGAAATTTTCTCAATCCTTGTATATTTATAGAACATAGTTTTAATTGTACTTGTATGTGTGTATTAGGACCTTGACCGTATTCCTATAAATTTAAGTCTGTTTCGGGAATAGGCATTTTGCGGTCCGTATCATACGTATATTTGATTCCATCTACTATAAGAGTGTCATTTCTAAAGAATGCAGACTTGCCATTATCCAGACATTCTTTGTAGAACGGAAATAATTTTGTACGCGCTTTAGTGATATGTTCAGGGAGATCTTCACCAATCCTAAATGGTAGTTACTATCAGCCTTACGTTTAGATCTAAAGGATGCCAAAATTCGATTTTTTACTTTAACACTAGAACATCTGATGAATATTGGTCTGGGTGACGATTTTCCTGGAAGACGATACGCATAGTCAATAGAGTTTTCATCTTCGTTTAGATTGAGGTGATTATTCATGTTAGACAAAACATGTTCATCCGTTTTATTGGAAGCTTCACTTTCTTCTAGATTAAACATTTTAAGATTTTGTTTGCGATTTAGTTTATCTAGTGATTCTTGCTTCCGGTTGGCAGAAGCTAGATTCGTTTCAAGTGTATTAACTTTATCTGACAGGTTTGTGACTTGTTCTGCAAGATCTTCATTTTGTTGTTTAAGTTGTCGATTATCTTCCTCAAGATTTTGCACTTTCCTATCAAGTGTGTCAAATTTAGAATTAAGGCTTTTCACATCTTTATGAATTTCTAATAAAAGTGTTGTTATATTAGCCGATTCATTGCTCGTAGCATCTGTATTTGACAGGTTGCCAGAATTACACTCTGTAGCTTCACTGTTTGATTCTTGTGGTTCTGATCTTATCCAGGAGTCTAATGATGTAGTAATTGGTGTCTCTGTAGACTGTTGACTATATAACTCTGTTGCTCGTGTGGTTCTTTGAGACATTGATAAGCGGGCCCCAGCATTACGTGTTGGCCTTTGCTGTATTGGGGTATTTAATTCCCTTTGATGGGCCGTAGTATTTTCAAAGTCCTTGGTTATTGGTTGACTGTTTTTTACATGTTTAGGTGGTCCTGGATGGGTCTCTATTCCTTGCACTGCTAACAAAAAGAACAGGCAAATACGTATAGTCAATGAAATATTAATAATGTCTAATATCATGGTATTTGCTCTGGGCTGGCCTTTCATTATTCTATGTGGTAGGAATGTCCCTATTCTTGCTCGCCATACACTTATTGAGATACCCATATTGTAAACACAAGTTCATACCATAATAAAGATCACACTCTATATGGACATGTCTATTATGTTTATTCAATGTTGATAACTATTCATCATATGTCAATACAATATATAACATTCTATACAGTGATTAAAGTTGATTACCATGTATATAAGTAGTGAGATCAATTGTATACATTGTATACATGTATAGTTTATAAATTATATCCAAAGTTTAAACTCAACATTATATCCATTTTTTTATTCACTATTGTACAATTCCACAAGTATCATCAGTTTATTCAATTTAATCCAAATATTCCACTGGTATAAAAATTATTGTAAAGTTCCACTGTATAACACTATGAATTTATCATTTATCCCTGCAAAAAAACACGTCCGTATCCATTGACAGTCACTATACCTCCATACTACTGATGTCTCAAATGATGCTACAAAACCAAGTTTTACTACCATGTAGCAGAGTTGCGCACGGAGTATTTTGTTTACTTATCGGTGTATAACTATGCCAAATTCCATAACTCCAACAGTATGTACCAGGGTATATAATGCCATAATTGAGATACTCCTGTGAAAGTTTGAATGAAATCCGACGAGAAGTGTAAGGGGAGTTTTGCATGGAACATTGTTCACGCCCGCCGAATATCACCAATTCAATTACCTTTTTCCTTTGGGAAACATAGATTTGGACCAGTACTGGCATTTAGAAAATAAAATAAGGTATTGATATCACCTCACATTTTACTTATACGTTGTACAAAGTAAGAGTCTGGGTTTGCCCAAGAGTAAGTGCACGACATCATGCCATCTAAAGAGCAAAATTTCAAATTACATTTAATTGGTGTGGTTTCGAATGCTTTAATTCAAACTTACATGCTGACGGAGTGTTTATGCCATGTAGTTTAAATCAGACTTTATGCATTCAAACATTAGTTCTTAGATAATGGCTACAAAATATTAGTCATTAAATAATTCATCATGATCAGTAATCGCGTAAAACTTATTTAACATTTCAGAAATAAAATTGACAAATGAGCACATGTCCTCATTTATTCTTTATTAAGAAGTAAGCCTGACTTGAAAATGTTATCTCAAAACACCATGATTCATTTTAAAAGATGAAAACCACAAACGCCAAGATGAAGACTATAAATGTCCTTTCATCTGATTTTAACGGATATCAAAATTTATTCTGTCTTTCAAACTAAAATCAGATATAAATCGACATGAAAAATTGATACAGACTTCATTAATTATACTAAAAACAGTGTTGTTTTAAAGTTTTTTTCTTTAATTCATGAAGATTGAAATACAATGATGACTTTACAACAGAATTCAGAATTTAAGTGAAATTGTTCTAAAATCTGTTGAGTTAACTCTTTATGCAAGAAAAACTGGAGGATATGCGGAATGATTACGACGCTGGATTGATGATCTTTGAATATCAATAACCACGTTGTTTGTTACAATGGGTGATTATTGATAAAAAAAATGGACTATTAATAATATTGATAAGAGTTAAGATACGTCAGTAAGGAATAAAGATGATTTTTGGAGGGAGCACTCGTAAGATCATTGGAGAACTCATGCAGCAACAATGGCTCTGAGTGACGAAAAGCGCTGCACAGTTTATGTTTTGCTTTGTATACAAGCTTAAATAATCTCAACAGCGTTCATTAAATGGTTGCTATAGATTGAACTAAACTTGGGCATTATCATTATTCTTACATGTACCAAACGAAACATGATAGTGAATGGATTTTACAAATGAAAGATTATTTGCTGCATTTTACACGGCATACAAAAACCAGGCACGCGGATGAGGTGTAAACAAACAAAACCTTTGCAGTATATTGTCCTTTATCTTGATACAAACTGTACCTTTAGCATCCCTAATTGGTAAATATAGTATAAACAGGCACGCAATTAGTATACATCTATAGATTCTTGCATACCAAACTGTTATGTTATCTTGATCAACTCACATTAATGTTCTAGGACATGAAACAATACATCACATGCAGTGACGTCCAAAATTTCTTGAACAATGACCTTTTTTAAGCATTAACTGATTCTCATTTACACATGAGGAAATGAAACAGATATTAATCTGACTAAACTCCAAAATCAACATTAAGTAGCTTATAATAGTATATTTCTATTTTTCAAACCACAGGCGACCTTCATCTCTCGCTCTTATACATATGTACATGTATAAGAACGAGGTATGAAGATTGCCTGTGATTCAAATTACACGAAGTGACATGAATCAGCTTGTAATATAGTAAACTTACTTGTGGTATGCATGCTCTGAAATTTTTCAAAATTTCATTTGTTCAAGAACTTTTGGAGGGCACTGTACAAATAGCACTGTGTAACAAATTGAAAATAGAACAAAGTATATTGTTCAATATACTATGTCTTGTCACGTGATTGTTTGAACTATTCTAATTAAACTGATTAAAGGATCCGATAAAGCGATAATATAGTAATAAAGTATATTAGAAATGTGTGGATGTAATGATTGACGTTAATCATGCGGATGTTTGAACTTTTAGTTAAGTTTTTTCTTCCCATTAACTAAGTTTAATTTGTCATTCATCTAATCAAAGTTTATTTTTACACAGAAATAGATAGTAAACCAATTACAGTGGCTTTTGGTATGTAGGTTTAATTACGCGATGAATAAGTTTTTTTTAGGAATAATAATTTGCAATATTGCCTATAAAACTTTTTGTAGCACAAGGTCAAATCATGGTAACGCTAAAATTCGCTAAGTATTTCTAATTGCATGGCATTTTCAGAGGAACGCAGAACTGAAACGTAACCAAACTTAAAAAGGGAAATAAGAATGACCACAGCATAATAACTTATGAATGGAATGATACATTGTAAGTGATTATATGAACGTTTAAACTCCCTTTCCATAAATCATGCATCTGGTCTGTCCAATTACGAATAAATTACATATCGGTAGTATATAACCTCTATTTGTTATTTTACAAGTATAAGATAGAATTTATATGTATCAAGTTAATTATTTTGCGTGGCTGGGTTGAACAATCCATGATTTAACATTAGCAACTTTTATTAAAGTAAATTTTTTCTATGTATACTATGTAGAACTAATAAATTGTACATGGAACAAAAATTGAATTATCTTCACTTATAACGAATATAACCACTCTGTAATCCTTAGAAACTGCTCATAAAATGTCAGGTCTACGCAAACGTATCCGGAACAGCAACAGCAAAAAAGGCTTTTCACAGAGCTAAAAAGTAAAGAGGGAGATGTTTTATGTTTATAAACTTGTTGTAAAAGGGAACCTTAAATTATACAACAAGGACAAGAACCTAAGGGCTTCTGTCTTTGAATGATATTTCATGATAGCCACAGGCCAAAGAAATGACATCGAATTATTGTAGCGGGGAAAGGTTGATGAATCGAATCACACAAGAGCCAATATTAATTCCATAAGAAAACATATGTGCACGTAGTTGCTTCACATGAAACTGAGATGTTTATTATTTCTTGCAATTGTGGTAGATTAAATTCATTTAGGATGTTTGTCTGTTACAAAAGCAATCCTTTAAACAATGTCTTATTCGAGGATTGATAAACAAATACAAATCCTACGAGTATGAAAATACTTCACATTTTTCAACGTCGCATTCAACACATATATAGGTCATATACACGACGGCCAGCTCTT
Source organism: Mactra quadrangularis (assembly GCA_025267735.1). Classification (NCBI taxonomy): domain Eukaryota; kingdom Metazoa; phylum Mollusca; class Bivalvia; order Venerida; family Mactridae; genus Mactra; species Mactra quadrangularis. The sequence goes on along the minus strand of CM046303.1, from coordinate 8,886,231 downwards.
CCTACTATAGGTTTTTCTGGACACTTTTCTATCACCAGTACTAACTTACCCTACCACGAGGCCGACAACTCATGTATAGGGTATGACCTGCCGCGACCGGGTTTGAACCCGCGATCTCCAGATTCGAAGTCTGACATGCTAACCACTACGCCATGGCCGCGGCTATAAAATACCTAACAGATGATGTACATACATACACGTAAAACCAGATTTTGAACATACTTATCATTATTAAATATCGCCTATAAGTATAAAAGACAATTTAACAATTTAGAATAGAAACTTCTTTATTTAAAGCAATATGCTTTAAGCATTTAAAAGTAGGACATAAGTCATTGAAGAATCTTCAAGATAAATTAATGTAAGGCTTGCAGAAATAGGTAAACAACTAGACGACCTAATTAATTGCTTAGAACAGTCGCGAGAATGAAAAGACGAAAAAAATGATGCGTTTTAAATTGACTTCATTATATATCGCATTTGAAATCAATTTAATTAACCAAGTTCGTGCCTTGCGAATAGAACTTGTCGTTTCAAGAGGAGATTTTATCAATTGAAAGTAGATTGAGAGAAACAACTAAGAAAACGTACATTGTTAACTGTACCGATTACTTGTTACAAAGTATGTTATACAAACAAAACAGGACGTTTCGAATAGATTTCAGATTATAATTTTATTTTCGTGTGTGATTATTTGGAAGTTGTGTTGTATAAAGTCTTATTAACACAATTTAGATATATACGTACATACAAGTTCCTAAATTATGTACGTTTACAAGTGTATGAAGCATGTTATTTACAATAAACTATGTAATAATTCATTTTAAATAGATATTTGTTCTTACAATTAAAGGAGTTGGAAAAAAATTTGACTTATCCTAGTAAAATCTAATAATCGTTTTGTTTCGGAATCAAAATGAACTTGAAAAGAAATTCCATTATAATGAAAAAGCAAATATTGTTATACATTGCATGCTGTTAGCAATTAGAGCATACATGCTCATAAAGTAGTTTATTGTTGAATATGGTAGGACAACTCTGTTTTGATGATATCCCCATCATTTAACATAATAATCTTTGCATTTTCGTACATGAAAAATATGTTTGTTTATGAACTTGTATGGACTTATTCATTGGTCTCGAAAAAATAAATGTTCTCACCTCTTCTTAAGATAAAAGCGTTTGCTATAAGCAACTGCATTTAGCATCCGATTGTATATTTTCTGTCATGAAACCCATGTGTATATGTCCGATGTTTAATTAGAGATTTCAGAGGCAGAAGTTTCAGTAATATTCTGAAGCCATTTGACTAAAAAACAGCGATCACGAATCTGAACTTTATAGACTGTACACTATATCAAAAGTGTGAGATATCACGCCAAGAAGTGATTTCCATTTTCCATTGAGAATTGCCTTAAAGAAATAAATGTAGAGAAAAACAAAACTAGAAGATATAGTCCAGATATATTTCAACACTTAATTTATTATTCATTTAAACTCAATGCAAATTGCGATACAATTTTATTTGAACTAGAAATATTTTTTAAATTAGAAATGACACCTTGATGCACTGATTTTATACCGATTGAAATAAAACAAGAATTTGCACAGTTTTTTAATATAATTCTAAATTAGATTGTTAATAATAAATCAATTATAAAAATCTAATGCAACAGTTCAGATAACAATCTCTGATTAGATGTTAATTTTTATCATTATTATTAATACTCCATGTTTGCCAATAATCCCAACGGTTACAAAGAGTTCAAACTAACGTGAATATTGATATACAAAGATCATCAGTGCAGGGTCGTTACCACTCTGCATCACCTCAATTTTTTCTTGCATAAAAAGCTAACCAATACTATTTGACAAATCAGCAAAAGAGCTTTAAACGAGTTTATATTCTTTGTATAAATTGAAAACAAACTTCAATTCTTACCAAGTTACCATGAATAATCGCTGGAATATATTGGTAGTATTTTTGACAAGCCAATAAACACATAAACCATTTAGCAACCACCAAAGAGTTCCATTGGATTCGATCGTAGTGAATTTGAATAACTAATTATTTATGCCAGAAATATTTCATACAATAAATGTAACTCTAATTCAGTAGGGACAGTGCTCCAGTGGTTGGACGCGTGATTGAGATGTCTGGTTAAGTACCAACAAGTGGATTGCTAAATTGATAGACAAAATAAATGTAATAATAAATATACCAAAGGTTGTTTCAGGTGATTGGGGTTTAAACGAAAATCTTTATAAATTAATCATCTTAATACAATGTTAAAGTTATATAGTCTAAGATATTCATTTGGAAATAAATGGTATCATACATTTTATGAACATTTAAAAATCACTATAACTTTCATTAAGTGAATGAATAATTTCTCCAAAATTTTAGTTTAATGAATTATGTCTTATTGTATATTACAAATAACTACTGCATCAATAAGTTATCAGTTTTACCATTGTGACTGACAACGTTTCTTACAATACATAAAAACTCATAACACATCTTGCTGACAATTTATAAGTATCTATAATAGTCTAGACATAAGATTAATTATATATATCATATTAACTCTATAAATCTTCATTTTCTTGCATATTTGCTGCAATTACGGCGTCATTAAAATGTCAACCACTTTTTGTTATTATTTTAGTGTAGATTTGATAGATTTTGAATGTTGAATGTTGATTAATATTACAGAGTTTCTTCAGAAACATTGTTTCTCCAGTTGACGACACATTTGACAGATGTCAGTTAGTGGTATTGTCCCTGGAATCTCTGAAGTATTTCACCAAAATTGCATGTTTGTTACAATACCAGTAAACGTAATATTATGAATGGCAACAGGCTTAGTGTCTTTTGATTGGATTAATTGTTTTGTTTGGGATATTTTTGTGAAATGAAGTTGATTTCCTTTACAAATTACGATTGCATTGGACAATGATATGTATCATATTCTAAGGTGGGCTTTTAGTAATAAAACGTTAACATTTAGTACTGAATCATCAACTCATTTTATTATACAAAATGAACGAAAACAAAAATTAAAGGTTATGAATGGCATCAAGTTTTGTGTCTTTTGATTGGATATTTTTTTGTGGGCTGGGAGGGGTATTTTTGTGAAAATGAAGTTTGATTTCTCTAAGAAATTACGATTACATCAGACATTGGCAAGTAACGTAATTATTCTTAAATGGGTTTTTAGAAATAGAACATTAAAGTCAGTACTGGTTATTACATAACTACTGCAACCATAAACGGGTTTTAGTATACATGTATTACATGAAAATATAGTCAAAATGTAGACATAACAGTACAATATATGTATTGGACTCAAAATGGAAGTTCCACTCGCATTGCTTCTTTTATGTTATTCAAACAAGATACAAAAACATTCATGTGCAATGTAAAATAAAAGAACATTCTAGTGTCAAAGTATGCAGCGCTGAATGTGGGTAAGTTTTTTTTAATGTTTGTGTTTCTTAAAATTCTGAATATAACAAATGAATAAGATAATGAATCTTTCGTAATGATGTAATCAACCTTTGGCAACAATAATGATGGACGTATAACGTCCCTATTTATATCCTTGCTTCATATGCATTGTTACTTCGTACTTTATGTTTTATTATGCCACGTTCAATCATGATTCATCATCAACTTGATACGATTACATAACTTCAATAATTATATCAACCTCTCGTGACTAGTGAGATAATTCAATTTGTAAGAATGTTAACTTATGCTATTATTTATCAGGATTACATGCTTTTATAGAAATAATTACGAGAACTTCGCCTTTATTGATTTCAGTAATGAATGACTTAATTAAATTATGTTGTTTTAATAAAAGTTATAACTAATTATGTACTTGCATCATGTATTCCATTCAATACTTCTAACTATTCCTTTAATTACAAAAATAATCACAATAACAATCAATTAAAACAATAAAATTATGTCAATATAAGAAAACGCATTCATGTTGTGTCGTAAACTTTATACATGTAGCAACATCATGTTTTCATCCTCCAAAGTGATAAAATAGACTATTTATATAAAACTCAAAACACTGTAGACATAGCAGCAATTTAAGTACAGATTTGACTAATTTGTAGTCGTTTTAAAACATTAATTTGATTATGACAGCAATATTTCAAGTGCCAATTTTAACACAACGTTATATTGCATTATTAAATTTTGGACATGTTACTGTAAAAATGAAATCTTGATACTTTGATGAATGTAACAGTTATAATATTCCTAAACGCTAAGTGACAGTTCTATGAAAATAGACATTTCGGAAAATTATGTAAATATAAAAACATAACCGATTACTTGTTGAAAAAATCAAGGAATATAAGATTCCTCACAATTTAGAAAGTTCCATTATGTTTAATTTACTGTGTTTTTACAATTCAAAACTTACTTAACAGACATTTCCGGAGTTTCTTTGACTGTATGTTTTTCAAAAATGAGTTTGCATTTGTATCTGTCAAAATGGATTGAAAGTCATATTATTAATTGTTTAAAATTGATTACGCTGTACACTTTATGATCAAGTTTGTCAACATTTTAGATATAAGGAATAAGTTAGATGTTTGAGAAAAAAGGGTAGAATAACTCAAGTCAGGGATAGATGTCACGTTAATATACATAGTACACGTATGATTATTTTTTTTCTAAACTGTCAAAACATGATTTTTACGGAGACTTCGCGTTCTTTGTCTTACATTCGTGATATTGTGATTGTGTGTATTCAATCACTGTGAAATTATTCAAAATTTGACAGATGTGAAAACATGGACTATAATAACCTGTTTAGTTGCCTTATTTGTAACCAATCTACCAAAACACAGATTTGTTCAAACGTGGGCTCATTATTGAACTAGTGTACAATAGTAAACCAAGATCAACATTATCTTATCGTCTTTCTAATACCCTAGACCTGAAAAGTTTTTGGATTTACTACATGCAGTTATATTGCTCTCTTCGAGCTTGAATTCATTTAAGCACCCAATAAAGGTACCAGTAAAGGTGAGGGGGAATTCAAAACAGAGCTATACTTCTTTTTTTAATTCTGCATGTTATGTATGAATTGATGCGTAAAAAAACATGGACCTAGAATTTTCATGATTAAAACTAGATCTTGAAACACTTACTGTATTACTCAAAGATGATTGAAATGTTGATTAAAATACAATATTATGAGAAACAACAATAAGAAAACTGTTGGATAAGACTGGATAAATCAAGTAATATGTATTATGAACAGGTTTGTGTCTTGTCCATAGAGAAAGCGATAAACCATTGTCTATTGAAAACTTTTCTCGGTCCAAGGAAATTAAAATAGACGTTGAGACATGCAGCTGCAAAATCTCACTGATTAAATTGAAATGTGTTTTTGTCAATAAGCTTTCTATGGACTTTTTTGCCGTAGTTTGAACAGAATGTATCTCCAGGAATAATTATAACACAGTTGTATCAAGCGTTTGTTTTTATATTAAAGTTTGAGTAGTCTAGAAAATATAAAACCAGTTGATATACAGGGATTAAATCGTCGTGTGACTTCACATGTTTAATAAAGGACACAATTTAAGTGTTGCTGGTGCATGGGTACTGAATCTACTTGTCTACCTAACGCGAGAGATAGTGCCTTTACTTTAATGACATGTTTTATATATATTTTACTGCTAGTTTTCAAAGTAACATTCCTTATATCTTACATTATACAAATCATATTTCTGATGTTATATCACGCACATTTGTGAATAAATTTGTTTTATTTTATAATTTTTTATAAGCCTGTGGTCTGATGCATATCAAACAATGCTGTTGTTGTAATAAAAAACCTTATTTCCCTACAGTTATCCATTGTATGAATATTATAGTCTAGACATACGTTTAATTTTTGTTATGTTTCCTCTCAAATCTTGCTTTTTTAATTTTTTGTCAATTACCATCATCTGTGATATCAAGTAATCGACATAACCACTTATATTCGTAAAAGGTTTGATATCATGCATCACGCATAAAATCATTTAGGAAACAATATTCACTTATTTACTTATTTTATTCCGTAAAAATACAATAATTCCGTTTCAATACAAATTATGGTCAGCTCACCTATCATAGCTTCCAATGACCTTTGTCAAAAACAGGTATCTACCAACCTTCAACAAGGCCGACCACTTTTCCAATTACCTAATGCATGGAGGAAACACAACATCTTTCGAATCTTCAAGAAATAATTAATCATTCACCCTTAATAGAGAATTTCAATGACAAAATCATTATAGGCTTTATTGATTAAGAAAAGCCATAAATAAACAATGCTCATCATAATTTTGCAAACTCATACAAACAAATGACCTCCGGACGAAGTTAATTTTATTTACGAAAAGAATCGTGACATGTATTATGTTGTGTTCAAACCAGTGTGTGTTGTGACGAGATATACGCCGTTGACTAATATATCAGAGTTGTTTCAGAAACATTGTGTCTTCAGTTGACGGCATATTTGACAGATGTCATTTATTGGTATTGTCCCTAGAATCTCTGGGGTGTTTTACTAAGATTGCACGTTTGTCTTAATGTCAATGGATGTATTATTATATGAATGACAACAAGTTGTGTAACTTTGTGTAGGATGACAGTTAGTTTGTCTGTATGTTTGTTTTTGTATACAATAGCTTTTGAAGTGTCTTACATATCACGCATGTATCGAACAATGGATGAATATTTATACGCAAATACTACTGATGTCTTCTTATAACTAACCATGGATAACAAGTGATAGGATGTGTTCCAAAACCAAGTTATTCTGCCATGTAGAGGAGTTGCGCACGGAAGAGTTTGTTTTTACTTAAAAGTGTATTACTATACCAAATTCCATCACTCCAAAAGTATGTACCAGGATATATAATGCCATAATAAAGATACTTCCGAATAAGTGTGGCTGAAATCCGACGAGAAATGTAAGAGGGGTTGTGCACAGAAAATTGATTACGCCCGCCCAAATATGATTTGGGAAACATAGATATAGACCATTACTGGAATTAAGAAAAAAAGGTGTTGATATCTCCTCATATTACTTTATACGTTGTAAAAGTTAAAAAGAGAAAAATGCCTGTGTTTGCCCAAGCGTAGCTCTATAACATCATGCATTTTAAGAGCAAAAATTTTTAATTTACATGTAATTGGTGTAATTTCGAATGCTTTAACTCAAACTGACGGAGTGTTTATGTCATGTAGTTTACATCAGACATTATGCACTCAAACATTAGTTCTTAAATAATGGCTACAAACATAATTACTACATTATTCATCAAGATTGCGCAAAACTTATTTAACATTACAGTAATAAAACTAACAAATGAGAACATGTCCTCATTTATTCTTTTTTAAGTTATAAGCCTGAATCGAAAATGTTAACTCAAAACACCATGATTTATTTTAAAAGACGAAAACCACAAACGCCAAGATGAAGCCTATAAATGTCCTTTCATCTGATTTTAGCGGATATCAAAATTTATTCTGTCTTTCAAACTAAAAAGAGATATAAATCGACATGAAAAGTTGATACAGACTTCATTAATTATACTAAAATCATTGTTGTTTTAAGTTTGCTTTTCTTTACTTCATTAAGAATGAAATACAGTGATGACTTTATAACGGTTTATCAACAGAATGCAGAATTTAAGTAAAATTGTTTTAAGAATTGTTTAGTTAACTCTTAATGCAAGAAAAACTGGAGGATATGCGGAGAGGTTACGACGCTGGATTGATGATCTTTGAATATCAATAACCACGTTGGTTTGTTACAATGGGTGATTATTGACAAAAATGGACTATTAATAATATTTATAAGCGTTTAGATTTGTCAGTCAGAGATAGAGATGATGGGAGCAAATGGCTCTGAGTGACGAGATGTGCTGTAAAGTTTATATTTTGCTTTGTTAACAAACTTAATTAATCTCAATAGCGTTCATTTAATGGTGGCTGTAGGTTGAAATTAGTTTGGATATTATTATTCTTCCTACCAAACGAAACATGATAGTGAATGGATCTACAAATTGAAGAATATTTGCTGCATTTTATGCGGCATACGAAAATCAGGCATGCGGATGAGATGTAAACAAACAAAACCATCACAATATAGTTTTCTCTTTATCTTGATACAAAATGTACATTTAGTTTCCTTAATTGGTAAATATAGTATAAACACGCACGCAATTAGTATACATCTATAGATTCTTGCATACCAAACTGTTATGTTATCTTGATCAACTCACATTAATGTTTTTGGACATGAAACAATACATCACATGCAGTGACGTCCAAAATTTCTTGAACATTGACCTGTTTTAAGCATTAACTGATTCACATTTACCCATTACGAAATGAAACAGATTTGAGTATTATTAAACTCCAAAAATTAACATTAATAACACTAGTTTACAGATTTGGTATATTTTTTTCTATAATTTCACAATAGCATTCAGTGTCTGTAATTATGTCAAAAAGATTATTTTTTTATTATTTTAAGACAAACTGACCTATATGTTGCAAGAAATATACAATAAAAGTCACAAAAATGCACTGTAAGTGTCCATACCGTGACATATGGGGAAAATATTTACTACATGAAACTCCATAATTTGTAGCAGTATGCCAATTTGCACTAAAATTGTAATTATCAGGACACTACTTTCCTGCTTTCAAACACATTTCCGTACAAATTTTGATAATTTTAAAAAATGTTGATATTTAAGTTAAAATCTGTGAATGAGTATCTGTAGTACATCACAGCATATTTCCATTATTCAAACCACATGCGATCTTCATCTCTCGCTCTTACACATATGATTATGTATAAAAGCGAGGTATGAAATTGTCTGTGATTCAAACTACACGAAGTGACATTATAGTAAACTTACTTATGGTATGCATGCTCTGAAATTTCTCAAAATTTCATTTGTTCAAGAAAATTTGGAGGGCACTGTACAAAAAGCACTGTATAAAAATTGAGAATGGAACAAAAGTATATTGTTCAATATACTATGTCTTGTCACGTGATTGTTTGAAGTGTTCTAATTAAACTAATTAAAGGATCTGATAAAGCGATAATATAGTACTAAAGTATATTAGAAATGTGTGGATGTAATGATTAACGTTAATCATGCGGATGTTTGGACTTTTAATTTACATTTTTCTTCCCATTAACTAAGTTTAATTTGTCATTCATGTAATGAAAGTACATTTTTACACTGAAATAGATAGTAAACCAATTACATTGCCTGTTGGTATGTTCCCGCTAGGTTTAATTGCGCGATGAATAAGTTTTTTAGAATAATAATATGCAATATTGCCTTCAAAATTTAAAAACAATCAACTGAGTTAATACCAGTAACTACATCAAAGTAAAATAGAAGTTAAATTAAACTAAAACACACATGTTAAAGAATCGGTTAGTCCTGTTTGTCAATAGTGATAAGGAGTGTAAGTAACGCAAAAATCACAACTAACAGTACATACATTACCAATAAGATTAATTAAACGTGATTTTTTCTTGCCTTGTGGAACTAGACATGAAAATCAGTAAGCGAAGGTGTTAGAACAAATCACAACACTAAGAACAACAACCAGGACATAAGATATAGCTTCCTTTATGACGAGCAAGGTAGAGCAAACTCTTTACTTCCTGATATGATAATTATATGAGTTATTTCCATATGATCAGCGAAAACGTGTTGATTATGTACCATATTCTCTGGAGTTGAAAATTGAGATTTGCTTTGAATAACAAAGATAGTTTTTTGCACCAACAAGAATATTCATCAATTTGTGCACTGAACCACAGCAATTGTATCACTGATAAGAATTTGCAATTCAATCAAGCTGCAATTTTATTCAACATTAGCAAACCTTTCAACAACGCCACAAGAAGACATTGTAGAATTAATTTCGAAAGGCAATCAATATAAAAGAGAATATATGAATTGATTGTAAAAATAGTCTTAAATTGTTGGTAAATTTTCAAGAAATGGCTGGGCATTTGTAGTATTTATTACCTCTACTGGTTTTTTTCATTTTGGTAGGAACATCCAGTGTAAAAATTAACAGATCGTTGTCTCTAAAAACTTTTCGTAAGCCTTTCCCACAAATTCTTGTTCAACGCCACGTGAAAGTTGAAGCATTCCATGAGCATTTATTAGTGTCTTGCTCAAGGCCACGTAGCGGCCTGTTCCGGAACATTTTTTTAGTGTAGAACAATTTAGTGAAGGACAACTCGAAGTTCATGAAAAAAGAAGCAGTTTCGTCTAAAAGGCAATATTCTAATTTCTAGATTCTGTGGCATTTGTCTCTTCACGTGTCACATGATCTATAATCGTACGTCACTAATGGACGTTTAATATTGTATTATCAATGTGTTAGATATAATCAGACAATGGAGTCAGATAATGTTTATTACAACAAACAGATATCATTATACCACTAGACGGATGTAATTAAAACAAGTGTATACACTATTCCATTTACAGAACAATGTCACTAATGATAGTTTACATTTGTTAAATTGCTTTCTCTCTATTCTAATCTCTCTTTCTACACTAACAGTCATCATTTAATCTAACTGATTGTAGATTTATATTGGGATCAGATGGAATGTATAATTATATCACGGTCGTTCATTAGGTCTGATACAGGTCCGTGATGAAATGGATATAGTATGAAATTAAAACAATCGAGTTTCTAGCAAAAGTTTTGTATAACTTCAGCGTCGTTCTTATGAATGACACTCAACATGTAATAGAAAAATTATATTAACTCTCAACTTTGTGATAATTTGTTTAACAAGAAAAACACATATGTATGTAAATAAAAATAAACATATTTTATTTTGTGTGTTAAAATTTAAAGTAAACATCAGTCACAGATCAATCACTCTACCATTTCTTGTTTGCACCTGAAAAAGAAATATTCTGTCATAAGTGTAAAATATCATTAACATTGTAAATATTGTGCATATTTTGCAGGCTTTGTTCTGTTCTGTTCTTGTTTTAGATATTGGGACTTGAGAATTGTTTTATTCTCAAGTGAAAGCTGCTAAATTAATGAGGATTTTGAAAAAGTTAAAACTTTTAACTACACTGATTTAAAATGTCACATCGAAGTATCAAATAAATGAACTGTTCCTTTGTAAATGAACATATAGATTTCGGAATGAAAGAGGAAGACTATCTCTATTAGCTTTGATATCGACTTGTAAGTACGTACACAAGTATTCTATTTGACTAGCAGAATTAACGGATTGCAAAGTAGTTATAGGGTATACCGGTTAATATAGTCATTAGCACATCTGTCAGTTTAAGACTGAGTTATAAGTTTGTCATACTTGTCATAAGTTTTATGATGCATAATATTTATTTGTGACTAACATAAATTACATAAATAATGAATTGTCTTAATTCTAGATTCGTTAGATATATTAAATATATCATATTTATATGTTACTAGTAACTGATAGCTCGAAATTATCAAATATTATAATGCATTTTTAGAACGTTTGTTTCATTAACTAGAAATAGTACGTTGACATACCTAATTAATCTAATCACTTCTTGCATAAACACCCAAAATACCTCCGGCACATTCATCATCATCATCACTCATATTATCATCATCTTTCTTATCATCAGAAGCTTTGTTATCATCATCAGCAACATTTATATCATCATCTGCAGGATTCATCATGATCTGTACTACATTCTCGGCTACAATCACGTTGTCAACTACTTTCTGGAGTTCTGTTGTATTTGTGCTAATCTTGGCAAGTGATTCTACGTCTGCAAGAATATTAAATTTAACAAAATGATTAACTTAAAAAGAATTAAAGTTAAAAGTTAAAGTGCGGTTTAAAGTCTGCTTCCATATACGTGTTCAGCCAACTTTACAATCTTGTACGATAACTCCTGATCACTGAAATCACCCTCAGGCAGGCGATCCCTCACAGTACCCATTTACATCTGGGTGGAGTGGAACAAGTGTAGGTTAATTTCTTGCTCAAGGAAATTAGCAGTGCTGCCAGTGGGGATCGAACCCGAGACCTCTCGATCCGAGACCACTGGACCACTGCTCCTCTAATATAAATGTATCATTATAAAAAACAGTAATGTGATAACATTTTGCAGGCTTGCAATTTCAGACTTAAGTACATGGGTGAACAATGTACATAGATTATTGTTCAATATTTTATTCGTCATTTTGTAACATGAGCGTTCATTATTGTGTAATTCAAAAATATTTTATATGTTTAATTTCTAAACTGTGTTAAGTTCAAATGTTGTTTTCAGTTGAATTTCTTTTGAATACATTGAGTTACGGATATACAGGAACATAATATACATACATATCATACAGTAATATAGTTTTAAGAAACAAAACTACTTACATTCATTTGCTTTCTTTTCTATGAGATCGTTTTGTTGCTTGGCTAGCATTTCTATTCTAGTTCTTTCCATCAATTCCATTCTATTTTTCTCAACAAATTTCAATCTTCTTTCTTGAAATGATTTAAATCGTGCCTCATCTATCTTCTTCCTTAGTTTATTTTCAGCTTTGATGTAGGCTTGTTCTGATACAGGAAATTCTTTAATAAGTTGTCTGAAGATTCTCATGTCTTTATAGGGAGATACTGGGAATTCAATGTCTGAAAGTAAGCAACAAACTATTTAGCCCAGTTAAAGCATGTACTTTTATGGTACCACAATATCTTATATCAAAGTCGCATCAAAGGGTTGATGTTTAAAAGTAACTATTTCTGCATAGGTTGGAGCGAAAAGGGACAAGGAGCAACGGACTGCTATTTTGCTTTAAATTAGTCACTACTTCAACAATTATTATCTGAGCACTACATCTATTATATTGGTGCAGACATACGATTATTTTGTAAAGGTAATATCTCAAGTCTAATGCAAACGTGTACCAGTTTTTTTAAATATCAAACTTAGCGTTTTCGGGAATTCAATTTTTACTTTTTCTTCTAGGCATTGGCCGATTTGAACTTATAGTCTTCGATATCAATAGACACTATACACTAGGAATTATTTATCACATTTGTCAAGGTATGAGAAATCTTATATGTACATACCATATGGTCGGCTGACTTCTAGATCATAGAATATGTTATATGGTGTTCTGTAATCAGCACAGGCAAGTATGGTGTACTGTACATGCTCTCTATGAAAATATCTTCTAACTGGGTGTGTTACAATTGTTGATGTGTCTCTGTTAACATCATGGTGATCTGTAATATGATAATACACTATAGTAAATACATTGCGATTATTAAACATGTGTCTGTAGCAGAATTTACTTAATATATGATTAATAAATAAAATATGCTACAATTCGAATTATTTTCGTTTTTAAAATTTAGAATTTAGATACATATACCCGGCAATTTACAAAATGTTGGTATTGAACAATAATACGACATGTGTTAAGATATGAAAATGCATCTAGGTATGTACAGAACAAGTATACAAATGCACAAGACTCATGAACACGTAACCAAGGATGCTTCAATTGGTTCAATACAAAACATGAGTAAATTATTGAAAATACCATAACAATATCAATGTTATTGTTATACATACCTTTCATTTCCCATAAAGAACCATTTGGTTTAAAATATTGAATGTTCTGCATAGTTAGTATAACTGTAGCATCAAATAATTCAAGCGCAAATATCAACGTCTTTATCTTTCCAACTTCCGCCCGTTACTAAGCTGGTGACGTTGGACGTTCTATGACGTATGTGACGTCGATTAACGTCATGAAACAATGTGTTCAAAATCGTTTTGGATAATGGTGTCAATAGGTTGTACGCCATAGGCGGTCGGCACGGTTTCGAGTCAAATACCCTATGTAGCCACCTATATCGCAAGAACAAGAACCATTGTGATTATAATTTATTCTAATTACAGTTGAACGTGGAAAAATAGTTTAAAGCATAACCTCAACAAGCTGTCAAAAATGCTGATATTTGGACTGAATCAACGCAATCAGGCCAAGAGATGTTTAGTATCGCTACAAGGGACCGTTTAAAATCGTACAAGGTGTAAAACTTTTAAGCTTTTTGAATAATTCTATTTATACATTCTGTTTTACAACAAAATTTGACTATGTGAAGTAATGACTTTTAACTATATACGTTTAAATGGTGAAAAGTGGCAGAACGATTGTGTTTGCCTTGATATTTAAGTTTAAAATAATCCTCATCAATATATGAACAATTATTTTGTAAAATTGTATATCATCTTTTGAAAACAACACAATTATGGTCTATACTGATCATATCGTGATTCTCGATCTACGTTATTCTCTGGGTACGAGAATGATAGTGGTATACCGTCCATTTTTATAACATCATCCTCGTACCCAGAGGTAACCAAGTTTCTTGATCTAATTTGAGAATCTTAATAACCTCTTGGTACGAGAATGGATACGATGCGATACGATGCAATTTTAATTGTAAAATGCTTCCGTTGTTGGGTGGTTATGAGCGCTGTCTTTAAATAATTTAACTTGGCCTCTTACGGTCAGATGGTTCGAGCCCAGCGTCGTCAAAGACTGATTATTGAATAAAGTAGAGCAGACAGCCGCTGCTTAAAAAGAATGAAGTATGGAAGTACATGTATATACCAGTTCGTTCTGTTTAGGAAACATGGTTAGGTATACAGTTCGTCTAACACACATGACTTGGTCTTTTGAAAATGAGCATAAAACTCAAACCACTAATTTAGTAGAACAGAACAGAACATATCTTTATTATTCTCTAATTTAACGATACAGTCATGGGACTGTCAAATACGAGTGTATACAGCTCAAGTATATTCATTCATCATGCCTTGCTATTTGCACTATTTTTATTATTTTCTGTCTTTCTAGCTTCTATTCAGTTCAAATCTAGTGGCTATTATCTAGCTGCTATTATACACAAATTTCCACGCGATTTGATTCCATTAATGATAAAAACGATAATATTCATGATCAATGAACAAATGTTATTACACTAAGAGACGTGTTTAATTACTAAGAAATCTTTATTATTCAGTCAGATTTTTCAAGAAGAAATATTTTCATTTGTCGTAAATCCCAGACAATTGGTTTTTTTAACCAAAGTATTCATGAGTCGTGAAGGACACATATAGTTTCAGTGGTTATCATTAAAACAACATAATTGTATAGTAAAAACCCGATGTCAACAAGTACATTTTAAAGCGAGCATTTTGCGTTCATATTGAAGTTCAGAATCAATGAGGAGCCCTTTCAGACTTTTTCGTCGATGCTCTACGCAAAATTATATATATTATATATCAAGTGTTCCCGAATGTGTCAACAAAATAAACTTCATATAATATCTTTTTTGAGTATGAGTTAAACTAAATCAGTGGTGCTTTTCACAAAAATTCTTACGAAAAAAATCTTCGTAAATCAAAAGCAAGAAACCCTAATAATACGCTTATTTTTCGGCTTATCAATTCTGAATATTAAAGAATTGTGTAGAATAGTGTATACCTTTTGATTATCATATCATAGTTATGCTTATTATCCGTCTGACTTTGAAGTGCTAATTATTCTTAACGAAACTTTTAAGTACACCGATTTCAATGTTGTCAGAAATTTTCATTTTTCATTATTTATGTCCGATCGTTTATGGAAATGCGTATAGGACTATACTGTCGTCTGCTTGCATGGTTTTTATGCTTCTTAATTGATGCAAAATTGGGTTTGTCGTGCATGTGCCGAAAAGCGGAAATGCGCATGTGCTTATCGTGCAAAAATTGCACGTTGTCAGGTCTTTTGCCAGACGGTGCGTCACCTTTTTGATTTTACCCTTGAATATTTTTTGTAACTTTTTGCACCACCATCCCCACACTTGACAATCCTGTAACCTGCATTTATTTTGTTTGTATCCTTAACTTTAGTAATTGTACCGTCATGTTGTTGTTTTTTGTCATAATTTGTTCACATGTCTTTACCATGTTATTGTAAACTGTGACAAAATAAAAGATCTGTTATGTTCTGTTCTTGCAGAATAAGACTTCTATGTTGCTTAATTTCTGTTCAATCAAAACAATTAGGAAATCTCCCATGTTCAACGCATGCGTGACAAAATGGTTTTGCATTGATAAAGTAGCATGAAAACCATGAATTCAAAGCAAAGGTCAGTATGGTCCAAAACACATTCCCATCATCGATCAGACTTTAATGTTGAAAAATAAGACTTCCTACAATACTGAAATCGGAGTACTTAGAAGTTTCGTTAAGTATATTATATGAAACTGACTTACGTAGATTTTTTTCGATAGAATTTATGTGAAAAGCACCACAGTATATTGTTTAATTTCGATAAAAAATATAAGAAAATAAACCGACCAAAATTAAGTAATAACTGCAAGTGATAAAGGTGGCAACATAGGGTTTTTGACTCGGAACTGTGCCGGTCGTCTATGGCATACGATCTATATGGAGACCATTGTTTATCAAGAGGTTGTACATATTGTTTTATGACGTATTTATGTTGTAAACGTGTTTAATCATTTACTCATGTTTTGTATTGAAACAATTGAAACATCCTTGGTTACGTCTTTATGAGTCTTGTTATACTTGTACATCTGTATATTATATTTATGTATAGATGTAGGTATGATTCTATATTTTGTAAAAATACAGAATTATTACTCTACATTCAAGGTTTGTTAATTACCGGGTGTGCTTAATTTAGTTATACAATACAGGGCGGATCCGGCAGGATATTTTTCTAGGGGGTCCGAACTTTTCTAGGGGGGGGGGGTCCGAGCTTTTCTAGGGGGTCTGAACCAGAACCTCAACCACATTATACACATTTTGCAGACAAAAATGCAACATATTGATAATAAAAACTACATTTACCATTAAATCTATGTTAAGCTCCGAGATCCGGACCCACCCCCCTGACACCCCCGCTGGATCCGCCTATGCATTTAAATGAAGATAATTCCAGCTACAGTATATCATATTTCTTAATTATTTTCCACAATGTTTTAACTATGTTTTTGTCGGTCATAATGAATTGTGCTTTATAAAACATGTTTAATATCCGAAATTTATATTTGATATGTTATTACAGATCACCATGATGTTGACAGAGACACATCAACAATTGTAACACACCCAGTTAGAAGATATTTTCATAGAGAGCATGTACAGTACACCATACTTGCCTGTGCTGATTACAGAACACCACATATCATATTCTATGTTCTAGAAGTCAGCCGACCATATAGTATGTACATATATGAGTTCTCATATTAGGAATAATAATAATAAAAAAAAAACTCTGAGCATAACTCTTTCAATGTATACTTTTCTAGAGTCTACTGATACCGAAGACAATAAGTTCAAATCGGTCAGAACATGTACCTGGTAGTACCTTATCCATTTTCTGAGTTCTTGAATAATAACTAGTTGATCTTTTGTAATACTGCTAATAAAACATACTGCTAGATGTTAGATTGCTGCAATTGATACCAATCCTATTTCGATAGGTGTCATGAAACCAAACCATGAAATTGTCAGGAAAATATAAGATGCTCTGGCTCTGATAAAAGTGTGGTTATTCATAAACCGTAGATATAACTTACAAGATCCTACAGTACATGACTCTACCAACCCGCAATAAGTTCATAGAACCATATCTGATTCTTTGAATAACCTCCAACAGCACATTGCATCACCAAGTACAGTTGCCCTTCCTTAAAACACCATCTTGCTAAATACTTTGCCTAACCTACTATCTCTTTGTTTCAAACTTATGTTATATTGATTTCTTTTTCTCTGATTTTTAACATGCGTTTGTCTTAGAGCGCATCATTTTATTAAAATACAAACCGTTGAAGATAGTTATTAGTGAGGAAGAATATATTGTGGTATCATAAAGGTACATATAACACACCTGTATTTATGGACTAAACATTTAATTTATTATTTTCAGACATTGAATTCTCAACATCTCCATATAAAGACATCAGAATCTTCAAACAAATTATCAAAGAATGTCCTGTATCTGAACAAGCATACACCAAGGCTGAGGCCAAACTAAGGAAGAAAATAAACAAGGCAAGCGTTCAATCATTTCAAGAAAGGAGAATGAAATTGGTAGAAAAGACTAGAATGGAATTTGTGGAAAGAACTAGAATGAAAATGCTAGCAAGGAAACAAAACGAGATCACAGCAAAGAAAGCAAATGAATGTAAATACATGTAGTTTTTTTATGTATTACTGTATCATATTATATGTACCTGCTTATCAATAACTCAGATGCATGTTTACTGTAGAGGTTTGTGAAATGAAATAAGCATTTGAAATATGATTCAGAGGCAGACCAGACTCAATTTAGACAAAAAGTAGATGTAGTTTTACTCAACCAGACGGTAATGAACACTTATACAACAAAATTATAAATATTGAAAATGATTGATGTACATATTTTATCTTTGTGCTTGATTTATGATATTGTTTAGTTAAAATTTGCAAGCTTGCAAAACTGATTTTGATTTGCTATTGTTTTAAATATGTTATAGCTATTTATATAGTTTTAATTAAATAACCTTGCAGACGTAGATTTAGTTGACAAGATTACAACAAAAGCGACTGACTTCCAGAAAGTAGTTTACAACATTAATAAAGCAGAGAATGTAGTACAGAACAAGAAAATTACGAAGAATGCTACTGATGATATGTTTAACGATGCTGCTGCTGATGAATATGATGATGATGATGATGAATACACTGGAGGAGTTTTGGGAGTTTATGCAAGATGTGATTAGATATGTCAACGAATTCTTTCCATGTTAATAAAACAAATTTTCTATTTTTATTTTGAACAATATAAAAAATTATTTTCTTGTTATTAAATTATCATTTATCAACTCAAGATTTTATTTTATCTTAAACACATGATCCCTCTGTTATATTTCAATCCTTCTGCCAACAGACCCAGCAGAAAGATTGATCATTCTGCTGTTGATTAGTCCTTCTGCCAGCAGACACAGCAGAAGGATCGTTCCTTCTGCTATGTCTGCTAAGTCTGCCAACTTTATGTTCATAACTTTTAAGTACTCCGATTTCATTATTGTAAGAAATCTTTATTTTTCAACATTATGTCCGATCGATGGTTGAAATGTGTAAAGGACCATACTGTCGTCTGCTTGCATGGTATTCATGCTTCTTCATCGATGCAAAACCGGTTTTGTCGTGCATGTACTGAAAAGCAGAAATGCACGTGCTTCTATTGCAAATATCGCACGTAGTCAGCTTGGTAAATTCATTAGAGGGGCACCTCCTTTCGCAAAAAAAATATTCGCATGCACAACGAAAAATCAAGAAATGGCTCGAAAGTCGCTACAAGAACGAGTAATTGCCATAGGATTTTTGCAAGGGGGTGCGTCACCAGCAGAGATGAAACTTCTAAAAATTTGCTTTACCTCAGACGGCATATTCTAGACCGTCTCTAAATAAATTACCATGGTAACTAGCCTAAAATGTCTAAATTTGGCTATTTCTTTATCTTACGGCAGACCTCGGCCGTGAATATTTGAATGCATTTTATGTCATAATTATCATGACACTCAAATCGATTGAAGCCGTTGACAGGGTGAAGCAAATGTTCGTATTTTAAAATGTTTACAAAAATGCAGGTCTCAATGATCAAATGACTTAAGTTAAGGTTAGCTGAGCGTGCAACATTCATTTCAATTACTGCTATAGAAAATTGTTAACAGTAAAAAAATTCCGTCGCTCCTTTGTACATTTTTAGAAACCTTTTTTTAACTCTCGACTATTTATCAAATGATACGTTCATAGGTTCGAGCTTCGTTAATTTTACAAATCGTTGATTTTTTTCAGATCAGTTGAAGTTTCGAATATTTCTATTTGATTCTTATATTTAACCTAATGAATCAAAATGACATAAAACTTAAATATTTAATTAAATATAACTGTGTCAATCCAATTTATTTCATCACGATGAGACTAATTAAGCGGTTGTAAATGATGAAAGGGCGTGATATTTTAGAGTTTTGTGGCAATACCCGTTTAATTCTATTTCGGCCTTAGAGTCGGAAGTAGGCCTATCTCAGACTTTTGCCTTTTGTGGTCAAGAATTCGATTTTACTATAAAAGAGAAATGAGACATGGAATTAAATTGTTAAAATTGTCTATAATTGTCCTAACATATTTTCGTTCAGAAATTCGAGTTTTCAATGTTTGCAACTAAATTTCTTCCGGCGCAAGGATCAAAGATTTTAAATAGATTAGTTTCTTTCTCACTAATCATTATGTGAGTCTAAATAACTCTGAATTGTGCATCATCTACGGACAGATATTGACTTTTTGTAAGGAATACATATGATTTCCCAAAAGCGCTCAATTGCATCCTATAGGTGTGACCTCAAGTGCTCAAATTTGCTCCGTTGGCATACGAAATTTCTTTTTTGTAGGGAGGGGGGTACCGCTCCAAAACCAATCCAATATTTGCCTCCAACCAACGACTCCTTCGGTCCGACTATGCTTAGGAGAGAAGTATTAAACGGACTTTAACACGGTTTACATTTATCTATGGACTTAGCCTGAAAAAACCCTGAAAATTGCATTATCATAGTACGACAGGAATAAGTCATTGTATTGCCTTCAATTCTATGGTTCATATTGGCCGAAATAACAAAATTTTAATAAGATCTGACAGCCAAGAATTCAGAGGCATTGATATCTAATCATCTGTTAATGGTAAAAAATTAATAATTACATTCAAGTATTCCCGACATTATAATCCAATATCGAGACTTCTTCTTTAAATAATAAACTACATGAATCTAAATTGCTCTGAATTGCAACATTTACTGGCAGGGGGAATGCTTATTTGCCGGGATTTAGCATACTTTTATCATTTTTGGAAGGATATTTTTTCAAAATAATTCCTTTCTATGTCAGCGCTCTGCGAAATTTGAAAAGAACGAACAACACCTTCAACTCAATAGAAATAAATGAGTCAATGCGACCAAGAAAATAGTGCAGCAGAAAAATATGTGTACTATCAAAAGTAGATAAGTTGAAAAATGTAATTTAAACAAATACTTAAAATTATGATATTTAATGTTTTTTTTTATTTGTTCGGAACTTCAATTCCGACAAATATATTTACCAAAATTTAGACCCTTGCCGACTTCGAAAATTTACCGAATCCAGAAGTAGTCCCTCAGTATATAGAGTAAAGAGCAATTCAATCAGATCGTTAATACATGTATATGGTTATATGTTATATAAGAAAGTCCATACTTTCTATGCTCTTTTTAACTTTTGGTAAATAAATGTCTTAGAAACCCCACAAAATTTCTTTCTTCCTTTTTTGCTCGCCTCTCAAAATTTAAAATATGGAAAAAGAATTTGTTTGCCCTTTAGCTTCATTTTTTGGGAACAAAGTACATAGAACACGTGATCAATTTGTTGTGGCCTTAACTCCATAGCAACACATTCTATAGGTTACATCGTGGCAATCAGTCCACCTAATCACTGTTCCTGAAAAGACTCAATCTCTGGATTAATACTAGTTAGATGCAATTCAGTGACTGAATACTGTCCTATTAAAATTATTTAGAATCAGTGGTAGGAGGGAGAATGACCGGAGAAATTATTTCATAACTAAGCTCCACGAAAGTATGCCCCGCCCGTGAATCGAACCTACAACTTCGTAGTAGTCGGTGTAAGCTCAACAGAGCTTATGTTTATTTGTTATGTATATCCGACTTATAAATAAAATTTACTTGACTTGACTTGACTTGACTTGAACTTCTCGAATAATGTGCATGTAAAATAAAAATTGAAACACATTTGATTATGAATGATGAAGAGATGATGATGGATATCGAACTCCTAAAATCGTTCAAAAATTTCCTTCCAACAGTACTTTCAGTACTTTGATTAAAATTGTTTTAAAGCTTTCCACATTTTAACCGAGCCTAACCCACATGTGTCCCCACTTTAAATCCCCTTGGAACCGACCCTTTGATACTAGTATTAACTAAAATTTCGACAAACGCCTTCACTATCATGATGGTCTATCGTCAAACCATTTTAGGGACGAATGAACTTAAGGGCGAACTGGTATAAGGACGAACGTACCCGGGCGTGTTTTCGGTTTGTTTGTTTACATTCCAGACTACAGGTGAGATTTTTTTAATTAAACTCCCCTATCACTGTTGGCTATAAAAATTGAAGTTATCATTTATTAGTCATCATCGTACTTTCTAAATTGTTCACTTTTTATCATAAAGTACTGCTGATGTTGAAGACAGGTAGTAGTGTCACGTATTTCGGATAGTGTATTTTATCGGATACACCTTACAACAAGTAGCAGATGGGTACAGAACTACGGTCTGTAGAGCTGCAACGATTCACCGGAAAGTCGATTGAATTCGATATTTTATCGTTCGATTCGATTATTTTCGATTCGATTCATTTATTAGTATAATTTACTCCAAATATGCATTTATACATTTATTTGAGTTTAAAACTATTTATTATTGATAAAATCAGATAAAATAAAAGGGTTACTCAAATTGAATTCACATGAAACCCGAAAATCTGCTAAATTAAGATTGCTTCTTTAAGTATGAAATGGACTGGGTACGAATATAAAGGACGCAGAAATGTATCATTAATGTAATATCAACTAAAACTTATCTATATATACAACATGAAACATAAATTGTATCAGAATATGCAGCTCTTAATATACTGCAGATAACACCTTGCTACTTGATTTAATAAAGGGAAATAACCGCTGCAGGGAGTTAGTGTCTTTTAGGTGCGCCTATGCTTTTATGCTAATAACTTACAGGGGTGGATCCAGGATTTTTTTCTAGGGGGGGGTCCAAACTTTACTAGGGGGGAGGGTCCGAACTTTTCTAGGGGGGTCACAACCACATTATACACATTTTGCAGAAAAAATGCAACATATTGATAATAAAAACTACATAACCATTAAATCTATATTAAGCATTGAGAAAAATTGCTTCATACTAGTTAAAAATTACTTACAAGCAAGAAATACACTAATGGACATGTACATTTTTCAAATTCTAGGGGGGGTCCGGACCCCCCTCACCCCCCCCCCACTGGATCTGCCCATGACTTATGTAGTTATGTTTAAATTTTAAAGGTCAGTATCAAATCGAAATTTCTAGGTCCTGAATTGAAATCGAATCGGCGCCCTCGCATTAGAGTTTCGATATATCGAATCGAATCGTTGCATCCCTTACGGTCTGCAGTGTATATATTTTTTACAATTTAAATATTTACACAAAATATTATGTGACTCATTTAGGTAAAGGCTAAGTTTATATTATAAACAGTGTTGAAAATGGTCTTTGATCATTATTCAGTGCTTGTAAATTAAACTTGTTATGTGGTCATTGGTTAAAAGTTGAGGGTCATTTTTAAATTTTAACTTATATTATACTCAGAGTATATATCCTCATAGCAGTCTTGTAAAAGATTTACTCTAACTTTGGTAGTGAAAGGCCGAGGAGTTCCAATGGCATGAATCAAGATGCTGCATCTATCGAAAATATCTTCTGTTAATTGCCTTTTTGCTACATTGTGTATAATTAACATATTGCTGAAAGAGCCAGTTTCGGCGTATTTATTTACATTCAAGGGTATATGAGTTAAGGAATTTTTAATTGGGTTTTGATACACAAATATTTTATTCTAATTGGGTTTTTGAGATTTATTATACCATATTTATACACAGCTTATCTGTTCCTCTGCCCTTGAATACTGCACAGTCTAGAAGATTCAAGGTTTTTGAATTGTTAAGAAGAAATTTTTCTAATGCTTATTTGAAGGAATCATTAAGTACTCAGAATGTATTTGATTCCATGATTGCTGTTCATTGAGCTACAGTTAACTAAGTTGCTTGTAATCAGGACATTTATCAAAAATATCTTCAGTTGTGCATTGAGATTCGAGATCTTAGTAGATCAAATAAATTTCTCTTTTAGATAGTGAATATGTCCAATAACTGTTTCTTGTTTTTGAAAAATGAAATAAGTTTGGGTTTATACTCCTAAAAATAGGAGATAAGAGTGAAAGCTATCAATTTGTTATGACCATACTTATATTCTTTCAGGAACCGTTGCTAGGATCCTGCAGCCAAACCTGGACACTTTTTATACTTACTTATACAAAAAATGGTGGGACATAATAGTTAAATGATGGTAAAATTAACTATGTTTTCAAGGATGTTAAATGGAAGAAGAAGACCTCAGAAGATATGTCTACAAATATCAATGTTTATATGTGTTGTTCTATTATTACTAATTATTAACAGATTATATACCGAGGTAACTGGCTATGTACCAACCAGACCTGTAGAACAAATCAATAGAAACTTTGATAAATACATCACAAGGTATGAGAACAACTACTGGAAGAACACAAGCGTGAAGCATGTTCTAGTATGGACACCATTCTTTGACTCCTGGGATTGGGTTAATTCTGTAGAATCAAGTTTAGCCTCATGTCCAGCTAAATGTACTGTTACATCTGACAGAGCAACTTTGAAAGAAGCTGATGGTATTTTATTTCATGCTAATGACCTATGGAAATATCGTGGTCTTTTCGGTACCCTTAACAATGTAAATATTGAAATGCCAAAAACAAGGACTCCAAATCAAGTGTGGGCAGTTTTAAGCTGGGAACCAATGACTTTCATGTGGGGTAAAATCAAACCAAATACATTTAACTGGACAATGTTATATAGAAGAGAATCAACAGTTTACAATCCATTTACTCAATGGCGTAAGATGACTCCAGAAGAATTAAAACGAAGTCCTAATGTTGAAGATAAAACTAACTATCTTCCACTGAAGACCAAGTTTGCTTCAACTATGGTCAGTAATTGTTTTGACCAAGCAAAACGTTACAAGATAATACGGGAATTGCAAAGATATATTCAAGTGGATAACTTCGGTAAATGTTCGGGCAATATCATTTGTCCAGCCGGTGTACCGACAACAGAATGTGGCAAGCAACACTTGAAAGATTATAAGTTTTATTTAGCCTTTGAGAATAGCTTCTGTCGAGATTATGTCTCAGAAAAGTACTGGAATGCCTTGGACAGAAATCAAATTCCAGTTATAGCAGCACCTAAGTTTAATCTTGAGAAAATTCCTCCTAATTCTTATTTAAATGTCTTTGACTTTCCTGACATTAAAGCTTTAGCTGATAGAATGAAAGAGATTGCTAATAATGCCTCCTTGTTCAATAGTTTCTTTGCATGGAGACGATACTATAGAAAGGATGAGATAAATATATATTGTCGGTTTTGTATGGAACTACATGCTAATAGACCAGCACAGAGTTATAATGATATGGAAGCTTGGGTACAAGATGACATGTGTTATAAAAGTACAGTAAGTAATGTTTTCATTCTTTTTCTATATATGTACAAATTTTGAAATAAATCCGATAACATTTAGTATTATAATATCAATGATTGAAAGTGTTACCTTTCTTTTGGGACACCCTGTATATATTCTCTTAAGTTTGAGCTGTGTATCAGCACTTTCATTTGGTTATTTACACAATGTGGGTTTACCATAATCATAAAATCTGACCCTTAAAAAATGCATTCCAGCTGAACATTTTTTTGTCGTGATGAAACCAGAAACCCAAAGTACAGTCTTTCTGAAGCATTACTAACTGCTCAACATTCCAGTAAGGGTTGATTTATGTTTTCAAGAAGGAAAATGAACATTACTGACTTATTGGTAGAAGAGTATGATTTGCTGCTGCAAATTCCCTTGAGCTGGAAATTAACCTGTGATTGCTTCACTCTACCTAGGCGTGAATGGTACTGTGAATTTCACCTGCTTGAAGGTGAAATCAATTGTGTTTTAGTACAAGATTGTAAAATTTACAGAGATTATATATCATATGGAAGCAGACTTTAAACCAAACTTAAACTTCAAGTTTTTTTATTTGGTGATGTTTCACTTTTATTTCAGGCATGGTCTTTAGTGTCTGGATTTTTCGAACGTCAACTATTTAACCTTGGTCTTGTATAAGTCATTGTTGACTGTTGGTCAATATACCTTCAAGGTGAGTAGATAGGATATAAGTAATTTTATTATAGCTGTATTTAAAAGTTACAGCCTTCCTGCTTGAAATTTCTCTTATATACCCCGTACACAAAGGCTTAATGATGCCAAAGTCCTGAGCTTGAATATTTTGTTTCTTGTTCATTGTATGGATGAGTTTTCCTTTGATTGATTCATACTCAAGCTAATTCATCTAATGGAAAGGTGAGTTGTTCTACATCATTACCTCAGTCGTTGCCCTAGATTTTCACAAACAATAGCCCAATAAATTGTATTTAATTGTTATGAGCGATATTATCAAATAGCCTGACTAAATAAAATAAGTAAATTTCTCTAGCACCAATCTATTTGCACTAGACCTTGACTTGGGGCTAGTGGGCTAAGGCATAAACCAGTTCCTTCTGATATTAATGATATTTACACCTCAAAATGTAAAGTCCTCTTAGTGGTATATATTATATAAATTAACAAATTTCCTGTCTGTATTATATTCCATAACAATATTATTAGGTAAACTGAATGTCACATATGCTATAAGTTTACCCTAGGGTAAGAAGTCTGTATAGTTTGTCATATATACTAAATCATGTAATCTATTGATACATTAGCTATATATTTGTTGTATATTTCAGGTGATGTGATTTGTGTGTTCGATCTACTAGTTTGTATGTGTGGAACATTTTATCTGGACCAAGAAACACAACTCAGTCATGCACTATAGACCAAGATGTGGGTTACTTAACTTAGTACAATTTATTTCATATTTAGCAGTATTAACCCAGTTTTAAACCTGTCAGTATACACTGTTGACAACAATTTTGTTCAGTATTTTTGTTAAACTATGATATATTATTTATAGAATACTCTGTACTACTACTAATGGAAGTATTGCTTATCAGATAAAATGCATGAAAATGTACAAAACTTGATTGAAATGACTTGGTATTAGCAGTAAATATAAAATTCTGCTCATTTATGCATTCTTTCGACCAGTTTTTCTTTTACTAATGTCACTAAAACAAACACATTGATGAAAAAATGTAACATTTTGCACTGTTTATTGAATACATATTGATGACACTTTATTGTTTTACATTTTTCTGCCTCAAAGTATTAATCAAAATTTTCTCTTCTTTTCCTGTTTTTTTTTCATTTTATTATTTTTATTATTATCATTGTGTGCAACAGACACACTAATACATTACTTTTTTATGTTTGTTTACTGTTTTTATATTTTAGAACTTTACTTATTATTTGTGATGATTCCTAACTAAACCCTTATGGGTCCAGTTAACTAAAATTAGAACGGATCTATGGAATAAGCTTACATTAAGACTTATAATTTTTGTTCTGCCTCCAACTGATCTTTTTGAAGGAAAACTGATTGACAGGACAATCCTAGGTTAATTATTAGAATTTCATTACAATCATATCTATGAATCACTTACATCACTTTACTTGTCTGAAATTGATGTTGACACATAACCAAAGCTCCAATGTAAGAAAATCAAATGACACTTTTCCCTTCAGAATGTGTTGGTCTCCTTACAGTATCCTTATATCCATATCATCAGTTTGAATGACGTCATCTAAATCTATAATTAATGATGGTTAATACGCTAAGTTTAACAACAAATCCTACTTACACATCAATGCACAACTGTCAAAAGTCATAATTTGTCCTTGGATAAATTGCACATGATTTATCAATCCTAAAATTAATTAGAATTTTGTAAATTTCATAAAATCTTATGGGTTATTTCTAAGTTAATAACTGTACAGAGTTTATCTGGCTGGTCTCTAAAAGCTTGTTCGAATGAACCTTTCTCAGACTTGCCAGACAAACTCTATACAAAATGACATTAACCTAATATTCTCTCTATAACAAATTTTTGAATAGGCCAAGGATTCTGTCTTTATTCTTTATTGCTTTTCAAATAGGTGTACTTGTAAACTATGTTTTATGTTTAAATTTGTCTTTTGTGTTAGGAGTAAATAGTTCAAGTGGCAACTAATGCTTATATAAATATACTTGACATGGTTCTTACAAATAAATGTTGTTCTATATTTTATATATTTTCTATATGGCTTAGCCGTGTGTCTGTGTATTTCTGTTTAATTTTACACTTTCATATGAATATTTGAATAAAAATGGTGCTTACCTTAGGAACTGCAATGGCAATTATATGTGATGAAGTAACTGTGTGTCTAATAATGTTTTAATGCATAGTATTAACGTGTGTAAACCTACAACTGAGAGCTTCTGCCTCTTACATTCCAAAAAAAATAAATCTTACTAGGATTTAAAGTGTAAACGTCTATGTCTTTTTTAAGGTTTGATTGACAAATTGTTAATATATTTTACGTGTATAGTGTTTAAAAATTAATCATGAAGACCTAAATCATAACACTGATTATGGAAAATGCCCTAAATTGTCTGATTTTAAAATAAAAATATTCCATTTTGTACAGTTGTATTCATAAGCAACTTAAGAACTAACATTGTCGAACGAACTCGTAAATTGGCAGAATAAGTCGATTACATAACAAAACATTACATTTCAATCATTTCGTCACAGTTTACACAATACAAACTCGTGAACAAATGATAAATGAACACAACATGACAGTAAAATTATCAATTTCACAGATTTTTCGTGCCTACTAGTTTCGTAACAAGTAAACAGCTTTGATGATCAATTTGATGATCAACTATTTGTATTAATTAACAAACATGTTTTTTTTACAGTTTTTTTGTGGTGTGGTCATTTGAAAACATGACCAATAAATAATTATACTTGTTGAAATTTATGTGAATTTATCTGTAAAAAATAGACGTATACCCTTTAATAGAAACAAATAATCGTAAAGCTACTACAAAACACTAGTCAACAGAAATTGAGCTTTTTATAGAATAACATTAGATAATCTACTTCTTTCAAATTTTGTGCTGTAAAGTTGGGGTACATGGAGTGCATTAAATTGTTCGTCACAATATTTGATTTTTGTGTAGAAAAAAAACTAATGTATTTCCACTATGCGTTTCAACTATTAGATTTTTTAAATATTTGAGTGTATAAACTTTGTCACATTAGTTTATTATCATTTATAGATTTAAACCCTGAAAAAAAGTTAAGAAATATTTTTTAGATATTCATCAACTTACATTAATTTGAACAAATGCATAATATCACAAGACTGCTGTGATCTGGTGAAAATATGTTCAGATGACCTTTCCATCTATGAATATTTATTTATAAACTTTATACTTCATTATAGAAATCCATTTATTATTGAAATCCTAACTTGAAGTATTATTATAACATTATGATAATTTATATTTTAATATTATTATTTTTACTTAGACTAAGTCAAACTTTCTTTGTCTTATTGAAGTGTTCTATTGAATTTTTGCATTTATTTTATTTTTGCAGTAAGTCTGTTTTTGGAAAACAACATCTTGCTACCTCAACTCTTAAATCAAAGCTTTGACCTGGTTTTCTATTGCTAGCATATACTGTATTGAAATTAAAAAACGATCTGAAAAGATGTAAAGGAATTGACAATTCCCCTTTGTATATTGTCACCACATCACTTGTTAATTGCGCAAAAATGCAGTGTAATAAATGTGTTAAGTACATATATTAAGAAATGTATGTTATACCTAAGTGTTTATTGCTTAGTTTGTGAAGGGAAAGGTCACTATTAGGAGCAGTGGTCCAGTGGTAGGACGCACGCTTAGGGATCGAGAGGTCTTGGGTTCAGTTCCCACTAGCGACTGTTCTATTTCATTGAGCAAAAAAATTACCTACAATTGTTCCACTCCACACAGGTGTAAATTGGTTCTGTGAGAGATCACCTGTCTGAGGTGGTTTCAATGATCAGGAGTTATGGTACGAGATTGTAAAGTCGGCTGAACATTTATATGGTAGAAGACTTTAAACCGCACTTAAATTCAAACTTTTGTTTTACTTTAACACTATATAACGACCATTCCACTATCAAGACCATTCATTTTGATGATTCTGTTTGTGAAATTTTACTGTAATATGAATATGTACTTTTATTATTATTATTATTATTATTATTATAATATACCATATTTGTACAATGTATATAGCACTCTTGATATTGAAAATCTATGTACATGTATTTTCAAAAGCACTGATCAATCATATGAATAATTAATGATTAAATGATAAACAATTGTTAAGAAATGTTTTTAGAAGATAAAAAACTAATATAGCGGGTTTGGCGCAAAACAGTCATAACCCACTATTGTCTTATATTGAGTTGCAACCTCTTTCCGCTTAACTTGCGATGTTAGATTTGATTAGATTCTTTCATTTCTGCAGAGTAGGAAAACAAAAAATACATTCATACATGCACACAAACAACAATCAAGCAGTCACAAACACAGAAGCAGAATACGAAAACTTAGCAAAACATATAAACAACACAGAAAGCACAATTAATACCAACCAATGTACATATGCAGATTCACAAACTGACTCGCATTCACATTAAAAATATTATTTCAGTTTTGTATTTTGTTTCAAATAATTTCTATGTTAAAGGTTTCTTTACATTTTGATATAATTATAATACTACATGTATACAAATTTATATTATACAGTTTTTGAGTTCTATGTAATAATGGTAGTTCAATGTGTGTTTTACGGATCTTTATTAAAGTGATACAATGTATTGATGAAGGACAAAGTAACTAGTTAAACCAGTCAGTTTTTAAGTCAGTAAAATGCATATTAACTGAAATTAAATTCTATGAGTGTTATTGTATACCTTTTTGAAATGTTCTCACTTTATTATGTTATAAAAATATTCATATTGTAAAATTGTTTTACGTATATATCATATCCATTCAATTTTATGTGCTATTTATTTATTAATGTGCATGTATGTTATAGTGTCTTAACTCCTCAATGTAATACATTGTTCTGATACATGTATATAGCTATATTAGATGATAGTGATAACAATTAAATACTAGAATATGTAAGGTTTCTGGTATATTCTCTGTTTGAGATGAGAGCAGAGTTCTGTGAAAAATTATAAATGTGTATTAGAAAACATATCATTACTTACAAGATGAACTCAATACAGTAAAGTTCTACTATTAAGAATACCTTGGTTATTGCAAAATTATGCTATTTTTGAACTTTTTTAGGTCTTAAATGCTTTATTGGAGAAGAAAATGTCCCTAAATACAAGCCATCAATTTTAATAGCTCTATTAGCAGAACTTTACTGTATATTTTTTTAAATATATATCATTTATTCATATCAATAGATTCAAGTACATTCCAAGTTGTTCATGTTATTATTATTCATGTTGTTTGATTTAGCCTATGTAAGCAGTGTGTGATATATTGTAACTGTTGTTGTATTCACCCTTTTCTTTAGACTTTATTCTTTTTACTAATTACCTCAATGTAATGTTTCTGTTAATGATTTGTTAATTTACTTAGTAAATTGTTGTTTGAGTCACTTGCACAATCGTAGAGTTTTCTTACTAGTCTTCTTTATAGAAGTATTTTTATTGACAATTAGGTAAAGTGTCCTTATTTATTTCATTGTAACCCACACTGATAGAAGATTGTTGATTCGTTCATTAATTAACTTATGATATTCTGTATACTCAGTGCCTTGATATATAGCTGTACCGTGTGATTTTTGAAATCAAAATGTTATAAATAGTGTTTCGTCTAGATGGAAGCTACGCATTGATTAGTCGACATAAAGGTCATCTCGACGTGACCCTGCATTGAGAAAGTAGAGATCCTGCACGACAATGCTCTACAGGATATCTGTTTACGGAGATTGGGCTAGCTTAGTTGGTAGCACGAAGTCTACTGATTGAGGGGTCGTGGATTCGATTCCCAAGAGGGGCATACTGTCGTGGAGCTTGGTCATGAAAATATTTCTACAACCATTCTCCGTCCTCCCTTTGATTTTTTAATTATGAAAGGCAGTTGTCAGTCACTGACGAAAGTGTGCGCTTAGTAGTCATTTAACAGCTAATCCAGAGATTTAGTATTTCCAGGAACAGTGAGTAGGTTGAGTGACCGCTGTTATATGACCTATACAATGTGTTGCTACGGCCTTAAACCCAACAAAAACTAAACAAACTTAACTCCTCTTGTAATTCTTTGTTCTGAATAGATATCTCTATTAGAGGATGGTAATAATTATAATATATGTGTGTATAAGAAAACATTACTTACCAGAAGAACTCAATACAGTAAAGTTCTGCTATTCAGAATACCTTGGTTATTGCAAAGTTATGCTATTTTTGACAATATTTAGATCTTAAATGCATTATTGGAGAAGAAAATGTCCCTATATACAGGCCATCAATTTTAACGGTCCTAAAAGCAGAACTTTACTGTTTAATATTTTCCGAATATGTAATTTATTCATATCAATGGATTGAAGTACATTCCAAGTTGTTCATGTTATTATTATTCATTTTGTCTTTTTTTTAGCTGTGTGATTTACTGTAATTGTTGTTCTATTAAGCCACTTCTTTAGACTACATTATTATTTACTAATTACCTCAATATAATGTTTCTGTTCATGATTTGTTATTTTTACTTAGTAAATTGTTGTTTGAGTCACTTGCACAATCGTAGAGTTTACTTACTAGTCTTTTTATAGCAGTATTTTTATTGACAATTAGGTAAAGTCTCCTTATTTATTTCATGTAACCCCACACTGATAGAAGATTGTTGATTCGTTCATTAATTAACTTATGAAATTCTGTATACTCAGTGCCTTGATATATAGCTGTACCGTGTGATTTTTTTGAGAACAGTGTGGATCAAAGTATCAATTAATTAATTGCATATAGTCCACACAGATGTAAAGGGAAATATATATTTGTGCATGCTATACATCAAACTTAATATAACATTTTTTGATGTATAAATTTTTGGGATCCAAGACCTTACCTTCCTCACAAAAACATAAAATTGATTTGGTATGGCTTAAATGATTGAAGTATTAAACTCAACCATTTTGTTAAATCAAATGTTATCCCAGGGACAATGGACTGATGGTCATAATACATGATAAAATTCATAGTATCATTTTTAATTAGCTATATTGAGCTTATAATTTTAGACATGATCAAAAGCACCAGTATGTTACATTCCACTACAAAAATTATATGAAGAATTCCGCCAAACTTTTTTTGTATGATTTCACCTATTAATACCTAATCAAACAATTACAAATTTATAAGAAATCGTTCACTGTGTGACTTATTGTAATTGTTGTTCTCTTCACCTTTTTCTATATCCTTTTTAATTACCTTAAAATAATGAAGCTTATAGTATTATTTGCAGTTAACTTTAGGTAACTGATAATTATAGACTTGATCAAAATCACCTTGTACAATTTCACTTTTTTCACTAATAAAGACATTTTATTCATTGTTTTGTTTGTGTTTTTTCTCATTTCCTATGCATAATCTGTGTTCAAGTTTGACTACACATCTCTACATCACCTTTTATTTTCATCTAGTTAGACTAGTTTTGCACTGAGACATCAAACTGTTATAGAATACCTAAGACCTCTGACTCTTTGTGAAAAAAATAATACAAAATTTGATTGCATTGCTCAATATGAAGGAATACAGTCTTAACACGTTTCTGACTACAGTATTTTATGTGAGAAACTAGGCAGTTGTTACAGATGATGGAGGCCCAGTACAAGTGAATCCTAGGGACCATGGTCAGTTGGTCGCCTTAATTGTTTAGTTTTAGTTTTTAATGTATACTTATTTCTTTAGCCAAATGATAAAACATGTTCTTTCTACTTATTAATTAATTTGGAGTCCTCCAATACGGAGCTAGTAGGAGAACGATTCTTGCTCAAGGAAACAACAGGCAGATTGTAACCAACGAAGAGCTGGCTATCCAATCTGAGCAAACATTTTGAGTAGCTAGTTTATTTATTAAAGAATGACAATTGATACAGTCAAACCCTTTCTCAAAGTCAACAAATAATGTATTGAATCGCCCCCTTGGTTTATTTAGATATGTTGTAATAATTGTAGTCAAGCTAAATATATTATGGATGGTTGAGAAACTCTTCCGGATGCCACCTTGGTCGTTACCTAAAGTATTGTTTGTTTGACTTAATTTATCAAATCTGCAGTAAAAAATACACCTTTAAAAATCTTATTAATAATTGATGAAAGACTGATCCCATGGTGAATTTCCTGACGGTTAAGTTCATGAGAACGTTTATCGGCAGCTATTATCTGTTTAATGGGGTTACCTTTAAGTACAACAAAGACCAGCGTATGAATAGATTCAGTGTGAGTATCTTCTGAGAAGTCTGTTAAATATGGGGTTTAAGAAGAATCTGATAATATATGTTCTATAAGGCTAGGGTTGCCTAATGAATAACATGTACACTCTCCTATACCGAACTGTCTTAACCATCGTTTGAATTGCGTTTAACCACCTAACACATTACATTCAGATACCGATAACCCTGTTTAATGCATCTAAACACTGCAACAAGGCGCTACCCTACGGCTCTGTTGCCATCACGCACATAAGTGCGCACCTATAATTAGTGTAACATACTACCACTAGCATCGAAAAATTGCGTTTAAACACCAAATACGCAAATGGTTATGGTACTCTGGTAGTAAGGTTCTATCAAAAATATCTTTCTGGATGAAAATCAGATTATAAAAAGATACCAAAATAAGATTTGCGCAAAAAGTCAGTACAAATTTCAATAGAAATTGCATGAATACGACCGCTGTAACTTGTTTTAAATACTCCACGTAAACTCATCGTTGTACCAATGTTGGCCCAACAAATATTATACTCCACGTAAACTCGTCGTTGAGCCAACGTTGGTCCAACAAATATATTAAACTCGACGTTAACTCGTCGTGGTGCCACCGTTGGTCCAACAAATATTACACTCGATGTAAACTCGTCGTGGTGCAACCGTTGGTCCAACAAATATTACACTCCACGTAAACTCGTCGTTGTGCCAATGTTGGCCCAACAAATATTATACTCCACGTTAACTCGCCGTTGTGCCAACGTTGGCCCAACAAATATTATACTCTACGTAAACTTGTCGTTGTGCCAACATTGGTCCAACAAATATTATACTCCACGTAAACTCGCCGTTGTGCCAACGTTGGCCCAACAAATGTTATACTCCACGTTAACTCGCCGTTGTGCCAACGTTGGTCCAACAAATATATTACACTCCACGTAAACTCATCGTTGTGTCAACGTTGGCCCAACAAATATTATACTCCACGTAAACTCGCCGTTGTGCCAACGTTGGTCCAACAAATATATTACACTCCACGTAAACTTGTCGTCGTGTCAACGTTGGCCCAACAAATATACTCTACGTAAACTTGTCGTTGTGCCACCGTCGACCCAACAAATATTATATTACAACGTAAGCCAATCATTGGGCCAACAGTGTGCCATCATACACTAAGATGGCAGTGATATTATTAGTTGACCCAACAAAGGCATATTGAAGAACATACATTTTGTATAGTTCTGCTATATTAACCTGTCACAACTTAAATAATTACACGGTCATTGAAACTGCTTTTTTACTTCTTTCTAACATGTTAATTCCCCTAAATAAAAAATCGCCGCATATTAAGTTAATCATTAATAATCATTATTCATTAATAATTTATATGGAAAGGTGGATCAATAGTTAAAAAGAAGTTAAAATAAGTGACCGTGTAATTATTCAAGTTGTGACAGTTTAATGAAAAAGAACTATATATAACTGCAATAAATGAATTTGTAG
This sequence comes from Mactra quadrangularis, assembly GCA_025267735.1. NCBI lineage: Eukaryota > Metazoa > Mollusca > Bivalvia > Venerida > Mactridae > Mactra > Mactra quadrangularis. Next base: position 8,850,172 of record CM046303.1, on the reverse strand, counting down.
AACGACTAAAATCATTAGAAAAAGAAAAATGAGTCAGCCAAGGCTCAATGAGCATAACAATTTTTTCAGTCAGTTTTTAAGTCATTATCGATTTTATATTTTTTTCTATAGATAAAATTGGTTTATGAATCGTGAACTTTGACTAATCTACATAATAGTGATACTATACTTCGGTTATATTAAGAATCCCAAATTGTAAAGAATGGGGTAAAAATATGCATAACATTGAATACAATTTCAATGAGCAAGTATAAAACAGCTTAAATTGTTTAAACACGTCAGCACTGAAAAAGTTAATCTCAAAAAAGAGCATTTCTTTCATATAAAAAATATAAACGTTTGTGACATATGGTATTCACAAGCTCACAGCTACACTTTATACATGGATATATACTTCACCCAGAGAATTTGATTTTTTACATGATAAAAATTTTCTCTGCTGATGTTTATTTGTTGAAATGACCAAAGCTTGATTTGTGAAGACTTCATTTGGCCTTGAATAGTGTATGTCTTAGAAAAAAACTGTTATGGCGTTTTATTAACGACATGTTCTTACGATGTGTAGATATAAAAAGTCTATTAGTTTCTTTTAATGACAATTCGTAATTGGATTAATTAAGGATAATACCGATCAAATGCACATAATAAAGTAAGTAAATGCTATTGTTTTTATGTTAAATCATTGTTTTATACTGAAACCAAAATTCAAAACTTTTATTTATGAAAGTTTCTTACATGTATGTTTCTAATACATTGTAGTTTCTTTTTTGGATCGTGAAGATGTTTTTCTATAAGTGTTGTACAAAAAGTTGAAACAAATTAATACATTGTTCTTGTAACCGCATGTCATTTTGTAATCGATGACGTGTTATATAAAACAACATTTGACGACGCAAACCACTGCATTGGATCCGGAACTGATACAAACATTGGGCAAAACTCATTTCGCTCATCCACTTTACGTTGGCATAAGCGTTTGCTTATCGTTGGCACAAATTTCAATTCATGTGAAATATTTACTTGACAAACAATTGCCCAACCGTTGGCCAAAAGGTAAATCTATGTATTATCGTCGTTGTGCAAACGATGAGCCAACAGTTGGACCAGCGTGAAGCCGATAAGCAAAATGAGGTTGGCCCAATGTTGGCTTTATTTGTTGGGCCAACGACTGAGTAAGCGTTAGGCTAACGTTGGTCCAGCACCTCTCTGCTATCTGGGTCCTATTTGCTTTCTTTCTGCAGCTAGTCCTGTCTTTGTTATAGAGTCTTGAAGACTTCTCTTATCATGCGATTGTCAATCCACCTTTAACTTTGGGCTTTGGTGCCCATGCTCTCAGACTTCTGACCTAACAGCTCTAAAATATTCTTATGGAAATGTGTACTTGTAGTCAAGTTGATAACCCTACTTCTCTTGTTGGTTGAAGTAAACTCGATTGTATAATGACAAGTGTCACCTTAAGGTTTCAATGTTCTTAATCAATGGACAAATAATAATAACCAATCTTTACCTGAAGGTGGGTCGGTATCTTACTCGGAGAAAAAAAACGTCGCTAAGGTTACAAGAAAAACAAACAATAAGCATGAAGATATCTGCCCGCCAACTTTAATCATAATCGGTGAACATAATATTTTTTTCGTTTTTTTCTTCAAATAAGGTACCGCCCCACCTTAAACCCAATAGTCTGGGGTTAGGGGTGGAAGGGATTTGGGCTAGTGACTTAATTCATATTATCAGGTTAGATGATAATTTGGCATATTTATATAATAAGTCAAGCCAATGCTTGTGGAAATTTCAGGTGAAGATTTTACATTCTCTTAGACGTTTTTTTTAACAAATAAGGCTAAAAAGTGGTGTGGGTCAGGTAACTCTACCTACCTTATTTTTTAGTGTGACCCCATATTATTTTTATTGAATTAGAGTGGTTAAGAGTTTTGAAAATTTTGCGTTTTGTTACCTAAACATTTTTAGTTTTCATAACCGGGAAAGAAAAAGTATTGGGTACGAAACTGTTGTGCTTGTAAAGATCCATTGAAATCGATCACAGCCATGACCATCCCCAGGGTTTTGGTGTAAACAGTAGAAAAGTGCCATCACCACAAGCCTCCTCATCGGATAATTTCCTATTTTGTGACCATATCTTTAGCTAACTTAAGCAGACACCCAAACAAAAAAAAACACCTACAAAAATTGTACAAAAATGGTCAATAAATTGGCAAAAAAATGGGAAAAGCGAATTTATTAACACCATTTTTTGCCAATTCATTTAATGAATGGACAATAAATTGGTTTGCACGTAGAAAACCACGCCCCTATTTTTTGCCAATTCATTACAAAAACCTAATTCTTATACAATTCATTAAAAATAGAAAACTTGCTCAGCATCATTTATTGTCAATTCACTGTACTTAAAAATTTGCACAACAACATTTATTGCAAATTCATTATACTTCAACCGAGATTTTAAACCACACCATTTATTACATATTCCATGTCCAACTTTTAGGCCCATACATGATCTCAATTCGATGCTCGATTGTCAATAGAAAAGTATAGGGGAAAATTCTTTAAACGGCCATATCTCTTTTATTGTTTAAGATATCAATTTTGTGCAAATGATGCTAAAATGTTTCAACTTTCTTCTTTCATAAAGTTGTTTTTATATTTTTGTAAAATTGTAAAGTTTTGGTCTGTTTTAAGGTTTTATTTGATTACTCACGTTACTATAAAATAAGAAGGAAAAGAAATACTCATGCTGATATAAGTTAAAAAATAAAGCCTTTCCGGTCCTTTGATCAAATTTGTGCAAACGACATGAGAAAGCTGTATGTTTCTAGTTTCCGGAGCATTTTTTATTTTTAAAATATCTACATGAAGTTTTGGTATGTTATGCACTTTTTTCCAAAATTTTTGGACTTTTCATATATTTTTTTCTTAATTTTATAAAGTGCGCTATCGGATAAAGGGACCCCTGGTGTGATTGTATAATACACTGTGTATAGCAAGGCACAGCGGGTACACTTTTATGACAGGATAACCTTCCTGTCTCTGTTTCATTGCTAATTTGTTGTATCTGTCACATGATCTAGCAATAAAGGTTTAGAAAAAAATATTATTCTAGATAGTTAAGAAAATGTAATTTTTGGTAGATTTGATTATCGACTATACGAATCGATGAAATCAGTATTATAAAAATAATATTACTTTAAAATAATTTTACTAGAAAATACTCCTTTATTGCTTATAATATATTTATATGTATATAATTTGCATTTTAATATATTCATATCTCTCTGATAAATGAATACTTTTACACATTAATTAAGTGTTGTAGTTTATTTTGGCGGCATAATAATAACTGAAAGAACGACATGCAACTGTTTTAATTTCACCACTACCGTTACTATTTCTTTAAACGAAGATACCTTGAAAACATTTTTTACTGACTAGTTTATTCATGTTAAACAATATTATTAAAAATGTAAAAATAATCAAAAAGTTATACTAATGAATGCATGGTCATTTCAGTCAAAGTAAAATTTTGCAACCGACAAACGAAACAAAAATAGTTATTGACGGCTTAACAATAACTATGAGGATTGAATTAGTTATTGCAATTTAACTTTAAAGCTTTTGTTTCAATGAAAATATGGTGTATAAAAATTCACGGACGGACAATAAATTTATTTAAAATGGAGATGTTATATTGTAATATATTTCTCTTTTCTAACATTATTAAACAATAAGAAAATTATTTCAATCGTTAATTTTGTTTCAACCAGGGATTTTATATAACATTTTTAATATAACATATACACATTTGTTGTATAAAATCCCTGTTTCAACTGAACTGTCATGTATACAAAATGTTACCACTAAAGTAGTGTTAATTTACACCTCATGCACAATGGACAATATATAAATTTATAAAACATCTGTCTACAAGGAATTTAATCCCCCAATGATAAAGTGAAATCTATATGGTTATAATCGTGATCTATGATCCTTATCTTACATTATCGATCAGAACATGGGGTCAAGGCTTGTAGATAATGTTATCGCAAAACTGATGTATCTACTGTCAGTGCTATATGGCTGCATCAAACAGCGAAAATATTGATGGGTCTAAAAGTTGGGTATGCATTTCACTTCAGATGAAAGAATTAAGGTATGTAATGGCTGTCTGGCATGTCCGAAATTGTAACTATCCGAAAACTATACCATTATTTCATCATTTTTCATATAAAACATGTAGAGTTCATATCCTTTATAGAATCGGACCGGTATACAAAGTTTATAGCGTATAAATAGCATATTTAATAATAATTACAGAATAGAATAGTTTAATTGTTGATATAATGCATACATACGTGTTTGTTATTAAATCTGAGCGGACCGTTCCTTCGTCTATGTTATACATACGCATACATGATGACGTCACGTATAGTATTTTGCCGCGTCATCGCGTAGGAAAGTTTTATACATTGCTGGATTTTATATTTTATGTTTATTATGTGCTTTCTTGTTAAATATATGTTGTTTTATGTTTTGCTAAGATGTTTGAATAGGTACCAAGTGATTTACATACTTATTTTAAGGATCGTAGCTCGCCAGCATTAGAACTATTTGCTGACGATGATGCAATATTTGCTCATCAGCCTTTTAACGTAGTAAATCTGCTTATTTATTATTTATAGCGCATTAAAATTATTCCTTTGCCTCTTTATAATAAGATTATTAATATATTTGCAGTTATAGTTAACTGTCTGACAAGTGTATTGTTAAGTTTACTTATTTTCATTGCTATAAGTAGGAACTATTTTGTAAATTGTAACATGTTTGTAGAATGCTGGCTAATTCTGATTGGTCAATCAGGATTTGCCAGCATTTCACCCTATATAAGAGCGGCTGGTTCAAAATCTTGGTCCACAACTGCCATCAGGCTCGTACTACTAGCTCTATCAACATCTGAAATTGTATTGCAAATCAGTCTTCATTATCGGTAAGGAGCATCTCAAAAACGTTTTTACCGCTTAATACTCAACACCCTGATCGTATTTTTCTCTAAAACTATAGTTTATTCATAAATAGTCCCGAGCCGCGGTGGACCAGCCGTACTTTTAGGGCGTGTAGATTGTATTCGTCATTACATGTGCATATAAATATTCTTGAAAGATCCATGAAAAATACAGAAAACCTATTATCAACCTAAAATCGATTTTGTCTTATATTCTCTTTGTTTTTTTATGTGTTCTTTTCGCCCATCCTGACAAATGAGCGAAGTGGTTACAACTTATTAGACCTAGAAATCTAGACTGAACAACACAACAACGAGTCTAGACCCACACGTAGCCAAGTGGCTTACAGGTAGCATTTCGAAAAAGTTGTTCAATCATTTACAATGGTTTCAACATACATACTGTGAATGGTGGATGAATAATGGCATGAACACTTAAATGCACTGTTTCTTGCGGTCTTAAGACTTGTGCAATTCATGTTAAAATAGTATATTTTATTATAAGGTTGACCATCCCTCAACAATACCCTGTCGAAATTTAATTCATGATCTGATGAATTTTTATGAATGTTCATTCATAAACTCTCTATCAACTTCATGAATTGTTCTTCAAATGTTCATTACTTTAGTTCACCAACAAGTTCATAAACCTGATGCTCAATTCATCAACATAGTGTTCAACCAGAGAGTTCGTGAACTGATCATTGACAAGAGTTCATGAACCTTGATCAGCAAACATTATTCTCCAGAAATTAAGTAAACAAAAAATCATTTAGATCTCTTTTAGTTATTATCTTATTCATGAAATATATATAACCCATTTGATCTTGCATGGTCGTAATTATTGGACCATGGTCAATCATGATTGACCATTACTGGAGTTTGACTAGTTCATAATTCTACATATTGACATACATACATACAACAAATAATTAGACATTAATTAGAGGTTAATGATTAGTTGCTACTCGCCATTATGCGATAATCACCCGATGACGTCCATTAGAACCCGGTCTCAATTTTTAAGTGAACTAAGAACAATTTATTTAGGGACGAATAAATCACTTGCGATTTTTCCGAGGACGAATCAGTTCTTTGATGACGTAATATAACAATGACGTAGAATATGATGAAAAAACTGATGAATTAAAACAATATCATAAAGAGACTGGAACGTACTAGTGTATATATGTATAATTCAAACTTCAAATCGACGATATGGATGTAAGGATTAAAAAAAAATGTAGGAAAACACCACACATGGACTGATGGAGCTGCGCTGAAGGGATGTGCCATTGATTTTCCGAAAATGGCATGGAAGTTGATTATTTTTAGAAACCAGTTTCATTAGTAAGTGATTTAGATTTAAATTATTTGTAAAATCTCAAATAGGACTTTTTGTGTATTGTATTTTTGTTGAATATGTGCGTCTCAATCTAAATTATCCAGGACTAACCGTGATTCGCGGTGTTAAGCGTTAAAAACAATAAAATGTCACTTAAAACATTTAATGGCGTTGTTAACCTGCTTTATTGACACTATCATTTTATTTTGCACCAATATCAATCAATAATCCTGTCCGAAGTGCAAAAAAACGGTTGAAACACATAAAAACAAACTACAACTGTATAACGGCAGCCATCTTAAAAAAAGGTACTTTAGATTCGCGAGCTGTGACGTCATTGAAATAAGGCCAATGAAAATTATTTTTTTGTGTCTCGTATCCCAGATTTTACGAAAAACATTGCAGACAAACGTTCTGGTTAAGTATTTTTTATGTTTTCGGTAAATAAATTGTTAATATCAAAGTCAACATATTTTGGAATAAGAAAAAGTGTGTAATTGTGTAATCTCAAACGAATTTTGCAAAAAAAACTATTTAAACGCATTCTGTTTAAGTTAATAGATCGATACGGTAGCGTAAACCAAGTAGTAAACGTGACGTCAGGTTATAGCCTCGATTTCGAAATCTCGCGAGAGTATGAACATAAACAAAAATGGCCGCGAATCAAGGTTGGTCGCGAACTTAGGTACGTCGACGATATACTTGACAAAGACTCAAGAACTCTTCGGACGCTATGTTTGATGCAACTGCTACTTGATGACGTAAACGATGCGCGTGCGCGCATTCAGCGCCTATTAGTATTGTGCATAATGGGCGAGTTGCAGGCGGCCTAAATCGCATAATACGGGAAAAAGTCGCGTGATGGCCTTGTTGACTTGTCATTTTTGTTACTATATATAGTAACAGTACGTATTAATTTTAATTGTTGACTTCGTATTTAGCGAAGCGCCTCACAGTGACAACGTCAGGTTTTGATACGTATTGATTTAATAAAGGGAAATAAGCGCTACAGGAATAAGCATGTGTGGTTAGCATACAATAGCTCATTTTACCAAAGCACCGGTTAACTTTTTTGCGCGCAAAGTTGGTGGCAGAATTCAGAAGATATTTTTGCAAATTGTTCGGAAATTCTATATAATAAGTACTTTTAAGAGAATTATACATAAACAATAAAAACGTTATTGACGTTTGATATGATAAGAAACCTGCGATTGTGTCCTAAAGTACGTTTATTGTGTGAGATTTACAACGTAACATATTTTCGCGACATTCCTGTTTTGTAAACAATTTTTATTAAAGCATTTTCCTTTTAATTTAAACCTTTTATATGCATATTTTACGCACTATATACTATATCTGCATTCTTTATGTATTATTCATGTAAGCGGTGTAGCTCTGTAAATCTTTTGCCCGGAAACCATTGAAAGCATTTGCTCAAGATTCGTCCCTCGTCTAGTTCGTACTCAATAATTTTTGCCTCAAGAAATTCACTGAAAATTATTTATATAAAAATCGTTTAACTGTATATTTTAGTAATGTTTAGACAACTTTAAACTTGTGTACCACCCATTTAACTGCATTGTGTAAATATTTTTTCAGGTTTTTACCACTTATGCATTAGTATGCAACGATCAATTATATGAGTGTGATCAAGGCGTGTTGTATTTGTTGCGAACATGGCTATCCTAGTGATAATGTAAGTTTGTTTTATGGTTGTTTCTAAGAAAAACAAGCAATGCAGCGTGCATGTAGCCTCTTTATTTTCTTAAAATACCATGGGAATGTATGTATCAAAATTGAATTTGTCCAGATACCTTCTAAAAGGTTTTTTGGTAACAAAATTATTAATGTTAAAAACAATGATTTCCATGTTTTGTTTTGTTTTGTTTTGTTTTGTTTTTAACGTCGCATTCAACACATGTATAGGTCATATACACGACGGCCAGCTCTTGGACACTTTTTCTATCACCAGTACTAACTTACCCTACCATGAAGCCGACAACTCATGCATAGGTTATGACCTGCCGCCACTGGGATTCGAACCCGGATCTCCGGATTCGAAGTCAGACATGCTAACCACTACGCCACGGCCGTGGCTTCATGATTTCCATGTGAAGGTATACGACAATGGAAAAAATATGAGTCTCTTCAGTTCAATTTAGAAACGAACATAAAAAATATAAGTTTTTATTTGCAAATGTAGATTTAAAAATGTTTCATATGAAGTAACGATCTAGTATGGATCATGAAACTGCATGGCATAACATCAAAATAGCTCAAGCAATGTCTTTTTTTTGTTATCTTTTGGAAAAAGATTTTCTCCATCTTCACATATCTTAATCTCTATGATCCTTTTGTTTTTGCTTTCAGATACTGTAAGTGGAGAAAGGTCACAGCTGCAGAAGAAGACTGTGCTTCAGACTGAGAATGTTGCTAGTGAAACAACTATTTAATTAACAATAATGTTTCTAAAAAGTAATCATCAAAATTCAAGAACTGTAGTAAATTTCTTTTGTCCCAAACTTTTGGTGGGTACTGTATTTCTTGTACAAAAATGAATCTAGAATAAAAATAATAAAACAGTTTAAGTAGCTTAGTTATTGTTTGCCATATTTGTTTTTTTAAACCCCATTTATTGACAATTCATTATGTACAAGCTATAGAAAGCAAACCTGATTTATTGCCAATTTATTAAACCCCATTTATTGTCAATTCATTATGTACAAGCTATAGAAAGCAAACCTGATTTGTTGCCAATTTATTAAACCCCATTTATTGACAATTTATTGACCATGCATTAGCTCATTTGCATGTGAAATAAATGGGCAAATAATTGACAATAAATTTACAATTTTTCGACAATTTAATGACCCCATTCATTCTCAGCTTTTTTTTGTTTGGGCAGTACTCAAATATAAGCTATCATGGTCGATGGCTTTCTGTGCTGTCTTTTGTTGTAGCTCATATTACTTGAACTTAAAAAATCCCTAACTACCTACCCTATTTTTTCGGCTTCTTCGGAATTCCAGTGTTTATTTATAAAATATCATTTTTTGGACAAATGCAAAATTTCATAAGGCAAATTATGACAAAACCCCCTTATTATCGGTTAAAATAGCAAAAATGGGTCACAAGTATTGAAAAGCGTTTCTCCGTGTTTACAGATTTTACATGTTAAAAATAACAATCGGTAGTGTTTTCGTAAGCGTTATAAAGGAAGTGATGCACAGACAACGTTATTCTATTCGAACATTGGATATTTAATTGATAAATTTAATGAACATGTGTCAGGTTATAGTAAATATTTTTCACATGCTATAAGAATCCTGTGACTGGCCTTAATGTCAAACGCGTTATGACTTTGTTGAGAGTTACAATTAAAAAAAGTGTTATGAGTTTGATAATTAATTAATAATGTAGTACAATGTACATGTATATTGGTAAAGCAAACTGGTGAAAATGTAATAATCAAATTCAAACAGCACTTTTCTTTAGAAATTCTTTGATAAATGAAATCTTAAGACAGATTGATCGCGTATACCTTTAGTACATGTATTTTACCATAATTACATCTTATTTATATATTAATAAACTAAAACTGATTTCGAGATTCACTGTTTTGCTCAAATCATTCTATGTTGCTTTTTTGTGGATTAATATGAATCTGTATATTCTAAAAGCCGATCCTTTAGAATGCCATTGTACATTGAGTTAAGTTCTTAAATAACTGCACTAAATCTTTATTAAAAATATATAATTTAACTAATTTTTTATTTAAAAATTTAGTCCCGACCAGTTACTTAAAAATCAGTTAACCTATAATATATCAAAATTATTTCAATGGGTCGGCACAGAATGTAAATAAAACTACATGTAAATATACAGTAGAATAATGTATATTAGTATTGCACTGACTCATATGTAGCTATGTCAAACTAGTTTTTGGGTCATTGATCAATTAATTGATGGAAATATCACGACCGGTAGTACAAGGGTAGTAAAATGTTAATTAAGAGTGATTATTTATATAAGTATCACCTATAAGTATACATGTAGTAAAATGTTAATTAAGGGTGTTTATTTATATAAATTATCACCTATAAATATATATGTAGTAAAATGTTAATGAAGAGTGTTTATTCATATGAATTATTTCCTATAAATGTATATGTAGTAAAATGTTAATTAAGAGTGCTTATTTATATAAATTATCACCTATAAATAAATATGTTGTAAAATGTTAATTAAGAGTGTTTATTTATATAAGTATCACCTATAAATATACGTAGTTAAATGTTACTTAAGAGTGATTATTTATTTTAGTATCACCTACAAATATATGTTGTAAAATCTTAACGAAGAGTGTTTATTTATATAAATTATCACCTACAAATATATGTAGTAAAATGTTAATTAAGAGTGTTTAATTATTTAAATTATCACTAATGAATATACGTAGTTAAATGTTTATTAAATTTATTTTAGTATCACATATAAATATATATGTAGTAATTTAGTGACTTCAGGATTTTAGTGTATATTTAAGCTGAAGTACATGACTATCTTCATTTAAACTGCATTTTGATGTTGACACTGGTGAACTGGATAATTCATTTTTATTTATTTATCATACCCTTGTTCACTATCTTGCCAAATTATTTTAGTGACTAGCTTCATTTTTTACTAGCTCTTGCTATTCTAGAACAGAGTCAACAACTTCTCCTTGCGCATAGAAAAAGTACTGTCTGATTATGTTTCAACTGAATTTGTTGTGATGAATTTGTTATTTAACTATGAATATGTGTAATTAGGAACATTAACAATTTTAATAAAAAATCAGATCTGATCGCTTATATTCAATGACCCGATAAAATATTAATTATGTACTGTCTGAAATGTGTTTTGATTTAATTTTAAGTACATCAATACATGTACAATTTCATATTTTCAGTTGCAATGAAATTCGAGATTTTAGTAAATTGAATGAATTTCTCTTTTTCTTGATGATGAATATGTCTAATAACTGTTTCTTGTTTTTGAAAAATGAAATTAGTTGGGGTTTATACTCCAAAAGTAGTAAATGGTAGTGAAAGCTAATTATTTATTAAAGTCATATACTATTTTTTTAGGAACCATTGCAATGATCCTACAGACGAACTAGAACACTTTCTATAAACTTATAAAAAATAGTGTGACATGGAAGTCAAATAATAATAAAATTAACAATGTTTTCAAGGATGTTAAATGTGAGAAGAAGGCCTCAGAAAATATGTCTACAAATATCAAGACATTTATCAAAAATATCTTCAGTTGTGCATTGAGATTCGAGATCTTAGTAGATCAAATAAATTTCTCTTTTAGATAGTGAATATGTCCAATAACTGTTTCTTGTTTTTGAAAAATGAAATAAGTTTGGGTTTATACTCCTAAAAATAGGAGATAAGAGTGAAAGCTATCAATTTGTTATGACCATACTTATATTCTTTCAGGAACCGTTGCTAGGATCCTGCAGCCAAACCTGGACACTTTTTATACTTACTTATACAAAAAATGGTGGGACATAATAGTTAAATGATGGTAAAATTAACTATGTTTTCAAGGATGTTTAATGGAAGAAGAAGACCTCAGAAGATATATCTACAAATATCAATGTTTATATGTGTTGTTCTATTATTACTAATTATTAACAGATTATATACCGAGGTAACTGGCTATGTACCAACCAGACCTGTAGAACAAATCAATAGAAACTTTGATAAATACATCACAAGGTATGAGAACAACTACTGGAAGAACACAAGCGTGAAGCATGTTCTAGTATGGACACCATTTTTTGACTCCTGGGATTGGGTTAATTCTGTAGAATCAAGTTTAGCCTCATGTCCAGCTAAATGTACTGTTACATCTGACAGAGCAACTTTGAAAGAAGCTGATGGTATTTTATTTCATGCTAATGACCTATGGAAATATCGTGGTCTTTTCGGTACCCTTAACAATGTAAATATTGAAATGCCAAAAACAAGGACTCCTAATCAAGTGTGGGCTGTTATAAGCTGGGAACCAATGACTTTCATGTGGGGTAAAATCAAACCAAATACATTTAACTGGACAATGTTATATAGAAGAGAATCAACAGTTTACAATCCATTTACTCAATGGCGTAAGATGACTCCAGAAGAATTAAAACGAAGTCCTAATGTTGAAGATAAAACTAACTATCTTCCACTGAAGACCAAGTTTGCTTCAACTATGGTCAGTAATTGTTTTGACCAAGCAAAACGTTACAAGATAATACGGGAATTGCAAAGATATATTCAATTGGATAACTTCGGTAAATGTTCGGGCAATATCATTTGTCCAGCCGGTGTACCGACAACAGAATGTGGCAAGCAACACTTGAAAGATTATAAGTTTTATTTAGCCTTTGAGAATAGCTTCTGTCGAGATTATGTCTCAGAAAAGTACTGGAATGCCTTGGACAGAAATCAAATTCCAGTTATAGCAGCACCTAAGTTTAATCTTGAGAAAATTCCTCCTAATTCTTATTTGAATGTCTTTGACTTTCCTGACATTAAAGCTTTAGCTGATAGAATGAAAGAGATTGCTAATAATTCCTCCTTGTTCAATAGTTTCTTTGCATGGAGACGATACTATAGAAAAGAAGAGATAAATATATATTGTCGGTTTTGTATGGAACTACATGCTAATAGACCAGCACAGAGTTATAATGATATGGAAGCATGGGTACAAGATGACATGTGTTATAAAAGTACAGTAAGTATAATTCTCTTTACTATAAGTTGTTTATCAGCACCTTTATTTGGTTATTTACACTCAGTGGGTTCTCAATATATATAAAATGTGACCCTTAAAAATGCCTTCTTGCAGAACATTTTCTTTTTCATGATGAATCCAGGAACTCTATGTACAGTCTTTTTGAGGCATTAGTAACAGCTGAACATTCCAGTAAGGGTGGATTTATGTTATCACTAAGGAAAATGAGCACTACTGACTTCATGGTAGAAGAGTATGATTGGCTGCTGCTGCTAATTTTCTTGAGCTAGAAATTAACCTGTGATTGCTTCACTCTACCTAGGTGTAAAAGTTACTGAGAATTTCACTTGCTTGAAAGAGAAATCAATAGTGTTTTAGAACAAGATTGTAAAATTTACAGAGATTATATATCATATGGAAGCAGACTTTAAACCAAACTTAACCTTTTAGGGTTTTTTTATTTGGAGATGTTTCACTTTTATTTCAGGCATGGTCTCTAGTGTCTGGATTTTTTGAACGTCAACTATTTAACCTTGGTCTTGTATAAATTAATGTATACTGTTGGTCAATATACCTTCAAGGTGAGAAGATTTGACAAAAGTGAATTTTATTATGAATGAATTTAAAAGTTACAACCCTCCTGCATAATACCTGTACATTTCAAGATGTCTAAGTCCTAAACTTGAATATTTTGTTTCTTGTTTAACGTATGGATGATGATTTCTTTGATTGATTCATGCTAAAGCCAATCCCCCCTATCAAGAGATGAGTTGTTCAGCATCATCAGGCTTCAACTACCTCCAGTATAAAGTGGTTGAGGTTGCATACCATAACTTCTTGAGCTTGCTTCACTATCTAGCTAAATAAATTAGTATAAACTAAATTGCTAAGACTGATTTTTACAAAACAAAAAGTTATGAAACCAATTTAGACCAAGTTAAATATCACCATTACCTCAGTTGTTGTCCTGATTTTCACGAATACCAACCAATTAATAGTATTAATTGTGTTTATTTAATTATTGTAGATATGAGCAAAATTATCAAACAGCCTGACTAAATAAAATAAGTAATATTCACCAGCACCAATTTATTTGCACTTGGGCTTCGGGCACAATGATTTTCACAAGCGCTTTTCAACTGCACTAGTCCCTGATATTGGGCTAGAGGGCTAAGGCAGAGACTAGTTCCTTCTGATATTAATGATATTTACACCTCATGGTGTTAAGTCCTCTTAACGGTATATATTATATAGACCAAATTCCCTGTCTATAGTATGTTCCTTGACAAGGTTTAAATTAAACTGTATGTCACTTATACTACACTTACCCTTTTTCATCGTATTTAAGGGGAGCCGTTAACAGTGGACTTATCCACTTGAAACTTTCTTAAAATCATGCCGTTTTCCCAATATGTGCAGTTTAATTTGGAATTTTTGTTCCCCCATCTTCAACATTGCAATAAAACTTCTTAAAGTGTTCTATGTAATGAAAAGCCTCAGACCCCATCTCCAAGTACTAGAAAAATGCTATAAGTTCATCCTAAGAGAGACGTCTGTATAGTTTGTCATATATACTAAATCAAGTTATCTATTGATACATTAGCTATATATTTGTTTCATATTTCAGGTGATGTGATTTGTGAGTTCAATCTACTAGTTTTTTGTGTAAGGAACATTTTATCTGGACCAGGAAACACAACTCAGTCATGTACTAATGATCAAGATGTTGAGGGTTACTTAACTTAGTACAATTTATTTTAACTTTTATGTTCAGCAGTATTTATGTTCAGTAGCATACTAATGGAAGTATTGCTTATTAGATAAAATGCATGAAATTTACAAAACTTGATTAAAATGACTTGCTATGAGCAGTAAATTTAAATTTCTGCTCATGTATGCATTCTTTCGACCAGTTTTTCTTTTATACTAATGCCACTAAAGAAACACATTGATGATAAAAATGTAACATTTTGCACTGTTTATTGAATACATATTGAAGACACTTTATTGTTTTACATTTTTCTACCTGAAAGTATTAATTAAAATGTTCTCCTCTTCTTTTCCTGATTTTCTTTCTTTTATTATTGTTATTATCATTGTGTGCAATCACTCGATGTCAAAAAAGTGGACATCTAGGATTTGACAATTGATAAAAAATGAAGTAAGAGTTTAACATCTTTTATCATTATAATCTTTAACATTAACCTATTTGGAAGTAGAAAATACGCATCGGATATTTTATAAAGGAATGTACTGAAAGTTGTCGTGGCTTAACGAAAGGTAGTATAAATGTAAAGTAAGATACGTTAAGATTTTTAATATAAAATTTCTAGAACCGATGGACAATAGAAAATCTAATCATTATTTATTAAAAGGTATTTCATATTATGACGATAAACGTTATGACAGTTATTCATATATTTCTTATGACATGAAGTTTTATTTGTCCTTGATTTAACAATAAACACAATGATTTTTTTTTAATTTGAAGGTGTTTCTAAATCAATTCATTTTATTCAGGTAATACTCGCGCTAATAAAACAATTAAACCGTAGCACAGAAGCCAATGTAAGAACACACTAAAACCCATTTCTAATGCCGCTACTATGTTTCTAGTGTAAGGTTTAATCACTTAATTTGTACAAGGTAAATAATAACGTATCTTACTAAAAAGTATTAACATATATTTAAAGAAAACGTAATCAATAAGCAAAAACTATGCTAGCATTTGCTTACAAACACTTCAAAACGATAATCTTAAATTAAACTTAGTTTGTTTAGACAACATTCAAATGTTCACATACGTAAACTTAAAAAGGTAACGTATCTTACTAAGTTCATGGCTTAAGAGTTCAAAATATATGGTCCATTTTCATATAACTTTACATATTATCTAGTTCTTTAGAAAGCTGCTGTCAGCTTTATTGCAACAAAATAGTCGATTTGTTTTTCAACAAGGTAGAGGCTCTACAATTTGTTTTGAAAGTCCAACTATCTAAATATTTTTTCAACTTGTCCTTCTTTCTGCTGATGTACCGTTTTGGACCGTGGCGTTGTTATATGAAATTAAACTTTTTCGATTACATTATTTGCATAAAAAAGTGTTTCTTGAGTTTCTGTGGAAATATGTCAGGAACTATACCTGCACCATTAGGTTTGAATTTAGTTTTAGATCCTGGTGTGCTGGACGATGTTTTGTTTTCATTAGTTTTAGTCGTATGGTAATTCCTTACAATCTGAATTCATGTTAAGATTTTTGTATGTTTTTCTTTTTAAAAAAAGGTTAATACTTTTGTTTAAGCGCTTTCATCTGATTATTTCAAGACCAACTTTTGCATGCCGTTGACCTTTGTCTTAAATCTACAAGGTGGCCCTTTGTTTTTCTAGGTCACAAATTGGCATTTTTAAAAAAACAATCTTGTTTTGTCTATTTGTCGTGTACATTGAACTGATGTACTTGCTCAAACTCTATTCAGAACTTTTTATTATTGAATTTACCTGAAACCTTATCTTTCTTTCTCATTTAAACTTGTAGATTGTACTGGGTGCGTAAAAGCCTCATTTGTAATGCATTATTCTGGTGTTTTTTTCCTAAATCATTCGGAATGGGTTTTTTGCAGATAAATTTTCTTTTGTTGAAATACTCAGACACTTTATTGTTACTTTGTTTGATTAAACATTTAATTTTGCTCCATATTCAGGAGGTATATTTGATCATTTGTCATTTTTCATTTCTTGTACCCTTGCTGGTATTAAGCTCTTGTCTATTTTCACCTCCGATACATTAGTATTTTAAGATACATAAGCTGGAAAGAAAGATACGTTAATCTTTACTACAATGTATAAGTTTTGTCAAATACTCAATGAAAGAAATGCTTTTTTTAGGTTTTATATCAAAAGTTGACCCTTTTACTTTATAATACTAATAAGTTAACATCCTATAAGTTTATATTTGCTTATTATATCATGTCTTTTAAACAGTGTAAGATACGTTAACATTGAGTAAGATACGTTGAACAAGTTTGTTCATGTCTGTTGGTATCAATTAGCAAATAAGACATGTACAAGGCATACAATTGTTCTGACTTGTCTTTGTTTCACATGAAAAGCAAGTTTAACTGTCTTAAATATAAAAAATAACTAGAACGCTTCAGTTTTCTGGAGTTGTCATAAATGCTTGATTGTTTCGTCATAATCGCCAGGAATACTTAACAACTTCTGTTTTGAGTGGAAATTTTGGTAATTAGCCATGCAATTGGCTAGAAAGTAAATCCAAAGATGATTTATTTTCGATAAATATGGAAATACCAGGTACGTTTAACATATCTTATGTTAACGTATCTTATTGACATTTACTATTTTTACCTTAAAGTAAGCATATCGCACTTTTTGAGGATGAAATATCTCTGGATTATGCCTGCATGGAGTAGGCATTGTGAAATAAGGTAACTCTGTCTGCTTTCTGTACTAGCCTATATGTTCTAACATATGAAAAGTTAACGTATCTTATTAAATCTTACAGTAACACTTTAATTTTTCTTTTTTTAAAAAAATATGGTTAATTTGTATAAGATCTTAGACGCCAAAAGCCTTTTTTATCACTTACATTAACCACTTGGGAGATAATATTGGCATAAATCCGAGTGAAATTGCAAATATTTGGACTTAATGCATGTTGTCCATAACTGTTAACGTATCTTACATCCAATTTGGGGACACAGGAAAATAATTCTTAATTTTCGCCAATTTTATTGTCTGATTTCGGAAGGTTATGCTTTCATTGAATTACCTCAAATGGCCACTAGTAAAGGTAACATTTGCAGCAAAACGGTATATTATTTCAAAATTATATTGTAGTTAAAACAAGTACCCTATGCAGGGACAACGCAAAATCAACAGTTTTTTGTATTTTTGGATTAAAGTTTTCACCAGAAAGTATGTTCAATGAGGGACAAAACTCTTGTTGGAGGTACATATATGTTGTTTACATCATCTAATGAGAAAAAATTCAGATACCTTCTGTTTTTAAAAAAATGAGGGCCAAGGGACATTGAAAATATGAAGATGTCCACTTATCTGACATTGAGTGAACAGACACACTAAACATTACTTTTTATGTTTGTTTACTGTTTTCATATTTTAAAACTTTACTTTTTATTTGTGATGATTCCTAACTTAATCTTTATGGGTCCAGTAAACTAGAATTAGAAGGGATCAATGGAATTAGCTTGCATTAGACATATAATTTTCATCCTTCCTCCAACTGATCTTTTTGAAGGAAAACCTATAGACAGGATAAATATAGGACAATTTAAGATTTCAATACAATCACATCGCTTACATCATTTTTCTAGTCTGAAATTGATGTTGACTCTTTACCAAAGCACCAATTTAATGTACAAGTTTATAAATGTCTGTCATTCATTTGACCATTATTTTTTGTGATACAAAGATACAAGAAAGAGTTAAAATGATAAAGTTAAGGAATGAATAATTGATAGAAAGATAGCTAATTGCTTGTATGGCATCTATGTTCCAGTTTTGTATTTTGTTTCAATTTTTTTTTACGATCAGATTTTTTACATTTTATGATATTAGACATCATGATACAACCTATTGTTTTACAATTGTTAACTTCTATGCAATTATGGTAGTTAAATGTGTGTTTTATGGATCTGTAAAGTAATATTGGCCCAGATTAAAGTAACAACATAAAACCAGTCAGACTTTAAGTACTTGCAAAACACATTTGAACTGAAATTACATTCTACGAGTGTTCTACTGTAGATCTACACTCTTTATAATTGTTCTCATTTTATTATACATGTATCTTGCCCATCAACAAATTGGGTAGAAATATTTATATGACTGCTGACATCTGTGCGTGAGTCAGACAAGTCAGACATTAGCATTCCACACCTTTGATTACTACCACTTTTGATGTCCGAGGTACATCTTCGTAGAAGATTACCAAGGCGATGGAAAGGCTTTCCACACTGCACAGTGTAATTGATATGTTATAAAAATATTCATATTGTAAGATTGATCTACTTACAGTATATCCATTCAATTTTATGTGTTATTTATTTATGTTTTAGTGTCTTAACTCCTAAAAGCCGCCCGGCTAGCTCAGTAGGAGCACGAAGTCTACTGATCGAGGGGTCAAGGATTCGGTTCCCAAGCGGGGCATACTGTCGTGGAGCTTGGTCATGATAATATTTCTACAACCGTTCTCCGTCCTACCTTTGATTTTTAATAATGAAGGGCAGTTGTCAGTCACTGAAAAAGTTCGCTTAGTAGTTATTTAACAGCTTATCCAGATATTCAGTCCATCCAGGAACAGTGAGTAGGTTGACTGACCGCTGATATATGAACTATACAATGTGTTGCTACGGCCTTAAACCCGACAAAAACTAAAATAAATTTAAATCTTCTTGTAATACTTTGTTCTAAATAGGTATCTCTATTAGAGGATGGCAATTATAATAATATATGTGTGTATAAGAAAACATATCACTACTTACCAGAAGAACTCAATACAGTAAAGTTCTGCTATTTAAAATACCTTGGTTATTGCAAAATTATGCTATTTTTGAAAAAGATTTTTGAGAAGAAAATGTCCCTATATACGGGCCATCAATTTTAATGGTTCTTATAGCAGAACTTTACAGTTTAATAAGTTTTGAATATATAATTCATTCATATCAATAGATTCAAGTAAGTTCCACGTTGTTCATGTTGTTATTATTTATTTTGTCTTTTTTGCTGTGTGATATATTGTAGTTGTTGTTCTATTCAGCCACTTCTTTAGACTTCATTATTTTTTACTAATAACCTCAATATCATGTTTTTTGTTCATGATTTGTTAGTTTACTTAGTCAATTGTTGTTTGAGTCACTTGCACAATCGTATAGTTTACTTACTAGTTTTTTTTATCGAAGTGGTTTTAATGACAAGTAGGTGAAGTATCCTTTTTTATTTCATGTAACCCCACACTGATAGAAGATTGTTGATTCGTAGATGAATTAACTTATTAAATTATATATACTCCGTGCCTTTATATATAGCTGTACCGTGTGATCTTTTTGAGAACAGTTAGGATCAAAATAACAATTAAATAGCTACATATAGTTCACATATATAAAAGGGAAATAAATATTTGTGCATGGTATTGCATCAAACTTAATAGCACATGTTTGGTAGAACAATATTGTTTTTGGGTTCCAAGACCTTCAATCTTTCCACCAAAACATAAAATTGATTTGGTATGGCTTAAATGATTGAAGTATTAAATTCAACCATTTTGTTACATCAAAATGCTTACCCAGAGACAATGGATTCATGATCATAATACAAAAAATAATGAAATTCATGGTATTACTTGTAAAAATAATCTAAATAAAATCGTGTAAAACCTCTAATAAGTGTTTAAATAGGTTACATACTACGGCTAGCATCGGAAAATGCGTTTAAACAAATGATACGCGAATGGTTATTGCACTCAGGTAGTCTGGTACCCTAAAATATCTTTCTGGATAAAAACCAGATTATGAAAAGATACTAAAAGAAGTTTTGTGCAAAAATTCAATACAAATTTCAACAGAAACTGCAAAAATACGACCGCTGTGACTTGTTGTCATTACTTCATGTAAACTCATCGTTGTGCCACTGTTGACCCAACAAATATTATACTTCACGTGTACTCGTCGGTGCGCCAACGTTGGTCCAACAAATATTATAATCCACGCAAACTCGTCGTGATGCCACCGTTGGTCCAACAAATATTATACTCCACGTAAACTGGTCGTGATGCCACCGTTGGTCCAACAAATATTATACTCCACGTAAACTCGTCGTGATGCCACCGTTGGTCCAACAAATATTATACTCCACGTAAACTCGTCGTGATGCCACTGTTGGTCCAACAAATATTATACTCCACGTAAACTCGTCGTGATGCCACCGTTGGTCCAACAAATATTTACTCCACGTGAACTGGTCGTGGTGCCACCGTTGATCCAACAAATATTATACTCCACGTAAACTCCTTGGTCCAACATATACATGTATTATACTCTAAGTAAACTGGTCGTTGTGCCACCGTTAGTATAACGTACATATACATGTATTTGAAAACTCGTCGTTGTGCCACTGTTGGGTCATCATATACATGTATTACACTCCACGTAAACTCGTCGTGATGCCACTGTTGGTCCAACAAATATTATACTCCACGTAAACTGGTCGTGGTGCCACCGTTGGGTCATCATATACATGTATAATATTCCACGTACACTCGTCGTTGTGCGACCGATGGTCCAACAAATATTATACTCCGCGTAAACTCGTCGTTGTGCCAACAATGGCCCAACAAATAACGCCGTAGCAACACATTGTACAGGTCATATAACGGCGTCCAGCGCATCTAACCTAGCTTTCCTGGACCCTTGTCCATAACCAGTTCTCACCTACCCTTCCACAGGACCGACGTCACCATATACCTTATAAATGGAGGAAAATTAATATTATTGTTATCATGGTTTAACCTCCCTGGGTTCGATTCAAACACAACTCAATCATGAACTAAGGACCTAGATGATGTGGTTACTTAATTTTGTACAATTCACTTTAATTTTTATATTTAACAATTCAAAATGTTTTACATCGATAGGTCTACTTTTGAATTGTTTTTCTAACATGGCTGAAATTTTCCTGATCATTTTCCGATTTGGCATTTATTTATACTTATATTATTCAGAAAATAATCGCTTTTATGACTGCAGGGTCATATGCAGATTGTTACTCAGTCTTAATGTAAGATATTTTTGCCATTTATAAGTGTGTTTACATTTTTGCATAATTTGTGTATTGTGTAAATATTTTGTATATATTTTAGCCTTTATTTTCTTACTCATTTTGTGAGTTTTTACCTCTATTATCTTAATATCTTACTTACTTTGGGAGTTTTTTTACCTCTATGATATTATCTTGCTTATTTTGAGAGGTTTACGCTTTATAATTATACTTATTTTGTGTAGTGTTGTGTAGGGGTGTAACGGTTAACCAATATACCGAAATACGAATTCTTAAGTTTTTTACCGGTTTGTTTTTTCTGAACCGGTTTATTCAAACAGGCTTTATCGGTAGCTGAATGTAGTGTGGTTGGTGCTTAAATATATTTTTATGCTCAACGTAGTGTGTAACCTATTTATTCACTATTCATAGGTGCGCACTGTATTTCATGATGGCCAAAAAGCCACATAGTAGCGCCTCATTGTGGTGCTTGAATTCTTTAAAATGGGTTAACTGTACCTGAATATAATGTGTTACGTGTTGAAACACAATTTTTCGATGCTCATCGTAGTGTGTAACCTATTAACACGCCAATCAAAGGGGCGCACTAGAGTGCGTAATGGCTGTAGAGCTTTAAAGTAGCACCTTATTGTATTGTTTATATACATTAAACAGGATTGTCGGTACCTGGATGTAGTGTATTAGGGGTTAAAACACCGTAGTGTGTAAGTGTGTAAATAGACCGTAGTGCGTAACCAATTTACACACTTATCATAGATGCGCACTTGAGTGCATGATGGCTATAGAGCCGCAAAGTAGCACCTTATTGTAGTGTTCAGATGTATTAAACAGGGTAATTGGTACCTAAATGTAGTGTGTAATGTGGTTTAATTCAAGTTTTTGATTAGATGTTCACCGTAGTGTGTAACCTATTTAGTTTTAGATCATAACTGAAGATTTTATTCCTTTATTATTCCCATCACCTTCTGTTAAATACTACAATATTTTCAAAATGTTATAAAAATTAATTCTTTAATTCCTTGATGTAACACGTTTGTTGCATTGATAAATATTTAATGGTATAAACATTGTTTTTGTAAATGTCATAAAAGTATTGGTAGTTTGTCAGACATAACTTAAATTACGATTTTACCAGAGTTGATGAAGTAGTACTGTTTCAGTGAAACGTTTTGAAGAAACTAAATTTTGTTCTTTGTGCAGACATCTGTCTAGGCACAGAAATTATATCACAAAGTGTGGCGAAGCTGAAAAAGTAAGAACCTGTGGGTTGATACAATGCAGCTATTTTGTAGTTTGCAACAACGCAAAAATCATCAACTTTGGACAAACAGTGCAGATTTTGGATATGGCAATCTCTCAGACGGAACACGATTTGGACAACGCTATGCAAAAAAGTTTTGTAATTTTGAATTAATATGTACTGTTCCCGCTTCGCCACCACAGAACTATATAATGAAGTAAAGAAAGATAAAAACATACACGTGAATCAAACTGATTTGTTTGCTGTTCATAGCAATGCCCTTAAGAATTGTTTATCATATAAAACAATGCTGGAAAGCATTGCTTCTGTAATCTCCAGCTTAAGATGTAAACACTTAGCATTTTTTCACAGACTGTTGATGGCATGTTTCTTGGTATAAAACGAGTGAACCATCTGCTCTGGATTTAGCTGTGAACCAACTGCTAAGCGCATACTTTCGTCAGTGACTGACAATTGCCCTACACAATTAAAAATCATTGGTAGGAGGGAGAATGGCAGTAGAAATAATTTCATGACCAAGCTCCACGAAAGTATGCGCCGCCTGGGAATCGAAACAACGACCCCTCGATCAGTAGACTTGCGTGCTACCAACTGAGAAAAAAATGCCAACTTAGCTTACGGCCAACGGTTTCTTCTTTAACACTACTCTTCATTAATGTATTGTAAATCATTATTTTTTATATTCAATAAAATGGCCGCACATAAAAACTCAATGTTTTTCTTTCCCTTCCCCTTTTACAACTAATATCCTGAAACGTAAATTATCCCCCAATACTATGTATGTGTTCAATAATATTATGACAAAGTCGGGTCTGATGTTTACCTATCTAACATGAATGTGCGAAATATTTTTGAAGTTTCCATTGCTGTAATTGTCACGATCATTTTTAATTTAATTTAAATATTTACTTTCTTAACTAGACAATGAATGGTACGTTTGATCTATTCACTATTGTTGCGTGTAGTGAATTAAACTCCTCTCAGGGGTTACGTCACATGCTGCTACTTCGTCTAGTTCCCAGTCGTACGTTCACAAGTAAGATTACGTCAGGCAAAGCATGAAAATAGCGGCGCCTGATGTAATGTATTAGGCATTGGATAATTATGTTTTCAAATGAACACTTCTCACAACACAAACATAAATCAAAGGATCATTGTTCAAAATTACAGTGCTTACCTTATTTAGTCGTTAGGTTACATTTATGCTAAAAAAGTACCCGAAATTCTAACGAGACTAATCCACGTCCGAATAGTGTTCACTTTCAGACTTGTTTTTTTGTAAATTGTTCGCTAAATATACGTGCAATCAGAAAAATAGACTTCGAATAACCTATATAGTACCGAACTCTTACCAAAGTTACTATCGTCAGCAAATTATCACGGAAAATTGAGAAAACGTAAACGAAAATTTTGTTACCCGAATAATAACTGCGTGCGCAGCCGTTATTGTACTTTGCCTGACCCGATAACGAAAGAGAAAAGGATCAGGTAATTCAGACTAGCTGCTACTTTGTTATTGATCCAACCAAGGGAAGTAACCCTTGTGGTTAGTTTGGTAGTGTTTTTTTCTCTATCTAACAAATACTAAAATTTATATTTCCTGTTGCCTGCTCTATTCAATGAAAAGCTCTTCCAACTTTGTACAGATATGGTCAATTTCAATTTATCATTCAATGATTGTTGTCATCAAAACTAATATCACTTGAGAAAATCTTCCAGAATTGTAAATGTAAGGCAAAATTGAGTTTTTCTCGACAATTTTTACATTTCATTTCGTTCACTAATTCAAACACAAAATAAACATTTTCTCATCTTTGTTTTTTTTATAGGATACATTTTTTCAACTTCAATCTCTTCAAGTCTTTGTGTTTTCATTTTCATTGCCTTTTTGGAAATACCTGTATACTAGTTAGCTTTTTTACTTTTTGTTTTTCATTTTCAATCTTACTCGAGTACTATAGAATGTCAAGCTAAGCCATTGACATTTTTTAATAAAAACAAACAAGACGATTCATATACATTAATAAAAAGTTAGCAGACACATTATGGCTGCCTTATGGTTTCATAACCAACCAAACAATTCAGTCAATTTAGATGCAAAATGCACCTGAGCCAGTTATTGCTAGCTTCTGACTTCTTTTGTTCAAATGATGTTGGGTGGAAACAAGACCAGGTGTCTATAAACATCATCCATAGAATCGCCAACAAATAGCCAAGAAATATATTCCAATCTGGTGAATCATCTAAACCATTTCTTGAGCAGGTGATCTTATAATAAAAATCTCTAATAAGGCAGCAGGTGTAAAACTAACTTTATTGTGAAATCCGATTTCAGGCAGCAATTCTTATACAACGATTGCCTATATATACGGACAGTGATAGCTTTTACTATACTATAAGTTGTATTTTGGTCAATCATCGCAAGTTAAATGTCTTTAGAAATCTCTCACATATCAGCTGATTTTTCAGGTCATTTTAAGATCAATCTTTGTCCCAATGGCCTTCCTTAAAATATACCATCTCTGAAGTACAATCCCAATGTACTTAAGATCTATTTGCCCTGTAAAGTGGCAAATGCCCTGCACACTACTGCATAACCTGCCTAAATAAAACTGAAAACAGTTCAGTAATCTGTTATAGGTCACTTATTTGACCCGGTCTAATATCAAATTTCTGCTCTTAGAATTATTGATAAATTGGCATCAAATTCATTTATTTTTATCGCCAAAACATTTTGAATGTAATGCTGCACGTTTAACTGTCAACAAATTGGCAATGCTTTAACGGAATCCAAGGGAAGATAGAGAGTCAATAGAGATTCAGCAACTTTGAATCATCATGGCATGACCTGTTCAGCTACCATGGCGATGCCCAGGTGCGGAACCCCAGGCATAGATGGGGCCACTCTCTTGAAAATCCTTGTTGCTGGATAAAAGTCCAAATTTAAAAGTCAATTTTGTGAGAGCGCTATTGAAGGATACCAAAGAGTGTGCCTCAGCAACTGGTGTTTGTGAATTGTTCCATAATGGTATACATCTGGGGAAGAAACTATGTTTGAAACAGTAAGTTGTTGTGGAGAATGGCAGACATCTTGTTGAATGTTTGGGTCAAGGTGAAATCTTAGTTAATGTAAGACAATATCTATGTCAACAAGTTTATCTCGTATGAACTTATTCTAAAAAATGACGGCCATTTTATTGTTGATCGTTTCAAACCCCAACTTTCAATTATTCCGTCTCTCAAGAGACTGGTATTAGTTATAATCTTTTACATAGCGGAGTCTCGTACATAACGGAATGTTCCTGGCATGAGTCGTTTTCGTATTATTTCCTCTCAACTTGTAGAAAAAAATGAGCAAAAACAGACATAAAAGGAACATTAGGTTTCTGGTAAATATCTTTGAACATGGCGCTTTTGAAACATTTCGTTAGTAGTTATTTAATAAAATTGTCATTTAATAAAGAATTTAATATAGATCCAGTTAATTTTCCTCGAGACTGTCGTATTGGCCGTAAGCGTTCATCCTAAAGAAAATATGACTGTCCTCGGAAAAATGACAAGCCCTATATCAAATCACTTATTTAATAACATGTAGTAGTGTTTATTTTATTTATGAAGATTTTTGGAATATCATGGGGAGATGTAAGTGAAATTAATTTCTTCTGTAGTTAAATATTCAAATAAGAAAATTTCCTTGAATTTAGGCCTACTACTTCTTATTTGATGCTAGCACATCTATTACATACACATCTATATCACCGAGTACTCTCCTGTGCAACGGTAGAGTATTCACTGAACTGCGAAGGGAGCGTTACCACTGATTTGCACGTCTACATCTCGTATACAGTTGTATACCAAACCGTACCAGTTATTGACATATGTACATACCAACATAAACCGTATACAGATACGTCTCCAAACGAAGTTTTCTCCTATGCTAGCATTTCTGCAAACCAATTAACATCAATTATATAATCGTGAATGCCTAATTTATCAATTATTACTTTTCCTATACAAGGATGTGATTTCAATATCCATTTCTATCTTCCCCACTCCTAGATTTTATTGAATAAACGTTTAAAAGGTTAAGTGGTTTGTTGCTTTGTCGAATATTAACGATAGTCGAACATTTACATGGAAATGCCACATTATATATAATTTTTTTGAAGCAGACGATTTTATGACTGACGATCACGTTTCAACAATATTATCGAAAACTTGAGTCAGTCAGTGATAGATCTTACTAACCTAGAGACGTTTTAAATGTTGAGTTCATCTTAGGTACAAATATTTAAAATACAAATATACAAACAATATAGATCTGAATGATTCTTTGTGACACTTCAAGTGTGAAGCCTTGTGAAACTTAAATTGTGTCGCGAAGAGTTCAACAGTTACAATTTGTGGATATAGCAGGTGACACAAAATATCGTTATTTAGTGTTGAGTCGTTTGACACTGATAAGTATAATTACATTAAATTCTTATTGATTGAATGTTATTAGTCTGTTAGTAGCAGACAGTGAGTTATCGAGAAGGCTAATAAATTCCACATATATGTATGTATTGGACATAGTGTCAGAAGCGAGGGAGAGAATAAAGAGGCTGTGAATATAATATACGATATAATGGCTGGTGTAACTGCAAGACGGTCATACGAGGAGCATGTAACATGTCCAGTGTGTATGGATTTATTAACTGATCCAAGAACTTTACCATGTCTTCATACATTTTGCATGGAATGTTTAAATAGATACATTGTAAGTGTGAGTAAATCCGGTGAAGAGAAAGGATTTAAATGTGCTGTGTGTAAGGTATTCACAAAACCACCTTTTAAAGGAATGCACCCATACTCTTGGGCGGAAAATTTTCCTCTTAATTTTGCACTAAAAGGAGTCGTGGATGAGATGAAAAATAAAACAGAACGTTCAGTGAGTAACAATATACATACCATTAAAATTAACTTGGCAAATTGTCCTAATCATGATGGTCGTAGTGTTGAATTTGAATGTTTGGATCACCGTGTTCAAATTTGCAGCGTTTGTGCTGCATTGTTTCATAGGAAATGTGAAGATTTGAAGTACTTATCTAAAGCGACTGATAATGAAGTTAAGGTAGTCACGAATGAAACACCAAGTGAAAAGCATGTAAAACATAAAGGTTTAACTAGGACAGGCCGAATTGGATCGGTTGTTTGTGAACCTTTTGTGTCAGATCCTGAAATGATATGTAAGGACTTTGAGCATGCGCGATCTATTGGTGAAGTGACATCCGGTGCAACCGGAAGTGACGCCACAGAAATTGCAAATAAATCAGCATCGAATGAAACAAATAGAGATTTAGACACTACGAAACGTCTTTCTACTCGAAAACCTTTAACTCGTGTTTGTGCATTGAACTTAGCTGATACAGTTGAAGCTAGTGACCACACTAGTCATGGGTCAATTCATGGTAAAGATCCTGGATTTGCTAGGCATCCCCTTGTAGAATCTCCACATGCTTTTATGAACAATCAGCTTCCAGACCAACAATTAGCATCAAACAATTTAAATGACATTCAAGAAGAGGACGAGGACATAGTTTCTGTACCAATGGAACAAAATGTCTCTAAGTCACAAATCATACAAACCAGCGAGGTTTACGTACGTAGTCAAAATGATAGAAAGTGTTGTTCTGTGGTTGGAATATGTTCTCTAACAGACGGTAGAGTTCTTATAGCGGATGACGCTAATCTAAATGTTAAGTTATTTGATGCCAACGGTACCTACAGGTCTTACATACAGCTAAGTACGGAGCCATGGGATGTTACGGCCATTGAACAATATGAGGCAGCTGTAAGTTGTCCATCAGAAAGATGCATTCATGTTATAGCTATACATGACACAATGTCTATTGTAAGAACTATCAATTTAGATAAAAAATGTTATGGACTAATGTACTTTAATGGTGAAATCTTCATTGCCATGGACACCGAAGTCCGTATTCTTTCATACGATGGGAAAATGTTGCGTAAAATTTGCTCAACCACTAGTAGGAAGAAACTGTTTCCAATTTCACTTCCAATTCCTAAATCTTTGTTCAGATTAGCTCGCTATATAAGTGTTCATCCTGTGGAGAATGACATCATTATTTTAGTATCTGATGGCGGGAAAAGATGTGTTACTTCATTGATGAAAAATGGACAAATCGTGTCCAGACTTCGTCTTGCGGAGGACAGCGTACCAAATAGTGTATCGTCTGGGGATAATGGTGAATTTTATGTTTGTCAAGCTCCTAACAGACTGATTACGATCAGTTCTGACGAGCATGGTAACCGTATCAAGCACCTGCTTGATCTAGATCTAATACAAACTGTGCATTTTCATAAAACATCCAAGAAACTATGGGTAGCTAGAAAAGCTCACAATTTTATTTTCGTTTATGATATAAAGAAAGACATCGTATAAAATTGTAAATGTTTGGATAGGTAATGATAGGTCAGGTTACCATTTTAATGTTGTACTATGATGTTGTACTCTCATGTATTAGACGATGTAATGCTGTTAAATGAGTCGACTTGTCTTATCAAAATGGCGGTTTTGAATATTTATTGTGCAATACTTTGTCTGCTTGTCTTTAATGGTAGAATTTATTGTCAAACTTTGTGTCAGTGTAGACGAGTCGTTTGACATTCTTTGATAAAATTTCCCAATCTTCATAAAGATTTTATCCTTGCTTGCTCTTTTAACAAAAAGTTACATTTTTATGACAATGTTGCAGGATTTTATTATATCAATTTTACGTCAATTTTGTCTGTAAAATTTATCAGTTAAAGTTAGGTACATATATTTTAAACATTAAACAGGAATAAAAACGTAAAATAATTGTATCTTTAACACAAGTATAAGGTTACAGATTGTAGATAAAGGGTACATTGTGAAAATTTGTTCATACGTCTATCCAATCTGATTAAAACCCGATCTAAAATTTCACCGCTCGCATACTCGCTAATTTAGATCTGGCCTTTTCCAAACGAAGGTCACGTTCAGGTGACCTTTTCTCATCATAATATTCATGACGAAATTGTTATGATACGTAACTTGTTTACATCGTCTACGTCACGCAATTTGAAATGAGCCACCCAATCGCAGACTGTGAATAATACCGCTGTTAAATTTGCGTGCAAACCTTGGTCTAAAAATAGAAATTACGAAATCAAAATGTGATTGATAGTGTTTTCGTCTAGATGAAAGCTACGCATTGATTGGTCGACACAAAGTTCATCTCGACGTGACCTTGCATTGACTAAGTAGAGATCCAGTACGACAACGCGAGTAGAACAGGATCTCTGTTTACGGAGATTGACGTCTATCCTTTGTTCAGTTTTGACCAAGACATGTAGTAGGCTACTGTACTAATCTTTTAAATAAATACTTATAAGGTAAAGACTTGTTTTTTAGTTTACGTGGTAAGTATTTTACAAAACGTTTTGAGTTGATAGTCTTCACTAATAAGGTTTTAGAATCTGTCATTTATCTAACATATATTGTATTATTGAACCGACTTATGAGTTTAGATAAAAGAGGATTACAAACGAGGGGTGGTAAAAAAGTTTTTCTTTAAAAACTGCAACTATCAAAAAATGCTAGACTAAGATAAATAATCAATAGTCGGGAACGTACCAACAATACTTGACGGTTTTGTCGATGAAGCAGGTATCGAACAAATCGAATTGTGCGTTGTATAAATTGATAAGCACTTATGATACTCCCTCTGTATTTTCTAAGAGTAATTTTTACGACAGAATAAACAACTTTAAATATGGTTTGTGTGTATGCAAGATGGGTACACTGTTCACTTACAATACAGCAATTATGATGTTAAAGGACTTCTTACATATACATGTTTAACTTTTAACTGTTTATTAGTACAAAAAAGCCAACGGCCCATAATAAATTTTAATTTTATATACAACAAGTAAATTCCAAATAATGATACAATTAAATGTGAATGTGTAAGGTATCAGCAAATAATGATAGTCTTGTTTTATGTGTCTACATGTACACACAAATACATATCTCCTATATACATACACATAGATACATATACACGCACATATATTCATGAATATATTATGTAGATTTATTTATGTATAAAAATATATATGTACATATAATGCATTATGTGAATCAGAAAGTAAACAACTGTGTAGTGTGTAGTGTACGTAGTAACCGTGTCATTTTAACAAAATTTTTTAAGAAAATAATATTGTCGACATTCTTGCGATCTTTTTACCACCCCTCGTACGTATGACCTCATAGGCGGTTCTAGCAGAGAGCCAGTGGGGTCCGGACCCCCCTCTGAAATTTCCAAAATGTACCCGTCCATGAGTGTATCTTTTATCTGTACGCCATCTGTAAGAAGCAAGAAGCAATTTTTCGTGCTCGATTCGCTCGCCTTTGTGTTTAACATAGATCTAATGGTTATGTTGTTTTTATTATTAATGTGTTGCGTTATTCTGCTAACAGTGTATAATGTAGTTGTGGTTCAAAAGTTTGGACCCCCCCCCCCAGAAAAAAAGTTCTGGATCCACCCTGGGACCTTCTGGTAACAATGTATTCACGTGAAATTCTAGGTTAAGACCACGTATCATCAATACTTATAGAAAATTATCATGAAAATAAAACCACTGAAAGTGCCAAGATTGTCACGCTTTTGTCTAGACCATTTCTAAAATGCATCTTGAAAAGAAATGTATTATTATATTAACGCTAGCACTTATATAAACTTTAGCACTCAACGTGTCAAACATGTAACATTACACTGGCATCATCTGTTTGTTTGTGACTATTGTTCATGTTTTATACTGTTTATTTCTTATTGTTTATTAACTGCCAGGCTTTTTATTCTATTATTACAGTGCAAAACAAGTCTATATTCTTCTTAACGTACATGTAGTTAGACTAATTTTGCCGTGAACCATATAGTTATTCATTTATTTTACTGACTTATATGATGCTTATATTTTTATACATATTATATTACAAAGTGTTTGTTCACAAGCATTGCTGTAAAATGATATATTTACAGTATCGGTAGCCTGTTCAATTAACCTAAACGATCCAAAACGTTCTGTAACGATACATTCGGAACTCCTCGGTCATTCGCTTAGGTTTTTTTCTAAAGAATTCTGACATGAAATTGCCCTTAGCATATTTTCTTAACATAAAATTAGTTCCACTCATATAATAAACTAAACTGAACTAAATGCGGACCTTCAATTGTTGATTGTGACATTTACATTGTATTTCCGTAAATAATCTCAATTTTCAACACCTGTTATCCACTGCGTGCAGTTGATAAACGGCTAGCCCATAAATGTATTCTAAACGGGCGTGGGCGAGTGGTTACAACGTTGGAATGGTAATCATTGAATAGCCAGCTCCGTCTTGGTTCGAATCCCATCTAAAACCTATCCCGTTATTTCCTTGAGCAAGAAATTTTATCCAACTAGCTCAGTATTGGGGCACCAGGAAGCGGACTCAAAAGTGATTTTTCTATGTTGTAAGAACTTGTTTCACAGTCGAGCTAAACAAAAACTAGAACTGCCACCAGTGGCGAAAATACCCCCGCAACAGCAACATTTCAAGATAAAAGCAAGTCAACATTGTGGAAGTCCAAAAGGGTAAACGTTGTAAGAAGCATAAAAACCAAGAAAAGAATAGGATGCAAAAATCAAATTGGAAATAAACAGCAAATTACAGTGTAATTCACTATAGATTTATGAAAAAGCAAAATGAACAGAGTTGTCATATGTCAAATGATTTTTTACATAAAAATGAACACCATTTGGTCATTATGAATGTAAAGTGGGACAACAGACAAAGAGTGATCACATTTAAACTCATCATGTGTATGTTGTAACCAGAAGAGCAAAATGTAGAATGTGTTTGTAATTTTTGATAAATAAGTAAAAAATAAGGCAATTGCAAAAATGCACAATTTAAATCAAACAATTAGTATTTACAATATCTTGTATCAAGAATTTCACAAACACCCCATAAGAAAGCTTAAATTACCGATCATTATTTTCACAGAAGTAAAGTTAAAATAATATCTAAAATCTCATGTAGCTATACCGCCAATCAGCCATTATGAATTTGATAAAATATCAATACATCAAAAAAAAAAGTTCAACAATAAGAATTTGATAAAAATAGCAGTACATAATAGACTTCAGCAAGTCAAAATGGCAAACAATGTGGAATAATGCTATATTTAATAAGTTACATGACATAAAGCCATAAACCCTTGATTCATCTTCGTCAATAATTTTTGCTAATCAATGAGATAAATAGTTACTATGAGATGTAGAATTGGTCATACTATATTAACACATTCATACCTTCTCAAAAGAAAGAAAGCACCTAAATGTATACCATGTGACGAGCATTTCAATGTCAAATACGTTCTCCTTGACTGCAAGGATCTTAAATACATCCGTGACAAACATTTTTAAGTTAACTCACTTGAAGAACTTTTTGAGTCTGTACCATCATATGCGATACTTAACTTTTTGAAGGAAATAAATGTATATAATAAGATACAGAGCTTTACATCATTAATATTGATTTAATAAATAGTATCATTGATTGGTTTCGACACGATATGACCTTTTTGTGTTGGTGCACCGTAAAACCAAACAATACTTGACAGAAATAAATGTTTATCATAAATATAGGACGTACAATCTTCATTATCTATCGAAGTAATAGTATCATCAATTGTTTTTGGCGTAATATGACCTTTTTGCATTAATAAGCCGTAAAATCCAATAAATCAATCAATAAATCAATCAGACTTCAGCAAGAAGAAATTGGTGATGAAATAAGCTTACTATACAGTTATTTAAACAAAGTCAAAATGGCTGCCAGTCTGCCATAATGAATTTGTATCCTAAGTAAATCCATGTACAAGTCAACTACATCAATAAAGACTTTGGAGCGAAATTTGGATAAAATTAAGTAAAAAAACACATACATGTACTATACAGTAATTTAAATAAAAATTCAAGATGGCTGCCAGTCAGCCATATTGAATATAAATTGATGAAGAATGGTCATCCTGATCAACTGTATTAGTGAGACCTTGTATGCAATTTCTTTTCAAAATATGTATGATAATAAGTCAAAATAAGACTGTATTAATTTAGAAAAAGGACGACAGCCAGTCAGCCATTTTGAATTGGAATTGAGTTAAAGTGTATGTACACATCAACTGTGAACGCCTGTGCAAAATTCTATCTAAATCAGTTGAGATATAAGCATACAGTAATTAAACGAAATTAAAAAGAATTCAAGATGGCCGCAAGTCGGCCATTTTGAATTTGGAATTGATATAAAGTGTATGTACACATCAAATGTAAACGCCTGTGCAAAATTCTATAAAATAAAAAAATAAAAAATCTGTTCAGAAATAAGCATGCAGTTATTAAATTAAATTAAAAAAATCAAGATGGCCGCAAGTCGGCCATTTTGAATTGGAATTGATATAACATGCTTATAACATCAACTGTAAACGCCTGTGCAAATTCTATAAAATAAAATAAGACAAGAAAAAAATCTATTAAGAAAAAAGCATACTATACAGTTATCAAATTAGATTTAAAATATATAACACCATTAAATATCTTAAACAAGTGAGGTATGTTTCCATAGCTACATGAGTTTTGTATACACCATTACGTCATGGTATATAACAGCTTCTATTAAAATACATTAAGAAATAAACATACTACAAATGTATTAATTTTTTGGGACAGACCACATATCCAACCAACCAACCAACCAACAAACCAACCAACCAACCAACCACCAGGGTGATTCCAGTATACCCCCGAAAACTTCGTTTGCGGGGGTATAATAATATTAACTATAAACTATTCTTTGTTATTGAAATTGTTATATAAATATAACGTTAAACAAGTGATTTCTGATCAGCAATTGTCCGTTTCAGCAAAATCGACGAAATCGCTTGTTGTTTCTCCAGTGAAGGTGGCTGATGAATGTCACAATTTACAATGTGTATCAATCTATATATATAACTTTATTTCCTCCAATATTGGAGAGCTACACAATTTATAAACATATTACAAACATTATTTACAGAGTATAAGACAAAAGACAATTACAATAGTTTCATTATGATATGTACAAATTCAAAGATCTGAAATGAGCATGTACTGGTTGAGCACGCAATTTGTAACAATTGCTCACATTGCTCAGTGGGCAGAGTTAATATTAACTCCGCATATTTAAGGGGTCCAAATACATCGATGAACAAATGCCACAATCGTTCCCTATTTTCATGGTCTACTTGGCAAAAAATAATTTGATGTGTCACTATATTATTTACTGTGACATTACATTTGTGACACAGTAAATCA
Source organism: Mactra quadrangularis (assembly GCA_025267735.1). NCBI lineage: Eukaryota > Metazoa > Mollusca > Bivalvia > Venerida > Mactridae > Mactra > Mactra quadrangularis. The sequence goes on along the minus strand of CM046303.1, from coordinate 8,814,541 downwards.
AATTTCCTTGAAACAAGTAATGCTACAGTCATTAAGAGTTTTTTACAGTCATATATATGTTTAACATCAATTTGTTCTATTCTATATCTTCACTACTGAATGATTTTAGTCTCTTTTGATCGCCTTATATCTTGTGAAAATTGTCTCGAGTAAAAATACAATTTTTAAAAGTATGATGTGCATTCATTAGGTCAGTTATTGTGAAATTCTATTCAACCGTCAATGGCTCATTATCACCACATGTTTAAAATGGAACGTGAGTATAGAAATGCTGTAGTGAGTATTTAAATCAATGGGGTTAATGTAAGCGCCACTGACAGTTGATAAAACATTAACTATAAAAGCAGTGCAATATCTGAATCGTGTAATGTTTAAATACGTGTCAGGTCAATTTGCACACATTTTATAAGGCACATGCATTGCTAAACACTTATATGAAGTTACTCTTGGTTACAAACTGTTATGTCCATACACACTGTCTCTCCTAGCAACCCATCTTGTACTTGGACTTGCAAATAGAAATCTGAAAATAATACATAGAGGATTATTTGTTTATTTCAGTGTCAGATCGATTTTTTTATTTCTCGAGTGAGCTAAGGATGCAATATGTTCTCGAGTGGCGTAGCCACGAGTGAAAATATAATATCATTAGCTCACGAGTGAAATTAATAGATCTTACACTGAAATAAACAACTTTTCTGTTTATTATATGCTTCAAAGTGGTTTCTTTTAAAGTTTAAGTATGATATGTCATCAGACCGGCGCATCCAAACAGTGAAAAAAACCAAATATATTTACATTGTTTCAAAACAGTGGAATATCGATTTCTATTCCACCGATAAATCCCGATATTCCACTGGAAAGCATGTAATATATTATAATATCATGGTACATCACCTGAGGTCCGTATTATCAATGGTCTTACGGCTTATTTTTTGTCTTAAAAACTTCTACGTTCGTTACATAACTGTATGATGTTTGATAACATGTTGTCTTGACTACGCGCATCACTGTCTATATGAAGTAAATTAAGGCGCTGGATGCACTGAGTGAAAGATTTATTGGCAGGTCTGTTACACTTAAAGATGCTAGTTCACAGATTTGGTTAAGATTTTTCTATATTTTCAAAATACCGTTCAGTGTCTTCTCAATATTTTAAGACAAACTGACTTATAAATTGCTAGAAATAAACAATTCAAGTCACAATAATGCAGTTTTACTACTTGAAACACCATCATTTGTAGTTGTATGTCAATTTGCACTAAAATTGTTGTTATCAAAACACTAATTTCCTGCTTCAAAAAAATGTTTCCTTACAATTTCGATAGTTTCTAGGAAAAGTTGATATTCAAGTTGAAATCTGTGAATGAGTACACTTAATATGACGAGCATAGCTTGTAAAGATTAGTTAATGCATTGAACGATAAGTGCATATATACTATGTACGAACACTGCAAGTCACTGCATAACTTGTTTCCAATGCGTATATCACCATTATACATTTACACACTATAATATCCAACTACATGTAATTTTAAAAGGAATGGAAGATCATGTGACTATATATCCTATAGTGTCAACAATCATAAAACATTCGAAAAAAATGGTCAGAAGTCATGACTAGAAAAGAAGTATGGCTAAAAACAACTTTGCTTGAACATTAAAGGTATTAACTACATGGGATTGGTTAGGAAGTGCGGAAAACAGTGTACATGTATTTCGTTGCTGTGACTGGAAGCATGGTACGAGCAGGACGGACGAATATGAAGAAAGAAGTCAGATGTCGTATTGTTGCAATTATAAATGGTTAAATCTATTTACTAACCTGTATAATGATGAAGCCAGTATGGCACCTAAAATAGGTCCAATCCAATAGATATAATGATATCTCCAGGCATTGTCGACGACCCCAGATGCAACTACAGCAGGACCAATTGCACGAGCAGGATTCATTGATGCGCCGGTTAACATACCACTGAAATAGTATCGACAATAATTTCTTGCAACGCATGGAACTACAACTTCATGTAATAGATTATATTATACAATATAACTTTCCACATTTTTTAACCAATTTATTGATCTTTAATTCATTCTATTTCAAATGTTGTAACACTTTGTAAGATCATTCACAAGGTTGAAAGTGTTTTCAAAATGAAAATTGACTTAGAGAAATTCACTTTCAATTTTAAAAAAAGACTCTTGAAAACACAAGAATATAATGACATGCAAAGATATTCTTTATGACTTTTGTGTTGATACAAGTAAACATAAAATTATAATATAGATGAAAATCGTATAAATAAATAGTCGTAGTCGGTCCCAAGTCCGGTTACGAAATGGTTTGAACGATAAATACTGCAGAGAACTCAAGAAGACAAGCAGAGAAAGAAGGTTCTTTGAGCGGAATGTCTTACTAGACACTTTAGTTATGCTTTAGTTTTTAGCCAGGGTTTGCTTATAATGCATCATAGGGAGCGGATGGACCCTAGTGAAAAACTTATCTTATTGCACAGCAACGACAGTCATAAGGAAGGTCTTTGAAGGTCACATGACAATATCCATGTAGCCTCAATAGAAGTAACATACAGCATGTGCAGTGTATACTGCATTTTGAAATTTTCAAGATTAGCGCAGGAAATTCAAAATTGTAGCATTTTGGCGACAATGGCGATCGTAAGCACCCTAACCCAGTATATAAAAATGTACATACCCTCCCATGATTCCGACAGTAACAGCAAATCCTATAGCCAAAGGTGCTAGAGACGACTTTGTTCTTGGGTTAACTGCTTTCATTAACACAGTGATAATAAGAACTGTAGTTATCATGGTTTCTATAAGTATACCCCATCCTGGTTGGACATCAACTATCTCTGGTGTGTCAATTGTTCCTAAATTGATATGTCCAAGTTCATGACAACCTCCTGATATACTCTTGTATAACTTCTCTGGTAAAGTTCCCTGGAAATATCACAAATCTTAAATGTTTCCCTATGGCGGCATGTTTCTGCCATCAGATAAATACATAACTATGTAACAAGTTTATTATGTGGTTAACTAGTTACGAATTTGGTTAATGATTTACAAATTATCAGAAATTGCTAACTGGAAAGTGTTTAACAAGTTGCGTAAGTAGTTAACCGCGTAATTAACTAGTTGCTTAAATGATTTTTAGTTACAATGTACTTGGTATTTATGAAGTAATATGGTGGCAAAAATACACCATGGTATGCGTATCGTGCTTGTTTTAAATCAAAGATTTATTGTGGCTGTGTTAACGGCGCAGTATAACAAATAGCATTAGCTTTGATGCATAATATCCATTATATTTAAACATCAGACTATAATGAATATTGGATGTATCAATAACGTCAATAGACTATATCCGGAATTCAAATATTTGGGTTTTTCCATGTAGGTACAAACAAACTTTCACTGTTACAATGAAAACACGTGTACAAAGAACAATAGGATTTAATCCATATTTCGTGATTTTCATCAATAATGTGTTACAAACTTTGTTTGTACCTACATCGCACGGACGGAAAAACCAACAAATTTGAGTTCCGAATTAAGTCTATTGCGACGTGAAGCAGAGTCTCGACGTTTACCGGCGCTATAACGTAGCACATAGTACGCATATAATATGTAATTTTTGGGATGACCGTGATATTTAGTATGTTCCATATCCGGATATCAATTTATTTATAATATAAAATACAGAACATAACATCGATATCTTTTTTAATCTTTAATTATCGAAGTATTTAGATACACGATGTAACACAATGTAAATAACAGATATGTTAACTCACTAACCTACTTATGATTTTATTGGTACAGTCAAATTTGTCTTGTGATTCGTGAATTACTATTTTTTGTTACTTTTGGATTTTTATAAGTAACGGTGGTAAGGCGAACTGTATGACTCGTGTATATATAACTGTTGAAAAACGTTTAAAGCCTGATTCTATATAAATGTCCATTCGAATTAAGTATACTGTGCGATAATCCCTAATAACATAGGGATACATAACATGTATTAAATGATACATTCTATATTCAAATAAGACAGTGTTTAATCATTGGAATCACATATAAACAGATAACAATCACAGTACCCGTTTACAACCGCAGTGCCCTGGTTGGCTGCGTACCCGGGATCTCTCAATCCCAAAGAGCGCGCCCTGCAATTGGACCTCAAAAAGTCTCAAAAAGTACTATAACCATAAAATAAAGTTACCCTGACTAGAGCTGCGCCAAGAATGGCCCCTATAACTTGTCCAACTATATATCCTGGTAATAGAAAGAAAGGGAGACCACCACATAATGCCACACCTATTGTCACGGCTGGATTAAAGTGACCACCACTGTAATAGATTAAAATACATACTATAAGACATGATTACTTTGATGTGTAAGGAACAAAACAGAATAATAATAAGCAAATGGATTTTCCAAATAATAACCTTGAACGCTTAAAATCGTTCAAAAATTAAACTTAGGCCTAATATGTATGTTTATAGTGTTTAGCCCCGCATTCCAACATTTTTTTCTAACATTTTTCAGTCATTTTGCGGTGGTCAATCATCCAGCTCACGTTCCCTGGATAGGCCAAGGTCTCTAGACCCCAGTCTTTTAACCTAGAACTAAGCACATACCATCGCCAGTGGTTGATAAGAATTTTTCAGACAGCCGAAAACTGTCCTTCTCATTGGGAAAATTGCTGTAGAAATTATTATATGACTAACTCCATGAAGATATGAAATTTCCATCATTCAACTCCCAACTTCGCACTAAGCTGGTGAAAAAAAATAAGTTTTCATATCCTTGATTTCTAAAACCCCATGTCGAGTCTTTTTACATCCATGATTAACAAAATAATTTTAAAATCGCTTTGAAAGGTCGCATTAACATAATTTTGGAGACACCTACATAATCTCGGAATGTGGTACATCGATGTATTCATCAACTTTATAATTTGGCAGAGATGTGCAGTTTTTCGTTTATATTTATGAATAATGTACAGGATATAATTTTTATATCAGTCCAAAATGTATACATTATTTATTGTAAAATTTTATTCAACTGTCAGTGGCGTATGCATTAACCCCGCTGACTTAAGTAATTTGTTTCATATTCCTTGTATATAATTGCGGATATCTATCTTTATCGATAGTAAGTACTGAAGTACAGTAGTGGGTTGTTTTAATGAACGCAATCTACAGCAAACTACCTTAACCCTAAACTGGTCAATCCCACATTTTACGTGTCTAGACCCCCCCCCCCCCTCAAAATGGCAGCCACAGCCTTGAAATTGGTGCTTTCTAACTGGATTTAGTTAATTCCACTTAAGGAAAGTTGTCCTAAAAAATGACAATTTTTTCGCGCGCCTCCCCCGGCAAAAGATGTCTATGGGGGTTCCTAAGGAGGGATGTGCCCACCTTTGTAGCTTGGGTTTGAAGGGGGCGCACTTTAGACCTTAATATCGAAAAATATCACTGAAATGCAAAATTAGGGTTGAAAAAAATCGAAATTGCATTTTTGCCCTTTTTGCTCCGCCCCAGCGTTGCCATGGTAACTGGTATCGGGGCTCAACTTGGTTTTTCTGCAAGACAGCCACCCGAGCAATAACTTGGCCAAGTTGCATGTCTGTGTGTTAATTAGTAATGAAATTAGAGCATCTTGAAATAGCCCTAGCGCGTAATAGTTAAACATTGGCTACTTTTCACAAATGTCGCAACCAGTAAAAGATTAAATTTAAAAGGTACAGGAACCTACCTTTAACTTGAAAGCTCAGCTACCTACCTGGACTTGCAAGTAACAGTAACCTATCTTAAACTAGCAAGCTATAGCAACCTATACATTCAATTTACATGCAATAGCAACCAACCTTAAATTCGCACACTACAGCATTCTACCTGATTTTTCAAAGTTCACTACCCTACCTTAAAGTTTAATTGAACGAAATATTGATCTTATATATCACGACCTTTGACACGAGTAAGTGAGCCATCCAATATTATACATACATAATCGTGTTTACAATATGGGAAAATCCGTATATATATATTATATGTAAAAAAATATGCTCAGTTAAAGTCTGACACAGGACAAATATTTAATTTTGTAAACTATATATATTTATTGAATCCTCCATTGTGGAGATAATAACATATTTACAAAGTAATTTTACAAAGTTATGCAAGTAAATAATACATTAAACAAAACAATTAGATCATAAAGGATAAATCAAGTGTTATTTTACATACATTGATTGTAAGAATAACACATATGAAAATACAATGTATACTAAACCAAGCATGATGTATGAAAAACAAGCATACAATGCATATATTATAAAAGAATCACATTGTCCTGTCAGTAGGTAAATAATTAACGAATCTTTACAGCTTAAACGTGCGAACCATTCACTTTTTCCACCCAATATCGATACTATGGACCAAGCTTCCATAATGTAAATATACATGCATGTACCTTTAAATATACGGTCTATATTAATATTAATCGATATTTACCTGAGTTCTCCAAAACATACAATAAGCAGAGCTATGAGTAATCCATGGCCTAATGCAGCACTTGTAATATTCCCACTAACTAATGAACTCACTCCAACAAACACAAATAAAGTAACTCCAACCATTTCAGCCAATATTGGTCTCCATATCTTGTCATAATGTCCAGTAGGTCCACTTGCTTCATTCTGGCTCGAGTTTCTACGACGATTTATCAAAGGCTCACTTTCTGCCATTCTCTTTACTTATGCAGAGTCTCGTACTAGTTAGTCTGACATCAGGTTATGCTGATTACATAGTGTGACGCTTGGTTTATATAGTTAAAAAATGAACTTTTGCAAAGCATGTCCTATTTTGTTTATAATCACCGCATGATCTAATTCAAACATTGATGCGGAGGATAGCGAGTCAGACCTATGTCCTAGTTTTACCTTGTTTAAATCATATGGACGATGTTTACAGTGTTGTTTGATAAGTCAACATTACTTTAAATGAGTGCGCAGTATGACAGTGGCTGTATTCACTTTGATAACGAAAATAGAATGTTTATATTTAATATAATGTATTTACATATGTACTTGGCCTACTTGTTGAAATTTACATCAAACAACTTATAGATCCTCGTGTGAACGCTGGTCTGTGACTTGTACAAGCTACTCTGTGACAAAATGGTTTTATTTTTCCTCCGTTATCAGTGCAACTACAGTCTCTTTAAAATCAGGTTAATTAAAGTTCCACTTATAATTACACTGGAACAATTGTTTAGGTGGGGATAGCAGAGAATTATCTATGTCTCTTAGAGTATTTATGGCTGATGTCCGATGTTTTAGCATGTGAAAAATTAAATTGAGAGAAAAAAGGTCACAGGTTTCTCTCAGCCACTAAAGTCGAAGAAAGATATTCGTCCATTGAGTTAAATAATCTTATTAAGCAATGAAGCACTGAAACTTTTTTCTGTACGAACGAATCCTTGAAACCATTTTACTAAATAATATTAGGAGTTTATACCAGTATCGATATTGTTTCAAAAAGTACCGGTAAATATACCATTTCATATTGGTGCCGGTACTTAAATTGGTATTTTCAACAGAGAACAACATAATAATTGAATCTTCAATGCATTATTTTGAGAATTATAGCTTCAAAACTTAATTAGTACATTTATATTATGTCATATCAAACACAACTTGAAACAATACGAATCAAGAAATAGACTAGTTTAAACATAATATTTTATTGACAAAATAGAATTATTTACTGTGGTCAAATACATAGAATATAAATAATTGTATCAAAACAGATTTGCTATTCAATAACAACAACAAAATTCAATGCATTTTCACCGTGTCATCTCTTTAACTCATACAATATATGTTGTTTGATCCAATGTTCTTATTTCATAGTGATCTAAAGGCGAGTCAGTTTCGAACAAAACAATAAAACATTCTTCCCTTCGGAGACTCTTACAGTGGTATATAACTTCTTCTTGAAAAAATCTATAGAACAATTCTCTTTTTACATTAAACAATACGATAACATTAATACAATATATAGAACGATATTCTTCATACATGTATCAAACAGTAGGCCTACTCACGTTGTCCATATTCATAAGGGTTATGAGAGTGATGAGCGTAATGACAGTCGTTTGTTTTTGTGAAAAACAAGTTCATTTGGTACTTAATTAAGATTTGTTTCTGAAAATGCTTCTTACCAAAGGCGAGCAGTGATTCTTGATAACCTCTGGGTACGGATATGACGTATAGCCTGATATTATCACTAATTTGTACTGTAAGTTTTCACAAGGATTTTAAAGGCTATCATCATCATACTCCCCAGTTCAATGATGTGATTGACCATAGATTTTTCCCAACATGATCATCCTTACTTCTCTTTGGATTGATGGTGAACAATTTTGGCGATGAATTGGTGATAATGTGAAAAAAATGTAGATTCCAGTTAAAAGACATAAACTTTCTAATATTGACTCCGGTACATCTGGTAATTAAGTATGACTGTATCTGCTTCCTATCATTCAAATGTATATGAAGCCATCAGTGATGGGGGACTTCAGTGGCTTAAGTGGTTTTTTACTAATGTTATGTCTTAATTACATGTATGTGTTTGATTCAAATATTTCTTGTAATTCCATATGGTTTATGAGGCAGGTAACAAGCATTGTCCTGGCATACCATGAAACATAAGCCGCCCGGCTAGCTTAATTGATAGCACGCAAGTCTACTGATCGAGGGGTCGTGGGTTCAATTCCTGGGTGGGGCATACTTTCGTGGAGCTTGGTTATGAAATTATCACTACGGCCATTCTCCCTCCTACCAATTATTCTTAATTATGTAGGGCAGTTGCCAGTCACTGGTAAAAGTATACGCTTAGTAGTTGGTTAACAGCGAAATCCAGTGATTTAGACTTTCCAGGAGCAGTGAATAGGTTGACTGACCACCGTTATATGACCTATACAATGTGTTGCTACTGCGTTAAACCCAACAAAAACAATCAAACAAACAAATACTATGAAACGCTTTGGTCGAAGTATTCTCTTAAATCCTGACTCGCATACTAAACAAGGGAAACAATCAATACAAGCTTTATTTCCAGTTTGTGACGCAGTTATCTCCCACAGCGACACGAGCATACTTTGAGTATCACGCCGCTTAAAATGCCGCACAACTTATGAACTTTGATAATCAGTAATAATGGCCATGAAATAAAAACACTCGAACTTTAAAGACTAAAGCAATATTCATGCGATTGTCTGGCTAATTTAATCACAAATTTATTTTAATTAGAAAAGTGTACTATTTAATTACGATAGATTCTTTTTTTCAGTGGCATAGAATCCACAGGTAAAGCAAATTGAGAAAGGAGTTGAACTGGAGATACACCTTTGCGAAAGAGATCGAATATCGAGCATGTAACACCAGACTTGTTTTACTATGAAACAATTTTAATTATGTGTAACAAATTCCATCATTAAATAAGTACAGTACAGTGTAGTTTTAATAATTATGAAATGTAGAGTCGACTATGAGAGACAAAATTTTTAGGTAGATTTGGTAGTACTGCAGAACAATAATTTAAATTTAAACAAATTGTATCAATTTTACTTATTCCCAAATAAATTTTCGCATTTTTCATAAATCACAGAATACTATCCAACTGTGCAATGTTTGTCTAATGCGCGATTTATCAAAAGTATATTTTGATTGGTTGAACGTTTATACACAGTGGGTTCTGATTGGTCAAAAATTACGCACGCGCAGGTAATGTACTTTGTTTACCCTACGGGTTTATGACCAGGTGCTAAAGAATACGTAGTAATATGTACATTCTTTTAACTTTTAGTTAATAATATTACGGAATATGTTGGATTTTTAGTGAATTATTGATGTATTAAGTGTCTAACATGTGGATTTAATTTAGTTCTATTCTAGGTGTGGTTAAATGTCAATGTTTACAGTGTATGTGTGACAACTGTGAATCATTCATGCGACATTGTTGACAAAAACACGAAAATGGGAAAAGATCAAGACCTCATATTCGCTGTTCGAAATTGTGATGTGCATTATCTTCATAAGGTTTTACACAAGTCTGGAAGGTCTTCATTAAAATTGAGTAAGTATACATTAAACTTAAGGTATAAAACTACAAAGGATATCAGTTTACCCATGTATCTAAATAGATTCAATTAAACCTTACACATGTCATGTAAATTAATGTTTCCCACGAAGATTTGCCCGTAGGGCTTCAATTACGGACAATTGTATGAACAAACTGAATAGTTTGTAAGTGTATGGCTATTTCCTCGTATTTAGATTGAATGTAGTTATACAACGTTTACCTATTGTGTCTCAATGTACAAAATAATAGGGCATGTGCCCTATTATTTCTGCTTCTTTAATGTTGTTGTGGAGGGTATGGTCTAAATCTCATATCATTTGTCATGTTATAATAGGTGCACCGTGCATGTATATTATATAGGGGTGTAACAATACGGCCAAAACCGTATTGCAATATATTGCAATATTCAAAACCCGTATTGCAATATATTGCAATACTTATCGGTTTTGTAAGTAGACGTGCGAAGCATGAATTAATGCACGTGCATTGCATTCGCTACACTTATATGTGTATTTCAAATGACCTCTTATCCAAATATTTGAACAACTTGTACAAAATTAAATATATATGGTAGAAAATGCATATTATAAAACAGATTTCATGAGGGAGTTATTCTCTTATTTGACGAAATGTTTTACATTTTAAAGCACAATAAGGTTATTACAAGTTTTCAACACGTTTTAACATTCATTCAAATATTTAAATTTTAGATTCTAATAAAATCAATTAGTACGACGCACAACTACAAAAACCGGTTCAGGAAAAATCGAACCGGTTAAAAACCGTCAGAATTCGTATTGCAATATAAACCGATATATCGGTAAACCGTTACACCCCTAATATTATACATGTTCATCATTAAAGTCACCATTTCTGAGTCATTAACCACAGTATTTCATCATTATAAAGAAATTCTATTAGTTTATGCATACTTAATTGTCTCTGTAAAACTTCTCAAAGAAATATTTTTTACTAGAACAGTGCCATATTTTTATATAAGCAGTGAGAAGCAGTGCCATAGTCAGGGATAAAATTATGAAGGCAATTCTCAAGATGGTCGGGGAGGGTCTTGCATTATTATCCAACTTAATTTAATGAGCATACCTAAACTAACACTGAACATATTTCTGTAATCCTGAATGTTGTTATGCCATAACTTTTACTTAAAGCATCAGCCATGGGGGGGCATCATAAAATATGAGATGTGTTGCAAGTTTTTTTGTTAAAAAACTCCTTTCTGAAAGAATTCAAATAAAACTTAACTACAATATTTAAATGTAACTACATATATATCATATTTAACAGTAAAAGTAAATTACAAAATGTTAGCAAAAGCATTCTTAAAAAATAAATTTTCTGTTTCTGGACACACCCTCTAAACAAAAATATCACACCCCTTTGAAGTACTACACATTGGAAGAGGCTGGGTGCTACATCAAAGTAAAAGTTAAGAAAGTACAGGTAAAACAAAGTGTCTATAAAATGCCAATATATTCTAAAAACCACACACAAATAGTTATTTAATTCACATTTTTAAGTATACTAAGCAAATGTTGACTTGGATTGTGAATATTTTTAGTAAACTATATATACTTGAGAGGCAAAATTAAAATACATGAATAGATTGCCTATTTTAATGTTACCTCTCATAAATGATATGTCAGCTTGATTATTCAACATATTTTATTATATAAATGTAGACAAAAACCTATATAAAATGATTGCCAGACTGATAGAGCTTATCATTAAATGAAATTTTAAGTGAACTATATGTAAATATCTTTTGACAACTAATCTTGAGCTAGTTTTAGTGGATTTAATTTACATTTTATGTTGTATATCAGCTTTAAACCTAATACCAGACTGGTACCAGAAGTTAGGGTGTAAGATTTAGCAGTATCGGTGTGAACCAGTCAGTTTTTTATGACATTTTATGTACATTTGAGCGATAATGATTATTAAACTTTAAAGTTTTAATAATACTCATTGCTACTTAAGTTTCAATGAGTTTAAATTACACCTTGAAGTGTTAAAGTCTATATTTGGGTGTGACAATTTAATCGGGTTGTTATTGATAATTTATCACCTATTTCTGACCTTGTGTGTCCCTTGCAATGATTTGCAAAACTAATAATAATGGTGTTGAACTTGAATTATGGTGTTAAATTTATTATACCAGTAGTAGTATGTACCAGTGGCCCTGTAACTTATGTATAAATCATTCTTTGTCTTAAACCAATAACCCGAAACCCACAACTAGTGAAAATCAAATCGGACTAATGAAAATTATTTATTTCATACATGCAGGCTCAGCTCTTTGAAATTTTTACTCATTACTACAATCAATAATAATTTTGCTTGTGGTTGTCAAAATTAAAGGTAAAGACTGTTACATTTAGTATATTGAGTGGTCTTAGATGTATACATTCCTCATTGTAATACATTATTAGGCCACAACAAGTTGATGATATGTTCTACGGATTTTTCTAGAAAAAAATGGGGCGAGCGAGCGAAGAAAAAAAAATCTTAATTCAGTTGCTTTATATAGCAGAGTGACCAAATTTTTTTGAGCGAGCGAGCGAGGAAATAAAGATATATTTTTTGTAAAAACCGTCAAAATTAAGGTGCGAGCGAATCCATAGAACATATTATCAACTTGTTGTGGCCTTATATAGCCTAGACTGTGATGAAATGAACTGAGAATGTATTAATGTATTGGTGTAATTACTACAATAAAGAAAATATGTTGTTTTTTGTATGGAGACAGATGTCTGTGTATTGTTACAGTTTATTTACATGAAAATAATTGTAAACACAATACAGACTTACTGTACACATATTTAAATACAGCCATTCCCTTAAATGGTCTGGAATACTAGCTCCATTAATTATGTTATATAGTTACAATATAAGCACCATTATCAACCAGCTCAGCTGTATGACCCAGAAATCAGTTATTTTCACTAGCTTGAATCAACTTCACTGGTACCAGGCTTTGGGCTAGGGGATAAAAAGTGATGACTAGATATAAATTAATATATGAAAATAGCAGTCTTCACCTAAACCCACTGGCTCTAATTCCCAGGACTACTTTAAATATTTTGGGCTATTTATGGTACTGTATGTAACATTTTTTATATTAAAGAAGTAGTTAATAATACCCATTACTTTAAAACATTATAACTACATCCAGGATGCCGACTAGTTTGAGATATTTTCCTGTTCTTGAATGTACATGTATTTAAATTGATCATAAAAAATGTTCTCATGATGCCTTTATTAACAACATAAATATACAATAAAATCTGTTTGAAGACCATGTGATTTCATTTAATCGATCATCATTCAAGGAAAAGTTTCTGCCCACTTTGACTAGATCTTATATTAAATATAAATGAAACGATAAATCTTGAAAGATTTTAAAACTCATAAGTAAGCATTCAAACCATCTTTAATATTAAGTTCAGTTTATAATTTAAAAAAGAGTTTTAGTTTTATATATTCAATCATATTTAGTTTATTTATATTTGTTTTAGCTTGATTGTAAAACAAGTTCTTACACAAATTAGATAAATATTTGTGAAGATCCCTTTTGTTCCTCTCGCACTGAGCTTGTAGAATTCGAATAAAGTTTCTTGCTTTAGGAAAAAAGCTGTTTACAGGAAAGATAATGTTCATGTGTTTTTTGTTTTTGCAACTTTCCTCAACCCTACAAATCATTTTTTGCACAAATGTCTTCCAATATTGTAAAAAAGCAGTGTAATTATCCAAAACATGGAAAATCAATGTAAAATTGTCTTCATATTTTTTCGTGAGATTACATCATTTTTTTGTGAAACGACCTTATTTCAGCTCCAATTTAGAGCAAAAAAGTCGTTGGTTAATGCATTAACTGAATGAAATTGGCTAATGTATTAACTAAATGATGTACATTTTATAAAGTATGAGCTATTATTATGATTATATATTGTCAATTTATGTCATACAAATATGTGAATATGTCATCAAATATCATTTATCTTGGTGATATTGTTGTGTATGGTGTATTTACATCATAAGGTGACGTTTTACCTCATATTGTCATGTACATCTGTATACATGTATAAAAGGGTTGGACTACTAATTACTGTCATAAGAAACTGTTTATAAAGGAGAGGTTGACCTTATATTATTCTATATGTTGACAACAGATCTATGAGTTTTTTGTCACCATAAATAGAAACTACCGGTAGTATTTGGCTTAGCCTGTACATCATACATGTATATATACATGTATACTAGAGTTGTTTGCACCTAAATGGTTAACATTGCTTCTAAAAGGTTTTATGTCATACTGATCAGGGTTTGACACTTACTGGTTTTACCAGGAACTGATACTGAGGAATCCCAACTCTGTTATTTAGAGATGCTTTCTATTGATTTGATAAAAAATTTGATACAGATTCAGTCACTATTAATTGCGATAAACAATTAATGAAAACTCAAAAATCACATGTAAAGTCAGAGCAATTTTTAGGAATCCTAACAAAATCCTGGAGCTTTAAGAATCCCTGTGATTTTTTGCAAGTTTTTTGAATCCTTGGAATCCAGGTCACTGTTTGTGTTTAACCCTGCTGATTTAACACTTAATTAGGACAACAATAATTAGTAAATGTATAATTTTTCAAAACAATGAACAGTGCCTGTGGTACAGTAATTAGAGTCTATAAGACTCATAAAATAGTCACAGTGATAGAGAGTTCCAGGTTCAAAACCCACCAGGAGAGTTACTAATGATTCTTATGCATGATAATTATGAATAATAATTTTATCCAATGGTATATCCATAGATAGAATCTCAAACTTCAAATGTAACTGAGAAAATATCAAACTTGCTATAGTTACATGTATAAGTTGTTACTATAATGACCATAATATAAATTAACATGGTTTTAGTGATAATAACTATACTACCCTGTCTACATGCTTTAATTTAATTAACACTAATTGATCAGAGAGAGATAGGGACTATGATAAGATGATTAAATGAATAATCACGCCCTTAGTTTCACTAGCCCAACATGATTGGGGTCAAGTTATTACATTACATTATTGTTCATCTACTAAATGTTCATTTTATACATTGAGAAGTGCTAGCTGGATAAAATAAGTGGATTTACTCTTCAGTTATGACATTTTATTGTGTTACTGTGTTTTCTAGACTTAAAGGTAATTGTTGTAATTCTCATTCTTAGTTTTTTTTCTTTTGATTCGGTTTAATGCCATAGCAACACTTTGTCTAGGTTATATCACAGCAGTCTGTCAACCTACTCGCTGTTATTGGAAAAGCTAAATATTTAGATTTTAAGCTACAAAACAGTTATTAGGCTCATAATTCGGAATCTGTCATTGACTGACATTTCTGCCCTACATGGTTGGGGGGAGATTTGCCATAGAAATTATTTTTTGACCTAACTCCACGAAAGTATGCCCCATCTGTAAATCCAACACATGACCTTTCTCAGTAAACTTGTGTGCTACTGACTAGGCTAGTTGAACTGGCATTGTTATTTTGTAATTGCTAAATAAATCCAACAACTAAACTGGTATTGTTTTTTGTTTCTGGCTGAATTAATGATAGTTTGTTGATTACTGAGTGGTTCTCTGTATGAGCCAGTGGCTAGTTAAATTCAACAGTATCTTGATATTAAATGATGAGTCTGTAAAAAATAAGATGGGACTTATAACACCTTAGCTTTGAAAGCAACATTAATGGCCTTAACTTACTAGCCCGGAGCCATGTTCTCATAAATATTTATTAGGGCTACTGAAACTTACTTATTTCATATTCTACAAAAATTGGTCTTGAGACTGCTTCAGAAAATTGAAGTCAATGATTGAAGCAAACCAATTTTCAACAAAAATCATCACTTTCATGGTGGTAACAGACGTCATTCTTGGGAAAAGCCTTGCTAGACAGCCTATTGTTCTATACTTAAGATTGGTGTAATTTAAGTATTATATTGTTTGATTAACTTGATTATACCAATGTTAAACATAATATGTATTCTTAAGTTTGTATTACAAGATACATGTATGTAAGATATATTGGCAAATTGAAAGTTAAACTTTTCATTGATGACTCATGATGTATTTGAAAATAATGTTACCTTTACTGTATAGTTACAGGTTGTTTTACTTCATTGGTGATTTATTCTATTGAAGTTTTAACTGTGTTTTTAGTTTAATCGTTCATTTCAAGGTTTAGATGTAGGTGTTAACGCAATCTATTACTTTTGTTGTTTTTGTACTGACTACTTTAGGCCCTCTAGCACCAACAGATCTGTTACTATCAATTCAAATGTGTCAGTCATTGTCTTTAATTTTTATGAAAAACTAGTCCAATTTATTGTATTTCGTAGTAATGGACTAAATACTAGCGCAAAGTATTACTACATGTATATAAAATCAGTAATTTTCACTTCTCCAGAACTATGGGCTAGTGGGTTAAGGCGTTGAGGTTCACAATATTTCTAAGTATTGATAACATTGACAGAATAATTTCATGATAGTACCATGTAGGGCTGTGGATCGTTGAGCAAGTGGCGATCGGATCCGAACCACGATTCATCATTCATGTATAGTGATTCACGAATCGAACCACGATTTACTAGTTAATGGAGAAGCATTTAGAAATTCATGTAATAACAAAAATAAGTGAAGAATTACAGAAGCTTTTACTAAATGGAAAACCTGATGTAATCCGAACATTTATATTACCAGGCGTTTCATGGGCATTTCAGTGATAAATATTTTTGTTTATATGTGTATCAATCGAAATTTTGAATTAAATTATTAAAAATTTTATTAGTAGTATGGCTCGTTTTCAGTGGTAATTAAGCTGAAAATGCTCTATCATTATTTCCAAAAATAGATCATGATTGGACAATTTCGGATGTGACGAATATTCTTACTCGATTTTCTGGTCTGGATCGCGAATATCCGAGTACTCGTATACTCGCAGCAGCCCTAGTACCATGTATTACAATATATGATATAATATAGACATGTAGGTTACATGTAAAATGTTTCTCTATAAAAGTATAAGTTTGTTTGCTAATGTCAATGAAATATTTCTTATATTTCTTATGTAAATAGAAGTTAATATGCTGATTTACTTGACTCTTTAAAGAATTGATATTCTGTGGTATGCATTATATGTGTTTGATATAAAAGTATGATATATTTATATATCCATGCAGCAGCTGTATTGTATGACAAATAATTGGACTATAGTCTGTTCAATTTGTCTGTGTTTACTTTTTTATAATAATAGTAAATACCATGTAGAAATACATGCTTGAATAAATCATAATTGACCATTCATACTGTATACATGCTCTGTTAGCCCAGTCTGTTGTGTGACTCTGACTACAAATCTAGGGGTTGTGGGTTTTGATTCTAGAACATGACTGACATAATGCTCATGGCCTTTTGTCATAAATACTTTGAGCAGACATTCTCCTGTCTGTTTCCTCTGCATCAGATATATGTCTATCCAAGGACCACTAGTAGGACAACTGTCTGCCTCATTGTGACCAGAAAAAATATTGAAATGTGGTGTGTAGCACCAAACATATCATTGCTTATGAAGTAATATGGAGGTTTTCCATCAGCCTAATATTTGACTGCTTTCTAAGGGACAACTTTTTTCAAAATTTTGGACAGACAGTCTAGTAACTGCTGCACTAAGTTCAAATGCTATAGACTTAGAAAATAGTTCAGTGACATGGGTATGTCTCAATGTGTTAGGGCAGCAACTGTAAGAATTCAAAATTTGTACAAATGTTTGTGCCTAGCAAAGAAGCAAACTGAAAGTCAGTTAGTGACATCTAAGAGGGCATTGAGAATTTTTATCACATGCATGCAGTTTACTGGGATCTATGTGGAGTCCCAAAATTTACTGCAGCATCTTAAGGCTCAAATGTGAAAAAGCCAAAGTGTGATTTGTGTGAATATGCAGCAACTTTGTTCTAGGCAATAATTGTGCCAAAACAATTTTATGTGATTGATGTGAAGCAGTCTCTACTGAGTCGTGCATGAGTTGAGGTAAAAAGCAAGATCTCTAAAAACAAGATTGTATTTATCGGGAGCTTAGTGCAAAAGGGGTTGTAACTCAATTTAAAAAGTAGTGAGTTACGACCATTTTGCACTAAGCCCACTTAATGTATTGGCATTGAATTTGATATAGTTATTATTTGTATTAAGTGTTATTTGTCAGTCATAAAAATATTTCTTCTAGCAAAAATATAAAATGTTTTCACTTTCTTTGATGTAAAGAGCTGTGCATCAAGATGTAACAACTTAATGACATAGTTATCTTATTTAAATGTATGTTGAACATTCTTGAAGCATACTTGATTTCTAAATACTCCACTTACTGTTGGAGCCTGCTTGGAGTATTCTGAGTAATTCAAATAACCCACATATAATGATAATAGAACTTAACATATTTGCTTCCATGTGAATAAAATATTTGGTACATGTTACAAGTGGTTTTGAACCTGAGTACTAGTATACAATCAGCAAAAAACCTTTGAACCCCAATCCCTGTTACCATCGCAATACTGAAGCAGAGCAAAGGAGACACAAAATGAAAAAGAATTATTTGCTATTTTTAGCTTTTAAAACTTGCATTTCAGTCGGCTATATTTTCCTAATAATGTGAGGCCTCAGAAGTGCTAATGCTTTTTGGAGGCTGATTGATGCCTTCTTATATAACTACAATTTTTAACCAATTACACTGTTCTTCTATGGCAGAGAAGGGAAGACATTGGAAAATGTATTTTTTTGGCAATTTTATCAAGTGATGTTCATGGATTTATATTGAGAGCATTAACTTCAAGCCAAGTGCTTTATGTGACCAGTTTGAAGAGTTGGGAGTTGGGATCAAAGCCTGTAAAACACAGGATTTTTTCAAATTCAAAATATCTAAGACAAAGTAAAGATTCAATAACACTTGCAGCTTTTTCTTGGAAACTATCATAGACTATTTTGTTGCTATCTTGTTATAACGGTTTACTATATTAGTATGATAGTACACATCTGATATCAATTAACAAACCACCTGTTTACTATGTATACCATAACTGATTAACTATATACATTATTGTTATTATATTGATAATTATTTGATGGCTTATCACTTAGAGATACATCCAGTTAACTCTTATACTTTCTCCCAGAGTTTATTACCAAGAAACAAGCATATTATCTACAATCTAAGTATAACTAAATAACTTAAATGTTTCCTAGAGTGTGTGTGTGGTTTGTGCATGGTTTGTGTGTGTGTGTGTTATTATAGAAAAATGCTCTCTTAATTGTTGGAACAAGAAAATATTTGAAACAGCTGAAATATTTCAGAAGCAAACTTGTCTTTATATTTATATACCTTGCTAGACCTCATTGAAGTGAGATAGATCAAGCCTGAATTCATCAAGGGGGGGGGACATAGGAGATTTTATGTGGATTATCTTCCCAAACCAGACCCACCTGTCCCCCACACACACTTAAACAATCTCTCTGGATCCGACTCTGCTGATAATGGAATAATCTAATTGTTTAAAATAACTGATTATCATTATCAACATTCTTGGAAAGTTTCTTGTGCATATTTGTGTATAATGTTGACTGATGATGATTTATGATTTTCATATTTATTTTGCACATATTATGCTTGTTAGAAAAAGAGGTGACTGCATGTCTTTATATATATACTAAATTATATCATATATTTTCTTACTGTTAACTATCATTGTTTATAACTTATTACCCTCTATATTTTCAGAACATAAGAATTCCAGTAAAAGAGTTAATGTAAATTATCAAGATGGAGATGGGTAAGTATTAACTTATAATTATCTACATAACAACCATAATAATAGCCCTATTATTTTCTTATAGACGATAATATAGGCTACAATATACATAAGCTTAATGTAAGAATAAAGGATCACAGATGAAACTATCATATTTTATGGTGTCATATATTTCACCTATCTTTGTAACTTATTGTGTTAATTGTCTCACATTCTAGGTAATGTTCTGCTATCAGAACACCTGTTGTCTATTCTTTAAAGATCTGTATATTACTATACCATGTTGATTGAATCTTGTTAACACTGATGGCAGGATAAGAAACGCTTTACCATTATTAATACATTATAGATATACTATACAGTCTTCTACAATAATTACTTGAAATATTGTTGAATTGGTTTTGAAAGTTCTGAATTATTTGGTATTATAATAACTGTTACTGCTGAGCATTCTGCATATTTTTGCAATTTTGATGCTGTTCTCACTTGGACTTGTATAGCTATTATCTCATGCAGTTTTCTTGATCCCTTGTCAGATTGGTCGATATTATGTTATATGAGAAAGGGCAGAACTATCAACTAGCTGAACTTTATGTTATAACATTATTTCACTGGCCCCAACAAATTTTCATTAGCCACATTACTTAGCTTCAAATTAGTGATCCAAGGTGATGACTGAATAACTTCATTTATTAATTATTTTATGTTATGATTCACTAAGCTATGATAGTTTAAGTTAGCACAGACTCTGAACTTATTCTTTATTGTCATCCTGTGTAACTATTGTTTAATATATGCTATTATATATTTTAGAATGTCAGGACTGCATCAAGCAGCTCTTATGGGTCACACAGAAATCATGGAACTTTTATTAGAGAATGGTGCTTCAGTCAATCTAAGAGATAACAAAGGTAAGCTTATATCAACCAATGTAATATGGAGGTTCACTGATAAACTGACCATTTCCTGGTTCCTGATTACAACAATTCTGGCCAACCACTAACTGTTTTCAATATTTTCAGTTTGCTATGTTTTGCATTACTTATGAAACTAGTGAACACCATGTTTAAAATGCTGGTGTATAAATTTAAATCATTTCACTCTGGTGCAGTCACTGACATTGAACATTATTTAGGTCAAACTTTATTTTTGTAGATGACATTGCAGTTTGTTGTTCTAGAACATTTTTTTGACACTGTTAATGTAAAACTTACATAAACATAAAAGATAGCACACTTTTTACTAAGAGGAGGGCTTAATTGACAATTTGCTGTTATAAATGCATCATAGACTCTATGTATACATATTGCTGTTAATGAAGCCATATTGTCGCTCTGATTGCTTTTGACATTTCTAAGTTGTAGCTAATGTAACATAATGTTTGTGGTGTGCAAAATTGTTTACAATATAGTTACTATCAAAGTTTTTATAAGTTGTTTTGATTATGATAAAGTGGGGTAGCAGGGCGCTGCATTCTTTTCCTTTTTTTCTCATCCCTGCCCTTTTTTGCTCCTCGTTATTGCAGACATGGTTAGTTTGAAACATCAACCATCTGATGCACTCTACCCTTTTTTTCTGCCTCTTCACTTTTCCTGATATGTTTCTTACCCCCTCTTTTTCTGTGTCCTAGAAAAACCACTATTAAATCTATCAAACAAATATAATAGACCATTGTTGTTATCATATTTATATTTACATACAACCGCAACAATGCTCTGTAACCAATCAGAAATCATTTTACTTAATTTGTTTGTAATCTGTAAATAATGTTTTGGCTGTCTGTCCTACAAGATCTGGCTTAAACTAGCTGTTGTTGTTTTATCATTGTTTAGTAATTGGGTTTCTCTGATCTTTAATTATATGAAATTTTGCATCTGGTAGGTTAACTAGCTAATTGAGTGGCTATGGTATGGTCCTACCAATTAAGGTCCAACATGCCATCTTAGATAATAATCCTGAATTAAAATAGATTGAATAATATTAACATAATTTAATGGTATGTGATACTGACATTTGAATTTTTGTTTATAAAATGTCTTCTAGTAATCATTCTCCATTTTTTACATGGGGTTTCCCCATGTTTAGTAGTGGACTGTGGCAAATCCACATCAAAATTTGTCGCGGACGATTCGGTTGTGCGCGCGCAAATAAAGGGATAATTACCACTGCAATTAATATAGTCCGCATAACGCATTAACAAGCAGACATTAAGAAGCACGTGTATATCTTATCTAGTTTATGTAAGGTAAAAGTCCCTTGTATCACTTCCATGAGTTGTATACAGCCATATACTCTACCAAAACCCCATGTCTGACAGCGCTATTGGCGCTTTGATTGTAACTGTAATCAAAACCTCTACCACCCCCACTCTCTTTTCTGTCTGTTTCATTTCCCCATCTATCTACCAGTATCTCTATCACCTCATACTTGTATCTTGTATACTAATCTCCCCTTCTCCCTCTGTCCCTCCTTAGACCCTTCTGTGTCTTCTTCCAACCTTTTTGGTTGCTTCACTCTCTTGTCTTTTTTGTCTTCCCCCTCCCTCATTCTCCTATCCCCACCCCCCTGTCTCCTCTGATATAAGAACATTCTGCAAAATATAAAGATATATAACAAAATGTGTGGTCCATATTTTTAA
Organism: Mactra quadrangularis; assembly: GCA_025267735.1. NCBI lineage: Eukaryota > Metazoa > Mollusca > Bivalvia > Venerida > Mactridae > Mactra > Mactra quadrangularis. Next base: position 8,791,874 of record CM046303.1, on the reverse strand, counting down.
GTTTATCCTGATTACCCTTGATATGTTGTTGAATATTAAACTGCAATACTTATCAGATTGTACATTTATAAATGTTCTAAACTATTTAACAATACAATGATCTAGCAGTTTTATTGTTACAATTGACCAACTCATTATAACAGGTGGGTTGACAATCAAATAGATGATCTCAGGGCTATTGTCATATTTTAGTTAGTTTAGGGGTAAATTCACCCTAGTTTTAATTTAATACCTATGTTTTATGATACATGAAACTTTACTAGTGTGACCTACACTGCTACAGAAATGGATATGTGTTTATATCTGGTTTTTATATCTCACCTATAAGGCTATTGTAAATTATTTTGTCAATTCTCATCCCTCCCCCACCCAGAATAAAAGATCCACATTAACATTTTTTTGGAAAAAATGTTATTAAAATTTTTTTTTGTTTAATGTTCACTGCTGCCAAGCACTGAAAAGCTCTGTAAGAACAGTAATTACTCAGTATAAGCTACATATATACCGGATTTTACTCTACCGGATTTATGAGGGTTCCCAAAGGAATCCCTAGTCAGTTACTCGGGGCTCTCCTTTACATAAGGGATTCCTTAAATAAATAATTAAAAGTTTTGGTAGAGATTTGGAACCACTAAAATTAATGTAGTATACAATTCATGGCAATTTTTAGGGATTCTGATGAAATCCCTACCTGAGAATCATTGGGATTCCTCCCCAAGTTTTTGGAATCCTCAGAATCCAGGGACACTGTTAGTGTTGAACCCTGCATATATATAATCTTAGTTCATGGTATTTAAATTGTTTGTCAAACTATAATTATTCTAAAATATATATTGTAATGGCCTTTTTCAGACTGAACTTGGACTTGCAGAAAAAGAATTGGAATTACAATTCACACAAAAAGTCATTTGCCCCAATTTTTCCCAAACTTTGTACGAGAATCTAGATATTTATTTGCTATTGCCTGAAATTGTCTCTATTAAATCTATTTAATTGGGTATAGTGGGAGATATATGGATCATCTAGCTTTATTTGTTAATGTTACTGCCAGCCTGTCATGTATGACATTGTATCCAATTATTTAAACCTAAAGGTATCATTTCCACCTAATATAAACAAAATCTCCTGTATGATTTATTGTGTGACTTTAAAATTATCAATATACGCTGGTGAAAGGTTCATTTATCACATCGCTGTATGATTTGGAGTCTGTATATTGCAATTTGTGTGATTTATTATTAAAAATGGGAAGTAAGACTTGTTTGTCTACCGGTGTGACCATTTGTACTATGAATTAAATAGTCTACATTTAAATGTTTCATAGATTTTTTTTGGTCATTATTTGAATTATTACAATGCCTGCTATTTTTAAAGTTCTTGGACTAATGAAATTTTGAGAAAAACTGATTATGTATACTGCTAGTAATTTTACTATAATTAATAGGGGTGTAACAGTTAACCGATATATCAGTTTATATTGCAATACAAATTCTGACGGATTTAACCGGTTCATTTTTTCCAGAACCGGTTTTTGTAGTTGTGTGTAGTACTGATTGATTTTATTAGAATCTAAAATTTAAATATTTGAATGAATGTTAAAACGTGTTGTAAACTTGTAATAATCTTATTGTGCTTTAAAATGTAAAAGGAGAATAACTCCCTTCGGAAATCTGTTTTAAAATATGCATTTTCTAACACATATTTAATTTTGTACAAGTCGTTCAAATATTTGGATAAAAGGTCATTTGAAATACACATATAAGTGTAGCGAATGCAATACACGTGCATTAATTCATGCTTCGCACGTCTACTCACAAAACTGATAAGTATTGCAATATATTGCAATACAGATTTTGAATATTGCAATATTACGGTTTTGGCCGTATTGTTACACCCTTAATAATTAAATCTTGTTTTTGTAACACAGTTTAAATGGTATGTTCATAAGCTTATTATTGCTGATTTAGAATTTACTTTGATGACTCTTTGTTTCTTTTTTGTGTGGGTTATTTGAATCAGTTTATCTTAACAAGGTTTAAATCTGGATGCCATTATGCCAAGCAGCAACACCAATATTGCAGATCTGATATTTAGGTTTAAAACTCACAATATTAATTATAATATTAAAAGACATAGAATCTTTGATTGGTCTGCACAAAACCTGTTAAGCTTTTTTTGTTGGGTTTAAAGCCATAGCAACACATTATATAGGTTATATTACGGCGGTCAGTGCACCTACTCACTGTTCCTGGAAAGGCTAAATCTCTGGATTAAGCTGTTAAACAACTACTAGGCCCATACTTCCGTCAGTGACTGACTACTGCCCTACATGATTTAGTATTGGTGGTAGGAGGAAGAATAATTGTGGAAAATTATTTCATGACCAAGCTCCACAAAAGTATGCCCCTCCAAGAATTCGAACCTACAACCCCTCAATCAGTAGACTTGTGAACTACAGACTGAGCTAGCGGGCGGGCAACCACTAACTACTCGTAAATGTAACAGGACATAGATTAGGTTTGCACTAAACCATTGAATTGTTTCATGAAATTGTAAGAAGTAATATAATTTTATTGCAATTATATGAAGTAGATTTAGACCTATTTGTAAAATAAATTACTACACATACATTTCCTACCTGTTGAATACATTAGCAACGTGGCACTGGTTATCTCAAAGAGCATTCTGACCCTTTCATCATTTTGAAGTTTTCATCTTCTAAAATCACTAGAATCTGCTTCTACTTATATCAAGAAACAAATAAATTCATCATAATAATCATTATTGTATGGTATAAATCAGGGAGTAATGTTTTAGCATTTAACCAGCCTATACAGTGCCCTCCATAGGTCCAAGGACAAAGTCATGATTTTAAGATAAACCAATTCATATTAAAAAAATTATCCTTAAAATAAATGAAACGAAGAGTCATTTCAGCCAAACTCTGCATGAATTAGGGTCTTTAGTCAGTTATCTTTCCCTGATAAAATCTGAAGCAATCCAATTGGTAAGTAGGTCCTTACAGTTGGAATCCTCGGATTTTATCATTGAATTCCTATGTAAGGATAACAAAATATTTATCTTATTTCTTTCTTGTTAATAAAGATATTTACAGAAATAAGGAAATTTAGAGTTCTTTACCCTAAAAATACCTACATTGAATTTCAAACAAATTAAATGATTTATAAAAAAGATATTTAAGATTAATTTTGGCAAATTGACATTGAGTGATCCAACTCATTAGACCTACCTATTTGAAGAGTATACAAGGGAAATAACTGACTAAAGTGCCTTATTAGTTCAACAACATAGGATTGAAACAATGTTACTTGAATACAATTATAGTAAAACGATATACAGAATGCATGGTAAGTTTTTCTCTAAATTGCATTATATTTCATAAATTTTGTTCAAGAACTATTGGAGGGCAACTGTACAGAACTCTGATTTTTTGTGGGAATTTGTTTTGAACTCGGAACAATGAACTTCTTACATGTATATACATACATATATTGTTTCTTTATGGTGCTTAACATTAATATAATTAGTTATATATGTATAATGAACTTCAAAGGCCTGGCATGCCTGGAAAATATTTGTGTAACTTAAGCACTTATTTCATTATAGCCATGAATCTGTGTAACATTCCAGGCAGAGATCTAGAATTCTTGGCTTGGGGGAAATAGCTGAAATCATTGATGGTGTAAGACTTGTGTTAAAATGAATATTGTATTGAGAAGGGGTTTCTGATTTGTTATAGGTTTCGTAGATGTCAATTATAATCAATTTTCTTGATGTGTTTGAAGTTTGTGCCTGTTTGTATTCTGTCAGGTATAATTTCTTAATTATGGTGTTTAGTGGTCAGGGACTAGTGGCATTTAAGATCTTCACAGATGTAGATAGAATCAATGAATGCTCTCAAGTCAAAATGGGTTGGTTTAAAATATTTGCTGACTCGGCTCTTTCATTCAAGTTGTATACATCTTGGAACAATTGTATAAGAGTTGTAAGTCACACTTCTATAAATTCTGATACTATTATTCCATTTTTCTTGGAACTTGAATGTAATGTCTACTGCTTTTACATGCTGCATTTCAACAGTTTCATATTACCTCTTCCTACAAATGGTTCTCTGGTCCAGAGATCACGCCTATCCAAGGACTATAAGATCTCATGCCTTTACAGTATGACTGGAAAAATGTAGAAATGGGTTGCAAAACTAAAAATGATACTTCACATCACAACCTTTTTGTTTCAAACAATATGTTCTCCCAAACCATTGGACACAATTTAAAAACCAGATACCAATACATGATAATTGGATAGTCTTGTGTTACAATTGTTAAAATAATTGAAATTGGTAAAACATTTCACTTATTTCCTTGGTGTAAAAATTAGCTTGTCTGGGTAGCAATCACCAAGAAGGTTTTAGTTATAGTTGTTCCTTATACAGTACAATCTCTAATGAGTGACACCCACTTGAAGGGACTAAAGTGTATTGCTGTTCAGAGGTTGTTGCTGTTCAGAAGTTAAATTCAATCAAAATAATGCCTAATGGAAATATTGAGAGATGTTGTTGTGCAGAGGATTTGTTCAGTAGAGGGCTGCTCTGCAGAAATCATACTGTAGTAAAATGACACTTTTCTGTTTCTCAGGTGAGCAATATATGACCATCATGGTTTTCTTGTTACTTTAAAACAATGCCAAATAAATCAATTATACTTGTTGCTCTGGATTATGTTAGAAATAAATTACATCACATTGTTCACTGAGTATAGTAACTTGTAAAGTTAACAGTGTTTGGAATGGTGACCTAAATGTCTAAGGGTGAAATATTGCTGGAAATAAATAGAGTTACCACTTGGAAATTAGACAGTACATCAGGCAAAATCCAATTACTGTAGTCTTCTTGCTGCTCTTGGTGGTACATGTATCAAATTGGGTCGGTACAAAACTAGTCTTACTCAGGGCTTGACATTAAAAGTCATCCAATTGCCACTGATGACCTATATTTGGGTTTAGGCAACTTGTTGCTGCTAGTGTAAGGATTTGGTTTAGATATGTGGAATTACCGATAATGATTAGCCCTGTTACTACTTGTGAATAAAGAAGGATGTGAAAAAGTTTTGTGTCATGGCACATTGATATTCCTTGATCATTTAAAAAAATGGTTGTTGATGTTGCTCAGGCCCCTGTGAAATGACCATTGTCAAAACATGGTTGACCATGTTTCAAACATGGTCAACCATGTTTTTAATACATGGTTGACCATGTTTTGACCATGAATAATCCATGGTCGACCATGTTTCATGCCGTGGTTTATTGCCGCCCTGGTGACCATGGTCGACCATGTTCTTTTATAGACCATGGTCAAACTTGTTTCATGGTCTTGTAAAATGACCATGGTCAACCATGTTTCATCGTCCACGTGGTTTATTGCCGCCCTAGTAACATGGTCAACCATGGTTTGACCATGTTCTTAAATTCCTGAAAATAACCATGGTCAACCATGTTTCATTTTCTACATTGGTTATTGCCAGCCTAGTGAACATGGTCAACCATGGTCAACCATGTTTCACAGTACTGGTTATACCCAGAAAATCTTTTGGACTCATCTCTATAAGCCTCTGGCTTTTGACACAAATGAGCTTAAGTAACACATCTAAAATCAAGTAAATTAGGACATAAACCAACAAACAACGGCTGGGCAGAGACCATTGTCTGATCCTCCTTTACAAGATCTAGATTAAGTAGTAGACATTATACTTCCCCAATCATGCCCCTCACTACAGCCCTCTGTATCCGGCCCTGGCAAGTAATGCAAAATAAAAATATAAAAGCAAACACTGTAAGTATTGAAAATTTAAAACACATACAGAGTCATAAAAACAGTTTAAACATTAAAGCAATATGGTTATCCAAAAATTGTTATCCGAAATATGTACACTTATGCTTACTTGTTTTCATCATTTTTGTCATGCTGCAGATTTTCTAAACCAAATATAAGATAACCAAATTGTCTTTGCATCTTTTATAAGTTGATTATGACAATAGATGCCTAAATAACAACTCAACTTTTAGTAAAAATCTTCTTTTTTGAAATTGGCGGTAAAGCACTTTCAGCCATCTTTGAATTCACAAGTTTAGTTTAAAAACCAGTACCTGGTATATTCATTAAGTTAATACACAGTAGTCTCCCCTGAATTTAGGAATAATGAAACTAGGCCTCCCGAAGATAACTCAAGATAGGATGTACCTAGGTTCTAAAATTTTATATTTGGATAGCCCTTGGGTAGAGGAGTTTCACTATTGATTTTTAGACCCCAGGGTCAAAGGTCAAGGTCACTGGGATGTGAAATATGAAAACCTTGTCCAAACAATAACTCCAGAATTACTGAACCTAGCTTCACCAAATTTTATGTATTTATTATCTGTTTTGAAGTGAAAAACTGTAAATTGTTTTATGTCAAATATGTGAAATATTTATAGTCTACAGTGACTTATTATCTAGAAATAACTGTTGACCTTGAATCATGGTCTGACAAAGACACATGACCATGAATCATTGTCAGTCAAGAACAATACATAAAGTGTACACAATTGCATGCTAAACTGCATAGAAATCTAAATTATTGCATTTAAAGTAAGAGACATACACTAGTGTTACAATGCAATGTTCATCATCAAATGAGTTGACTTATTGTCTAGAAATAACTGTTGACCTTGAATCATGGTCTGACAAAGACACATGACCATGAATCATTGTCAGTCAAGAACAATACACAAAGTGTACACAATTGCATGCTAAACTGCATAGAAATCTAAATTATTGCATTTAAAGTAAGAGACATACACTAGTGTTACAATGCAATGCTCATCATCAAATGAGTTAAAAGTTGTATGATTGACAGTGTTTCATGGTTTAGAAAACATGATATTTTAACACAGTCAGACCAAAGTCAAATCATAGTCAATCATGGTCATAATTGACCAGAGTCAAAGTCTGACAAACAACATAGTCAACAATGTTTTGACCATGGTCAACCATGGTCAAACTTGATTCATGGTTAACATTTCACAGGGGTGTTGTACTGCTAATTGGGATATAAAAATTTTAGTTGCATTTTTTCCCACTCTGTTGCATTGCATATATGCTGATGTTGCTGTTTAAAACGTTTCTAATAATATTGCCTTACTTAAAAATTCTCAGGGTGTGAGTAAGCACTTTCAATGCTTTGATACCTTAAATGAAACATTTTTAAAATATTTACATATTACACTCAAACCTTGAGTTAGTCTAAGTCACTAATGTATCAAAACATGTCCAGATTTTAGTTACATAGTTATTGTCTTATAATTTCTCAAGCACTTGCTTGATTGATTGTGTTATACTTGATAAAGCCTAAAAGGGCAAAATTGTCATCTAGCCCAACTAAATGAAATGAGTAATTGTCACATTTCCTTGGCTAAGACCTCTTTGGTTTTAGCCATGACTGAGTATCTAAGCAAAAAGTCTCCAAAACTGAATATTGTCCAGTTTTACGCCTGCATTTATCTAACCAGCCAAAGCTGACTATTCTTTTCAGTGTCCATTTTGTGCTGTTCCCTATCTGTATGTTAAAGCACAGGTTTGCCTGTATATGATTTAGTTGGTATTTAAAATGTTTATTGATCTTAATCAAAACTAATCAAGCAAATCTGATGCAGATTTTATATACATTTCACATCACAAATTTCTTTGTAAATTACTAAATTATGCATAGTTTAGTATACATGAATTTGGCAGGGTATAATGTATACACATTAAATTTTCACTTATTTTAGTTTATTAAGATTATAACTTTTATAGCCAGGAGGTAATATACAGTCTGTTTGAAATATGAAAAAAAAGCCTGGCTGGATGCTGCATTTGAATGTTTTAATGCTTTAGAGGTATATTTTATTAGGCCAGGCTATTAAATATATGTCATTTCTGTGGTAAACAGTGATTGTCAAACTTCAATTTTTAATTATTACAAATTATTGTTTGTAGGTCTTATATTTGCTTGATTATTACTAAGGGAAAACTTAATTGTTTTAAAATTGAGTGGAGGTTGGGTTCTCAAATCTAACCCTGATGAAAATTCCCTGTACTAAATTCCTTCAAATGTCAAACTTATTCTAATTGGCCCAATAATAACTGCAACTTATTAAAGCCTTAAATTTCCACTGAACCTCAAAACCCAATATTTTTGTCTATTTGGCCTTAGCATGTTTAATTCACAGGTTCAGTACCTGGAATATCTCATCTCCTGCTGTTGGTACAATATAGTGACATAGATATCATTATTCAAATCTTATCATCCATTCATACTGCCTCTCTAATAGTCTAATGAAAATAAGGGTTGATTCAATCATACAAAAATATTGTAAAAAACTCATGGGAAAGTGTTTCATGTGCAATACATGAGTTTCAGCTGTGTTAAATTTTGATAAAATCTGCTTAGACATTCTTTTATTATGTTAAATAAGTTTCCTACCCTGATTAAAGCTTGAACATTCACACGACCTGAGGAATTATGTACAAAGACATTTAAAGAAAGTGCAAGGTTTTTAAATATTTATTTAATATTTAATCAGATTCAAATTTATTTAAGGTACAGCTTATGCAATATTGCCGTTAATAGATTTATATATTACACGCTTTAGTTAATACACTTCAGTTAACTGATTTATTGAATGTAAATACTATCAATGTATTTTAAAACAATTAACACAAATTGAATAAAAAGCCGCGGCCGTGTCGTAGTGGTTAGCATGTCTGACTTCGAATCCGGAGATCGCAGGTTTGAAACCCGGTCGCGGCAGGTCATACACTATACATGAGTTGTCGGCCTCGTGGTAGGGTAAGTTAGTACTGGTGTTAGAAAAAGTGTCCAGAAAACCTATAGTAGGAAGAGCTGGCCGTCGTGTATCTTACATCCTGTTTAATACCTTTTTATATACATCTGTTCCTTTTTTCTCATTTTACATGTAGTCAGTAAGTGTTTTGTCATACATTGTATATTAATTGTGCATGCTTTTCTTTTATATTTAATATTGTATATATGTTATTTGTAAAAAATACTGCCAAAGTTTTTCTTGGCGATGAACATATTGTTTATGCCAATAAAATATTTTGACTTGACTTTGACTTGTATATGACCTATGTATGTGTTGAATGCAATGTTAAAAAAAAAAAAAAAATAGAAATTGAATAATTTACCTGTGGGCACAAATAGTATGATTGAATTGTTGCCTTTTATGAGGACTACTAGACTCGGAAGGAAAGTCATGGATACAAGATCAGACTTACGAAACATAGCCATGACTTTGTTTGGTATGTTATAATTAATCAGTCATGGTGACTTACCCGGTAAGAGACTTAAGAAAAGATCTGTGACATAATACTGCAACATTGTCTTAAAGTTGAGAAAACTTAAATTTGAGAGACAAAATATATAAGTAATCAAGAACTCTCCCTAAGGAATGTGAACATGTTCAAAAACAACAAGACTAATATTTAGAGACTAATTGGAGATTCAGAAAGCATCACTGTTTCTAAGTAAGCAAAGTTTTCAGTTTTCTCCTTGTTGGTGAGATAACTCTGCCTTTAATATTTGATTCAATCTTTGTCCTACTTAACACAATAGTGAATTGCACATTGCGAAAGATATTATCTATAAGTGTTTTAGATATTTAAATACTTAACAACTTTAATCCAATATACAGGTACAACAGTCAGGGTTGTAGACACAGTGGGATAATACTTGTTATTAACCTGTGTGCACTTCTTTTAAAATCTCATTATCATCATTGCTATCTATAGTATTAGATCAAATATTTCATTGACAACTCTATGTCGGCTTCTTTTATATTTTGTTATCAGATTAAGACGTACTATGTTTTAGGTATTATGTGTGTCCCTTAAGAAAAAAGTGATTAGGTTTTCTTTTAAATGCATAATCGTTTTGTTTAGATTTAACGGCACACCTACACCTTCACTAAAATGTTTCATTATCATTTGTTTGGGTTTTAACGCAACACCAGCACTGAAAGGTCATACCAAGTCGACATTACGCCACATCAATATTTTTTAGGTTAGCACAAAACGGACGTAACTCGCTCTTTTCTTATGTAGAGTTATTACTGTTTTGCACAAAACCTCCGATTTGTATCTGTAGAAATTACACCAATACTTTTTCTGTTTACTTTAATAATCAAAATAAAGATCAAATGTTAATCTGCCCAGTGTTACTTCTAGCTATAGGTCAACTGATCTGACCTTAATATTTGAATGACTAGACATTTTCAATTAAATTTTTAATACATTCAAGGCTGAGATTGAACCTAAGCTTGGGAAATTGTTAGGCTTACTTTAACTCAATTGTTTTATTGCTCGTACCAGATCCTTAGTAATTTAGTATGTTCTGAGAGTGCCAATGTTAATCTTGTGTTGCCAATAAAAAAGTTCAATGAATCTGTAACATTCCACATTTAATGTTTTAAATTATACAATGTATTTTTAGAACTCAGCAAATGTGACCTCGAAATTGACAATTCTGAGGTTTGAGCCTTCAGTTCCTGGGCAGGTCATTTCTTTCCACAAAATCTGATTAAAATATAGATTGTACTTGTTGTAGTGAGAATAAAGCTCTTGGCTCCTTGAGGAACTAAGTTAGCAATACATGATGCCAATTGCAATTCTATACAGTGTTGTATTTTTTATTGCTTCTGGTTCAAAAATATGAACTTTATTACATTATGTATGGCATTTTAGTATCATGAAGATGCATATAAATAAAAATACACAAATGCAATTTGTTTAAGTATTATATTTATATGTTCATCTAGTGTTAATATTAAGACCTTTTGCCTACTGAGTAATATACCAGTAAGTGGAAATTGTCAAAAACATCTGGTTAGGCAAGCTGGGCACCATAAAGAACCATAAGATGTTGATAACAGGGGTAAAATCCATAAAAACTGAATAAAAATACTTTCTTTTTATATAATATATACTTGATAAATAAGAAATGTATGATAGATGATGTAATATCAGAGTTGGAGATTAAACCAAGATGTTACATTATGATTCTTTCAACTGTGAGAGTTATCTTTGTACACCATATGTTTACAGTAGAGCTGAAGCACCCTTAGAGCCCCTGTATAGATAATAAAGTTGATATGGTACTTGCAGATTTTATCATTGTATCTTATAACATTCTCGGTTGAATATTTCGTATTTTTTTGGTTAGGACTTTTTTTGCCAGATAATTTTGATATCTTACATGTTATAGGATGAACTTTTACTTTTTGTATGATTGTTCAGCTTTCTCTGGCACACTAATAAGAAATACTCTTGTTTTTTTCTGTGCTGCAATTGTGGAGTATGCTCTGAGCAATTGATGTACATCAAATGTGTGTGGAGTAAAAACCTAGAAACTTCTGTGAAAATAAAATAGTTGGTCCATTTTTTATAATCATTTTTAGCTGGATTTTTCTACGAAAAAATTCGGCTAATAGTTTGGCAAAACACGGGCGGGCGTCCGAACAATTGCGTTTAAGTTTTCAATTTAGCATATATCTTTGCCACTTATTGTCAGATCTTTATGAAACTTCATACAATGATAACATACCATGTGATGAACTGAATAAGACAGTAACAATAACTCTACCTGGCTTTATTGTGGATTATTTCCCTTTGTAATTTTTGCGTTAAATTTTAAAATCTGGCTTTAATGTGGTTTCCACATTACATTTCTTGTTTTTCTTTTATTGAATTTAAGTTTTTAGATTATAATTTGTACTATTCTTATATTGATTGGTACCCTAAATATATGTGAATACTTAAGCAGGAGCATGCGAAATGACAAGCTACTCAATGATTAAGATGTGACATCTCACTCCAAAGTTTCAAGTTTCTTGCCTGTTTGGTGGGTAGTAAATCATAGTTTCAGTGTAGTCACTGGGTTGTGCTTGATTCAATTTTGGACAGAATGAGTAACCCAAGTGACCATGCTGAGTGGTCTAATTTAGTACACCCCTGGTTCTCTATGTTGTTCTCACTGGTGTTCTATATTGTTGTTTCTGTTGGTGTTTTATGTTGTTTTCTCTAGTTTCTTCTTGTTGTTGCTGCTGATAAAATCCAGATTCTAAGAAATATGTTATGACTTATGAGAAATTATTGGGTAATTTAGATTTTCTGAAAACATGAAAAAAGTTTATTATCAGAAATATTGCCAGAAATATGCATGAGTGTATGTTTTGGAATATAGAATGATAAATTGTACGGTGGCTGATAAGCATTTTGTATGTAATTCTTATACAGTGCCCTCCAAAAATACTTGGACAAATGAAATTCTGAGATAAACTGATCAAATTTCAGCTACATTGACCACCTTTGTTTTTATGGAATCATTTTATTTTCATCAATTTTTTAAAACCCAAATGTTTAACATGAGAATTACAAAGGTCCCTATATGAAAACCATTCCACTATCATATCTTAGTCACCACGAAATTCAAAAGTCTATTAATGGACAGCAGGTCTTGTGAAGATCAAAATTTTACAGGACGAAACCAAGTCTTTCAAGACCAGAGGCATATTACATATTTTGATTAGTTGACAGTTGGACAGTTGGTCCTATTAGAAACATGCAGATCTAGATTAACCTTCTCTTTTTTTTATTTGATTTGTTCGTCGGTCTGCCGTGTTTGCCGTTACTGATATCCATTGATTTTGATTGTTCTTAAAGTGGAACTTTACTGTAATATTCTGAGTAATTACAGGTCAAACATTGAGTTGTGAACATGTTAACTAACTTCTAGAATTTAATCCTGATATGAACAAGATGTATACATTAAATCATTTCTAACATATCAATGTTTATTATTGTCTTTTCTCTATATTGTAGGTATGGTTGCTCTACATTATGCGACATGGCAAGGAAAGTTGGAACCTGTCCATATATTATTACAATGGAAGTCACCAACTAATGAACAAGCTATGGCTGGTGAAACACCGTTACATTTAGCATGTCAACATGGTCATTTTGATGTGGTAGGTATCAAATAGACTTCATAAAAAATTCAAATTCTTATGTTCTCTCTGTGGTACAAACAAAATTACACATTGCAATGCACCACATGCCCGCCCGGTTAGCTCATTCGGTAGAGCACAAGTCTACTGATCGAGGGGTCGCAGGATCAATTTCTGGGCTGGGCATACTTGGTCATGAAATAGTTATCTATGGCAATTTTCCCTCCTACCACTGATTCTAAATCAAGTAGAGCAGTAGTCAGTCACTGACAGAAGTATGTGCCTTGTAGTTGGTTAACAGCTAAATCCAGAGATTTAGCCTTTCCAAGAACTGTGAGTAGGTGGACTGACCGCTGTGATATAACCTATACAATGTGTTGCTATGGTGTTAAACCCCAACAAAAAAACCCACAAAAAAACAAACAATGCACCACATGTGTACAGACAACACTAGGGTTAATTTTGAGACTATTTTCAGCAATAATGTATAAAATATATACCACGTCAGTGCAGGTGGGAAATCCAATATTTTGAGTTGCTGATAATAATCTTTTATTATATGTAACAAAACACTTTTAGTTGGTATGCCACATGCTGCAACAGCCCATTGTATAAGATTTTTTGTGAGTTTTGTTTTTGCCCCACGTCAATAGTCAGACAGGCAGTTCACATAAGCATTAGTTTTCTTGTATGCACCATTATTTAGACATATTTTCTACAAAATCGTGGTTCACTATTGTATTGCAATTCCCTAAAACAATCTTAAAGATGTATTGATTATCTAAAATGTCAACAGAATTGAATTGATTGATATGTTCACAGGTAGATTTTATTTGGTCTTTGTGGTTTAGCAGGCTAAGTGGTTTAAGAGTGTGATTACTTTACAACTGTCATGTGTGTGTACATACGTATAGGTTGTCTTGTCATTCTTATGAAAGATTTATATTAATATTGTAACACTGTTAAAATTTTAGATACAATGAATTTGTTTTATTCACAAAATTACTATCTATTTACTTCGTGTAACCATATAAGCACTTCGAAACTTAACATGGCAAAGACCGTTCTGGGATTCATAGCGCAGATTGTAGTGCACAGAAATTTCTAGTTTCCTAAAGAAGGTTTGTGTTTGAACCCCACTTGTCATTTTTACTCCTAAAATAAGGTATTTGGATTAAGTTGTAAATCTGCGTTGACCTATGAGGTAATTAAATATAGAATTAAAACACATATGCCTATGTTAGTTAGGGTATATAGTATTTGATAAGTTATTAAATTAAAAAAATTAAAGCATTATAAAACACATCAGTATAATAATAATAATAAAAATAATAATAAAAACTTTATTTATAGAGGCAACACAGTTAAGCAGGGCCCAATCTTCCCTGTGAGCCTCTTAACAAAAACATATTTACATATTATGTACAGCAAGCATGATAAACTTTGAAATAAAACATTTATAAAATATATACAATGAGAGAAATAGGAAATAAGGAAAACAATAACAGTTCAATGATCATTTAAGTTACTTTAGTATTAAATAAATGATTATTTCACAACATAATTATCCATCACTTATCATTCTAGTTCATCAACACATCTCTATAGACTGTTTGTATTGATGTTACAAAACAACTAATTAAATATAGCGGACAAGGACAACACTACTCTGTTGACTAAAATCTAAACAAAACATCTTTCCCCGTAACAACTTTACAAAACACAATTTATTAATACTTAAACCACATAAAAGCTGTTCTTATTCATTTCCCTACAGTCATTAGCACTCCTAATTAACACATTTTATAGCTCTCAGTTTGCAACAAATATCTCGAGCAAAAACTTAACTCAGTGGTAATGTTATAGAATTTAGTTTTAAATAGGATCATAAATTTAGAAACACTAGTCTTTAGTTATAAACAATCAGCTGTATTCATCTTTGTAGTGTCACTGTTAATGAAGGCTAATGTAGCCTAAAGTGACTGAATTAAACTCAAAGAAAATTAATTCAATTAAAGGAAATTTGATATCCTTTCACATATCACAAATTGACTCTATTTAACTCTATCCTGTACATATACAGAGCTATCAGGTTCAAACTACTCTATGTATATTTAAAATCACTTAATACTCCATAGAAATACTCCATAGAAATACAATGAAACTTTCATTCATAATGATTATTCTAAACTTGGAAATTCAATTAATGGCTACTTTCCTTAATTGTTTCAATTCTAAAACTCCTTGTTCAAAGGTTAGTACAAAACTAGTCTACACCATACTTAATTAACATTTAGTTGGACTTCTATTACACACAGACCCTCGTCATGTTTAGTATGAATTATTGAGGTAACAATTAGATGGGATGACTGATGGCTGCTATATACTGAAAAATGTTAAAATGCAGCGTAACACACTAAAACATTTTTTAGTAAAGGAAATTTGTTGTTTTATGTCCCAAGACCCATAGTTCAAGAAGTGCTAGATTGCCATTATGACTTTAAATTTGCTACATGTTTAAATGAAAGACATCTAACAATTTACTAGGTTTTACATTGTTTTCAATATAAGCAGTCAGCAATGCCAATATTGTAACTTCTTTTTTGTCAGTCATTAGGTCTGTAGAACTTGCACTTAACAAAGATTACTACGTATGTTTGATTTATTACCTAATGTTTTATTTGCACTTCTTGGTCTTTGGTCCTTTAAAAGTTGAGTTTTGTATGATATATGGGTAGACCTTGATTTTGTACAGGTATCAAAGAACTCTTAATTATATATATTGTATGGTATAAACTTTGGCATAGTGATTGATTTTGAACCTATATTTAGAGACAGATTAATGAGCTACAGGTTATAAAGTCAGTTTTGTGTGTATTTCATGCCAGAACAGAGAATTATACTCTAAGCACTGACTGAACTCACTTGGTGAAAAGGAGAAATTCTGTTTTTTGCGCTCAGTGAAAGGGCGAAATTGTGTATTCTTATGTTTATTGTTGAATGGGCATTTTATGATTATTAAGTGTCATATTACATGCTAATTGTAAAAACTAGTCTTGGAATGTGGTAATCTTTACTATGTAAAATGTTACCGTCTGGTAATTATTGTGTTCTTGAAGTCTTTGGACTCATTCTTACTAATTGAAGAACCAATGTTGCTCGATCATGTGGGAAATTTTTTGTATCAAAATTGTAATCTATACTGATCTATTGTATTTTATCTTTTTTGCAGTCATTTGTGTTTGTTGTTAGGCGTGAAAACTTCATGTTCAGCTATTTATAACGCACAGTCAGCAATGAATCAAATTGTCTAACCATTTGATCATCGCCTAAAATTTTCTCAAGCACTCAAGGTCTTTTTACTTGTAATATAGTAAAGGGCAGAATTATCTACTTCTACTAGTCTGAATATATGAAATAAGTAATTTTCCCTTGCCTAAATCAATAGTCACTTATTCCAGGTCTCGGACTTGTGATATAAGGCAATGACATTGCATCATGCATTTTTTCTTGTCTACAATTTTAGATCAAATTTTCATGATGAAAATATGCTATGATTTACCATACTGTAGATTTGATTTTGAAGTTTTTTTGAAAACTATTTATGGCCCAGTTTGGACAAGATTTTTGGCACAAGCTAGATCATGACCAATCAAATTGCTTGTATTTCATTTTTGTTGTATTCCTGCCTGTGTTGGCAAAAATTTCTCAAAGTGGCTAAGTTTTCTTCAGAGTTGTATATTAGCTCAAGCCCCAGACATGATGTAAGAATTTCTCTTCTATCGCATAGTCAATTAATTGTACATTATAATACTGTCACATGTTTGAAACAGAGCACAGACTTCATACCTATGCAGGGTGTAAATAAAATTAATGATACGGTAAATGGAGATTCTTATTATATAAAATATGATATCTGTTTTCCTGATGTTATATCATTTATAACTACAATATTGTCTGTATAGTACAATTTGTACCATTATAAAATACAAATGTATTAAAATATAAAGGTTTGAAAAATTCAGATAGCACTTAATTATACAATGTAATAATATTACATATTATGTTAATTGTAAACCTAGCTGTGCCTCTCCCACAGTGTGAGGTTACCTCAAGTTGACCTTGTTATGTAATTTGATTTATGGTGCTAATAATTCTGCATTTCAATGAGAAGTTTTTCGGTCATGTTGCAGTTAAAGCTACAGTCCTATAAACATAAAATTAGCCGTGAGGGCACCGTGCGGGCGCCGTGCGATCAAGCTCCGCAAGGACCCGTACGAGATCTTGCGTACACGTACAGACTGTTACGTTTTTACCAGGATCCGTGAGATAAGCCCAGGATACATGTATCAGTTTCAGAGTCAAATGGTGAACAAAATCGTGGCCAAGTATGAATTAATCATGCATATTTTCCAGCTATGGCTCCGTACGGGTGTGTTGTTTTGAACCATGTGCGTACCGTCACCTTAATATTTAATACGCAAGGCTTTCCACGGCCTACGGCTGTCTGCACATACGGGTTCGCAACAAGCCACGATTTTATGGAACTGAGGCATAAGTCAGTTGTCCAGCTTGTATTCCATTGTCAAATCTTGATCTCTTGACCCAAGCATTTAATCTAGGAATAAATACTTACCCTTACTAGAGGCTGACAGCTGGCCTACTTTATACAGAGGTTGGAAGATGAATGGCTGTTGACAACATTACATTTTGTGACAAAACTCCACAAAGTTTCATAGGTTTTGCCTGGGAATCAAACCCATGATTCTGGATTCATAGTCAGCTGTGCTACCCATGGTGCTTAAACTTCACTAGTCATACCTTGATAAGAGAAAAGACAACTGTATAAAATAGAAGTTTGAATGATCTTTACATTAAAACTAATCTGTTCAACATGGCTGTGTGATTGTAGTGTATTTATTTCACACTGTAATTGTACAACATTATAAAATGTAGTTAGCCGAGGGCAGGCAGTCGGCTTAAAATGAGGCAAGCAGACACACTATAATTTACTTGTTTACAATGTATAGTTGATGTTAAATGTTTGATATATAGTATAGTTTTATTATTTGATCTATACATACATTACATATGTATACTATATTACATTACATTGATGTCCTCAGTAGCAACATTGTTTGTTTAACATATACTATGTTGTTGTTATTCAGGTCTATAGTTGTACCTAGATATGTTGTATTTGCCTTAACCTTCTAGCCAGAAGTTGCAATTAGTCCTTAACCCTCTAGCTGGAAGCTCAAACAAGTACTCAATGTTCAAGCATGAAGCCCAAACTAAGTCCATAACCCCCAGCTGAAAGCCCAAACTAACAAACTCCTTTACTCACTAGCCCAATTTAGTCCTTAACCCACTTGCTGAAAGCCTGAAATAGTGATATTTGATTCAGGCCTTTGAAATGAATGATTTTGTTTAGTGGGGCTATTATGTCGCAGTCATGTAAAATAGTGATTTACTTTGTACTTCATAGTAAAAACTGTTGTTCTTTGATAGTTGTCCTTAGGTGACCACTTATGATTTATAGTGACTGACTTACCTTTTATCATTAAGAAGGTTACCTTACCTTTACTGTCTTAACCCATTAGACACTTTAAACCCTCTAGTTCTTATTTCAGGCAATGGCTCAGATATATTGATCTATAGCTGTACATGGATGTAACCGTCTTAAATGTTAGCCTGTAGCCTTAAACACTGTTGTTTATTAAGCAAGTGTGAATTATTTATTTGATATAGCCTAGCTAGTAGATAATTTTGCCCATTTATTATATAAAATGTTATAAATTGGGCTAATGCTGAAGAAAATTAAAGGGGTAAACTGGTCACAATTCAAATTATTCTTAATTTTGAAACACCCCTCTTGTATTAAATGATAATAACTAAAAGAATGTCTATACAATTAAACACGAAAAGATAGACTATGTATTTTGTTATATATATGATGTTTTTAAATAGGTATTACAAAGTTCAACTAAGTGTTATATTGTGATAATCTATAGCCAGTATGACACATTCATGTATAAACTATAGATTTTAACCATTTTACAATGTCAGGGTTCACTTCATATCGAATATTTAATCTTAAACTTATTGATTTAAATACATTTTTGTAGACCAATACAGTCATAGTTTTGTCCAGAGATAATGGACAAGTTTTTTTCTTGTATTTGAAGTTAAACAATCATGGAGGCACTTGTATGGCGAAATGGAAGTCTTTATTTTTTCTGTGGTTTTATAAATAGATTAACTGGCATTACACCTCACACTGATTTTGACGCCTCTTGTCTTTGATTTAACTAATATAGAAGTTCCAGTAAATTTCCACTATATATGGATAATCAAAATAGATAAAAGGTCCCTTTTCTTCTCAAATCAAGCATTTGGGACCTCCAAATTATTATATATCATTGATTTTGCAATAACCAAGGTGGTCTTTATTGGGAACTTTACAGTATCAGTAAAGCTACAGTCCCATAAACATAAAAATAGCCGTGAGGGCACCGTACGGGCGCCGGCGATCAAGTACCGCAATGACCCATACAAACTCTAGCGTACCCATACGGACTATCACGTTTTTACCAGGGTCCGTGAGATGAGCTCTGGATACATGTATCAGTTTCAAAGTCAAATCGTGGACAAAGTTGTGACTGAGTATGGATTTAACTTGCATATCTCCCAGCTATGGCTCCTTACGGCTGTGTTGTTTTGTACCATGTGCATACTGTCACCTTGATACGCAAGGCTTCCCGCGGCCTACGACTGTGCACTTACGGGTCCACAACAAGCCATGATTTTATGGGACTGAGGCATTAATCTAACTAAAGATGGTTTTTTACTGACTTATGTTTAAAGAAAGATTAATCTTTTCAAATAATTAACAATGTTTTTAAAGGGAATGACCTTTAAACTGAATTATAGAGGAGTTGGTACTTGTCCTATTTTCTATTGACCTTAATTTGATAATTGATTTTTCATATTTTTATCTACTTGAAATACCAACATTTAAAGCTACTTGTTAACTGATTTGTTTAATTTTTTTATTCTTAAAAACTACCTGTCAGTTTCTGTAATTGTAAATTCTTGATATTATAAGTTTAACTGACCCATAGATTGTGAGAGGTATTGAATAAAAGTCACAAAAAATGCACTAACGTCATCAATATTGTTACTATACTATCTGATTATAAATTAAAATAGAAATATTATTCTCTTTTACACTTGTATGTTTAATTGCACTAAAAATTTTCATTTTCAGAAATATGTTTTATTGCTTCTAAGAAGTTGTTTTTTGATTGCCTGATTTTTAGAAAAGTTGATATTTAAGTTGAATTCTGTTAACAAGCTGCATTAACCCAAATATTTCAAGTTTTTTAACCGTAGATTGACTTTCCTGACATTTTTTTCTCTTTTTTCTCTTTGATGTATGTGTAAAACATGACAATATTCTCTAAGTATGATATAAGGGTAAGGATACAGAATCTGTTCCTTCTGTTATAGTCATATGGTGTACTAGGAAAAACAATGATGATCTTTCCCTTCAATCAACAGGGTGTAGTTTCCATTATTATTCGGTTCACTGAAGGAGTAATAATGGATTTTTTTAGCACCTATCATTTTTATAGCAGCTGCCAAATAATTTCACTGCATTTCATCTTTGTTTTTTGTAGATTTTTTTCTGACTCATTTTCTCATTGTTACCTGTTTTCTGATGTATGTGCTTCTAAGAGCATAATGTATTTTTGCTCTAAATCATGGGAAGTAATCCAATATAGTTTATAATAAAGTATATCAGAGTTTTCTCCCTTTTACTCAAATTAAACCAAAATTGAGTACAACTGGATTGATGACCAACTATTCCCATATGGGCCTTTTACTTTGAGTTTTTGTTACCCAGAAAAAATTCTTGTGACCCTATCATGACAATTAAAATTAGTATTTTGTTTGACTAGTGAAGATGACCACAGTTACTTAATATTCTAGTGCTAAAATTGATAAATGGTCATTTTATTGTGATGGTCAATATGTCTTGTTTACATAGAACTGTATCTGAAATCTGACATCAACTAACAAGCATCTGTATGAATTCATGGTTTATCATTTTCAATGGCAAGTTGGGTCATTATTTCTAAACTTTAGGTTGTTCATTAGAACTTTTTGTAGCTATGGTCAATTTAATGAGTGTTCATTTCATTCCCTGAAATAACTTAATGTATTTCTATGCATATCTTATGGTTTGCTATAATGTTAAAAATGCTTTTGTTTCATTATATACCATTTCTATTGATGTAGTAGTTCATGTTATATAGGTGTTTGTTTTCTCTCATCGTGATTAGCGAATGAAAGTTATGTAAAATTAGGGTCACTAGTAGTATAGTGGGTGCTAAATTATGACACTTATCAATATATGCAAGTTTGTTTTATATGTTTTTATTTTTGCTTTTATGTTGCCTGTTGCTCCATTACCCCTATTACTGGATCAAGAGTTATGAATAATGATAATATACCACAACAAGACCTAACTTATTCATTTTAAAGTCTTAGGCATTAAAAAAATGCTGACTTCCAATGTTAAGTACAACTCACTTGGTATTGTTGACTAAGCACTGTCTGATATAATAAATATACATATAATATTGTTATATTTTCTCTTATTTCAGGTAAACTTACTATTATTACATCAAGCTAGTCCTATAATACAAAATAAAGATAAAAAATCACCATTAGATCTTGCCTGTGAATTTGGTAGATATAGAGTAAGTATTGGTTCTTTTATAAATATTTGAATCTTAATTTTATATCAATGAATTATTTCAAAACTAATTAACGAGTGGTTTAGTTCTGATGCACTATATATTATGATTAGTAGAACTATTCAATAGGTTTATTGATAAATATTAGAAATGACCAGGGCTATTTAACATAGCTATAAAGGAGATAAGCCTGCTGCCTGTTACATCATGAACCTAAACTATGAAATACAATTATTTCATATTAACTCAGATCTCCTAACTTTACCTTTGAAACCTACAAAAAGCTGTGCATGCTAATACAGTGCTCTCCAAAAGTCATTGGAATAATGAAATTTGGAAGAAAACTGATCATGCGAACCAAAATTATTTTTTACCATATTAAACGCTTATTCATGTAACATAGTTTAAGTCTTATGCTAATAAGTTAGTTAATGCTCATTTTGAAATTTGCTCAGAATCTGATGACTCTTTTTTTATGGGTAGATTATCAGCGTTTTTTTTCACCCGATTGGGAATGGGTCCTGTACCCCTCCGACTGGGATTTTTTTAGTCGTGAAATGGGAAAATCATGCACAACTTAAAATAAATTGGGAATATTAATAAACAATAGTTTAAATACAGAAATTGTAAAATATCTGCATCATTCTGCCTTTTAACAGTTACATTAAACTAGATTTTGTAGTTTTTGAGACATGCAGAGGTAAATTACACAAATAAAGGAACTTTTGAATTTGGCCATCCATATAATGACTCCAAGAATTTGGACACTCCAAACAACAATATAGTGCCATTGTCAATAGGCCTAAAAAGAAAGAGGGTAAACGCGACCTGACGGTTATGTGACAAGCTGTTTATCCTAACATTTGGGAAATGTCATTAAAATTATCTTCAGTCACATTATCTACTCAAGCTTGATGGAAATGTGTTCAAAGTTACCAGCAACTTATCTTCTTATGTAATGAAACTATCTGATAGACCACAACATAATTCAGAAATAAGGAGGCTACCAGTCAGTGTCTGAGTCGTTTTTAGATCTGTTATGATCAATTTAATCAAATAACCTTTCTTATAGTTTTTACTCAAAATCTTCCTGAAAAGCAATTCAGCTTGGTTTTAAAATGTCTTATTTTCCCACAAAAAAAATCATTAAAAATCATTAAATGTCCGAAACTGTCGGGTACGAAATTATTGGGGACGAATGTTTTACAATTTACTCTGAGTAACAATTAAACCACTGTTGGATTATTTCAACCATTGCTGAATTATTGAGAAAATTATTGAGAAAGCATCATGACATGAACAGCTTTCAATTTCTATGCTTAATGGCAGCTAGTTTCATAAAAAAATCGTAAAAATCACGGGTCCGTGAGAAATTAGTCAATGTAATGACCTTGACCGGAAATAAAACTTGGGCACAATTTTACGCGGTAAGACAAAGGAGTTTGTTTGTAAACATTAAATTTTACATCATTAGTTTGATGGTAAAACTAATGAAGCGGAACAATGAATGTGTGAAAGAGTGATTACACAAACTCTCAGATGATAATTATACAACATGCCGCTATTCACCAACATTAACGGATTTGCGATGTCGTAAAAAATGGCATGAATAAAGATTCTAATTTATTTTTAATTGATGATAAGTGATATTGATTATTGAAATTTGCCGACTTTTGCCCAGTGATAATTGACACACGGTCATTAAATAACTGTCAGTACGATACTTGGACAAATAAACAAAAGTAAAATTTTATTAATTCCAAAACCCGTTTTTTGCCGATTTTTTTAGTTTTGACAACTTATGCTGTTTTTTCTCTTGATTTGGGAAATACCAATAAAAGAAACGATTGGGAAGGGTTCGTTGACACAATTGGGAAGGTCCGTTGGCGTGATTGGGAAGGGTCCGGTCGTCATTGGGAATGGGTCCGTTTTCCGGACCCATTTTAAGAAGGAAAAAAAACGCTGATTATGTGAATTGTTATATCTTAAAAACAGGGTTTT
Source organism: Mactra quadrangularis (assembly GCA_025267735.1). Lineage (NCBI taxonomy): Eukaryota > Metazoa > Mollusca > Bivalvia > Venerida > Mactridae > Mactra > Mactra quadrangularis. The sequence goes on along the minus strand of CM046303.1, from coordinate 8,768,049 downwards.
GCTGAAAAACATTCTGTATAATGATTTTATATTTATAATTCGGTGCTTCTATCCATAAACCATATTCGGCCTGACAGACCAATCCATTAATTTATATTATAGTATATAGCCCTGAAAGTGATGTTTTATTAGTAAAGTATTGATTGATGAGTGTATTATATATGATATATTGTTATACATTTTAGGTTGTAGATTTATTATTAAGAAGTAATTTATGTTCACCATTATTGATAGACACACCAAGTGATATGTCCGATAATAAATCTACATGTTTACATTTAGCTGCTAAAAATGGTCATAGTGATATTATCAGGTAATATTTTATATTATAAAACCTTTACAAGCTGTGGGAATTGAACGGAAATTTGTCATTTCTTCACCTTAACCTTATACTGGGCTACTTCAAGATGCCTGTTATTAATTTTGCACCATGTTCCTGCATCTAGTGGCTCTGATTAGTTTTTCTGGTGATGAGAGGCATGAGAGATTAATGTTCGAGATAAGTTGAAGAATACAGCCTAGATCCCCTGAAAAGAGGCATATAACAGTAAGCAAGAACTGGCCTCAAATTGTATCCCATATTTTCATTCTGCCTTTTATAAAACAGTAAAATTGCACTATAGGTCAGTATGGGACCATAAAAATAGATGTTTTTAATAGCAGATTGGTCTTTATATGGGGACCTTTTTCTTATCAAAAAAGCATTTGGGACTAAAATTTACAAAAAATATTGCATGATTTGCAATAACCAAATGGTCTTAACAGTAGAAAGTTCTTAACATAGAGACCCTTTTCTTCTCAAATTGAGCTTTAGGGACTTAACAATTACTTAACTTGCATGGTTTTGCAATAACCAAGGTGGTTTGTAACCAATTTTCATAACTACAAATATTTTTATCATGCATCTAGGTATAAATTCCTAGACACCAAGTACTGCCCACATATTCATGTATAAATACAATGTACTTTAAGATTTAAATTGTTTCTGACAGCTCTTTACACAAGTCAGTTTTTTTGCTCTTATACTATATGACAGTTCTCTATACTTGAACAATTATCATAAATCTTTTATCTATACTTATAGCACCTGCATTTATCATACTGATATACTCGGGTATATATCTTAACACTGTATCAATCATTCCTGGTCTCTAAACTGTTTGGTCTTGTCTATTTCATTTTAATACCTACATCAAAACATTTATAGAGTTTTTTTGTGACTTTTTAATGGTTTTTGTTATCTATCTGTTTTATATATGTGTGTGTCCATTTGTGAAGGTCATTGTTGAAGGTCAATTGTTGAACCAATCGAGATAACTTTCATGGAATATTTAGTTATGACTAAACCACTGACTTATTTCAATATCATTGTGGAATGTAACAAGAGAAAGATTTGCTTCTAAGTTATATTTCACCATTTGGATTTTTCATGTGCCAATTGTACAAACATGAAACCTCAGCTAAATGCTAGAGTAAAAGATTCCTTATGGTGCTTAATAGATATATACGTTAGAAGCTTGATGGCCAGGGAGTAAAAGCTATAAAGTAGTGGAGGATGCAACAGCTTAAAACATAAGATCATAAAACACAATTGTCCATCTGGCTAGCTCATTTGGTAGCACGGAAGTCTACTGGTCGAGTGGTCTTTGGTTTGATTCCTGTGGGGGGGCATATTTCCGTAAAATTTGGTAATGAAATAATTTCTACGACTATTCTCCGTCCTACTACCAATTAGAAAACATTTAGGGAAGAATATGCCTTGTACATGTATCTGGTTAAAAGCTAAATTTAGAGATTTAGCTTTTCCAGGAATGATGAGTAGGTTGACTGACCACTGTGATATGACCTATACAATGTGTTGCTACTGTGCTAAAACCAACCCCAAAAAAAATTAAATACTACCATTTTCATTGAAAGAATTCTTTTCTGATTTCAACTCAGTATTTATCAACAAAATGTTTGAACTGTCATATTATTTTCACTATAAAAACCTTCAAACATTCTAGACATGGACAGTTTATATTATTGTTATGGTGGAAAGTTTCACATTTACAACTAAAAAACAACAACACTTGATTATTAACAGTTTGATGCTTAAAGAAAACAGGAAATACATAACCTTGTTCCAGGAACTTCAAAACAAGTTTTATCATTGAAAATTAAACCTTCATGGCAAGAAATAATAAACATAACTAAAACTTTGCTAAGATAAAAGATATAAACCATTTCCTTGAACTTATCTTTATTTTATCTTGAGTTCAAGCTAAGAACTTGTAATGTTATGGTTTGTTGGATGAGTAGACACCTGGCCTAGTTTTAATGAATTAGCTAATAGTGTAGTATTGTTTATTATGGTTCATTAGTGATATGAGTACTTGTACATTTAGTCCTTGTATTAAATGTCATGGTTGCCTGTCTGTTTTTTACATTAATGTATGTAGGATGTTCTGTTTGCTTGTATTGGTAGATGTAAGCGATTCACTGTTCTATACAGAAGGCTCAAGCGATTTAAACAGCAACATGTAAGACTTTAATTGAAACAGCAACATCTAGCCACTGAACTTTTCTTACATTGTCCTCTTATATATGTTTATATATGTTTATAGAGTTATAGAGAATATATTTAATTGAAAATGACAGTCAGACGACTTGCACAATGTTACTAAATGTATGAAAGCAGAGAATACAAGTAGACACTCTTATACAGTGCCCTCTAAAAGTCCCTGGACATAATCCCATTTTAAGTTAAACTCATTTACATTTATTTTTGAAAAATTTAATTATAGTAAAATTACTTGTGGCATGAATAATCATTTTTTTTTCTTAAAATTTGTCTTTGATCTTATAGAAGACACTGTATATATTGTTGTTGATTTTAACTATGAGTACATTTAGTCTTGCATTATCTAGTGTTTACAAAACCCTTTAGTTTTCTAAACTTCATTTTAATCAGTTTAATTTTGATGTTCCAGCTTAGAGCCTGAGGAAAACAGGATGTATGATGAATGGTGGTTCTTGATAAAATGATTATTTTATTAGGTCAGCTATACAGTGGTGCCATAGATAATTGAATGAATCATTTTATAGTACCCCGGTATTATGTAGTTAACTGGTATATATATCTTGATATATATTACTTTAGCTATCCTGTAAGACATACATTTCTTACTGATATAATACATTGATAGTGGATTCTGTTTTTGTAACACTTGGATTTGTTAATTCTTTGATTATTATTTAATTCATTTCCTGAATATAACCTTGAAGCAAGTATTCTGAGTCCCATTCATATTATAGGTCTATAGTCACATGTTTTACAAAAAAACACTCTGAAAGAAACTACCTCTAAGAAAGAAAACGAACAATAATTGTTTTCCACTGTTTTTACACACAAAAAAACTCAGAAAGAAACTACCTCTAAGAAAAAAAACGAACAATGATTGTTTTTTACACTGTTTTTACACACAAAAAAACTCTCAGAAAGAAACTACCTCTAAGAAAGAAAACGAACAATAATTGTTTTCCACTGTTTTTACACACAAAAAAACTCTCAGAAAGAAACTACCTCTAAGAAAGAAAACGAACAATAATTGTTTTCCACTGTTTTTACACACAAAAAAACTCTCAGAAAGAAACTACCTCTAAGAAAGAAAACGAACAATAATTGTTTTTTACACTGTTTTTACACACAAAAAAACTCTCAGAAAGGAACTACCTCTAAGAAAGAAAACGAACAATAATTGTTTTCCATCGTTTTTACACACAAAAAAACTCTCAGAAAGAAACTACCTCTAAGAAAGAAAACGAACAATAATTGTTTTCCACTGTTTTTACACACAAAAAACTCTCAGAAAGAAACTACCTCTAAGAAAGAAAAGAAACAATAATTGTTTTCCACTGTTTTTACACTCAAAAAACTCTCAGAAATTAACTACCTCTAAAGATGTTGACTCTAAATCTCATACACAAAAATTGAATCAAGCAGTAAACTAGGTCATTTGAAAAAAATATTTTTGTGCAGAAGATTCAGAGGGAGCAATTACAAATCATAGGCATTCAGCGTGGTTAAGTATTCATTTGACCATCTGAACAGGACAATATTACCCTGAACTACTGGTACAAGTCTAATTGAAGATCTTAGATTGACTGGCTATGTGTATGTGATGCTAAATACCCTGAACTGGTACAAGTCTAACTGAAGATCTTAGATTGACTGGCTATGTGTATGTGATGCTTTAAAATACCCTGAACTGGTACAGGTCTAGTTGAAGATCTTAGATTGGCTGTTTGTATGGCATTCTCATTAAATCAAATTTGATGTATTCTACTGCTACTTGGTCTGATGATCCTGACATTCTTGTCAGTGTAAACTTACCTGTCCAATTAGGGAGTTGCTGCTTTCATCAAGGATGCCAGAATCTCTCAAAGCTTGAAACTTAAGAAATCTACTGAGCATGAAAAACTGTAATGATACCATTTAACATGTACAAAGAATACAAATATGAAAACATATCCTCTTTCATGTTATAGACTCAATTCTCATGTATTCTGTCTTGATATTACAGTTATGAGCTATTTGTACTGTATAATAATGACTTTATTGCATGATTCTACCAATGTCCAGTATCTATATAGGCTGGCATACAAATTGATAAATCATTTATAATATAGATAAACACCCCCACTTTTATCTACCGTTTATGTAACTTTTGTATCTCATTGCTGCTACAATGGTTATGTTTCTGTAAACAAGATTTTCTTGAAGGAAATATGCTATGTGTTAAATTTGAATTACGTTCCATAAAGAACTTTTTACAATCTGACCAGGCCTAGACAATACAATTCAACACAACACAATACGCCGCCCGGTTAGCTCAGTTAGTAGCACGCAAGTCTACTGATTGAGGGGTTGTGGATTCGATTCCCGGGTGGGGCATACTTTCATGGAGCTTGGTCATGAAATTATTTCTACAGCGATTCTCCCTTCTACCAATGATTTTTAATTATGTAGGGCAGTTGTCAGTCACTGGCAAAAGTATGTGCTTAGTATTTGGTTAACAGCTAAATCAAGAGATTTAGCCTTTCCAGGAGGAGTGAGTAGGTTGACTGACCGTCGTTATATGACCTATAATTGTGTTGCTACAGCATTAAACCCAACAAACAAACAAACAAACACAACATAATACAATACAATACAATTTATAGACACAAACGTAACAGTTTATTGCCATTTACATATAAGACAATAATATCTTTATGGTAATAAATAATTCAGCAGAATTTTCTAGAAAACAACTAGAATTTGAGGGGCTGAAAATTAACCGGATTTTCAAAAGCAATTAGAATGTACAGAAACACCATTATCTGAAGTTGTTGCAATTATGTTTATTATTGAAATTGCATTAAAGTAAATACAATGTGTATATCAATTCATTTCAGTTATAGTTTAAACACAGGTTTCTTATTTTCATATTCAATGCTTATGTTGTGTTAATTCTTAGATATATTAACTTCAGTTCATATTATTTTCAAATTTATCTTGGATTTAAGGTTGAATAGCTCTGTCTGTTTTACTGGAAACAAAGTGTGATTGTATGAAATGCTTAAGAAATGATTTGCTAATATAGTTGTGGACAGTTAGTGGATTATTATAGTGTTTTTTGATGAAATTTTATCTTTTTGTGCATGCTGGATTATTAGAGATTATAAATTTAAGTTGCAGAAGGTTTTGTCTTCCTATCATTTGTAAGCTGTGATTTGATTGGATAAGTGGTATTAAGTATGTGGTTATTAGCCAATGAAAATTTATATATTAAGACATAATGAATTAATTTTCCTCATAATGTGCTTGGTCAATTGATGGATAAAAGAGATATTTTGGAACAGTCCAAAGATTCTGTGATTATTTCTCTGAAAAAGTGATACATTTCTTAGGCTTGAACTTTAGTGGAATAAAATTTATGATTTTTTTATTCTAACTTAGCTTTAGAACATATAGAATCAATAATTACTGTATAACTTCTTTCAATTGTTTTAAGACAGAAGTTCAATGAATATTAAGATCAACAAATGCATTTTATTGGATTAGACGTTTTGTGGCGTCAGATCTGCTGTAAAGGATGCCATTTTTAGTGGTACTCTTGGGATGATGTTCCAAATTTTGTATGTCGGCCAATAATAAAATGTCCAATTTGGTGATATAGATTAATGGAAAAAATGTTACAAATACTTTGTGTGAGGTATAATAACACCAGCAGCTATGAGGAATATACTCTATAAGTTATACTCTACTAGTGATAAATATATTTCTGAAGTTTGGTACTAAAATACCTAGCTGGAGTGGATAATAAGCTCTATTAGTATCGAAATTAACAGTGTCAGTTGTTATAATCTGTATTAGTGCTATACAAACCTACAAGACCAGAGTTCTCTAAGTATGACTGATCATTGACTTGTAGCCAATGTGTCATGTCAGCTTTGGTTCAATGTCCATAGTGGCTATACTGTGAGAATAGAACTGAACAGAACATATTTTTATATTAGTGGTTATATGTAGGTCAGTAGCCTGTTCAGTTACACAAAACGTTACAGAACGTTCCGTAACGATACATTCGGAACTCCTCGGGCATTCACTGCAAATAATCTCATTTAATACGCAAATATGTGATCGTTAAGCAATGAGTGATGTTTCAAAATTTACGGACTAAAAACGAAACATGACTAATTGCCTAAAAGAGCATATATTTGTTTACTTCAACACCGGTAGTTTCAAAATAGCATCTAAATATGTCCGAGATTAATCGCAGTGAATGGCCGAGGACTTCCCAATGTAAAGGGAACGCTCTGTAACGTTTAGTGTAATTGAACAGGCTACAGGTACACAAATACAGTTAAGTTCCACTACTAGAACCATCAATTGATTGTTTGTTTTGTTTTTGTTGGGTTTAACGCCATAGCAACACATTGTACAGGTCATATAAGGACGGTCAGTCAACCTACTCACTCCTCCTGGAAAGGCTAAATCTCTGGATTTAGCTGTTAAAAAAACTATTAACCGCATACTTTCGTGAGTAACTGAAAACTGCCCTACATTATTAAAAATCATTTGTAGGAGGGAGAATGGCCGTAGAAATAATTTCATGACCAAGCTCCACGAAAGTATGCCTGGGAATTGAATGCATGACCCCTCAATCAGTAGAATTGCGTGCTACAAACTGAGCTAGCCAGGAGGCTCATAGTCTTAATAGCTGAATAGGCACCTTTCTATTCTCAAATTAAGCATTTAAGTGGAACTTGAAAATTGTCAAAATTATGCCATAAAGATCTTACTTTTATAATTGCCCCTGACAAACTATATTTGGGTTCGAGCAACTTGTTATTGTTAGTAAACTTTAAGTTGGGGCAAGTATAAAAACTTGGCAACCCAGTATGAAAATGAATGTCAAACACTGGTCTATAGAGTGGAACTTTACTTCAGTTGTAATGAATGAAATAAAGCTGTAATAGATACCTATATTCTCAAAGAGATGTCTTACTGTACTCTATGTTTTATTGATGCCTTCTACTATCATATAGCTTATTTACCCTTGCCACTGAGGGTTAATATTCTGGAAAGACAAAACTGTAAATGTTATCATAGGATAAAGGTGATGTTTCTGTGAATTGTTGTTAATATTAACCAACATCAGGCACCTGTTGTTGTTTTCAAATCTGTTGTTTTTATGTTTCTATTATAAGAAATGCTGTTAAAACTCTCTGCGTGGAATTTCTAAGTGCTCAGTGAATGTGGTTTTGTGTTTTATGGAAATATCTTTACAATGATAATTGTGTTTATAGATATGGATCATTTATCTATAATAAGATATCAGCTGACATGTGAATGCTGTGGTTAATTTATTCAATAAATAGACTTAATTCGGAACTCAAATTTGTGGGTTTTTCCGTCCGTGCGATGTAGGTACAAACAAAGTTTGTTACACATTATTGATGAAAATCACGAAATATGGATTAAATCCTATTGTTCTTTGTACACGTGTTTTCATTGCAACAGTGAAAGTTTGTTTGTACCTACATGGAAAAACCCAAATATTTGAATTCCGGATATAGTCTATTATGTGTTGATTTTAACTCTTTTAGTTTAGTTGTTCTGATTTATCAGTGATTTTACTTCACAAAAATGAGCATTGTAATATTTTGTTGTATTAAACAATAATCAGCATGACTAAAAGTTTGCAAAGTGATTTTTGATTATTTTTACTTGAAGTTTAAATATCTTATTAGCTGAAACTCAGAGAATTTTGCTCATTGGATGTAATTCACTATAAAATAGAAATATGACATGTGCTAAAATAATTTTCGCAAATTAACAAAAAACATGAAATTGATATGTGTTCGACTCACAGCTAAGTGTTAAGAATGGAAGGCAAAAGTAATTCAGCTGGTTCAAGTCCCAGTAAACGTTTAAGTCTACCTCGTATGCCTAGTTTACCTAATCTGAGCCTAGCTGGATTAAAAGAAAGATTATCACCTAGAAACAAAAAGAAAAGGTAGAAAATGCATTCAAATTCTAATTATTTACTTGTACATGGTTAGCAAGATGCTAGACTATCTCTGGCAATCCATGCTCAGAGGTTTGATTAGGCTGATAGGGTTCAGACCAGAGGCCTATATTATCAATGGTCTTTTTGATAAATTTTAGTTGTAAATCTGTTTGTATTCATTGTTACAAGATCTTTGATAGTATGCTGCCCTTAATGTTTATAAAACTTAATGTTATACCATGTTTAACCAGTTCCTCCTAAACCTGGTTGAATTTTTGCCTCCCCAGGAATTATTGGACCATATTTGTAAAGCTGACTAGTAAATGACAGTTTTTGTTTACTGTGATAACACACAGCCTTTTGGTGTAAAATTGAGAGGGTTTGAGAATTTTCATTACTTATTTATATAATCATAAAAAACTGGTAAATTCTTGCACGAGCATATTTTGAAATACAAAAGCCAACTATGGAAACTTCAGGTCACACAAGCTTACCCTATTAGCATTCAAAATATGACATGTCTTTGGGTTTAACTGCTGATCATGCATTTCTATATATTTTGTATGTTATTGATAAATTATACATTTTTATACGCCCGTTTTGAAAAAACGGTCGTATTATGTTATGCTGTTGTCCGTCTGTCCGTCTGTCCGTCTGTCCGTCTGTCCGTCTGTCCGTCTGTCCGTCTGTCCGTCTGTCCGTCTGTCCGTCCGTGGACAATTGCTTGTCCGGATGATAACTCAAGAAAGGATGAACCTAGGTTCCTCAAATTTTATGTGTTGATAGCCCTTGGGTGGAGGAGGTTCCCTATTGATTTTGAGACCCCAGGGTTAAAGGTCAAGGTCACTGGGACTTAAAATAGGTAAAACTTGTCCGTACAATATCTGAACCACCAATGTACCTAAGTTCACCAAATTTAATGTAAGAGTAGCCCATGTGTCAAAGATGTTCCCTATCGGTTTTGGGGCCCCTGCGTCAAAGGTCAAGGTCACAGTGGCATCATATGGGAAAAAAACTTGTCCTGACAATAACTTAAAAACCAATCTACCTAGGATCACCAAATTTTATGTGAGAGAAGCCCATGTGTCAAGGATGTTCCCAATCGGTTTTGGGGCCCCTGGGTCAAAGGTCAAGGTCACAGGGACATCAAATTGAAAAACCTTGTCCGGACCATAACTAAACAACGCCTGTACCTAGGTTCACCAAATTTTATGTAAGAGTAGCCCATGTGTCAAAGATGCGCCCTATAGGTTTATGGGGCCCCAGGTTCAAAGGTCAAGGTCACAGGGGCATTATATGGAAAAACTTTGTCCGGACAATAAATGAAACACCAATGTACCTAGGTTCACCAAATTTCATGTGAGAGTAGCCCATGTGTCAAGGATATGCACTATTGATTTTGGGGCCCCTGGGTCAAAGGTCAAGGTCACAGTGGCATCAAATTGAAAAACATTGTCCGGGTAATAACTCACTAATGACTGTACCTAGGTTCACCAAATTTCATGTGAGAGTAGCCAATGTGTCAAGGATGTACCTTATCAGTTTTGGGAAAACAGGGTTAAGTTTAAATCTTAAACCAGAAGATATCAAATTACCAAGCTGTGACTTCAAATGTTCTATCAATATGTTTATAAAGTCAAAACGGCAAACAATGAAACACTTGTCCAGACAATAACTGAACCACCAATGTACCTAGGTTCTCCAAATTTTATGTGAGGGTAGCCCTTGGGTAAAGGTTATGCCCTATTGGTTTTGGGGTTCCTGGGTCAAAGGTCAAGGTCACAGAGGCATCATATTGAAAATCCTTGTTTGGACAATAACTCATCAACTACTGTACCTAGGTTCACAAAATTTTATGTGAAGGTAGCCCTTGTGTCAAGGATGTTCCCAATAGGTATTTGGGCCCCAGACCCAAAGGTCAAGGTCACAGAGGGATCATATGGAAAAACCTTGTCCAGACAATAACCGAACAACCAATGTACCTAGGTTCATTAAATTTGGCGTGAAAGTAGCCCGTGTGTCAAGGTTATGCCCTATTGGTTTTGGGGCACCTTGGTCAAAGGTCAAGGTCACAGGGGCATCATATTGAAAAACATTGTCTGGATAATTACTCAACAATGATTGTACCAAAGTTCACCAAATTTCATGTGAGAGTAGCCCATGTGTCAAGGATGTACCTTATCAGTTTTGGGAAAACAGGGTTAAGTTTAAATCTTAAACCAGAAGATATCAAATTACCAAGCTGTGACTTCAAATGTTCTATCAATATGTTTATAAAGTCAAAACGGCAAACAATGAAACACTTGTCCAGACAATAACTGAACCACCAATGTACCTAGGTTCTCCAAATTTTATGTGAGGGTAGCCCTTGGGTAAAGGTTATGCCCTATTGGTTTTGGGGTTCCTGGGTCAAAGGTCAAGGTCACAGAGGCATCATATTGAAAATCCTTGTTTGGACAATAACTCATCAACTACTGTACCTAGGTTCACAAAATTTTATGTGAAGGTAGCCCTTGTGTCAAGGATGTTCCCAATAGGTTTTTGGGCCCCAGACCCAAAGGTCAAGGTCACAGAGGGATCATATGGAAAAACCTTGTCCAGACAATAACTGAACAACCAATGTACCTAGGTTCACTAAATTTGGCGTGAAAGTAGCCCATGTGTTAAGGTTATGCCCTATTGGTTTTGGGGTACCTTGGTCAAAGGTCAAGGTCACAGGAGCATCATATTGAAAAACATTGTCCGGATAATTACTCAACAATGATTGTACCAAAGTTCACCAAATTTCATGTGAGAGTAGCCCATGTGTCAAGGATGTTCCCTATTGATTTTGGGGCCCCTGGGTCAAGTTTAAACCATCATCCAGAAGATATCAAATTACCAAGCAGAGACTTCAAATGTTCAATCAATATGTTAATAAAGTCAAAATGGCAAACCATGGAAATAATGCTATATTTAATAAGTAAAATGAATTTAGTTCACCAAATTTTATTTGAGGGTGGCCCATGTGTTAAGGATGTTCCCAATTGGTTTTGGGTCAAAACTGGGTCAAAGATCTAGGTCACAGGGGCATCATATGGACAATCCTTGTCCGGACAATAACTAAACAATGATTGTACCTAGGTTAACCAAATTTTATGTGGATCAGCCCATTTGTCAAGATGTAATGTGTTGATAGCTCTTTGGTATTTGATGTTCTCTTTTGATTTGGAAACCCCAGGGACAAAAGTCAAGGTCACAGGGACTTAATTCATACTGAAACATTTTCCGGACAGTAACTCAATATTAATTGTACCTACATTGTAGGTTTTCCAAATCTTATTTAAGGGTAGCCTTAATGTCTAGCATATGCCCCTTTGGTTTCAGGTCCCTGGGTTAAAGGTTAAAGTCAAAAGAAAAATCATGAGGAAAAACCTTGTCCAACAACCAACTTTACCTAAGATCACCAAATTTTATGTATCAATACTCTTTGGGTCAAGGGCGAGAACTTTTGGTTCTGAGGCCCCAGGGTCAAGGTCACTGGAAGTTTGTATGGGAAAACTTTGTGTCGGTGATAAATCAACCATGGCTGTACCTAGGTTCTCAAAATCTTTGCTTTGGATAGCCCTCCTGTTAAGAATGGGACCTATTCTGAGATCCCGGGGTCATTGGTCAAGGTCACAGGGACTTTATATGAGATAGAACACAGCATGGACTGCACACGGGCGTATAATGCCCCGCCCAGCGGAGCTCTTGTTTGTTATTGTTTTATATTCAGATTGTTATTACAAGGTGGTATGAATGTAAATAGAGTAACGCTTCAAGGTACGTGCCTTCATGAAGCTGCCTTATATGGAAAAACTGATGTTGTTCGTCTTCTACTTGATGTAAGTTACAAAAAAACATACTTTTTTCTCATAATACATTCTTAAACCAAGTATGATGCTCCGACTTATTCAGGTATGTCTCTTTGTCAAAACCAGCCCACTGCCTGCACAAAATGCTTTCCTACAAGCCTACTGTATTTTTTTCATGAAAATTTATTTTCATTTAGACCAAAGGCTACTTACAGACAAAAGTTATAATGCTGATTTAAGTTTGGTTTTAAATCTGCATCCACCATGCATGTTTAGCATAATCTACAATATTGTATGATAAACCCTGTTCATTGAAATCACCTACAATCAGTGAATGAAGCTTAGAGCACCCATAGTAAAATTTCTTGCATAAGGAAATTCACAGTTGGATCAAACAAGGAACCTAATTATTCTTACGGGCACTCACTGGACTTGTTTGACTTCTCTTATTGATTAACCATGATATGGCCAGTGCTGTTTACAGTATTACTTCTAAATTGATCAGCACCCCTCTCGCCCCCCAAACAAATTGCTTATTAAAAATTATTTTGAATACTAATTTATAATGCAATGTATAATGCATGAATTTAGCGCAATATACATGCACAACATATGATCTGAACTTGGATCTCATGGTATACTGGTTGCTACATAATTATTCTTTTCTCTATTGAAACTTGATGTTACAACAGGTTTAACTGTTGATAGAATCTTGATACTGTTTATAGTTGGAAGAATAAAAGTTTACATCAGGAGTAGGTTTGGTGTGTATTGTTTATAAATATAGATGAGTCAATGTCCTGTCTTTGACCCTGTCTGGTTTGTTCATTCTTCTGGCACCATTGGAACAACTCATGTATACATGATCAATAGCATTTGGTTAAGCTTGTTGGATATCCATTGTTTTACCCTCATTATTCTAAATGATACTTAATATGTTCCAATTTGTAGTTAACAGCTGACTTAGCATTTGGTCTGTCATGGTGTTGCTTGGCATTCTCCAGTACTCTTGTGTGTCTTGTATCTAAAAAAAATTCATAAAATTAAAAAAAAAATGTTTTTACTTTGAAATTGCTATGTAATGGATAACCACAAATATTGGTTGGGTTATACAGTTTTTGAAATAAATTTTAATATAAAAATGTTGACTTTCATGTTAAATCCAATAGTACAATAGCCTAGAAGTGCTATTGTTTTTACTAATAATGATAATTTTTTTCAGGGATAACCCCTGTATCCCTTGCTTATATCAAACTCATAGCTGTGTCTAACTTTTAATTGGCTCAAGCCATGCTACTAGCATGTGTACCAAACATGGTGAGAATGTTAGCTTGTCGCCCTTGATAGATTAAATCCAGTCAGCCAAGCCACGTAGTGGGCACCAAAATTATCGCCTTCAAATTGCTAATTTTTTGTTTCTTCATTTACTTGACAAAAATTCATTGCTGAATAAAGTATTAACATTTTTTACCAAATTATTTCTGACATGTCTCAACATTGGGATATTCCTTGCTACTAATACACCACAAAGCAGAAACTCATAGGAATTACTTTTTAGATCAAAGGGAGTTAATTATGTTATGTATTATTCAATTGAATTGTTGTTATTACCTCCCTTGGTTATAATATTTTATTGTTGAAAAATTCAATGATATTATGATTATTAGTGTAAATAAAGAATGATCTGTTATGATAAAGTTGGCATATATCTGTCATTAAGTTTATCTTTTATACTGGATACATCTAGGCTTGAATGATAAACAGATATGATGAGTCTTTTATAGTTCAACTATCATTGACTCAACTATATCAATCTATCACTACTCTGGACCACACTGCATGAACTGTTTTTATTGTAGACCTTGGCTTTTCATAGCTCATCCATTTCATATTGATAACAATCAGTCATGTGTCTGTTTTTGTATCATTTGAGGATTCTATAAAGAAATTGTTGTTTTTTACAAAATTCTATGTCCATGAAATGAAATTTTCAGAGGTAATCTGAAAATTAAGATGTATTTGATGTTATCATAATGGTTTGAATGCTGAGATATTGTATGGTAACATTTCTCTGTCTATTCAGTGCCTTGAAAACTTGTAATTTTAGTTTAAGGATTTTGGTAAAAATGTTAAATTCAGTTGTTACTTTTGCTTTTACCTAATTAAACCCATGGTCTGATTTGGATTGAATTCTTGTCCTTTTGAGTTGTAAATGGACTCTCTATAAAAGTTTACTTGGTTGTAAAAATGTTCTAACTATCTTGAACATTGACCGTATAGTTATCAATTAGTGTGCTTTCTTCATTGGATTGAACAAGTAATGTACCTGTGATTGCTTCTTAATTTCACCAAGGTGTAAAATGGGTACCTGTGAGGGTGGTATAAATCTGTTTTGTCATTTTTCGACTGCTAATAATTATAGTAAAAGACTCCCTTGTTACCAGAGATTTTGATGGATAAATTCCTGTTGCTGGTAAGTCCATGAGCATGCAACATGAAACCAAGACTACGAAATGCAATTACTTTTACATGATCATTACTGAGTCAGTGATATATATGTGTTATATTAGTTAGAAATGATGAATAGAGGGTTGAAACTTTTGTGTACTCAATATTTAGTTGTACTAAATAAGTTTTCAGACTTTTTTGCCTTATATAACAGGCACCTTCCCTGCTGAAATTTCTTTAAAATCATGCAGTTTTCACAAAATTTGGAGTTTAAGTCAGATTTTCCGCTATCTATGAAATTGTGATAAAATTTCCCCCAATTTTCTACGTGAAGAAAGGCCCCAAGCCCCTTCCCCAAATACTGAAAAAAAGCCTTGAGTACTGATAACCTGAGTTCTTATATTATTTTATTGGCCTCTCAAACTATCTGTATGAAAGGATGTATTCACTATGATTTTTTTTAAAAACTTTATTTTAATGATTTATTTATCTTATGATAAGATAATACAGTCTATATCTACCATACTATGTCTGTTTGTAGACTTCATGTTGAGGCCTGAATGAAACATTCTTGTAACTCTATTTGAAAATATAGGGAGTTACAATAGTGTTTCGTTCAGTCGTCATTATTATTGTAATATAGCACACTGAGTATGGTGTCCTTGTATGGACATAGTGTACATTATTTTTGTTATATCTAAAATTAATGATATAGCTCAGCAGTTTTTAACGACTTATGAGATTTATGGTTGTAATTTTTTAAATGGTATTTATTATCAATTTGCACTGTGGTAATTGTTGAGCATGGGTTTTGCTACATTGTTATCCAAACTTATATTAATTTTGCTAACTTAAAACATTTGGAACTATATAACATTTCTGGAGCTTGCAATCTTCAAGTTTTGCTACCTCGAACTTGAAGCCAAACTGATTGCATAGAAGAAGCTTTTCAAGTGCTCAAGCTATAAGCAACCTCCCTATGCAACTGACTCATGGTCTAAAGTCATGATAGATCTATATTATATACTCACCATGATTGGATTATTACATATTATATTGGATATTATATAAATTATATTTGTTGCTATTTTTGTCTGCTAGATTTTCTCATGTAAATCAAAAATGATTGTGGGTGTTATTTAGATATTATGTTGATATAACTCTGGTATATAAAACACATTTAGATATAATCATTTAGTGTAAAATGATTGTACAATATTCTGAGAGTAAATATTACTTTTGATGTACTTGGAGTATGGAGAAAGTTGATTGAAAGATTTATATGATTTATGAACAGTTTCTATTGGTAATTGAAATTGCTGGTAAAAAGAGTTGCTCTCACTTGAATTTATCACATTGAACCTTACATTTCGGTAAGCTATTTTAAATGGACTTTGTCCATTGTATTTTGTTCCTTGGCTTTGGGGTGAGCATGAGTTTAACATAGAAATATTAGGGAAAGTCATAAAATCATGTTGAGACTTAGAATTAATATAATGGTACCTGATACTTCACTTGTAGTGGTTCTCTTCGGTTCTCTTCAAAGTTATTCAAATTATGCCTCAGTCATTTGGTCAAAATTCTCCCCACATCGTTTGGTGGTTCATGCAAAATCTCCTGCTTTGATTTATTAAGAATTCTTATCTGAAACATTTATACTTATCATTGAGCTCTTAAGAGTCTTGAGAAACCTTTTAAAAGATTTTAAAGAAGCATATTGTCTCCAGCTGAGATTTCCAAAGTTATGATAGTTTTTACACCTAAGTTCAAGGTATGGCAGTTTTTTGCACTATAAAGTATGTATTATAAATAGATGTGTTAGATCAAAACAAATCTAACTACATTTAAATATAGAAGAATGTAGACTAGCTTTGCGCCAACCCATCAATGTGCTTAGTAAAACATGCACATGTGGCTATGACATTGCTCTATCAGAAGACTCCAATCTTTGACTAAGCTGAAAGCTTGAACCAATATTACCTGTAGCATGTAACACGCTGCAACTTTTCAGTCATATTGCTCCTGTAAGTCAATATTCTACTGACACTGTCTCAGAATAGGTCAACATCTATTGAACCTAACCTGCTACTCTAAGCACATACCAACCAGTGGCTGACAACTTTCCCTTTTAACAACAAATAGCAGCAGTATTAGCATTGAATTTATTTCTCAACCAAATAACTAAGCCTGTAAAGGTTTTGCCTGAGAATTAACCCACAGCCCCTGGCTTTATAAACGGTTGTGCTACTGACAGAGCTGAATAGATTGGATGTACCTGTAAGTAAAATCTTACAAAAAATAATTGATTTTGATAATACAGTCATATAGATTATAGGAGGTCTTAAATACATGTAAGAATGACGTTAGAGAGTTTTAAAGATAGACATCTTGCATGTAAACCATCTTGTACATGACATAATGAGATTGGTATCTGTTTCTAGGTATGAAGGTTACTACAAATTTGTCTGTAGAAAAAACAACAATAATTGTATTGTTAAAAGATGGTTCCATGTTTGTATCATAGAATGTATATAACATACAATATGGATGTTTTCATTGTGAAGAATGATTACATTGTTGATAGAAATATCAGATAAATCTGTCAGAATGTTCCATGTTACACTTGTCTTACATGTTTTACATACCATCATACCATCATACACTGAGTTTTTAATACGATATTTCCCTCATAGACAGCCTTCAATACTGTACTTCAAAAGTGAAATAACATTCTTCATTAGAATTGTTAAAACTGTACTTTAAGTTTGTGTTGTCTTGGGCTGTCACACTGGCAATTGTACTTCAATTCTATTTTGTCAGGTGTGGAACTGGCAATTGTTCTTCAATCTTATATTGTCATGGGCTGTGGCACCCACAATTGTTCTTCAACTTCTTCAACTTTGTGTTGTCATGGGCTGTGGCACTGGCAATTGTTGTTTAAGTTTGCATGGGCTGTGACACTGGCAATTGTTGTTTAAGTTTGCATGAGCTGTGGCACTGGCAATTGTTGTTTAAGTTTGCATGGGCTGTGACACTGGCAATTGTTGTTTAAGTTTGCATGAGCTGTAGCACTGGCAATTGTTGTTTAAGTTTGCATGAGCTGTGATACTGGCAATTGTTGTTTAAGTTTGCATGAGCTGTGACACTGGCAATTGTTGTTTAAGTTTGCATGAGCTGTGACACTGGCAGTTGTTGTTTAAGTTTGCATGAGCTGTAGCACTGGCAATTGTTGTTTAAGTTTGCATGAGCTGTAGCACTGGCAATTGTTGTTTAAGTTTGCATGAGCTGTAGCACTGGCAATTGTTGTTTAAGTTTGCATGAGCTGTAGCACTGGCAATTGTTGTTTAAGTTTGCATGAGCTGTGGCACTGGCAATTGTTTTTCAATTTTGTGATGCTGTGGTACTGGCAGTTGTACTTCTATTTTGTGTTGTTATGGGATGCATGTGGCATTGGAAATTGGTTGCTTGTGGAAATAGCTCTCTCAGACTAACATGCTAAGATTTTTTAAGTATAAGGTTGTAGCCATTGTGTTGACAGCTGTGTCTCTTAATAAGTGCATCAAGACCAGTACCTATGTTTTATTCTAGCGCTACTACAAAATGTAAAAAAAACTTTGTTAATTTTAAATTCTTACATATAAAAATAAACAATTTGACTGTCAGGTTTGAAAGTGATGAATTATAACAATTGAGTATCTGTTCAATATCAAAATATAGATGAAGTCACATCTGGTATATAGGTTGAAAATGCACATTCCTAATTGTTAGAAAATAACTGTGAAACTAAGGGTTCTATTTTTATATACTTCATGTTCAACCTGTCATTTTGTACCTTAATCTGGTCTATGATTTTGAAGTCTTTATCATTGTACTTTCTTTATATAATTATGTATTATGATGTGAAATTTAAATTATGCAGCCTAGATTAATACTATGATTTGTTCCTTTAAGAAATTGCAGTTTGAATTGGGTTAAGTCTTTAATGCGTCTGATGTAGGGCCATCTTGTTTAAATAATAAGTGGTGCTTTTCACAAAAATTCTTACGCAAAATATCTTCGTAAGTCAAAAGCAAGAATAATAATACGCTCATTGTTTGGCTTATCAATTCAAAATATTATAGAATTGTGTAGAATACTGTATACCTTTTGAATATCATATCATAATTAGCTTATAATCCATCAGACTTTGAACTGCTAATTATATGAAATTTACTTACGATAACTTTTTTGTAAGAATTTTTGTGAAAAGGAGCACAGTTTTGTAAGAGGACATCACTGTGTATTATATAAGTACTGCATCTATACTACAGTATGTTATGTAATTATTGCTCGAATAATTGTTTTGTGGAATTATGAATACCTTTTTATTTAATAAATTTTAATCAAATGTTTCATCATTACAAAATCTATATTATAGAGTCTGTTCTGGTATTATTGTTTTTGTGGCTGAGTTGTAAATGATTTTACACTGAAAGTATTTGTACAAACTATGGAATGTTATAATGTTCAGAATGTATGCCAAGGAAATTTCTGTCAAATAAGTGCAATACCACTTAAAGAGCTCATATTACTGAGAAATGCTTCTGGCATCAAACTTGTGGTGCCATTAATGATGTTGCCTGTTCTATTAAAAAGCAGTTTGTAATCCCATCAGAACCATTATAAATGCCTTTAATTTCTTGTTTCCAATTTGTTGGTTTTGAGTGCATTAGACTGCATTTTAAAACATTACTACCATGCAGTTGCTACGATGCTTTTATTTCAGTGCCCTAAGTCTGAGAGCATTAAGTGTGAATACATTCTTAAGGACAATTAATTGGCTATGGACCATAAGCTAGCCAAAAATATCATGTTAGCTGGACCATTAAAAAAATATCTAAAGCTACATTACCCTGTAAAATAGGCTTCTCCATCAGTGTTTCACCAATGGTTAAGGGTTATGAGTAATTATACCCCCGCTTCAAAGAAGAGGGGGGTATACTGTTTTACCCTTGTCCGTGCGTCCGTGCATCTGTGGGTCCGTCAGTCCGTTACAAAATTTCCGTCGCAGTTTTCTCAGCAACTATAACATGCAGCAGCCTAATACTTTGCATATTGCTTCATCCCATAGTCTCATGTGGTGTAAAGGGATTTCATGCTCCTTGCTCATCTACTTCCTGTTTGTCGCATATTTTTAGATTTTTGCGGGGGTATCACTAGTGAGCATTAGCTCACAGATTTACTTGTTTTATCTGATAAATGAAGGATTCTCTTGAAACTTCATAATATATCCAAAGGATTATTACAATTCATGAAAGTCAATGTACCGAAATTTTGGCTGAACCCTGCCATGAAACAGGACCTGCATACATGTACTTTGTCGGGGTTTGGCCATATAATATTTTCTTTGACTATTCTCTCACCTAACTCTCTGTATTATGTATGGCAGTTGTCAGACACTAATGAGGGTATGCACTGAGAAAAAGGTAAAAAGTTTTGGTCTTGTAGCTTGTTCAGCAGGAAATGTGAATCTTGGTAACTGACAACTGCGATATGATTGAAACATATCATAATAGACTGAAATGTGGCATAATAGGCTATGATTTTTAGCTCGACTTTTTAAAGAAAATGAGAGCTATTGCTATCACTTTTGCTTCAGCATCGGCTTTTATACTTTAATATTTAGGGTTTAAGTTTGCTCAAACAGTCAAACTGAATAGTTTTTGTTTGATAGAAAGTTAGTATGCTTTTTCATCAGTACTACATCTACTCGACTACAAAGGGATGTAACTCTTGATGAATTGTTTTTGGAGTTGTGCCCCTTTTTAACTTTTAAATTAGGGTTAAAGTACTTGAAACTGAAATATTTTCAATACTCATCAAGATATTTAAATGACAGTATGCTTATTCATCAGTACTACATCTACATGACTACAAAGGGACATAACTCTTGATTTTTTTAGTTATTCCCCTTTACGTTAATGTTGAAATTTGTTTTAATTGAAATATTAATAGTTCCTTATAAGATATTTAAATGAAAGTAGGTATGCTTATTCATTGATACTATGTCTAATTAACATTGAAGGGACATTACTATGGATGAATGTTTTAGGAGTTATGCCCCTTTTATATTTTACAAATATGAATTGGTAATTGTTGTTTGACTGAATTATTTCCTTTAAAAAATTAAGTCCTGTCTTGAAATCATTTTTGTTTAAAGATAAGCCTTGCCATGAACAAAACCCCGACTCGAGCGCGCTGTCCTTGGACTGCTCTTGTAGTAACATATTGTACTTTCATCTTTAGCAAATTTTTGTAGTTCAATGCTATAGAACTTGTTATAAGTTTTAAACTTTGGCATAATTACCTGTTTGACATGTTTATTTAATTATTTTGATATAAATTATCTTAAAAGATATCTTAAAATGGTAATTAAAGAGTTATCCCATGGTGAGAAGAAAATTGCATGAAAAATGTGTTTTTAATTGATCTTGCTTTTATATTATACTCCATATGTGTATGAAAATTAACTGCAAATGTTATATTCGGATGTTTCAGTGCAAAATTAGTCTACATCTTTCTTAATTGACATGAAGTTAGAATAGTTTTGCACAGAGCCATAATGATTCAATGTGCTTACAAAATATTATAGAATTATAATTGACGTCATGCGATTTGTTCTTGTTAAAATTGTTTTCTCTATTTTCAGTTTAAAATGTAGGAGTTAACATGATTAATAGGATTTTGAATATTTTCTAGTTTAATGTGTTAAGATTTTAGACTTGTGATAGTAATCTGAAATCTTGTTGGAGACCACTGTTGAGTTATGATTAAAATTATGTATAGAATGTAATTTATAGCCAAATTCTATTTTCAAGACATAATATGACACACAAATGGTTGTCATAATTTTGCCTATGATACTGCAAGGAAGCTGGTCCATCATGCTTTGAACATGATAGTGACAAGCTTGGCTTGTGTAAGTGCACAAGTTGCTTTATCTCTTGTAGATGTTCTCATGATTTGGATTGCTCGGAATGCCATCTTGGAGTATTTCAAAATAGTCTTATCATGATGGCGCTGGTTTTTTCTTTAAGTTTTACTGAAGATGTGTTGCTGCTGTAATGATTTGTTCTCAATTGTCAAATGAGAGTATCTCAGTTGTGAAATTTTCACCTCCATTTTGAAATTTTCAAAACTGTTGGAAGTGCTGTCATGGTATTTAAGCTCAATTGTAGCAGTAGCACATTCCTAATGCAGTTCTGAGCTCAATCTGACTGGTTTATACCTATGGCATTCCCCTGCAGTTGTTAGCAATCATTACTAAATCAAACTCTGTTATCACCATTTTTTTCACCTTCCTCAATTATTTCTTGGAAATTCAATAAGCACAAAAAATATTAAAAAATATTAAATCTTAGTTTAAAACAAATTTGTAAACTTATATAAATCTGATAGCAAATTGAAAAAAGAGACAAAAATACATTAAGGAGAGATAATTTATGATGTGCAAGTCTAAAGTATTGATATTTTATCAACTTTTTTGGGAGAAAGGGAAAAATTCCAAAGCTTAGATAAGTTGGAGATATATTTCTGTAAGTGTGTGTAAGTTGTATAATGATAATGTTAGATCCATCTTTATTATGTTTTTATATCTTTTATTGAACAGAATTCCTGTGGAGTCTTATATGATCTCAAAATATGAAGATTCTTTACTTATCTTTAAACCTTGCTGATTATAGTTTGTACAGCTGTGATGTATGAAATTTTAAGTTTTTCCATCCCTTATCTAACTTAAGTTTTTGTAGTTTTGAATGCTGGAATTCAAACCTGCATTCCCAGTTAGAGTCCTGGTCACAATTGGTTTTTAATTTGCAATTGATTTTTCTTGGGCATGGGAGCCTTTGTTTTGACACTTGAGCTGTTTTAGGTCGTAATTGTTTGACAATGAGTTCTGGGCAGTCTGTCACTTACCACTTTATAATATAGTAGCATGGATAAATAAAATAATTATTGTCTACTCCTAATGCAATTGGCTAATTTCTAGATACTGGTAACAACATTACGAAGTTAAATGATTTAAATTAGTGAAGAATAAATTAATCTCATAATATGCACACAAATGAAGAAACATTTTCCAGCTAGCTTAATCTGAAGCATATCTGACTACAAATTTAGGGATCATGGGTTTGACTCCTGGGGCAGGACCTGCATACCTTGATGGTGTTTGGTCATGAAATATTTTCTTTGGCATTTCCCTGCCTTAACCTCTGTATCATTTTAGGCAGTCATTAGCCACTGGCGATGGAAGTGTTTGCTTTACTTGATAAAAAGCTTGGATTGAGGGATCTGGAGTAGGATGATTGACCACCAAATGACTTGCAGCATAAATTACATTACACTTCAAATGGGAATGAAAAGTTAAATATGAGTTATGATAACATTATTAAATTTAAAACTATTGTCCTAATACTTACTTTTAGAATATATAATATTCATGTAAAACAAATTTTTATATTTGATTGTTCTATCAAACAGATTTTAGGTATAAGTGTTTTTTCGCTTGATTTGTTGATGCCATGCTGCTGTGTTTTCTTGTAAGTTTGTAGGGAATCTATCAGAGCGATAAATAATTTCATGTAGTACTATATTATACTGATGTTTACTCATTATAACTGGCTCTGATTTGATTGTGATACTTACTGGCATATTTATATCATGGAACTTATATGAGAACTTGAAATCGGCAGTCATAAAAGTTCTATTTTTTGTATCATATTATTTCGGATTATTCTTTGGGACCTTGATTAAGCTTAAGAAAATGATTTTGAAATATTTCATCATCAATTTTTGTTGTTATCTGAATAATTTGGAAAGTTAAAGCAGGAGTTCTGAAAGTTTGGCATTGTGGCTTTAATTCACTCTGTCACCATTGGGAAATAGTTGGTTAAAATTTTGAATGAATTTATATTCATTAAATTCTCTTATAATGACCACTTGTATGATGTTGTTGTGAATTCTATATGAAAAATGGTTGTTGATTTTGGAAATTGTTTGTTTTGATTACTACGCTATGGTGATAAAAAATTTTAGCCGCTGCAAAATCTCTCATGATAACATTCTTATGAAATAATGTTGTGAGAAATTGTTGTGAAACTTTAGTGTATGAGTTTTGTTGAACTATTTTAATTGAAGACAACATGGTGTGTATTTAATGGAGTAAAAGTTTATCACTGCAATGTTAAACTTGGGAAAATATGTGCCATAAAAGCAACCAGCAACAATAAACATAGCATTTGAAAGTTTTGTGATTATTATTGCTATTATATTGTTGCATATTCTGTTGTTTACTGTGGAAATTTTTGTTTCGCATTCTTGTTGATGTTGTGAAATATGAATGTGCGAGTATTTTCATATGGAGTGAAAATTGAATTACTTTGTTGAAAGTGGATGGAATGTTTTTGTGTGGTACAATAATGTATATGATTATAAATCTAATTTAACTAGAACAGTTTTTATTTAAATGATATATTTTATGTGATGTGATGTGGTAAAATAAATCAATTATTCAGATAATGGATTTAGATTGTTTAGTTGTTGAAAATAAATATGCTCATCGTGTCAGCATGGATATGAGCAATGAGGTAAGTTGGACTCTATATCCAGGCCAAATGATGACCATGGTCAACCATGGGGACCATGGTTTTTGATGGTTGACCATGGTATATCATGGTCATCCATCAAATAATGTGGTGGAACATGATACATGGTTGTCCATGGTCAGAAAAACACAGACAGCTTGGTCAACCATGATCAGAGAAAAACTGATGGCCAACCATGGTTACTAACAAACTGACCATGTTCGACCATGGTTGCACCCCACAGACAATTGTCTGTGGTTTTCTGAACATGCTGCTCCTGATGTATCAGCTGAACTTTACTTTAAGTTATAATTAAAATGTTAAATATACTGTATTTCCAAATTTAAAATCAGTGGTGTTGTTACCCTTAGGTACACCAATGCTAGGCATTTATCTTGATGTTAATTTTAACTGCTTATCAAAACAATAAGGGTTTATTTAACAGTAGTCTGGATGACCCGATGTCCTACATCCGATGATTTTTGATAATCCCTCAGGCTATAATTAAATTGGCTTCCATTTGGCAATGCTGGGATGAAGCAAAATTGTGGCCTGCATCCAGTGACTCTATTTTTCTGTCTTTGCAATTTCTTTAAATCCCAGCAACAGTGGGGGTACATCAATATCTCGGTCCCCATGAGTTATATTTTAATGGGAGAAGGCACCCTAAAATGTTTATGTAGAGGAGCAACTTTAAAAAAGTAAAATCCACCAAATCAAGCTAAAAAAAGATAATTCATGTCCTTAGGTGGCCATTGTGATGGTTGGAGGCATACATGCATAAAATTGTGTCTGTGAAGATAATGTACCTCTGGGTGTATCAGATTTTACAATGATAGATTTAGTTACACCTTTCTCATTTTTGATGCCACAAGGAATTCAATACTTAATCTATTATCTCAGAAAATTGTTTTAACATGTTTAAAATACATGGGAATTATATATGTGCATACCTTTGTGCCAGGAGAATACTTTAGATTATAGGAAGTGATTGTTTTATAACCTTCATAAATTATATTGGTTATTATAAGATACAGTGCCATCCATAAAATCTTGAACCAATCATGTTTTAGCATTAAAAGAAGCTAAGTTTCATTTGAGCAAATTATAAAATCAGAATTCATCTGTGTATCATTTTCAGTCTACAAAATTAAGATTTGAAAGTGGTTGTACGAACATATCATTTTAAGAGCAATCAGTATATCTTATTTGCAGAATTTTTGTTCCTCAAAAGAACTTGTTGGTTGCCTAAACTAAAAAGTGGTTGTCCCGGGCAAGTTGGACATCCTCTTATCTCAAAGACTGTATCAAATAATTTAAAACTTGATAACATCAATTATAAACTTTTATGACTGTGAGTAACATTACTTGTGATTAATTCATGATTACATTTTTTCATAAGATTTCATTTGTCCTAGACCTTTTAGAGGGCACTGTACATTAAAGTGTTTGTATTTTCTATATCTGTTTTACATGAAGGTAAAAGTGGGTATAAAGAGCTGTTGGGGAAGAAGTTTTTTTCTTTTTTTAACATTTTTTATACAATTTGCCTAAATTTTATGCAAATGCACTTATTACAAAATAAAGCAACTAAAACACTCATATTTAATTACTTTATTCTCTTCTAATGTTTTAGAATTAAAGCCTTTGTAAGGGATTTTTATGGACAATCTGACTTGTTCTTTAATGAAAGTGTTACAATCTATTGCCAACATTTTAATGGCCACAAAACTTCAAAACTTTGCCTGTGGTCAGTAAGCACAGATCTATACACTTAGTGCCACAAATAATCATGCTGGCAGTGAAAGTTTATTAATATTTCCAGAAATTTTATGATGTTCCTATTGTTATTATGATGTTCCTATTGTTACAATATCTGTGCTTACTGACCATCTGATGTCTGTTTACAACTAGACCAGAATGACTCTTGTTGGCACTATGAATAAAGTGGGTTTTTCGATTCACTAACATGTTTGATCAATTTTACATCTTTTCCTTTTGCTCTTTGATACATTAAATGTCAATTAACAAGAATAAACCAGGTGGTACCACTAAGTTGTTGTTATCCATTAAGAAATTAACCACGAAATCAGAATTATTGTATAATACATGTATTTATATATTGAATGCATATTTTTGGGGTTGGCACTAAATTCGAAAATCATCTATTATAATAACTTTTTCCCAGCATTTTAGATTAGTTTTCAGTACTGCTCATCTGACTAATCTCAGGATGTAATTAAGATTAGAATGAAAAAAATATGTTTATTTAATCTTAAACCTTAAATCCTGTGTTACACCTGTGTTACAATTATATGTTTTGATTATCATAATGTTGCAACTTCCCTCTATTTCTTGGAAGCAGGTTGAAAGTTGCCATACTACAGTAAAGTTTTGCTTTAATTCCAAACTTGACTATTATTAAATCATGCAATTTTTGACAATTTCTAAGTACTGAATGCGTAATTTTAGAGAGAAAAAATTTCCTATACATGTATTAAGTCCACATCGTTTTTAGGACCATCAAGTGTGATTTACCTAATAGCTGAACTTTTTATGCAAGCAAGTTTAAATCAAAGCGCCGATAGCGCTGTCAGACATGGGATTTTGGTAGAGTATATGGCTGTATACAACTCATGGAAGAGATACACGGGACCTTTACCTTACATAAACTAGATAAGATATACACGTGCTTCTTGTCATCTGCTTGTTAACGCGTAATGCGGACTATATTAATTGCAGTGGTAATTATCCCTTTATTTGTGCGCACACAACCGAATGTAATCGTCTGCGACAAATTTTGATGTGGATTTGCCACAGTCCACTACTAAACATGGGGAAACCCCATGTAAAAATTGCCATACCATTTTGATGAGTCGGTGCAAAACAAGTATAACTGCATGTAAATAGAGAAGAATGAAGACTTTCTTGTACCAGCATTGCTATGATCTATAACATTCTTGACAAGTTGAACCATGTCAATCTCTATACATTTATTGTGGGCTTAGTGCAAAATGGTTGTAACTCAGTTTAAAAAAGAGTGAGCTACTACTGTTTTTCGCTAAGCCCGTGATATCAGTCCGACTTGAGCTAACAGACATCAGATTCTTTTACAGTGGACACCTCTGAACATTTATTTCAGCAACTATTACTAAATGGTAGATCTGCGGCGAGTATCCGTGTACTCGGATATTCGCGATCTCGACCAGAAAATCGGGTACGAATAGTCACGTCCGAAATCCTCGGATCGGGATCTAGTTTTGGAAAAAATGAAACAATTCTTTCAGCTTAATTGTTACTGAAAACGAGTCACACTACTAATGAAAACTTTAATTTATGTAGGGACAAAACTATCTTGTGTCAAAATTTTGATTTATACACTTTTGAACAAAAATGTTTTCACTGAAAATGCCCATAAAACATCTGATAGTAATTTTTGGAGTACGGGGTTTCCTTTATAGTAAAAGCTTCTGTATTTTTCACTGATTTTTGCTATTATATGAATTTCTGTATGCTTTTCCATTAACATGTGATTCGTGGTTGGATTCGTGAATTGCTACACATGAATCATGGTTCGGATTAGATCGCCACTTGCTCAACGATCCACAGCTCTACTAAATGGTTTATATTTCTATTTATATTTCAGTGTGGTGTTGATGTTAACAAAGTCAACTCCTATGATCAGACAGCCTTAGATATAGTAAATAAATTTACATCAAATAGAGCTGCTAAAGAGATTAAACAACTTCTCAAAGGTAATTTGCTTTATCTTGTCTTAACATCATGTAGATTTATAATCCATCATAATTAATACTTTAACTTGGGGTGATTTTAATGCAGAATAGCAGGGGCTTCATCCTGCCCTTTGTCACTCCTCCTGCAGCCCTTTTTTGCTCCTGAGACCTCTTCTACTTCTACTTCTACGAGAATACTGCACTCCCTCATTACTTTGAGGATTATGTGCAGGCACTGGCAAAATTAAAATTTGGGTAAAAAATAAAAACAGATTTAGTGATCACTTATTTACAGTGATAAACAAGAAATATAATATCATACAGTGTTACTTTAAAACTTTGTACATAATGATAACTGATTAATTAATTTTCATGGTTGATAAAAGGGATCTCCCTATAATGCAGAACTAGTTACTTTGAAAGATCAACCCTCTGATGAGCCATTTAGTCCACAAATAGTTTCTAGAATAGATTATGTTATACTATTTTAATGCCACATTACATTATAAATGTACCTGCTTAATTTTATAATGATTATTCATAAGTAATTCTGTTAGCTCAGATAGTTGATAAGGGAGGAAACTCTTGTAGTAATATTTATGATCTCATAAAGGGAGGTAATTTGTATGCCATACATTGAACACATGCTTTTGGTTTCAATTTGTGCCAAGTTTTAAAGTTTGTTTTGGAAGGTTTTAAGAATTCAGATAATAACGAGTGAGACCAAGTGAAAAAAAAATAAGTATGAGTTTTGTTTGGGCTTGAAAAATGTTGCCAAAAAAATATATGAATTAGTGAAGCTTTCCACTAGTGTACTTTAAATTTTAAAGTGTATGCTTGGTTATGCATCAGTATGCAAATTTGGGTGTTGGTATTTAAGTTTTAGTTCTGGGCAATAAATTTCTTTAAATCTGTTTCTTTGATGTCCAGGTAACACATGATATACTGTATGTAAAATTTTAATATCTTTACAAGTGAGGTGTATATTATGTTTTTTATGACTCAATCTTACATAGCCTTGTATGGTATAGAATAGACTGGTTACATAATATATGTCTTATCACAAGTATACATGTCTGTATAATCTAAATTTGGCATCAACTTATCTTACGTTTTCTGAATGTTTAAATATGTAGTGAAATATTCTATTTAACTGCATTGCCAACTGTGTTTTTTTGCTGAATGATTTAAGATCTCTCCGTCTGACATGTTTAGGCCAATCAAAATACTGGGTAAAACATTTGTTTCTGATGTTTCTTAATTTGGTTTGGTTTTAACACATAGCAACCCATTGTATAGGCAATATCACATAGGTATATCAATATACTCATCATTCCTGGAAAGGCTAAACCTCTGGATTAAGCTGTAACCAGTTATGCTACAGTTCCATAAACATAAAAATAGCCGTGAGAACACCCTAAGGGAGCTGTGCGATCAAGCTCCACCAGGAATTGTATGAACTCTTGCATACCCATACGGTATGTTAAGTTTTTTTACCAGGGTCTGTGAGATAAGCCATGGATACACATATCAGTTTCAAAGTCAAGGCGTGAACACAATCGTGGCCAAGTATGGATTAAACTTGCATATCTTCCAGCTACGGCTCCAAATTGGTGTGTTGTTTTGTGCTATGTGCATTCTGTCACCTTATTATGCAAGGCTTCCCACGGCCTACGCCTGTCTGCACGTACGGGTCCACAACAAGCCACGATTTTATAGACTGAGGCATAACTAGGCCTACATTACTAGACCCACATTTCTATCAGTGACTGACAGCTGCCCCACATGATGTTTTCTCATAGACTTAATGAATATATGGTTCTGCTTCATATAGTCTTTCAAAAGACATTGTTAGGTTGATGCAGAACTACTTTATATCCTTCTATATTTACATGTAATTATGATTAGCTTTGTACTTACTCTTCAACATTAATTTTATTTTCATGAAGAAAAAGTTTCAGAAGTCTTAAATAAGCCTTAAAGATGATTATTTCATAAAAAAGAACTAATGTTCTATATACCTCCGGATTGCTTCTTAGAAATTATGTGGGGCCTTAGATCTAGTGATAGAAAGAGGACAAAACCACCATACTCATAAACTCTTAAAATATTACCGATTATTTTATAATTACTCACAAAACTTCATTTTATTGTTCCACTTAATTAAGAACTTTCAGAAATATTGCTTTGAGGTTTACTTCATGTTTTTGTCAGCTCACAAATCGCCGGCTAAACAAACACTGAATACTCTTTAATTATACTTATAATATTATATTTAGAACATTCTTAAGTATGAAATTATTGTAAGTCTTTAATATCCCTGAGAATGATTACAAAACTTGAATGTTGTTTTTGTTGTTTATCAAAATTAGAGATAGAGAGAGAGAGAGAGAGTGTGTTGATGTTATGTTTTTACCTTTTGATTATAAATGAGTCAGTCACCGTAGGTAACAACTGATGAAAGTGTGATGTACAAAAACATTATGTATGTACATTTATTTATATATGGTTTTGTTCAAGTATTTAAAACTGAACTTTAAATTGTATAGTTAGGTTCAATGTAAGAAATCTGCACTTCATTTGGAAGTGTTCAGTCATTGCCTTAAATTTTCATGAGCACTTAAGTCTGATTTAGTATTATGTTATATAAATAATGGGCGAAATTATCAACAAGCATGACTATATCAAATAAAATATACATTCTAGCTTGAATTGATTTTCACTTGTCTCAGTCTATGGGCTAGTGGGTAAGAGCGATGACTTGTATTTTTACAACTGGTAATGCATGTTAAATAATTTTCTGTGAATTTGAAATAAAAAAAACCCTAGTCTACTTTTCTTATAAAAAAATAATTAACATTCTTTTACAAGATATTTTTATAGTAAGACATGCGGTATTCAAGCCATTAAATAATCCAAAGTTTAACCATAATATTTAATGTAATATCATCATGTCCATTTGAAGTAGTGGACAATAAACTCCTTGTATTATCATGTCGACCCTATCTGACCCTATTCATACAAACCCTAAGCTATAGTGATATACTGATTTATGGTATGTATGTACTGAACTGGACTGTTGACTTAAACTGTTAAGAAGCCTGAGAGATAAACAGTAAAATTTGTCCTAAAATGTCCTTGTTGTATTACGTAACTGTCAAGAGACAGCCATTCTTCCTATATAGAATTAAGGTATAAACTCACTTCTTAACTTTGATAGAATCCCAAAGGATTACAGTGGACATTGAGGATATTGATAGTTTGTATTCATTGTTTGACCACCTGGTCATGATTTGTGTTCATCATTGTTTAGATGGTTTAAACTTTATACTTCTTGTTTGTTCATAGCTAATGAAATAACTACAAAAATCTCATAAAATTTTATACAGAGTTGAAAAATTTGAATGGAAAGGCCCTACCATGGCAATATGATGGATTTTAACGGATACAGTGTGTTGCCATAGTATAATAAGATTGCCAGTAATGATTTCATGGCTTGTTAAATTCAATGCCTTTACCATTGTGAGTACCGGTACACTGGAGGTTATTGAATGAATACTAAGAGTATGCTTGTCATTTGATGGACCTGAGACACTCGAGATAGAGAAAGATAGAGGTTTTTTGTGTGGATTTTCATGTTCATGGTGTAAATTGAAATACATTGGAGGAAATAATATGTGTGAAATTTTTGTTTGGTGATTTTTTTTGCTGAATAAATTGTTTAATTAAATACGTTTACACTTGGCAATAGATTGAACACAATAGAAAAACTGATTAAACAAACTGAAGTCAATGAGATTGAATTAATTTTAAAGAGTTGATTAACAGATTGAATTTAAAGTATTGTGATGTTAATAATGACTTGTTTTGATTGGATAATTATTTAATATTCCTCTTGTAAGAAAGATATTATAGGAATATACTTATAACAATCTTAATGAAGGAACGTAAATTGAAATCCAAAAAGAGTAAAGGCAATAAAGGTAAATATTATTAATATTATTATTTGCATATAATTAAGAAATTGTATTATTGATGGTTCGGTACTAAACTAGTCTAACTACATGTAAAAAAAGAATGATGTAGACTTAT
This sequence comes from Mactra quadrangularis, assembly GCA_025267735.1. NCBI lineage: Eukaryota > Metazoa > Mollusca > Bivalvia > Venerida > Mactridae > Mactra > Mactra quadrangularis. The sequence continues at coordinate 8,735,779 of CM046303.1, read as the reverse complement.
TTCACACTGACCCATCTATATATTATTAGGGCTGCGGCGAGTATCCGAGTGCTCGGATATTTGCTATCCCGACCAGAAAATCGAGTACGAATATTCGTCATGTCCAAAAAATGAAAGAACATTTTCAGCTTAATTACAACTGTAAACGACTCGCACTTCTAATGTTGACTTAAATTATGTCGGGATCGAACAATCTTGTGCCAAAATACAATTGATACACATTTAAACAAAAATGTTATCACTGAAAATGGACTACATGGTTTTCCTTATAGTAAAACCCCCTGTAATTCTTTACTAACTCTTTTTATTACATAAATTCTGTACGTTTTATATTAATGAGTGATTCGTGGTTCAATTCATGAATCGCTACACATGAATCGTGGTTCGGATCGGATTGCCACTTGATCAAGGATCTACAGCCCTATATATTATACTGTGTGATGAAAAAATATTGATTTAATATTGATTTTGTGAAGACTTTATTATAATTATTTGTTGTAATATTGTATATTTTCGATGTGGTATTTAAAATTTTGACTTCATGAGCTGCAGAAAGTATTGTACTTTGTTGTTTAAGTATTTTTTATTGTATTTAGACAATATCATATTTTTGTTATATCTTTGAAGATCAAGATTTTTATCAATTCTGTCATTGGATTTGATATTTACATTCACATTTGGCTATCCTTTGACATGTAGTTTGTGAAAATAGTTCACGTTTTTGTGGGTCATCTACTGTTCTATTTTAGCTGTCAAAACCCTAGGGCTCTACACCGGTATACCATATGTATCGAATACTGGTATAATGTAGGTTCGATAGATATATCGGATAGAACGTTTCCATATCCAACAAAATGTCGATCAATGACGGTTATACAAATAAAATCCATAGTCTGCAAATCAGTTGATATTTTGCATCGCCAAATCAACATTCTACTGCTTCTTATTCGGTATGTAATAATTATATGACATTTCTTTAAGCAAACGTCTTACACTGGTTACGTCATGTAATGTCCTTTATCAATCAAAGGGAAGTAACTATTGTGTTTAGAGTATTTCATAAATGAATTTCATGATCAGTTCTTAAAATCTGTTCATGAAACATTACACACTAAACAAGATCAGTCTGAAGTTCATGAGTGTATTTTTTTACAGACCATTAACTCATGAACTATTTAAGAAAATATTCAATTTGAATCAATATTTTAATGATCATTTGATAAATATGTGCCAAATTATCTTCACGATAACATTCCATGAAATGTTCATGAACTTGATTCATGAACCTGAATGAATAATTAATGATCTTGAAATGATCATTTAGTAGAAGAGACAAAATTGGTTATAGAATTAAGTTTTTCAATTGCATTTTATAAATATGAACAAATAACACTATTTTTAACAGATAATTTTTGTATATTTAGAAACTTAAGCATTTACAGATTCATAATGTACATGACACAAAATGACACTCATGAATCTTTATTGAATTTACATAATTATGACACCTAAAATCATACTTAAACGGCTTGAATTGTTCATGTTTTTACTGATTTGCCTCTAATTACATTAACTGCTAGAAAAGAAGAGTTTATTATGACTCAAATGCTCAAGCTATGTACTTGTAACATAGGGGGTGTCAACATAGATTACTACAAGACTTTGGAAAATAAATGATATGTCTTTAGTTAACAATTCTTGATTATGGAATCATTTTTACGGTACTAGACCTGATTATGTAATCAATAGATTGTATTTTATAAGATGTTCTTTCAAGGGCATTTAACAGATCGTATGACTATATATTTCAAAATAGCACCTATCCCCTGGAGTTTACTCTCATAATTTAACTCAATGAATCAATTAGTATAATATATAGACCTTAAGGATCTGCTTGCATAAAATACAGTGCCCTCCAAAAGTTTTGGGGCAAAATTATTTTTTTTGAATTATAAATGAAGTTATCGCATTTATCAATGAAAAAGAGAAACAAAGCGCCATCTTGACAAATTTTGAAATTAACATTAATTGGTTAATCATTGTTAATCTAACTTCTTATTTAAACTATATTACATGAATAAGTATTTTTATAATAAAAATGATTTGATTTATTTTTCTCAAAATTTCATAATGTACAGGAACTTTTGGAGAGCTTAATAGTTCTATTTTTGAATACTGCTACAGAGTGCTTAGGATAGCATATTATCAAAAATCTTACAATTATTCAACAATACAATATAGAAGGATATACAACTGAAATTGATCGTAAGATGCTTGAAAATACGGGCCCTTAGCACCCTTAAAGTTGTCTCATCATGTCATCTCTATAGATTATTAAATATATTATATCACTAGATGAGTACCAATGTTATCATTTAATGATTGACTGATGACAACCTAGCCCTATTCACCACAAATATGTTAATAATTGTTCAAAACTTTAATATTATGTATATAATGTTCAAAACTCTGCTTGACAATTGCTCAATCGGTTGGTATTTGATAGTTTATTTGCATTTTAAATGATCAATGTTTAAATTATACATGTATAGGTAATAAAGTTCATGAAAGAGTTTTTTGACTTGATATTTGAAAACTTATGTCTGAGTTTATTTTAATAGCTGACGAGGTTTATTCATGTATAAATAAGTTTAGTTCTTAAGTATATTGAACATGACTCAGTGAATCCTTACAAGATAATGATTCATCAGTCAAGTCATATCTATCTTTGGTCCAAATAAGGGCTACATTGTTGCTGTGCTCGCCTTAAATTTGCTTGAGCTGTTGCATGGTTTTATGTTTTACTGTATCAAATTGCCAGAATATATGAAATAGATTATTCTAGCTTAGCCCAATTAAATATTTTATCGGTCCAGATGCAGCAGTAAATCCCCCCCCCCCTCTGCTCCTCTTAGAGAATCCTGGTCACAGTCAGTTTTTTTTTAAAGGGGAAAAGAATATGGCCAAAGGGAGATATTGGTCTTTTACAGCTGTACTAATAGCCCAGGTGGAGTTTTATACATAAAATTACCATCTCTTTTGATTGTATGTTAAAGACAGACTATGCACTTGTCAGACAAGCTGTAATTGTGCAGGAAAATGTGATTGTACAAAATGTGCCTGTAAATGCTTAGGATTATGTGCCTGTGGAAAAGGATGCACTGTCCCAGAATCATGCAAATGTGGAACCGACTGCTCCTGCAAGTGATGGGAACTAAAATTGTCTTTATCAGAACACTAATTCACATTGAGTGCTACCAAACTGATTCTTAGTATATGTACAATTATGTAAGTTTTTAATAGAGATAGAATAGTGTAGAGTTGAAATCTGTGATAGAGTAGCTTTAATACAAACTGTAACTCATATATTTTCTCTCTAAAGTCCCATATATCTTCAGTTGTTATGTATCCATGATGTATATCTATGTTTATATTATGACTCACACTGTCTAGTCTGGGTCTAACAACCTATCAACAAAATGTTACCATGTTTCTTGTTCTAATTTAAAATAACCACTACATTAAATATGCAGAAATACTGCCAACCTTATAAACTATAATGCACAAGTTTAGCGCAAAACAGTTGTAACTCACTCTTTTCTTATATTGAGTTATGACCATGTTCTGCTAAACCCGCGAATGGTATATTTAAAGATGATACTTGTAGTAAATGGTGGTTAGAAATAACTATATCATTTCACTGAGGACTATTATGAGGCAATTTATCTTAACTTGAAGGCTGTGTAACAACCAACAGCTCAGGTAAGCAAAGAGAATGGTATCATTGAATGATGTGATAGCTTCTATCACTGTCCTTTATATAAAGTTAAATATATCACTACCTCTCTCTTAAAATGTAATCTGTTTCCCCGATGTTAGGTTCAGGTAGTTGCTATTATGAGCACTTGATTATATGTCTGTCGTCTTTTCTTTTTTGGGTGGGCTTTTATGTTGTAGCAACACATATGGGTCATATTACAGCAGTCAGTTAACCTACTCACAGTTGCTGGAGAGGCTTAGTCTCTGGATTAAGCTGTTAACTAGTTACTAGCTGCTTTCTTCTGTCAGTGACTGACAACTGCACTACATGATTTAGAGTTAGTGGTTGGAGGAACAATTACCATAAAAGTTATTTCATGACCTAACACCTTGAAAGTATGCCTGGCCTGGGTATCAAACAAACAACCTCTCGATATCAGTATACTTGTGTGCTACCGACTGAGCAGCCTGATGCATCTCATTCAATTTTACATAAGGTAGTTCTATACATATTATACAACAGAAGTAATACCCATTCCCAACATTACTGGTCAATCTCTGTCCAGAATCTATAAATGTTACCATGTTGTTGAGGCAACAACATAGCTAATGTTAAATATGTATCTTGTTACAAAATGTCCGACAATAAATAAAGTTTGTATTGTATTGTATTGTATTGTATTGTATTGTATTGTATTGCATTGCATTGCATTGCATTGTATTGTATTGTATTGTATTGTATTGTATTGTATTGTATTGTATTGTATTGTATTGTATTGACTTCTTAGACATTTTATAAGACTCTGATATTTCCATGACTTAGTGATATCACTTTCATTGAGAAAGTTTAATGTGAACTTTAAGAATTGCCAGCTGTCTTATGTCACTGTATCTTTGTGTGTTTATACATTGTATGTATTATACATATATCCTTATAATTTCATGCTATATTCAGCTGTCAGTATCACCTAAAACTAAATTTGACATCAGGTCTGGCTTTACGATCAAAGACTTGATAACTTGGACATAATTATACTTTATTATTATTAATTGTTGACCAGGGCCCGGTTTCACGAACGCATTCCTATCTTAAATTTCTAGATTAACCTTAAATTTTCTATTTTTAGCATTTTTAAGTTAAAGTGCGTTTCACAAACATTTTACAATTTAATCCGTTCTTAAATAGTCAAAGTTATGAGTGAAAATTTAATCGAGTGAACGGGTAGATTAAACTGAATGTAAACCTTACTTAAATATAAACAAATGGTTCACGTTTGTCTAAATTTATGTTTGAATGGCTATATAGTCCCTAGACGACGGGTATTCCGACGAAGTGACACTAAGTGTAGTTTGAAAGTACGTCGGAAGATAGAATATATCAGAGTTACAGATTTTCATCTACTACAATTCATTTCATCGTTGAACTTATTCGTCCTCTCACGTATAAGACAGAGTATGACAGTTTCTGCACTACTTCAAGACTTAGTGTTAGCGGAGTTGAGTTTCTGTATTATTACATAAATAATCATAAAACTAGCAGATAAAAACGAATAAATACTGTAATATCTAGATCGATCGTCATTCTGTTCAGATTTTAGAGATGACAGTCATTCTTACAGAAAATTGATGAATTAATTAGGTTTACCAATTCCATTAATTCTAATTTTAATACACATTCGTCACCAAGTCGCACCGTTATTCGAAGGTGTTTTATCATTATTATTTTTATCGTATTATAATACATTGCAATCATACCTTAATTCAATTCCTTTATTATTGTTTAAATCCAAATACATGTAAACAACAATAAATGGGACTTCGTTGCCTTTTTCGCGTAAATATTTACACCTATATTCAGCATTTTTGTTTAAGAGGCATCACATATAAAACATGCTAAATTCATTCATTATGTCTTTTTTAAGATTCATAGCTTGTAGATTTTGACAAAAATTTGAAATATATACAGTTCAATATTTTCAGATGCATGTAATGAAAGTCGAACCATTTTTAACATAGACAATGTAAACGTTTCTAATCACCATACTCTTGCAAGACATGCAATGCATTTAAACACACTGTCTAGGCAAGCATTGAATGCCAAACCTATTGTAAGACAGTGAGAGAATGTCAAGCATATTGCAAGGCGGACATCATTCGTCAAAAGCCATTTTAAGCGATTTTCGAACTGTTTAATGTAGGAATTGTTGTCACTCTACCAAACGGACAATAACTGACTGATCCGTGCACTACAATTCAAGTAATGCTTTTGTGTAACTGCCTGGAACATTTACACAAATTCAAAAAGTTGTAAACCAAATATTTAGCAAAGGTTTTTTTATCACATACTAGTAATAAACTTGACATACCACCTTATTTTTAAGTAAGCCAAGACGGGAATCATAGTTTGCAATGCAATTTTGGAGTTTTGTTATTCAAATTAAATAAAGCTCGTCGCCAAACTTTGATAATAGCTCAAAGGATATGAGATTTCGTACGAATCTTAAAACTATACCCTGGTATCCTCCACTAATTACCTACTTATCACTTATTATTCAATCTTCGCTGATGCACAATATAGTAATTTCGAAAAAATACTAAACTCTACAAGTACAGTAATAAAGTGAATGTAATATAATTGTGCATAACAGGAAAACGCAAATGATTGACAAAAAATAAAAAAGAATGGACCACTAGAGAAAAAAATCAACATTCATGGCTCGAACCTATGCCAGACAAAAACAATGTTTCAAGCACAACAGTCTAACCGTTTACGCTATAGAGTCCATCAATAAAACACGTTGGACATTTAGTACTCTAAGGTAATTTTGTTGGTTTAAGTTTGGGTCGCTTATATCAACCATAAATTTATACTTATGTAAGAAAGGCTTCGTGAAATCCACTTAAAATACTTTATAAGATACTCATAGTTACGAACAAAATATTTAAGACAATCTTAAATTTATTTAAGTTACGAGAGCGTTCGTGAAACCGGGCCCTGGTCTTACTTTAAAAATAGTATAATCTTGATGTGTGTTTTTGCATGCATTTTACCTTTATATTGATAGTTATTAGGCAGCTTTTATCTCAGTCTGATGTTTAATTCTCTCTATATGTATAGGTCAATAGGTTAAAGAACCATGTTTTCAATCACTGTTGTCTTTCACTGAAAAAGGGTTGTGGGTTTGAGCCCAGCCGCCGCCAACCATAGCTTTGTATGTGAGGTAGATAAGTAATAGTAATGATTTCTTAATTAAAATCGTGCTTTAACTTAAGATGTAATCTTGCACTCAAATGCATATTGCAGGTTTAGTGCAAAACAAACATAACTCACTCTTTTCTTATATTATGACGGTTTGGTGCTAAACCCAACATGGTTATGGGACCATTCTTTGCCTCGTGTCACCCTGACTGTTTAAAAAGGATGTCAAACCAAAGTTAACCACATCAAACTTTATATCCCTGGTATGATTCATCATGTCTAAGTAATGTTTAGTTGTAATACAGTGTATATTCTCCTGATCTACGCAGTTATTTTATGAATGGTACACTATGTGAAATATGAGATTGAATATTCATGTTAATAAAACTCATTTGCATATGATTTACATAAATAATGTTTTTAATGTGTTTTTTTATGATTAAAAATGCAAGGACTATGATATAGCTAGGATTGTAATGTGTTTTAGTTATATAAGGACATAATGGTGTAAAATGTAAGTATAGTATTTAATGTCAATAAACAGTACACGGCTGGTTGGATGATAGTTGATAATTTAGAACTTAGAATTAAGAATTTTTCCCATGGCCATCCAAAGCAAGGATGTTATAATGTGCTAATATGCTTCAAGATTGTTTAATTAGTATTATAATTCATACTTGAAATGTATTCAGTGTTTTTTACTGATCAAGTCTTGCCACCTTCTATTTTTTCTTATTGGACCTCATATCATGCTGCCAAAATCTATGTTGTTACTTCAATATGGTCTGCAGATAGATATCCGACAGACTAAAGTCGGTGTCAATTGTTATTTAACATTGCTGTACACTTTAGGATTTAAAAATCACCATAAATTACACCATTGTTTTCAATAATCAAGGTGGTCTATATTACCAAACTTTAATGGTAACATCAAACCAACAAAAACTCAATAAGTCAAAAAATGGACCATTCTCAGGTTTTATTTTTGGTTTTAAGCACATTTTTTGTCTTAATGTCCATATAAGTACACCATATTTCCGCCATGTCTGTTCCAGTACACCATACATGAGACAGTTGACAAACCGTGTCTCTACCAGTACACCTTATATGAGACAGGTAAATGACAGTGTCTTCCTGATTCTGTCAAATATCATTGTTCTCACAAGTATATTACATTTAATTTCATGCTTTAGTTGATAAAACATGGTAACATATAAAACACATTTAAACATTTACAGTCACTGTCACTTTTTGTTACTGTAGAACTGATCATTTCTGTGGCAATTTATCATTGGTGAAATCTTATATGGCTGCCTGACCACAATTGGCATAAGTTATTAATTTTTATTTCCTCATTGTGTTGTATTATGCATATGGAGTGGTTATTGGTACATCTATTAGTTATATCCTGTTGAGAAGTTATGACTTGACTGATTTTCTTCAACAATTCTGTGATGTCTAGTTTTGTGTTAAAGGGAGATAATCATCATTTTTCATATTTTGCTACTTAGTAATTTCCCTTTGAATGTGATTCTAAAATGTTTATATTGAGTGAAGATCTTCTCTATAATGTGGTCACTGTTTTGAAACTCTCAGAGATGACATTGTTGATTAGTGAAACAGTGAGGGGAGCCCATAAGAATAACAAGATTGCTCATGAGTTATTCCCCTTTAAAATATTTTTTGTATGTTTATCTTTAGTTGACATTGTCTATTTTATGTGATTTTTTTAAAAGTCCTTTCACTAAAATTGTTGTCTAGTTAAGCATTAAACCTGGTCAGCTTATATCTTAAATGAGACTCTGCTAGTTGTTTCTTGCCCTAATGCAAAACTATTGCGAGTGAAATATCCAGCAGTCACTATAGATATGTCCATAAAAACATTAGTTTCGTCATAGTTAATTGTTTACAAACTTGTTTTGCCCTTTGTTGTTTTTTTCATGGTGAACTATTTAAGATGAGGTTACTAAGTGCTGATTGTTGTATATTATATTCCTATCTCATGATACAATGTAATCAATGAACTCACTTTTATCTGTTTGTTCACTAATGGATATATTCTCCCATTGGGATTAGCTTCTACATAGATTATTTACAGTATTCTATTGTTTTCTCCTCTGCTTAAAGGTGGTTGTTGCTATATTTATACATCTAAGCAATTTTCAACGCTCTAAATTTTCATTCATGTTTCTTTATCATTACTGTTTAGGTGTTTATTTATTGAGAGGACCAAAACTGCTTGCTTCTGATAAAGGTTTTTGATTTTGAGAATGTCTTCATTTTGTTGGGGACCCACCTGGTTTAAGCTCAGTTGGTAAAAACTTACTACTAATCCTGGGATTATGGGCATGATTCCTGGACAGTACCTGTATACCTATCATGGGTTTTGCACTGAACAGTCATAACTCTTTTCTTATATTGAGTTACAATCGTTTTGTGCTAAACCTGTGCTATGTGGAGTTTTGTCCTTAAATATTTTCTATGGCATTCTTCTGCCAATCCTTAGTATCAAGCTGGACTGTGAGTTATAAGCCTCTGACTAGGGTAAGTCCTTAATACTAAGTTTAAAGCTTTGATCTAGGAACCTTGGCCTGTTTAGGGAACATGAGTAGGATGAATGACTTGTGATATGACTGACAAGAATTGTTGAAATGGAGGATGACTGTATGTTTGTTGTTTCATTTTGTTGGATAAGTTTAGCTGCTGATAACAAAACCAATGGATGTTTTTAGATGGGTATCTGGCAGGCCTGGGTTATAATATTTCAGTTCTTCTCTGAACCATATGCTGGCAGTAAATTGTGGAGTAAATTAGATAAAATAAATAGAAAAATACAGGACCCTGACACATTGCAGTGTCACATTTTATTCCAGAAAACATGAAACATCCAGTTGCTCAATGGCAATGTCATCATTATCTGCTATTTAGTCTGTCATCCTGCAAATGTCTGTAGACTAGACTGACTAATGAATGCAGTATCTTTACTTGTACACATACATTGATAATGATCATGTGATACCTTGATGTAATGGCTGATAAATGACATAAACAATATATTTAACCATGTAATGTCAGTTATATCTAATGTAATAATTACCATGGTTTCTGTAAGAGTTTTTCTGTTAGAGTTAATTATCTTATAGTATACTAATTATTGCCTTGATGTATCTACATTGTATTGTTGTTGTTTTTTGTTGGATGATTTCTTCACCTGTTGTTTCTGACTTGGATCATCTTGTCTCAGTTACATACATGGTACAGTTCCTTCCAAATGTCTATTGACTAAATCCTTATACTCTGATCAAGAGTGCTGGTTGATTCCGGGGCTGGGCATACTTTGGTTGAGTTTGGTCATGAAATAATTTCTACGGCCATTCTTCCTCCTACATCTGGTTCTAAACCACATAGGTCAGTAACTGTTGTCAGTCACACACATTTAAGGTATGTGCATAGTAACTGTTTAAAAGACAAATCCTGTTATTTACTAATTTAGCCTATTCCAGGAACAGTGAGTAGATTGACTGACTGCTGTGATATGACTTATACAATGCATTGCTACGGTTTTAACACAACTCCCAGCCCCTCTAAAAAAGAAATTCCTGTTATTAGGATAAACTGATACATGTTTATCTATGAAAAAAATATAAGAATCACCAAAGTTGTAGCAAATTCAAAATTCTGCCTAATTAATGACTCAGTCCCATAAAATCGTGGCTTGTTGCGGACCCGTACGTGCAGACAGCTGTAGCTGTGGGAAGCCTTGCATATTAAGGTGACGGTATGCTCATGGCACAAAACAGCACACCCGTTCAGAGACATAGCTGCAGATATGCAAGTTTAATTCATACTCGACCACGACTTGTTTACGATTTTTATTTTGAAACCAATACGTGTATACTGGGCTCATCTCTCAGACTATGGCAAAAACGTAACATTTTGTACAGGTACACAAGAGTTCATACGGGTCCTTGTGGAGTTTGATCGCATGGCGCCTGTACGGTGCCCTCACAGCTATTTATATGTTTATGGGACTGTAGCTTAAGTTTATTAACATAGGATTTCAACTTTTAATTATGGGAAAGGTACTTGCAGTATGCATCGTCAGTTTTTATCAAAATCTCACATGTCCAAGAACATTTGGAAGGCACTGTACATTATGTTTTATGGATCATTTATACACAACATTGAATATAACTACATCTAATCATTACATAGTTTGACTATTGTTTTAGTTCATGGTGTTTTTAACTATTTATACATGTGGAAATAAAATGATGAAATATTGCATTATGTTGTTGGAACGTTATGCTGGTATCTCCAACAAGTTGTTATATTGCTTTAGTTAATTTTGTTTGTTTTTGTGATGATGGTGTTACATGTTGTATTTTTTTGCATTTTTAATGTTGTTTGTTAGTGATAACTGTGTTAAAAGTTGTTATACTGGATTGGTTAATTAATATTGGTGACATTGGTGTTTTGTTGTCTGATTTGTGACAATGATTTGTGACATAATGTTGGTGTTTATGTGGAGTTGAATTAATCCATTTGTTAATGTTGCTTGATTGCTGATGCTGTTGTTTGTGCGAAGTTGTAATGTTGCATTATGTCAATGTTGATGTTGCTGTTAGTCAAAGATTGAAATATAGATGTTTTTTATAATGTGAGAATATGATAATGACTTATAATTATGTTAATATTGGACTTGTAATTTAATTATCTGGCGATGTCATGTTGGATTATGTTATAGACTGGGTTTGTTGTTTGGTTGTTTAATGTTTTATGTTATTATGACAGTGTCAGTGTCTAAAAGGTATTAGTATGGAATGGTTACTATTCTGCATAATATGTCTGTGTCTTGTCAGCCAATATATTTAGTAATGTCGGGTGAACAATATATATCTAAATAACTATAAATTCTGTAAGTTATTACGATAACCTGCAATATTATAATGTAATGTTTGGTGCGTTTCATGCCCCTTTCAACATTTTTGTCAGTCATATTTGGGCAGACAGTGGCTCATTTGAGTTAAAGAGAGCATGAAGCATGTAATAATGTATAATACATAATATTATATTTAAGAAGTACTATCTTACCCAGTCATCACCTTAATTCACTGACCGGATGCATTTGACTGGTGAAAATTACTTATTTCATATTGTGACAGCCTAACTGATAATTTAGTATATTATGTTAAAACGCATTAGGTAACAATAGTGCCTGCGAAAATTTAAGACAATGACTGGTTTTACCATGTAACTGATATTTCTATAAAAATTCAGATTGTTGAAATAATGAAGTATTGACAATAGAAAATATCATCATGTAAAAAATCCATATTTCATGAAATAAGAACATTGTCTTCTCCAATGCCTTATATTTTAAAATCCTGACTACAATGTATAGGAAGCAGATGCTATTGGTGACTAATACAATCTCCAATATAGAGAGCTAGCTAGGCTACAACTCTAGTTTTATATGATTTAAATATTGATTTTACCGACAATCAAACAATGGGGGAGGTTTTTGAAAATAGTCACATTAGAAAGTGAGATGCACTGTACATTGTTATTGATGGGGTTTAAGGGCCCTGATGACTAATGGAAAAGTTTTGTTAAATCAATTGTACTTTAAGAAAGCAAAATTTGAAAATGAATGAATCTTCATTTTGGAGGCTGACCCAATTTTACGTAACAATGTTATTTTTATTGTGATTAGCTGGGAATTGTTTTGCAGCTGACTGGGCCATAAATGTAACAGTTTTTACAGTTTTGTTTTGTTTTAAAAAGTTTCCATTATCAATATTATAGTTTATAGATTTGATAGCAATTCTATAGTAATAAGGTCTGTAGTTGCAATGAAGACAATCTGGCAGCAAGTTTGACCTACTTTGTATTTTAGTTGCTATAGTGATGAGTCAGCTAAAAACTAATCTACATCTTTTTTTATCACATGTTTTAAGACCAGTATTGTACTGTGCTGACCCAAATTTAGTCCTATAAAAGTACCCTTTGAAAATATTACTCAAAATATTATTCAAGTTTTAATATGTCGAAAAGCTGTACTTTTTGACATAATATACTATTGGTTCTTGCTATTTCTAACAATTAGAATGTTTTGTGTTTTGACCCATTGCTGTTAGTGCATTGAATACATCTAAATCAATTATTGGAACTTTTTCATTTAGAGATTTTCATGTTTATGGTGCCAGGAATACTCTGACTCATAGTTAAATGTTGTTGTGCACCTAAAACCTTTCTTGGTGTTGAAACAAGTTTTATCAGACTCTCCTAGTTCAATACAAACAATGAAATGTTTTTAAATTATGTATTAACTGACTTCATCTGAAATTCAAATTTATAGGTTTTTACCTGAGGTACAAACCAACATGTTTCATTACAATGAAAAGTATAAGTACAGAGAACAATAGGATTGTTTTGGTTGTTTGTGATGTGATTTTTTAACAATAATGTGTACAAATGATGATGTTAGTCAGTGCAGTTGGAAAAACCCGATATTTTGAGTTTCAGATAACTTCAGTTCTAAAGGGCTGGTACTGGTGATTTTCTCACTTAAAACTGTTGACTGATGATTAATTATGATTCTGTCAATATTGGGAAAGGTTTGTTATGTTTAAGTATTGGAAAATATTGATAAATGATATGATGTTGTTGAAAAATTGAACTATCTTCTATTATCTTGTCGTACTGATTACTGTGTGGCTGAATGATCATGGATATTTTATATTGGATTTTTTATGAATATCTCATGAAGTAAATTGCAACTTGTTGGAATATCTGCGATCATACCATTACATAATTCCTTGAGTGAATATCCAATAGGAAACAGAATAATGTCTGAGATGGAGAAAATGTATCTTCCGAGCGAAGAGTTACACAAGAATAGAAAAGCTTCCTCCAATATGGAGAATCTGTTAGGATGTTAAGTTGTATTTGGTATAGGTTTTTTATCGGAGTTTGAATTTCAGTGATGTAACTTTTGGGGCTTGGAGTTATATAGAATATTTATGAAGATGATGTATGAAATCCATATTGGAAGTTATCACAGAAAATATGGAAAAATGAGAAAATTTCATATTGATAATATCTACAGTGCGTTAAATGGCATGAGACTGCAAATCATTTGATGTATATTTTAGTGTGGATAATTTTCACATTGTGTTTTGCTTATAAGTATTAAATAATTGTGTTCAGTTGTTATGCTGTTTTGCACAATGAAGTTTTGTATACCTAATTGTGTTGATGGGAATTTATGTTCTAATGGTGCCAGCACTCCTGGAAGTCAGCAGACTACACCGATTGAAATATTTAAAGGTAAGATAAACATTAATGTGTTAGGGATTTAAATTTACTATAACAAACACTGTGAGGCATTTTTGATTAATGGTTTTAGTGCAATGTCATTACTTTAGCTTGGAAGCTGACAAAATTCGAAATTACCTTTCTTTTGCAAATTGTTGCTATTTAATGTCAGCTGGAAATGTATATGTAATTAAGAGACCTCTCCGACTCAATTATGCTTACACAATTTATTATGGCTTCCACTGACCACTTGGCTATTGATTTGTGTGCAAATTTTATCCCCACAACAATGGGGTGTATTTGAAACTTAACTAATGTCTTAACTAAAGGGTTCCAATAATAGTTAAAAACAAGTTCCATAACTCTAGCATCAAATTTGACTGAATTATATCCCTTTAACACTTAGATATATTATAAAAAGATTTAACTAAAGCCCCAGGCTTAGCTTATATTATTTATATTATTATATTACTTAAATTATTAGTCTGAGACAATTGTTGGTACATATGTTTTGCATGTTAATTATTTAAGCATGCAAAACTTAAGTTTTATCACCTCAACAGCTGATTGTATTTTCTTTGCCTAACAGGCTTGTAAATCTGAACTGTTTTTGTTTACTAAAACACTGTAGCTGCTTTAAGCATGGAGTTAATTGTTTCTTATTTTCTTCTTTAACATTTTTTTGGGGACATCTGGTCTTGTTCTTCAGGGGGCTGATTTGATCACGTGACTGTTGAAGGGTCATGTGATTGAAGAAGGTTGCTGTAAACCAGTGGTAGCTCCAGTCCCTCGTCACTCAGTGTCCCTGTTTAAAGATGGCTTGTGCTCTTTGATTTCCATGGCTTCTTTTTCTTGTCATTTTCCATAAATTCTCCTCTGATAAAATCACTTTAGTATTACTAGATTACTAGAATTGATCTTATATTTTTGGTTGGTATGATGTCACTTTGTATCATGTGACTCTTCAATAGGTCAACCATGGGTTGCTATTACACTTGATGATGACCCCTTTGTACCAAGTGCTTTAAAATTCATGAACCTTCTTACTCAACTAATATGACCTGCCTCCAGGTAAGCTCAGTCTGTTTCACATCTGACTTCAAAGCCAGGGGTCTTGGGTTCAATTTATGGAATAGTTTACCATGGTGAAGTTTAGTCATGATATATTATCTACAGCCATTCATGGCTGCTTGTCATTATATCAAGTAGGACTGTTATAATGTCTCCCTCTGACTAGAGTTGTGCCACTAGGTGAAAGCTTTGGTCCTGAGAGTTAAGGTGTATCCACCAGATCATGAACAGGATGACTTTCCACCACAAAATGCTACACAAGTGACAGATTACATTGTAAAGAACACATTGCCTTTCTTTACATTGTCAACTTATTTCTCCCTATTGTCAGTCAGGGATGATCTAGTTCAACAGATAACATGATAAAGTACCAGCTCTTATTTCTATACATTGTTTTGTCTCCATGGAAGGTCATGAACGGCCCTTGCTTTTTTCATCATTATCTCTTACGCTATTATATTATATGGAAGTGATTGTCTTCTTAAATTAGGATGTGAGAATATTTATCACTACTAGATCCCTAACTCAGGTCCCTCACTCACACTGATGTGTTTAATGATGGCCATTGTTGGAGTAAAGTAAAAGGATGAGCATGTATACTTTAAAAATAATGCCAGAAAACTAGAAGTTAACAACTTGTGCCTCAGAAATGACCAACTGGGACAGTTAATTTCTCATAGTGTTCTTGAAGTGGGAGTTTTTGACACAGCCATTAGTTTGGACCTGCAACTGTTTATCAATGAAAGGTTACAAGTTGGTGTGAAGTTTCTGACCTTAACCACTTGACAATATTGTTTGGTGTTTTTTGACAAATATGGTGACACGTGTATGTAGCAGATTCTAAGCATTGACCCTGTAAATAATTTTTTGGCTGAACCTGGTATAAGATTTGGAAGCACAGTGACTCAGAACAGGTTAGCTTGGCTTTGTATCCAGTTTGTTTTAGGTATAGGAGTGTCAATGAGAATATGTCATGTTCCTATACTATAATTTCTTTGTATCCTTGTGACATTATAATGTTAGGTCATTTTAGGTTAAAGCTTGTCATTTTAATCCTGTCATACACTGCTTGATCTGGAATCCTTAGTCCTATCCTTGTCATTTCTATATGACATATTTCTTTGATGATTTAAACTGTGATCAAATATATGTTTAAAACATTAATCTTGCTATGCTTAAATACATCCCAACTTTACCCCGGCATTGTAACCTGTTCCAAGATGCACAGATGAGTCATTGGCTCCAGCATTGTTTGACTATAATCCTAGGTCTTCAACACGGCTTTTAACTAAGTATATATTTATTGACTGTTTAAACTTTCTGTCATCCAAACAAGTTTCTCCAAGTAAGATAATTTTTTTGCTGCACAAGTATATTTCCCTAGATATTCTTCTATGAGATGTTCTTTTATTAGATTTTGAATTTCTGAAAAACACTTAGGTAAAAATCAGTGCAAACAAAGAACACATCTTTGAAGCATTGTTAACAATAATTGGAGTATTGTTACCTTTCTTCAAACTGTATTTGTGTAAAGTTACCTTTTTAGTTTCAATATGTTTTGAACATTGCTTTTTACATTTTGTACATCCTAATGGAGGCATAGAACTAAAGCCAAAACAATAAGTTGCCTTATCCATCCAGCACGAAATCTGTGACTAGTTAGAATTGAAAAGATTGAGTGATAACAACTTGTTTCATACAGTTTGGCTTATTGATAATTTTGCCCTTATTTGTAACATAGTAAATCAAATTTAAGTGCTCCGAAACTGTTAAAATGCAGACTTTAAATAAATAATAAAAAGATAAGTAAAATCTTCTTCAGGTATATAGTCATGTTTGTGCTGTCATCCTTTTGGTCTTAGTTGTATTTGCTAGAATTTGCCACCCATGTCACTATTACATCCTTAGAGTGAAAGGCTTTGGTATATTTTCGGAAAATACATTCTTAGAGTGCTTTGATTTGTTTAAGTAAATACATTCACAGAGTGATTGAATTGTGGCCACCATCAGATATAAGTAATAACAAACACAGTAAAATAGGATTACAATCAAGATTGAATATATTATTACACATGGATGTATTTTGTCTTAATAAAGTATACAATATCTGAAGGAAACTTGTGACAATTGGATAATAAAATATTGATTTTCTTCTCTTCTCCTAAGCTATAAAGATCATAAGAAATATTTTTAGTTTCCAAGATGTATGACTAATCAGACATAACATTGTCTGTATATTTATATATCATTACATAATATCTGCTTTATATGCTGTCTGTTCTTGCTGTGTCTGGTAATATTACAGTGTGTGCCTTCCAGTCACGTTCTGCACATTGTTCACAGACTTGTTGTTAATTTTCATGTTTTATTGGTGTTTTAGTGTTTGGTCAGTCGACTGTTTCTGATGCTTTAGGATTGTCGCTGTATGAAAGAAATGCAATAAAATTGTTCTATGCAACCATAAAATCATTTATCACATAATATGAAGTAATATAGAGTTATATAACAAAGTTATGACTCATTATTTATGATTTTTAGTGTCTCTCTGTCTCTGTGTTATATAAAACTTGTGAGCTCTCTTAAACAATATGTTAAATGTGTTGATTTACAAAACATAGGTTAAACTTAACCGTTGCCTAAGCTGCATCCATGTTTTGCCAGAAGTTGTGCCTCCTCACTGTAAACAGCAGACTTGCAGTTTAATGCAACATAGTCATTTCTATTAAGAGCTGCTTAATCAGGAATGTGCCCTCTGAGAACTGATAACTGAAGTGTCTTGATAAATCCATGTTTTACCAGAAGTTATGCCTCCTCGGTGTGATTGGCAGTTGTCGGCTTTATGCAACACAGTCATTCTATGAAGAGCACAGCCTTTGGGCTACTCTCAATCAGGAATGTGCTCTCCGAGTTCTGGAAATAGAAAAATGTCAGAATAATGTTGTTAAGTGAAGCAACCATCATAAATAATAATGTGCTGCTAAATGACATACATGTATAACTAAATCAAAAAGGAATAAATAATATTAAACTGCATGCAATCATTATGACATACTTTACCAGCAAGAAATTGTAACAGAAAAAATAATCTTGTAAACAAGTGGTTGGTAAGCTAGTAAAATATGCACCATAACTATCAATCATGATCAGTACCTATAAGTATAGTTTCATTGAACTTTTCACTTTAGCAACAATTTAGATTTCTCAGACTTGTGTGTTCCTAGCATACTGTTGCTTTATCTGTCTGGACTATTACTGGAACATGAAAACTACATCAACAATATTGACCTAGTTTAGTTTATGATTAATGTACTAGATCAATCATGTAGTTAATTCTAAGGCAAAAAATCAATTAGTTTCAACTTGTTGACATTAATTGATTTCAGTTTTTATGTTTGCGAAAACAATGAATAATCTTCCCTGTTCAAACAGTGATTCCTGCCGAGAACTCATCTGTTTTTAATTATATTTGTACAATTTTGTTAAAATTTCGCCCTTATTAATATATCAGTATGAAAAAAGCACATTTCCTATATATATATTGATTAATTTTTTATCAATTTTGTGTCTTAATTATAAAATATTGATGGAATTTTAAATGCCTCAAAATCTCATTCCTGCTCTTATCTTAATTCTGCTGGGACTTAGATGCATATGATTGCATGTAAATTGTCTCTGCATTTAGTGAACCTATTGTTTTGTTGTTTTTATGAGCTTTTGGCAAGTGTTTGATTTTTACATGGATTTCATCTTGAATACTTGATTCATTTCCTGGCGCCAAATGTATTTCCTCATCTTGGTCTGAGGTGAAATGATTTAACCCAGAATGGATTAAGAGTCTTTATGAGTTATGATTAATATTGACCCTTGATTTGTTTGAGTTGTGGAACTCTCTAAATAAACTTTCTATTGAAGGTTTGGAAGCCTGGGGTTTTTGTATTTTATGGTTTTCTGATAATACTTTGAATAGGTTTGTTTCCTTGAATTTGTTTGTGGAGTTCTATGAGAAATTAAGTTTTGATTATTTTTATTGAAAGATATTACTTAAAAGCTTGTTCATATTGGGACGTAGTTTATCCTTATTCTTTACAGTTGGGTAATATTAAGCACAAAACTAGTCTCACTACATGCAAATAAGGAAGGGTGGTATACTAGTTTTGTTTAGACCTATCAGTATGCTTTGATGGTCAGCTGACTCTAGAAGAACTATTGTCATAGTGTAGTGCTAAGTATATACTCTCCACTAGGGCTGCTGCGAGTATTTGAGTACTCGGGTTTTCGCGATCCCAACCAGAAAATCAAATAGGAATATTCGTCATGTCCGAAATTATCAGATCGCGATCTATTTTTTGGAAATAATAATAAAACATTTTCAGCTTGATTACCACTGAAAACGATTGATACACATTTAAACAAAAATGTTATCACTGAAAATGCCCATAAAACGTCTGGTAATAGAAATGTTTGGAGTACATGGTTTTCCATTTAGTAAAGCTTCTGTAATTCTTCACTTATTTTTGTTATTACATGAATTACTGTATGCTTCTCCATTAACAAGTGATTCGTGGTTCGGTTCGTGAATTGCTACACATGAATCGTGGATCGGATCGCAACTAACTTAACGATCCACAGCCCTACTCTCCACTGTACATTCTGCTGTCTATATTTGTTCCCGTGCTACTACAACTGTCATGCAAATTCTTCTATGATAATTCAACCTGTTGTTTTTCCTCATGAAGATTTGTCTTTTTCAAGGTAGACATTATCTGATCCTTTCTGAAGGGTAAGAGAGTTCTGGTTAAGAAATTGTCATGAAAAAATGTTAAGTTCTAAGTTGGTCTAAATAATCATGCATATTTAGGTCAATATTAATTTGTTAAGAAGTATAAACTCCAAAGAGTCAAGAAGAAACAGGTATTTGTTGAAAGCATTTTATAAGTAAGATCTTACATACAAGTTTTCTTGGCTGATCCTGAAGTTCAGAATTAGACTAGAGAATTTTTACTTGTAAAGGCTGCATGCCAAAATATAATATTCAGGATTTTGATCTATTACTCATGAACTTGAATTCTAACCTTATTTTGAATATCAAATAATGCTACATTGCATGTTGATGTTATATGAAAGTGACTCAGGATAGAAAGAATCCTGTTTGTAAAGCAATATACATTGTATCTAGTTAGTTTTTAGATAGTTTTAATTTTATTTTTTAACTCTTCAAGGCTGCCACAGTCCTTAGTGAGACAATTCAACTTGCATCAAATGGATCATAAATAATTCCAAAAAAAGAAAATTCTAACAGTTGATTGTTTTGCCGCACAGTGTCTATTTCTGTAGAATGTGCACTTTCTATTCTTCACTGTTAAAGAAAACATTCCTGCAACTGTTCTCTGACTAGAGCTGAGTCATTTTCTCAGCTGCTTTGTCGGCCAATAAAATTGAAAATGTCATTGTAGCCTGGAAGTTATGTAGAAAGTTTCACATACAGAAATAAAATGATGAATGAGAGAAAATCCTCCCATGTGTTTATTAGGGTAGTTTCCTAATCAATATACGGGATTAAAATATGAGGTATCAGAAATCAAATTTGTCTGGAAAAATAATTTGGAATAAAATGGTGAAATGACAATTGATACCTATTTTCTAATCAGTTTGATGTAAATGTATTATGTTCGAAACATTATAAAAGTATGCAATATTTTCTTTTGGAAAATTTTAATTGCCTTAATTTAGATTGCCAGTGTAGGGTCTTTTTGAAGGTCCATGGTGTCGGCATTCTTATCTTCAGATTTTTAAAAAATATCTTTTACACTATTTGGGAAATGTTAATAAATAATTTCATTCCAAATTGGTTCTGTTGAGTACAAGATGCTCACTGAAGAATCATTCTGTATCAATAATGATTCTGTGCATTAATTGTTTGAATATCTTCTACAAAATAACAAAAATGCTCATAAAAAATTGACTTCAAATGACCTATATAGTACCTATCTCCTACCAGATTGACAATTGTCAGAAAAATAAAAAGAGATATAAAACAATTTTGTATCCTGAGGAAGCCTTGTGAGCACCACCATTATTGCGCTTTACCCAACCTGATAATGATAGGTAAGGGGCAGGTAATCCAGACTGTGCTTATATTTGTATAACAGCAGCATAGCTTTTGCTATGTTATACAGTTAAGGGTAAAAATTTTAAATAGCTGACATTACAAAATGGGGGTGATTGCAACAAGGGTGTTTTAGAACCATTATCAAAACTTGTTGCCATTACTTTCTATTGATTTACACTATTATATTAATATTAGATCAGGGTTATCATTTATTTAGCAAAACTCTTGTCTATAGGGACACAATTATCATCCATGATTGTTTGCCAGTGTTTTAATAGGTCAATTAAGTGATGATAGAAAATCATATTAAGATGGATTATTTCCCTTTGTATTTTTTATGTTAAAGTTTTCAGTAT
This sequence comes from Mactra quadrangularis, assembly GCA_025267735.1. Classification (NCBI taxonomy): domain Eukaryota; kingdom Metazoa; phylum Mollusca; class Bivalvia; order Venerida; family Mactridae; genus Mactra; species Mactra quadrangularis. The sequence continues at coordinate 8,713,965 of CM046303.1, read as the reverse complement.
GTTGGATCTCTCCAATAGCAAGTATTCTGGCATTTTCCAGTCATATTTTCCCGCCATTTTGTTTCAACAATTTCACCATTTGCCATGCAAGGTTTTTTTTAACAAAATTCACTCGCCAATTTCATATCATTAGCTTTGCATTATTTTCATCCATAGTTTTCATGTCTTATGCCATCTTAGTCAAATACCAACAAAATACTCAGAAAAAATACAATAGGACATATATATAGTTAATGAAACTCTTTATTCCTTTAAGATTAATTATTGCCCTTTGTATTCCTTCTGATAAGCAATATTTCAAATGACTTTCTTTTGTAACAACGTAAACTTGTTCTCAATGTTCCCATATGCAGAAAAATCCGGCTTTAATGTGGCTCCCACATTATCTTTCTTGTTTTCGAAATTGTTTAAGTCGTAAGGACTGGTGTTTATTTTATAACTGTAAATGGATATCATATTCAAGTATTTCTGCATTATGACTGAGTTAAACAACAGATCGTTATACTTAAAATAAGCTAAGAATTACATCTTTAGTTGACACTCTGTAGCTAAACATAAACAATATGGTGTAATCTAAAAGCCTGTCAAGTTATAAAGTTTGATGTTGCATAATTTTGAATGCAGTTTTAAATGTACTCAAGTAAATAGGATAAGATGTATGGTGTATGATATGAAACATTGCATTATCTTGACATGGTACAATGATGGATGGATATTGGAACATTGTCTAAATAAATGTACCTAAATTTGCTTACTGTTCAAATTAGTTTGTCTTTGTTGACTTTGTTCTGTAACCCTGTGCTTGTTCCTATGAAAAATAGGAAACAGATAATATTTATTGTTTGTTTGTTTGTTTTGGTTTTACGGCGCACCAACACAGAAAGGTCATATCGTGCTGTAATTTTTATTGAAAACTATTAAGTGTAAGACAGTTAGTGAACAGTTTAGTGTCCTAAATCTCCTTTACAACATGCCTTGATTGACCATTGTGTGGCTTGACTAAAAAAATTAAAAATTGATCCTTTTGCAATTCAAATACAATAGAATACTCTTTTTGTCCTTATCAGAGTTTCAACTTGGTTCAAGTGTCTATGGTTATTGGCTAAAAGAAAAAGATATTGGAGAGTAATGCAATGCTCATGGGGGGCCAATTTGGCAAAAAATGCAATTTTTTGGTATTTTTTTAGCCTCCAACTTGCACTTCAGACTGTTATTTTTCCCAAAATGATGCTGCGGAATTTACTCTCTCAGAACATAAAAGTTCCAGAGCAGTTTTAGATAGATTGCATAATACTGGTATGTTGTGAAAGATCACTGTGGAATAATAATATTTTTTATTGAACGTTGTCACTTCTGGAACAGTGTGTAAGAATTAATTGTCTTTTCATGATTATGAGCTGTTAAGGAATAGTTCTGGAACATTAAAATTCCCAGGTGACTTGACACTGTCACTTTGTGAAACAGTTAAGAACTATTATAAAATAATCATATAGGTTTTTTAACTCTAGATTGAACCCATTTGGGCCAGTTATACCTTCTTTTTCTGTTAATGTGTATTTGCAAAGCAGACAGAATGGAAAAAAGGCATTTTCAACATTTCATTGACGTTAAATGGAACTGTGTCACTCTATATAAAATACAAATGAATTGAATAGAATATCTTCTGACAGAAATGTTTTGTATTGAGTATAAATTGCCTTAGAAATTCCAGGAAAATAAAAAATAGATTTTTGTTACATAACAGATATAGGAGATTGGAGTAGTAGAAAATATTGAATGTAACACATTTATTATTTAACTGTTGGTTTCCTGTAGTAGAGACAAACTTATAGTATAATGTTACCATTTTATTGATGCATACTTAATATGTTTTACTGATCTAAGAATTCTTTCTAGAAGAAACACAAATATTGATTATATTATTTAGTGCTTGCTAAACAATTTTTTAACCTGACTATTTGGAGAAAAGTGAGGCTTAGAAATCCTACTCCATTGTGTGTCGGCGGCCTAGGCAGAGGCGTAACATTTCTTGTTTATGTTTTTGGGTGCAACAATTTTATATCTTTGAAACTATTGAAGGGATTCACTTGGAACTTCAAGTGTGTCTATGGGGTTACCATTGAAGGTCAAATACAAAGTTACATAACTCTAGCATGACTTTTATGACTGGATCATGCCCCTTTTAAGCTTAGAAATTTCTTAGTTCTGTTTTCTTGGTGCAACTTTTATCTTTGAAACTACTGAAGGGATTCACTCAAAACTGCACATATTTTAATGAATCAACTTCTCAGATAATAGTTGGGGGCTATCACACTCAGTTGTTATTAGGGGGTATCACTCTGAATTAATCAGTGCCGTGAGGCACATGTTTCTTATTAACTATTTCTGCAAAGGAATGATCCCAAGCATATAGATATAAAGTTAGAGAGGGGAAAAGGAACAGAATGCATTATTCAGTGTTCACGGCTTACAAAAGGAAACTTACTGATGATGGTTTAGTGGAAAGAGTGCTAGCTGGTGTCAGTTTTACTAAAACAGAGACCTCTGTCAATATCAAACATAATTCAAGGCTGTTATATTACTATACATTTATAGTTTATGTTAATATTATTTGTTTGTTATAGTCAGTAGTCTAATTTAAGCTAGCTCAGTTGGTAGAGTTTCAGTCTAACAAACAGTATAATATTACATATTAATGGGCGGGGCATGACTTTCGTGGAGCTTGGTCATGAAATTATATCTATGGCCATTCTCCTTCCTAACAATGATTCTTAATTATGTAGAGCTGTTGTCAGTCACATACGAAAGTATGCACCTAGTAATTGGTTAACAGCTAAATCCAGAGATTTAGCCTTTCCAGGAACAGAGAGTAGGTTGACTGACCGCCGTTATGTGACCTATACAATGTGTTGCTATGGCATTAAACCCAACCAAAAAATAATTATGTTTTAAATACCAAGCAGTAGATATATTACATATTAACTTTAATGTATACTGTTATGTATTTTCAGATGCAAGTTTTTGTGTTGAAGCAAAGGCTGTAAGAGACCATTGTAATATATGTGAACCTAACTCACTGACATTTAAAGATGGAGATCTCATTAAGGTAAGATTTTATAAGAAACTTTGACTTGGTCATGAAAATATGCTTCATTATATAGTGACAAGGATGCGTTGAAGTCTAAATTCTTGGTTAATTCCATTCTCTGTGTTTTGATCATGATACTTGTCAATTGATTGTTTGTGGACTATATTTTAAAGTGTATTCTAACATAGGCGCGTGCGTTTTCACTCTTTATTTAATGTGACGTCATCTATGCTTTATTATTCAACAAAATATAGCTCGTGACGGCTGTTGAAATTTTACTCCCCACGCTAAATGCGCAAAGCCGAAAATGGCGCCCGAGTTTATAAGGGTTGACTTTTACAATTTGGTTTCTATTCTATAATTAAGATTTTGATATTTTTTGTTCGGAATAAGAAACACCTATCTGTGAGAATTGTGTAAATAAATGCTATTTTCGGCCTTTGCACTGGGGGGGGGATTTCAACAGCATGACGTTTCTGACAGTTAAAAATAGTTCTATAAATATATCTTTTCTACGGATGTATTTTACGATGTTAGAATCGAAATAACTTACAGTTGTCTATATTTTGTTGTCTAATAAAATATAGGCACTCGTTTGATGCGCTTATTAAATCACTCGTGCTAAAGCACTCGTGATTTAATCATACGCGCATCACAACTCGTGCCTATATTTTATTAGACAACAAAATATAGACAACTGTAAGTTATTTCTTAATTCATGTTGGAAAATTGAACTGTTAGATTTTAATACTCATGCTTTGTTATGATATTCTATCCAAAGTGAATATAAGCATGTTAACATAAAAATTAGATGATACATCGACTATGTTAATAAAATTAAGAATTTTAAGATTTCACCCCCTTCATCTAGAAATGTTTAGGTACCTGTCTTTTGAATAGCCCAGACCTTCCCTTTCATTATGACTTCTATATAAACTTTCAGTCTTGCTTACTATTGGTAGTTAAACATTTATGATAATTGCAATAAGTTTGGAATCAGTAGGGATTAAACAGTTCCTCTTTTTACACTTCATAAATCTTAAAGCAAATCTCTGTTGTTAGTGGAAAAGACATTTAGAAACCAATTAAAGCTTGGTGTCTGTCAGACCTATAGTGATAATGATCACTTGGAGTTTATTAGAATCAGACTGTTTAATTCGCTATCAATATAATGTCTGGGTGTAAACAAGGTCTAGGAACACAGAGTCAACCATTTAGTTTTATAATTAGACTTTCAGCGATTTCCCCTAAAGGCTTAAGTTATACCACAATACGAAAACTATTGGTGCTGAAAATGCCTCACCAGTTTAACCTGCAGAGTGATACCTGTGTCTCTGATTTACTACGCAGTTAGTTTTTAGGCGATAAAAGTAGTTCCATCAATCAACTGACGCGTCTTTGTTTCAGTGACAGGTGTTTACTTATATTGTGAATAGGCAGAGCCAAATCTCATTAATACACTAAGCAGTAGTATTTGCCAGTAATACAGGGTAGAATTAACAATTCACCCACATTTTTTGCCCTGCTCGATTCGTACTTGAATCTTATGTGTAAGGAGTAATCATTAGTTTGGATTCGTTAGGTTTCATTGTGCATGAAGGTCTTTCTGTATTTCAATACTTTGATTTGTAATTGGATTTGATCAGTTTACAAGATTAATATTTTTACTTAACACATTATAAACCAGCTACCAATAGAGTTTGAATTAGAAGCATTTCAGTTTCATTAGAAATAGTAAATAAAAGCTTTAGATTTGTGTATGCACCAATGTATTTATTTACTGATTGAAATTTCTGCTGATGTAATCTGATTTTTAATGAGTATATAATTTGATCTGTACATTCTCTTGCCAGTATTAGGTCTTTTAACGAGGACACCTGAAGTGATTTTGATTCATCAAATGTTTATTTAGAGAAGATTTTGATGTAATATTGATAGAAGTAAATAATGTTAGCTCTAGGACTTGGCTTCTTAATGGCAATTTGAGAAATATGAGATAATGTCTTCAAATTTTTGTGCTTGTTTGGGTACAGTTGGCACAAAAATAACAAAGTATGTTAACATGGTATAATTAACTCTCTTGTATCTCTTTTGGGATAGACTGTAAACAATTTATAGTGTTAGAAATAAGAACTTGCCCTGCCAAGTTGAAAATCAACAGGGCAAGTGGGTTACAATAACAGCTGTTCCACTGGGCAAGTCAGCATTTTTGGGACCTAAAACACAATTTTGCATAAAGTCATTATTTGAAAGTTTTGTTAGTTGTTCCCTGACTGACTGCAATGTATTTGTTCTTCACAATCTTTCAAAGTTTAAGAATTGTCATAAAGAATTATAATGTTTCTTATGAAAAAAGAAATTGAAAGATCAAAGTTAACTGTCAAAGTGTTTATTCAATTATACAATGGAAAAAATAGATGATGAAAGTTTGGGCAGCTGAAAGCTACTGGGGGCAAGTTAATGTAGGTTTAACTTGCCCTTTGCCCAAGTTGATGTAAAAAATTAAATCTAACACTTATTTAAGATTTATATAATGATAGGCTACCTACAACTTCCAATAGTACTTAAATCCATGAGTTGGATGGGATTATTTTGATGTTAAAATAATTAATGTTTAATATAATGTTTTTATATTCCAACTGTTTGTGATTCTTAAATGTCCAGTAGAAATGTAATAAAAATAAATTTGTCAATCTTAATGATGAAAAATTTGGTTTAAATTCCAATTATTTGACTTTTTTATTCTGAAATCAGCTTTACTTTGGCAAAATTGATTACGATTTATCACGATTATAAAACAATGAATGCCAGTTTCTGAGTGACTTGGTAACTCAAATATATTAGATAATTCAGTCAGTTTGCTATAAAGGTAGCATTAACTTGACTATTTCTCTTCTTTAGGGTAAAAATGTTCCTGGTTACGTTTTCATGGAAAATATTTACTATAAATCATAAGTCTTGATTTAATAGAAGTTAGAGTGTTTACTGAGTCCAAAAAATAGATCAACATTGTAGAGCTGTAGCTTGGGGGTCATTATTTAGCACATCTGGAAGAGAGAAATGATCCTATGATTCATTAATGTTAAACAAACTCTACCTAACTTTGTATATCAATGTTTGTTTAAATTCCCATAAGGAAACTAACCTTGGTTTAGATAATATTTTATGTCCTGTACTGTCAGTACTTTGATTTACCCCACTCGAAAGACAGGAATAAATTTTCCCTATTTCTAACACTTTCAAACTGATCTTAGATATCATCTGACTTCTTCTAGTTTAAATTTGTTGACAATTTGTTTATCAGTCCCTGAAGACTTTTACTAACTTTTATCTTCCTCTATTAAACACTTGTATAGGATCAATATTTGAAACTTTTACTCAAAATTTTTGAATATACTTCATGACTTGGACTGTTATCTAACAAAGGCCAGTGTTCTACATAAATTCCAAGATGGTTGTTTGGTAACTATGAAAATTTCTACTCAAATACGTTGATATTTTGTTATCTTTATACATAATTCAAGACTTGATATCATCATTGTACTAAGAGGTTCACTTTTTTCCTCTCTATACACTACCTATGTTGGTTTTGGTCAAGGGAAGTAATACTGGTTGACTTGATAACTATTTTTGTAGAGTAGTCTCCCTTGTTTGTTAATATTTTCCCCAGTGGACTAATCGTTTCTGTATGGTTTCTGTTTGAGCATTTTAGATAATGAATCAACAGATATATTATAGATAAAGTAAATAAATTTCTATGTTCTATTTTCTTGGACATGATAAATATCTACTAGCGTTTTGATAGTGTCTTTGTTTGGAGTTATTTATTCTTTGACTTAATTTTGATATCTGTTAACCACTAGATGTTGTCTTGTTTTGTCATTAAAGGCTGCATCATTAATTTTAGCCTAAACAAAGACAGGGAGTGATTCGAAAATATAATCATCCTTTTCGTTTTCAGAAAATACTCTTCAGTAGCAAAAATAAGCTATGTCTGAGTACATTTATTCTCTAGATTTAAAAAACGCTTGGCATAGATCAATTATCTGACTGCCAAATTGTAAAACCTAAATAATCAAACTGTGTAAATTGAAATCTAATTCATTAGGTGATTTTATATCAATCAATTTCAGCTTTATTCTTAGACAAGTTTCTAAGACTTCTATAAACATTCTTTTATCCACTTTCTTGTCTCCTGGTCCCAAATGAGGCAGGTTTTGGATGTGTTTTGATGTGGAGCCATCTTTTAATAAGCAGTCCAAAATTGTAACTTCTTGGCTACTTCCCTGCTACTTCAACTAATAGTGTAGCTTTCTCAGTCTTACAAGAGTATGGGAGCTTTACTTTCTTGTAGAGATTCCATGCTGATCAGTCCTACACTTCAGAGTCTAAATTACCTCTCAGGTGAGCAAGGGGATACCATTGCATCCATAATTACTAAGAAAACATAGGCTGACCACTTGAGCTAATTTAACAGCAGGGTGAACTATTTATCTGTCTGTTCAATCTAACATACTCAGTCTCTCATTGAATCAATGTGGATTATTTATTTTGACTTTTTTTATGTAAAATGTAAGACTGAAGCCTTTCATAGGATATTTTAGATACAAATCAGGTTTGTAACATTCAATCAAGTCAACTGAGAGTGATTAAAGTGGTGTACCCCTATCCTTATACTCAATAAATTTAAGAGGATTTTACTAATTTGTGTAGGACTGTGTGACTGTGATATCAAATGTGTTTCAGCTGTCTATTTCCAAAGGGAATGCTGGAAGGTGAAGGTTACACATGACTAGTGCCCATGCTTCTATCAGAGAAAGGGCCTCTTAATTTGCATGTACTTTTATCAGATATCCAGAATACACATGGTGCTGGACTAGTTTATTATCATACAATCATGTACATAGTGTTACATTCATGCTGTCTGAGATAGCATCTGTCCATCACAGAACTGACTGATATACATACCATGTTAACTTGGAATCCTGAGTACTCTACATGTGTATAGCAGAAACATTGAGTACTGTTGTTTGTTGTTGATTGTTGTCAGATATAACCTGTGTGGATAAACAACACTGATTGTTAGAGATTTAACATCACCCTGTGAAATACATACGAAAAAACATCATAGGTTCTTACAGATTTAGTTTAACCTTGAGAAATACATGAACTTTAGTGTTGTACTTTTAGTACTACACAGTAAATTATAGTGCTATAAAATTTAGTTCAACTTTACATTATGGTGTTCTAAAATAGTGTTCTGAGAAGATTTACTCTGGATTATTTCTCCACAATGTTTTGATTGGTTGATTCACTAATAAGTTATAAAAGAACAGTTACAACATTGAGAGCATTTATTGGATATCAATGGATTTCAAATTCTGGTGTTTTAATAATTAATGTGGTTTAGTGATTGATGGTGTTTTAAAATTTGTACAGAAGGAGTGTGCCAGTGATATTGTTGGTTGTTTCTGTTGATATTCTACTCACAGTTGTTTTTTTCTTTTTAAAATTTTCTCAGAATTTTTTAATTTTTCTATTCTGGAAATGTACTTATATGATTAATCATGAAGTATGGCTCAATCTTGAAATCCACTTATATTTTCTAGTGATAGAGATTTGGTGTATCATGTAACACTTAGTGATAAAACTTTGTTACATCCAGTAAAACATAGTTATAACTTTATAGCTCTATACTACTCTAATTTATCAAAGTGCCTGAAAGTCTTTGAGTGCCAGAGATCTTTTGATTGATTTCAATGACTCAAAATCATTTTCTTGGAGAAGTATTATAAGAGGGGTCCCTGAAGGAAATAAAAAAGAGTCTGCATTCTCTTACTGTCAGCTGTAAGCGTGTGTGAGTGTGTGGTGTGTTGTTGATAGGCTGTGTGTTACTGTACAGTCATAGTTCTAATATTTGGAATACTCACACACAGAGTTTTCAATGAAACATTGATGGAATTTCCCCCCAATTCATTGTTGGAGCAAATATTTGTAGAAATCGTTGAATGGTATTGCTATTATGATGATTTTGTTAGTTAATATTTTGTGTCTGGAAAATCAATAACCATGACTTCGGCTGATGTATGCTAATCTGGGAAAGTCGAGAACCATTTCCTATTTTTATCCTAGAATTTTTAACTCATTTATTGCTGACTGGAACTGTCATGTTGGCATTCCTCTGTGAATATATTCTGGGAACTGACATTGCTCTGCATTATACATGGATTGTTTACATTCTCTAGGATTTGTGTCCATTGTTTGAGAAATCCAACTAGATTTGTTTTCATTCTATGAGAGGAATTATTGCCTTAACTGATTTAATTGGGTCATTTTTCATAGAACATTATTCTCTTAGTTATTGACTTTATATTTTTATGATGAATAGAACACAGCCTACATGTACATGGATTTAATTGTTTTATAATTACATTAATTGTTTAGTGGTTTAATACAAACATAATACAAGCTGGATCTACCGGATAATTTCAAAGTAAGTAAGGAATTTTTATTTTCAAGTGATTTAAAAGCTCGAGATTGGGCAGAGTGGTTTAATGCTGGACTTTGAATTTGATAATGCAGGTTTGATTTCTGTTCCCAGCAGGTCATATCTATCTATAAAAAGTTTATGCATTTTGACAATAAATAAAATTTTCTCTGTTGAGGGAGATGTTTGAAGTATTTAGCCAGTACTTGTTAACTTATGTGCAGAAATGATGGTTTAAGGTTTAATGATGGACCCTTGATTTGTCTGCCATGAGCAATTCATTAATGATAGACAAAAGTAAATAACTTGGCTTTACTTATTTAAATATGTAGTTCCCATAGAATTACTTTTTAAAGCTATGTAAAAAATGTTGAAAAATTATTATGGTGTATTGATAGTGTTTTGTCCAAGTCAAGTAGTCAACTCAATGGTCATCTAAACCTAACCATTCAGCCTGCAATGTCCGTAGATTCTATGACAGCAGTTTATAGGATTTCTGTTTACGGAACTTAAGAATCATGTGAACTAGGCTTTACATATATATTGTCTCAATTTGTACTGGTTGTATTAAATTGGTACTAATATATTCTACTCTGTGTTCTAGACATTGAAGCTGTATCCCATAGTTTCAATGGTTGTTCTGATAAAAATGTCAGGTCCCAAGTGATACACTATGTTTTATGGTACCATGTCAGCAAATATAACCGACAAACAAATTTCCTAATAGATCAATAATACTATGCCTTAGGGTAATATCATGATAGTAGCATGTATAGGGTTTAATTATTGCTCTCTTATTTATCTGGGTTTTTACTAAGAAAATTGATAAATCATCTATTTACTGGAGACAATATTGATGATTGGCTTAGTTTAGTTTTAGCTTGTTGCTGTATTTAACTAATATAGGACCTTGGAAATATATTATCCTAAATCTTTGGATGTTAATTCATTTTGATTGGTCAGCGCAAGACTTTAATCTAGATTTTACTTTATTTTTATGTCGTTAGACTAGTTTTCCACTAACCCATGAAGATACATATTAATATTAGGTTCATGCAACCAATTAAAATTAGTTTGTTTGTTTGTTTGGGTTAAACAGCACACCAATATACATGTATATATACTATAAATCATGCCTAAAGCATCGTAGAAATAAAAACATAAATAAAATGTCAAGAACTACATTCTTCAAATAAATATAACCCCGGTACTGGTCCAAATTGTGACTGCAATTTTTTTTCTGAAATCATTAGACAAATAAACTTTGACAATATATTATTATATTGCCAATGCAACCACTTTAAACGTACCAAATGTATGGGTCAATTAATGCATAACTTTGTCAACATCTATGTTTATTTACATAAAGTTGAACTAGTTTTGCAATAACCAAACAATGTTTTCATCTTTTTATTATCTTATCTAACATTGAATTTAACCAGTACATTAATCATTTGTTCATACTCTTAGATTTTATAATGAGAGCTCAGATGTGGTTTACAAGATTAATCAACAATTGATTAAATTACTAACTATTGCCCACTATAATTGTAATAAAGGAGGGTGAATCAATGTTAACGCTTGACTGAGACTAATTAGAGACAGATGTTTCATTTTATCTTGTTGTAATTAAACATTGTCTTGTATCAACAAGTTTTCATCAAGTTCCAACATTCCTTGCACATGCTAACAGATTCTCCTGTAGAAAATTGGGTAACAGTTGTGATAAGTGTGATAAATTCTTTGAGAAATGTACTTTATTCTATACAAATTTATTATTTTCTTCTTTGTGAAACAAGTTTTTACAATTGAGATTAATCACTCTGACATGTCAATAAAAGTATCAAGGCATTCAATGCTTTAATTTCCTTGTTGCTCTTTGTGTGAGGCATAAATAAATATGCTGCACATTCAATGCTTTGATTTCCTAGTTGCTCTTTGTGTGAGGCATAAATAAATATGCTGCACATTCAATGCTTTGATTTCCTAGTTGCTCTTTGTGTGAGGCATAAATAAATATGCTGCACATTCAATGCTTTGATTTCCTAGTTGCTCTTTGTGTGAGGCATAAATAAATATGCTGCACATTCAATGCTTTGATTTCATTGTTGCTCTTTGTGCAAGGCATATAGATAAATACGCTATACTTTCATTGCTTTGATTTCCTTGTTGCTCTTTGTGTGAGTCATAAATAGATATGCTGCACATTCAATGCTTTGATTTTCTTGTTGCTCTTTGTGTGAGGCATAAATAATTTTTATACGCCCGTTTTGAAAAAACGGTCGTATTATGTTATGCTGTTGTCCGTCTGTCCGTCTGTCCGTCTGTCCGTCTGTCCGTCTGTCCGTCTGTCCGTCTGTCCGTCTGTCCGTCTGTCCGTCTGTCCGTCCGTGGACAATTGCTTGTCCGGATGATAACTCAAGAAAGGATATATCTAGGTTCCTAAAATTATATGTGTGGATAGCCCTTGGGTGGAGGAAGTTCCCTATTGATTTTGAGACCCCAGGGTTAAAGGTCAAGGTCACTGGGACTTAAAATAGGTAAAACTTGTCCGGACAATAACTGAACCACCAATGTACCTAAGTTCACCAAATTTAATGTAAGAGTAGCCCATGTGTCAAAGATGTTCCCTATTGGTTTTGGGGCCCCTGCATGAAAGGTCAAGGTCACAGTGGCATCATATGGGGAAAAAACTTGTCCTGACAATAACTTAACAACCAATCTACCTAGGTTCACCAAATTTTATGTGAGAGAAGCCCATGTGTCAAGGATGTTCCCAATAGGTTTTGGGGCCCCTGGGTCAAAGGTCAAGGTCACTGGGACATCAAATTGAAAAACCTTGTCCGGACCATAACTCAACAATGCCTGTACCTAGGTTCACCAAATTTTATGTAAGAGTAGCCTATGTGTCAAAGATGTGCCCTACAGGTTTATGGGGCCCCAGGTTCAAAGGTCAAGGTCACAGGGGCATTATATTGAAAAACTTTGTCCAGACAATAACTGAAACATCAATGTACCTAGGTTCACCAAATTTAATGTAAGAGTACCCCATGTGTCAAGAATATGCCCTATTGATTTTGGGGCCCCTGGGTCAAAGTTCAAGGTCACAGTGGCATCATATTGAAAAACATTGTCCAGGTAATAACTCAACAATGACTGTACCTAGGTTCACCAAATTTCATGTGAGAGTAGCCCATGTATCAAGGATGTACCTTATCAGTTTTGGGAAGACACGGTTAAGTTTAAATCTTAAACCGGAAGATATCAAATTACCAAGCTGTGACTTCATATGTTCTATCAATATGTTTATAAAGTCAAAACGGCAAACAATGAAACACTTGTCCAGACAATAACTGAACCACCAATGTACCTAGGTTCTCCAAATTTTATGTGAGAGTAGCCCTTGGGTAAAGGTTATGCCCTATTGGTTTTGGGGCTCCTGGGTCAAAGGTCAAGGTCACAGGGGCATCATATTGAAAATCCTTGTTTGGACAATAACTCATCAACTACTGTACCTAGGTTCACAAACTTTTATGTGAAGGTAGCCCTTGTGTCAAGGATATTCCCAATAGGTTTTGGGGCCCCAGACCCAAAGGTCAAGGTCACAGAGGCATCATATGGAATAACCTTGTCCAGACAATAACTGAACAACCAATGTACCTAGGTTCACTAAATTTGGCGTGATAGTAGCCCATGTGTCAAGGTTATGCCCTATTGGTTTTGGGGCACCTTGGTCAAAGGTCAAGGTCACAGGGGCATCATATTGAAAAGCATTGTCCGGGTTATTACTCAACAATGATTGTACCTAAAATCACCAAATTTCATGTGAGAGTAGCCCATGTGTCAAGGATGTACTTTGTAAGTTTTGGGAAAACAGGGTTAAGTTTAAATCTTAAACCAGAAGATATCAAATTACCAAACTGTGACTTCAAATATTCTATCAATATGTTTATAAAGTCAAAACGGCAAACAATGAAACACTTGTCCAGACAATAACTGAACCACCAATGTACCTAGGTTCTCCAAATTTTATGTGAGGGTAGCCCTTGGGTAAAGGTTATGCCCTATTGGTTTTGGGGCTCCTGGGTCAAAGGTCAAGGTCACTGGGGCATCATATTGAAAATCCTTGTTTGGACAATAACTCATCAACTACTATACCTAGGTTCACAAAATTTTATGTGAAGGTAGCCCTTGTGTCAAGGATATTCCCAACAGGTTTTGGGGCCCCAGATTCAAAGGTCAAGGTCACAGAGGCATCATATGGAAAAACCTTGTCCAGACAATAAATGAACAACCAATGTACCTAGGTTACCTAAATTTGGCGTGAAAGTATCCCATGTGTCAAGGTTATGCCCTATTGGTTTTGGGGCACCTTGGTCAAAGGTCAAGGTCACAGGGGCATCATATTGAAAAACCTTGTCTGGGTAATTACTCAACAATGATTGTACCTAAGTTCACCAAATTTCATGTGAGAGTAGCCCATGTGTCAAGGATGTACTTTGTAAGTTTTGGGAAAACAGGGTTAAGTTTAAATCTTAAACCAGAAGATATCAAATAACCAAGCTGTGACTTCAAATATTCTATCAATATGTTTATAAAGTCAAAACGGCAAACATTGAAACACTTGTCCAGACAATAACTGAACCACCAATGTACCTAGGTTCTCCAAATTTTATGTGAGAGTAGCCCTTGGGTAAAGGTTATGCCCTATTGGTTTTGGGGCTCTTGGGTCAAAGGTCAAGGTCACAGGGGCATCATGTTGAAAATCCTTGTTTGGACAATAACTCATCAACTACCGTACCTAGGTTCACAAAATTTTATGTGAAGGTAGCCCTTGTGTCTAGGATATTCCCAATAGGTTTTGGGGCCCCAGACCCAAAGGTCAAGGTCACAGAGGCATCATATGGAAAAACCTTGTCCAGACAATAACTGAAAAACCAATGTACCTAGGTTCACTAAATTTGGCGTGAAAGTAGCCCATGTGTCAAGGTTATGCCCTATTGGTTTTGGGGCACCTTGGTCAAAGGTCAAGGTCACAGGGGCTTCATATTGAAAAGCATTGTCTGGGTAATTACTCAACAATGACTGTACCTAAGTTCACCAAATTTCATGTGACAGTAGCCCATGTGTCAAGGATGTGCCTTATCAGTTTTGGGGAAACAGGGTCAAGTATAAACCTTCAACCAGAAGATATCAAATTACCAAGCAGTGACTTCATATGTTCTATCAATATTTTTATAAAGTCAAAATGGCAAACAATGAAACTTTTGTCCAGGCAATAACTGAACCACCAATTTACCTAGGTTCATCAAATTCTATGTGAGGGTAGCCCTTGTGTCAAGGATATGCCCTTTTGGTTTTGGGGCTCCTGGGTCAAAGGTCAAGGTCACAGAGGCATCATATTGAAAAACCTTGTTTGGACAATAACTCAACAAGGACTGTACCTAGGTTCATAAAATTTTATGTGAATGTAGTCCTTGTGTCAAGGATGTTCCCAATAGGTTTTGGGGCCCCAGACCCAAAGGTCAAGGTCACAGAGGCATCATATGGAAAAACCTTGTCCAGACAATAACTGAACAACCAATGTACCTAGGTTCACTAAATTTTATGTGAAGGTAGCCCATGTGTCATGGTTATGTCCTATTTGTTTTTTGGGCCCCTGGGTCAAAGGTCAAGGTCACAGGGGCATCATTGTCCGTGTAGTAAATCAACACTGACTGCAATTAAGTTCACCAAATTTCATGTGAGAGTAGCCCATGTGTCAAGGATGTTCCCTATTGATTTGAGGGCCCCTGGGTCAAGTTTAAATCATCATCCAGAAGATATCAAATTACCAATCAGAGACTTCAAATGTTCAATCAATATGTTAACAAAGTCAAAATGGCAAACCATGGAAATAATGCTATATTTAATAAGTAAAATGAATTTAGTTCACCAAATGTTATGTGAGGGTATCCCATGTGTCAAGGATGTTCCCAATTGGTTTTTGGTCAAAACTGGGTCAAAGGTCAAGGTCACAGGGGCATCATATGGAAAACCCTTGTCCGGACAACAACTAAACAGTGATTGTACCTAGGTTAACCAAATTTTTTGAGGATCAGCACATTTGTCAAGATGTAATGTGTTGATAGCTATTTGGTATTTGATGTTCTCTTTTGATTTGGAAACCCAAGGGACAAAAGTCAAGGTCACAGGGACTTAATTCATATTGAAACATTTTCTGGACAGTTACTCAGTAATAATTGTACCTACATTGTAGGTTTTCCAAATTTTATTTAAGGGTAGCCTTAATGTCTAGCATATGCCCCTTTTGTTTTAGGTCCCTGGGTTAAAGGTTAAAGTCAAAAGAAAAATCATGAGGAAAAACCTTGTCCAACAACCAACTTTACCTAAGATTTACCAAATTTTATGTATCAATACTCTTTGGGTCAAGGGCGAGAACTTTTGGTTCTGAGGCCCCAGGGTCAAGGTCACTGGAAGTTTGTATGGAAAACTTTGTGTCGGTGATAAATCAACCATGGCTGTACCTAGGTTCTCAAAATCTTTGCTTTGGATAGCCCTCCTGTTAAGAATGGGACCTATTCTGAGATCCCGGGGTCATTGGTCAAGGTCACAGGGACTTTATATGAGATAGAACACAGCATGGACTGCACACGGGCGTATAATGCCCCGCCCAGCGGAGCTCTTGTTTTCAATGCTTTGATATTCCTTTTGCTCTTTCCCCATCTCTCTCCATGAGGCCTATTCTATAATTATATCATTGATTAGCTGTTATCATGATGTTAACATAATTGTATGTTAATATGAGATATATTACTTTAATGATACACACTGTATAATGTAACATTTTACATCCTCTCAGTGTTACAAAGACATTAATGACTCCTTCTCATAAAACAAATAATAACAAACTGCAGGAAATCAGTGGGTATTATATAAATAGCTAACTAGAGTTAGAGTTAAATCTGTGGTAGTATGGTATTTAAGCATTTGCTTGAAGTTTGGTTTGACTGTTGATTTGTCATGCTGATTTATTTACCTTATACCCACCTATTAAGCTCAGTTAGTGGCATGTCTCATTATGAATCTAGGTGTCATGGGTTTGAATCCCAGACGAAACCTGAATATGTAATTGGAGTTTGCTCATGAAATTCTTTCCGCCTTACCTCTGTATGCAGTTGACCAGTTCTCAACCACTGGAAAAGCTATTTGCTTACTGCTAGGTAGTTGTACTGACAGCCTGCTTATAACTGGAACAAGTGTTGAAACGTGGCACTAGAGGTTACTGTTATGGGCAGTCCCATGGAGCTTAGATTATTTCTATTCTGGACTCTGCAGGTCATAGGTTTAATTCCTGGCCAAGCCAGGTTTTACCCTTCCATTGAAATAATATTACATGTATCGATGTTCCTCCTTAGATTGAGAAATTGTCTGTTTATTGTTGAATGGTAATCTAAGTAATGGTAAACAAAAATCCCCAGGAAAGTTGGTTTTGTGAAGGGGCTGATGTACATAACCAAAACAAATGTGGTGAAAAATGGTGTTGTTTCCATCAGGTCATTGTTTGAACAAACTGAAGATGAATAATGGTGAATAATGATGAATACATCTCTGGCATTCTGTAGTTTGTTATAAGAAGTAGCAATCTAGGTTAATCTGTCGAGTATAGAAAGAAATATGAAGGATATATCTTGAAGTCTGACTTGCAGACATTAATCAAACCTGTAGTCTCAGACAATCTATGACTGTGTAAAAAGAAAATAAATATCATAGACAATCTGTTGTAAAAACAATAAAATAACTGGAGAGAATGTACTTTGACTGAAATATTTTCCTTTAGATTTTGAGTCATTTATCTACACTTATTTTATTTTGTTACTTGTGGCTGCAAGCTGACCTAACCAGCCTTCCTGAAGTTTGTCTTTGACATCATTAAACTCCAAATGTTTACCAACGCTTTTGGTCTCATTCAATTATTATTACTTTATGTGTTTATTTTAAGTGTAAGCTTTTCAATTTTGTATTTATATTTTCAGTCTTATATGCTTATAGGTAAAGTCTTGCTGTAAAAACCACTTAATTAGAAAATCGTGCTTTTTTATTTAATTCTGAATTGTTTAATTTGTTAAGAAAAGAATCCCTATATTAAGCCAATTCCACTACTATGACCATCATTACTTATGGTCCTGATAGCTTATTTTGCCAAGCTATACCATTGAAGTTAATGGACATAAAGTAAAATCAATGGAATTTGTTGCACTCATAGTGACTAATGTTGATATAATAAATGTATAACTGATAGATATTGTCATGGTGGCCTAGATTATACCGATATAACTGGATATCTTAGATCTAATAGATTACATCAGTCTGAGAATCTAACTCCTTAGGGAACATCTTTTATTTGTATTATAAATGAGTTTGATTGTTATAAGATAGAGAGAGAGAGACTGAGTGAAGGAGAGAAAGAAAGCCTTGTAGTATAAGCAGGTCAATATATTGTTATACTCTAGAAAGTGCATTATGAGAGACAGGGAGCTTTTGTTTAGATTTTCACTTCAGTCCAAACAGAAAATGGGAAGTGAATAATCTTAGTTGCGCTCTGTGCCCCATCCCCCCCGCACCCACAGTGAATTATATGTCACAGTTTCGTTTTAAGCTACAACTCTCACCCAGACAGTGAATAGTCGCAGTTGTATTCCCCCCCCCCTCTCCCATGACTGTGAATAATCACAGTTGCAACTTGTGCCTCGAAAAATCTTACTTATCATATAATTTAAGTAATATTTTGTTAATTTTTCATCAATTTGTTTACAATTAATTGTGAGGTGGCAAAATACCAGCCCCAAATTAGAGGAAATAAACACTGGGAAGGGACCTGTATCTGGGTTACATGACATTGTAATGTTATATTCATCAGGGCTCTCACAGGTCCTTGAATGGCCATGAAATGGTCTTTGAATTGTTTTTTAATGGTCTGTACTTAAACCAAGTCTATTGTAAAATGTACATATCATTTGAATCTGTGGCACTTTTCACAAAGATTCTTACAATTAAAATCATCGTAAGTCAATAGCAAGAAAATTCATAATAGTTATCACCTTGATCATAATCTATTCAAATTTTTCTTGAATTATGTTTAATATTGTACAGTACTTTTTAATATCATAGTTATAATTATTATCCTTCTGACTTTGAATTGCAAAATTTATGAGTATGACTTACGATAACTTTTATCGTAAGAATTTTTGTGCACTGACTAGTAGTACAATCAGGTCAATATACTATTATCTTAATAGTCCATCTCTAAGGAGGGGGTCTGTGTCTGGATAATATCTCCATAGTTAAAATATACACATCATTTATCATTTATTGATTTCAGATCAAGGATGTTTTTGTTATTTCTCTCATATTTTTATGATGTTTCTTTTCTCAGATTTTCTCAGATTTAATCTGCTATTCATTGAACAAGAATTTGGATTTATTGCATGTCTTGGCACTATATTGATGGGGTTTGTTCTAAATTGATTTAACTTCCCTGTTTTTTTCTCTCTGATTGTTATCATGTTATTGTATTTGGTATTCACTTTATGATGTGTGTATCCTTGTTCTCATTTTTGGAATAGATTGCTAGAATGTTTTTTATTTGAGATTTAGGTTATGATCAATCTCTCATACAGAGTTGTCGATCCTTACAGTGATCTCTATCTCTGTTAACGTCTCGAAAGTAGTCCCAAACACGTGATCGTTCAAACGATCATGTGACAATTTTTGAATTTTTTCCATACGCAACAGACAAACTAACTAACAGATCACCTTTCTTGTCTTGTAGATGTTCAAAGGTTTGTCGTTGACAGTCCCTTAGCACTAAATTTTTGTCATAATTTTTAGCAATATCATCTATTGTTGACATTTTAGCGGATGAGTAAAAAAGCCAAATTACTCAGAATAGGAAGACAGTTCACAAGAAAAAAGTTCTTGTAAATATAACTCTTTAAAAATTGGATTTCGCCTATAATAAAATTCTATTTCACGTAAAACTTTAAGATAACATATATAAAAGACGAATTACGCTTGCGATACAAAATCTAAATTATATTACTATTTTACAAGAATCTTGTAAAACCTGAGACGTTTACAGAGATATAGATCACTGTAAGGATCGACAACTCTGTATGAGAGAATGGGTTATGATATTAGAAAATTATTACTGTATGATGTGGATATTTCTGCAGGAACTTTGATTCTAAGTAAAAAATGTGGTCTGTCTAGTCACAGAGATTACATTCATGGAAATTCTTCCTACTAAATGACCATTTCCAGTTCATGCATAGTTCATGAGTTATTCATTCTGGTTCATTAATCGAGTTCATGAACAGTTCATGAAATGTTAATAAAGATAATATGGCACATATTCATTTAATATTCATTCAAAATTTGGTTCATGAACAATACCTTTTTTCTTAATAGTTCATGAGCTAATGGCTTGTAAGTAATTGAAGTTCATGACCTTATCAAGAACCAGACTGATCTTGTTTAGTTCATGAATGTTTCATGAACAGGTTTTAAGAACTGTTCATGAAATTCAGTTCATGAACTCTCATTGAGCACTTAAGTATTGTTCATGAGCTGTTCATAAAAAGCTAATGAGTAGTTCATTATTTCATGAACATCATTTCGCAGGGGTAGTTGTATATGAAACAATCATATTTAATGAAGAAATATGAATAGAAACCAACATTATTTATCAAGCTACAGTTTGTTTGAAAATGCCTGTAGAAATAATGTTCTCAGAATTGTTTGTCATATAAAACTATATCATATTGTTTTGCTGTTTTTCTGCTTTGAATCAACTGTTACCATTACAGTATATTCCACTGATAATAAATTGACAAATAATCATGATCAAAACCAATTGTTATATCAAATTTCACTTGTATTGCTTCTGTTTGTTACATAATCTTGTGTTTATACATTCTGTCAAAACCCCATGTCCTACAGCCCTAAACCCCATGTCCTACAGTGCTAAACCCCATGTCCTACAGTGCTAAACCCCATGTCCTACAGCGTTAAACCCCATGTCCAACAGGGCTAAACCCCACGTCCTACAGCACAAAACCCCATGCCTGACAGGGCTAAACCCCACGTCTTACAGCACAAAACCCCATGTCAGACAGAGCTTAACCCCAAGTCCGACAGCGCTAAACCGACAGCCCTGAACCCCATGTCCAACATTGCTAAACCCCATGTATGACATTGCTAAACCCCATGTCCGACAGTGCTAAACCCCATGTCCGACAGTGCTAAACCCCAAGTCCGACAGCGCTAAACCCCATGTCCAACAGCGCTAAACCAACAGCCCTAAACCCCATGTCCAACATTGCTAAACCCCATGTATGACAGTGCTAAACCCCATGTTGGACAGTGCTAAACCCCATGTCCGACAGTGCTATTAGTGCTTTGATTGATTACAGCAAAATATGTTGAAAAATTGAATAATTGTTTTTAATCACAATAAAAGATAGTGATCATACTGTAAAATTGTACTATTTATATTTTCATAGATCGTAGAGCAGAGACAAGATGGTATGTGGAAAGGTTCATTGTTGAAGGAAGGTTGTATGGCTAAACCTGGCTGGTTTCCAGCTGACCATGTGGTACTCATTGATAACAGCAGTAAGTTACCATGGATCAATAAATATTGTGTTTGTTGTTATATAATGTTGTATATCTGTAATACACATGTGTATGTTGTTTGTATGTAGGCCTGTTAGAATTCTTCTCAATACCCTTTATTATCCCACCTGCAATGACCTTATTGTATTACATTCACAGAATTCTTAGTCAATATTTTTTATTTGATGATTATCAAGGATTATTGCACCATTTTCTTTGAGCTGTTTTTTTGCTTGACTTTTCAAAGAATAGAAAATCCCAGAAATCAATGATAGACCACCGCCATATTTTTAGTCAGATGATCTGCCTGCCATTAAGGTACTGAAGATTCCTGATAGTCTACCACAGCTTGGAGCTTAATGTCTGTGGACAGCTCTTGTTTTAAAACCAGTCAATCTGTGGTAGCGTCTTAAGCCAGCATTTTGTTTTCAAATCAAAACGATGAATCAATTGTTTAGTTACTTTCATTATTTAACTTGCATCTGCATGGCATCATTACCTAGATTTTTAATTTAAAAGTACACAAAGTCAGTATTAAGTTCTGATTTCGAGCCAACACTTTAGATATGTGACCTTAGTATAATAGACAGCCATGCATGTATGTTGTAACGTCATGTATTACCAGTAATGTATATATAGACACCTTAATATTTTATTTCAAGTACTTGCTATGTCTTATTATTTCATTTATTGTACTCTATTTTTCTTTTTATTTCACTCACTAGTATGTTTAACTTTATTTTTCATCATTTGATACCTACATCCAACAGTTTTACTAATAACCGTTTTTTCTAAACATATATTGGTTTACATATAAGTCTTTTTGCAAAGTAGCAAAATATTTGGTATTCCTTTGGCTTCAAAGTACATCTTGAAAGTTCATCCAAGTCATGATGCAGGTATAAGTTAAGGTCTAGAGTTTGAATCTTGAAGAATCTGACAAAAGACCTTAACCTAATACATGAAAGAAATGAAAACAGGCAAAAAGGGTGACCATTAAAGCCTTGACTTGTAGGTGGAAAACTATGGTAGTATGTGCATGAAATTAAAGAGAACAGACTAAACTGGGTATCAAATGATGTTTATTTCTAGCTTATTAATGTGTTCAGTTTATTGTTTATGTAGTCTTTTTTTACCTCACATTTATCAGGTAGGAAGAGTAGACTAAGAAGTAGTTGCAGCAGTACAAATAGCCCACCTTTAACACCAGATCATTTATCTTCAAGAAGTAATAGTTTTCACTATAACGATGTACCGTCAGTACAAACTCCTACACGTCTAGGTTCAACACGGGCCTCATATGGTAGTGTAGGTCACGATGAAAACTTCCCACCTCCTCCTTCTCCAATATGCATGTCAAAGTTTGATCATGATGGTACTATTAAAAATACAGGTTAGTATGTCAAGGTTGTTTATAGACATTGGAGAGGTCACTTACTGAAGGTCAAGGTCATGGTGTTTTTGTGATTTGGATGAATTAACTTCGCATGAAATTCTTATGTATTTATTACTACATGTAGTTTTGACTTGGCCAACAATTGACTTTTTTGCCACTTTAATACTATAGAACATTTTTGATAATACTGTTTATTTTGTCACTATTTGTGTGACGGAAGTGCAACAGTTCGTGGTTTTTCTCTTGGTTATTGACTATGTGAAAAAACATTTGAGCCATATTCTAAGCAATTTTGCTCATTTTTACCAAAATGAAGCTGAATACGCTTAAACAACTTACAAAAGCGTAAAAGTATGCTGTTTTTTCCTTTTTAAAAGAACTTTTTATAGTCATTGAAAATCATTTTATGATAAAATGAGTACCTAGTATTTCTGCACTTGTCGATAGGCTGTTTACAGAAAATGTCATTAAAATTGATTAGCATATCCTGAAATAACTCGGATCTAAAATTGAATTAACTCTAGCCCGGTACTAAAAGTCACTAAAAGTCATACAAAAGTAGGTTATGACTCTAAGTTACAATAACTCAATCTCAAACAGAGTTATTTATGTTAACTGGCTTTTGTTAGAACTGAGAAGTTTTTTCAGAACTTCTTTCAGAAGAGTTTTTCAGAAATTCCTTTGTCAATTAAATGAATTGGTTTATCTGGATTACTCTTCAGTTAACTCAATACTATTAACTGGTAGACTGTTAGTCTGTATTGGGAAATATAATTCTACAAAAAATGTCCAATCTAATATCTCCAGGGTCCCATCGGAACATCTTAGTATCGCTTATAGGATGAGTTATAAACCCTCCGCTCTATTCTCTCTTACATAGCTCCACATTATGTTTTATAATCAATATCATTGAGCTTTTGGCTCATTTATAAATGGAAACATTCAGATATTTCTATTATCTATCAATGAGCATTAGCTCACTGATGTCTCAACTTGCAAACATTTTACTATATTTCTATCTATCTCTGTGACTGCTTATTAATTTTGATAAAAATATAAAGCTGAGTTAATGCATATTATTTTGAGCTATCATAGAACAGTGACTGTGGTATTTTGGATAGCATTTTTAAGTTTAAAACCAGTCATCTCTGTAAGATTCAAAGCAATGGTAGCTAGGTCATACTCTTACATGATGAATTAATGATAATCTGGATTTTTCTCTTTTTGGTATGCCCAGTTGTCTGCTCCTTGTGGAAAAAAGGAGAAAAACGGGGTAATGTTAAAAAATTGGGGTAAACAAGCTCGCCACAGTTAATATAATGTAGATTTTATAAATTGTGGTATGGAGAAAAATTCAGGTATAGAAAATAAAAAAGGCTGATAAAAACTACATGTATCAAGGGAGATAATTGAGGACTTTAAGTTATCATGTTTATTAGATTATGTACTAGACTTGTCTGGTTTAATAATATCAATGGAATAACTCACCAGGGAATATTGATCTTTTATTTTCATTTCCATCAATGATTGGTCTATAGTCTCCTATCAAATTTATATTTTTTAACCCCCCTCAAAAAATGTTTTGGGGGGTATATAGCACTCAGCTTGTCGGTGGGTTGGTTGGTCTGTAGCTTTTTCTTGTCTGCTCATTTCTCAGCTCATATTTCATGGATTTTATTCAAACTTCACACATATACCAGATATCAGGCAGACATATGCATTCCAATTTTGGTTATGGTCCATTGATTTGTCTAGTTATGGCCCTTTGATGAAAAATCTGCTAAAGTCTGCTCATTTTCTCAGCAACCAATTTCTTGACATACAACTTTTTGGGGATATTTTATCACATTCAATGATAGATCTAGTTTTCCCTCCTGTAACATCATAAAATTGTGTGGTTAACTTAAATAATAATTTCGTTCAAGTATAAATTAACTTTGTGTTACTGATGTATTAGTTTCAAGTAAACTGTGTGTGTTTGACTCAAGTATTTCTGTTCAAGTAACATTATTATTATTGTGTTACTCAAGTATTCTGTTTAAGTACATGATGGTAATATATGCCATTGTGTGGTACTCAAGTTTTTCTATTCAATTAACACATATAACCTTGTGCATTATTCAAACATTATGTTCAAATAAGATGTAACTTTGTTTTGACTTTACTCAGACATTCATTATTAGCTATTTATGTTAGTTTTGGCACATGTTCGGTGGTAAACACCATTTTTTGTTGCTATCAAAAACTATAATTACTAGAACTATTGAAATGTTATATTGATTTAGTGCAATTTTTTGTGCAGCATTTGTTGATACAGTGCTACAGGTTTCCAATATGTCTAGCCTTATGTCTGACACATTTTTATACAATTTTTGGCATGTCTGAGGTACCAACTATTGATTTCATTGACTTGTTATGTTGTTCATGGGAGACAACTCTACATTCATGTTTCTTGTAAGCTAACAGCAGTTACTTCCCTTTTGTATATATTCATAATGCTTCATTTTTGTTTGATCTTTATGCTCTGGCAATTTATTTGTTATAATTGACATGAATATCCATTTCATGCCTAGATATTTTTTATTATTAATAGTGATCTATACAGTGATTCATACATTTTGATAATAAAATGACCAAATTGTTGCTTAATTTTGTCAGTATAAGGAGGCAATGAGGTTCCTTGTGAAAGGATAAACAGATATTGATGAAAAAATAGTCCAGGAAAGTGGGTTTGAGGACCTGATTGCAGTAAGTTACTGTAAAACTAGTGTTCACAATGGTGTCAAAATTCTAAAAGTTTCTAAATTCTAAAGTTTTAAAGGTACTCATTCACAGATTTCAACTTAACCACAACTTCGTATGTCTCGGTATAGACAATGTTAAGAGCATTTTAGTGACTTTTATTGTATATTTCTTACAATCTATAGGTCAGTTTGTCCTGACATATAAAAAATAATTTCTGACACTTTTTTGAAAATACATGTATAGAAAAATCTTAACCAATTCTGTGAACTAGTACCTTTAAAATGTATTCACTACATTTTATTCATTGAAGAGTTAGATGACAGGGAAAACAGTATGAAGATACTTTGTTACAAATATAAACATATCACATGTTTACCTTACATGCTAGAAACTGTACAAACAACTTCTTGGCAACAGTTTTAAAATGTTTTGAAGTAAATATAGTGCCAGGTTTTTATACAAGTATCATTTACTTTAGAATTAATCTAATAGTTTAAAACTTGGTAAAAGTTTCTACATAGTATTGCATTTGTTATCATTAGAGCATCTATCTATATAATCATCGAAATAGGTTTTTTTATACAACATAGAAAACTAGAGATTATTCACTTCATTGATGTTTTGAGAGAATTTATTTTATAAGAGATATCTTTCATTCCCTCATATTTTTAGGAGATTTTATGTTGAAGTTGAAATTTATTTGTTTTCTTGTTGTTGATCATTTTTGTTTGTCTTAGAATGTATTAAGGGCTCAGGGGGTTTGAGTTTATGTGACCTTGCATTCTTTTTAGCTTGTCAGTCAAATAAGGTTTTTTTCACTGTCTAACTATATATATATGCATTCATTAACAATAATTTAAAACCGATGTTTGGTGAACCAATTTGATCATGGAAAATCTTCTGATGTTTCCCTTTTTATAACAAATGCATCCATTGGATCCCAAACATTTATGTATCATCAACTAGTAGCTGAGATTTATGGTGATTGTTAAGAAGTTCATTCTTTCTGAAATAATGCACCATACTACCCCAAAATATGTATATTTCATCTAGTAACTCTTAACAAAATTTTCATAGAATCATACCCATACTGAGTAGGGTTTTTAATAAACCTCATGCTGCACATGGGTCACCATTTCCCTATGAATTTTGAAGAAACAGCCTTGAGAGCCTTGTGTCTGATTTGCTTTGAGCTTCAGATAAAACCATCTTCTGATGTACTGCACCACTGGATAGATCAGCATCTATGATATCATGTAGAAGTTATATATCATACAAATATTAATGCTATCTCACTAGGAGATGAATTATGTCATCATGTTTTCACTGAAAGGTCTGATGTGCGGTGCATTCTAGAAATAATGTATACATTTATTCTCATTTATTCTGATTGTATATTTTGGAATCCATTCATAAATGAAAGTATCTTTCCCTATAATCGTGTATTTTTTGGCACGTTTGAAGTTATGTAAAATATATATAAGATGGTGAGATGATATGAAATGAATTCTTACATTAACACTTTTCTCAATATCTGTTACAATTTTTTTTTTTGATGTAGGTAGACTGAGATTGGTATATTTCATGGGTTTAGTGCAGAACAGTCGTAACTCATTCTTTTCTTATATTGAGTTATGACTGTCTTGCGCTTAATCCGTGATTTGTATGTTGCTTGATGTTTACATTATGTATTGTGTTTGTTGTTTTCATGCTACAATGTTCGGTCTTTTAGCAAAGTTAATTGTGCATCTGACTATCAATTTTAGGATGTTAGCTCAATTGTTGGATTAACTATTGCTTCTATTGAGTTTCAGTCATAAAATCTTCTCTTTATGACCATCCTCTATCCTGTATCTGAAGTTTATTGCAAATCAGACTAGACATGGTTCTTAAAAGGTTGATGGTTCAAGTCCTAAGAAGTTTGCTGGTTTGAGCCTCACCTGGGTTGTATATATCCTTCTTTGAAAATCTGACAGTATGTTTTCAGTTTTCCTCCTTTATTAAGGTATTTGGAGAGCTTGTCAGCCTTGTGGAAAGGGTAGGTGAGCACTGTTTATAAATATTTTTTAATATCAAGGAAAACTAGGTTAAATGAACTGGTCACCAAAAATGACCATAATTTGTGTTGATGGGGCATGAGACCCAAAGACACAAAAAACCATAAAAGATCCATTCTAACAAAAAACTTCTATAAAAGAGATCCACTCTAACAAAAACATAAGTGATCCATTCTAAAAATATACATGAGTAATTGGCTCCAAAAACATGTACAGGAGAAGACATAAACTTATAATCTAACTTTTGTTTCCCAGAATTCCTAGTATATTTTCTGTTAGTTCCATAGAATATAAAGTTCTGTTTCAATGATAGTTCCAGTTGATTTAGAGTTAGATACTTTTTTTATCACAAGTCAAGCTCTAATGATAGTTGGGTAGAAAACTGGTAAAATACTCTGTATTCACAAGTCACATTGGTACTTTACCCTAACATTATACTTAGACTTTTTGTTAAATCTTTATATCACAGTAAAACCTCAATAATGAGTACCCCTTATATACTCCTCCCAAAAAATGCCCATAATTCTCTTTCCTATGTTATGCCTCAGTCCCATAAAATCGTGGCTTGTTACCGACCCGTACGTGCAGACAGTCGTAGGCCGTGGGAAGCCTTGCATATCAAGGTGACGGTATGCACATGGTACAAAACAACACACCCGTACGGAGCCGTACTGGAAGATATGCAAGTTTAATCCATACTCGGCCATGATTTTGTTCACGATTTGACTTTGAGACTGATACGTGTATCCTGGGCTCATCCCAGGGACCCTGGTAAAAGTGTAACAGTCCCTACGGGTACGCAAAAGTTTGTATGGGTCCTTGTGGAGCTTGGTCGCACAGCGCCAGTACGGTGCCCTCACGGCTATTTTTATGTTCATGGGACTGTAGCTTTAGATGATCTTATTAGATTGGATATGACCATGGGTCACTACAGTGAGATACTAGTTTAGGCTTCCTTTTTAACATACTTGCTGTTAGACTTTAGGTTTTACTCTGACCCATCAAGATGCAGCAGCTTATTTTTCTTTAACAAGAATTAAATAGGAAAAGAAAAGCAGTTTATATTAAAATAATGTTAAAAACAACAACAACATCAACAACAACTGATGGACTGACCGACAACAACAATAATGATAATAATAATGACTTCATTAGTAATAAATATAATTAATAAAAACAACACGGGCAAAGCCAAATATTCCTATGATGCTTTAAAAAATAAAAATAATAATTAGAATAAGAAACCAAAATACTATTCTTCCTCTTGACTTCATGTTTTTGTTTTTCACTAGCTCTTGTACTCTAAAATGCATTTTCTCCATTTGATATTTCATTACATGCATTCAAATTTTCAGTCTTAAAAAAAAATCAAGACTGCTTCATATACATATTATTATAATGTATAAATGTAGGTCCATGGTGACTTGTAGGGTATGTTTGACTGTATGATACATAACACTCAAGTCAGAACATTTGAGTGATGTATATACCAGATTTATGTTGTTGTTTTTTCTTGGAATCTAAATATAAACCCTGGTGAATCCAATGAGTTATAAATGGTTTTACTATAAACCTTTGTATACTTGGCTGACATCTACAACAAAAAAACATCAAGTCTAGTTTTAGTTTATAGTTACTATTTTATACTGAGGAATTTATTGTAACTTTCATTTTTTACTGAAATTTTGGGACTTACTGGGATAATTATTGTTTGTATGTTTTTTTGAAGTGAGGGATAGTTGCAGTGCTTGGTTTTTGTTTATAATCTAGATACACAATTATGATAATCATCACTCTAAGAAACTCAGATGTTGAGAATTTATTAAGGTCGATCTGGTGAAATTTTTTTATATCATATACATTATATAGGTCTAAGTGTGGAGTATTTTTCTACTAAAAGTTGTGTTGTGTTTTTTCTGCTATGTTGTTTTTTCGTTGCTGTATAAAAGTGTCTTTGTGTTAAGGTTTATAATAAATGTGCTGGCTGGCATATATTAAAACAAATTGGTAACATTCTGTATAATGGAACTTATGTCTTGTAAAAAGAACGCAGGTAAGATTTTTGATGTAAACTTCTGATAAATATTTTTAATATTCTGGGAAAAACATGTCTCGTATGCTTTATAGTTGCATGGATAAAAATGCCTAAGAATCAGCATTTTGTATCAGTATTAATGTACAAGATGATATTCTTAAATCAAAGAATGTAATGATGCTTGGATCACTTTGATGTGCAGTGTTGATAATTTCAGTGGGAATGTTTATTTACAATCTTGGTAGGTTTTCAATTGATTGGTAACCCTCTCTTTATTACGTCAGCTGTCATTTTGGCTTCTACAAATTTGTTGAACAATTAGCCCTTCTTTTCTTGATACTGTGCTTTGATTATATTAACTTTCTCATTTGAAATCTTAGGAACTTATTAAAAGTCTTGATTTTCTTGTCTGAAACCATATAGCCTTCTATGTCTTCAGTCAAAATTTAGCTTTGCTATTAATCACAATAGTAATGTTATGTAATGTAATGTGCTAGGCTAAACGATGTGTTTTAACACTTTTTTAGTCATAATGCGAAGGTCAGTCGTCCTACTCAGGTCCATGTAATAGTAGGTCAACAGAGCACAGTTTGAGCACATAGTGTTATATACAGACTTGTGTGTGTAGGACTAGGAAAGTCATAAGAATCCAATGTCTAATCTGTATAATATATTCTGCTCATTATAATTGTTTCAAGAATTTGCATGCAGCATAATCTCACTCTCATTTACTATGCATGTATGCATGATGTCAGTGTCAAGTCTTTGATGTAGGTTGTTAAGTTTTTTTTACAAAATTCTTATAAGAGATAAATATGAAAGGGGGGGATAATACTAATTGCTGAATTATTGTGTACAGTTAACATTAGCAACATCAAATGATTTCTGACAATTTTTGACCTCCCAATTGCTTAATTTAAGAAGAAAAAAATGTGTTTAGACCATTCTACTATTAAGACCATTTGCTTTTGATTATCTAATAATAGTAATATAATAGTGGAACTTTACTATAGTTTATGTAGTTCCATATTGTACAATGTATTACATATATAATTTTATGTATTTCAGATGAGTGTGTCAGTGAAGGAAACATTATACAACAGCCACTGCCACCACCACCACCTTCGTATCAACATGTTGTTAACAACATAGCTGATCAACAGGTAAATTTGACATTTTATCAATCTTAGTCTATACTGTAGAAGTTAAAAAGCTCACTGAAATATTTGTGACAAAAAGTTTGGGATAAGTGGATGCTCAGCCCATCAGAATTTGACATTAAATGTGTCAAAGTTGTGTCTAAATAGTTGTTTAGGGGCTTTTTATGTAGATAAATGTAAGAAATAGATTGGTGCAATGTACTTATAATTTGACCCATCTGTGTAGTTGTAGATGCCAAGTTAAAGCTTCAAACTCATTTATTTTTTTTAAAGTTATGGAATTCATCTTCTGTTCAAATTTTTGGGTTTTCCCTGCAGTACAAAATTATACTATTCTTGCAGACTCCCATTTAAAACTGAGTGTCCAATTTACACAATGACAGGAATATTTCTTGTCCAAGGTTATCAACTAAACTCATTGTTACATTGCAACAAATAACATTCTTAATGATGACTTCCATTATTTATCTAATTTAACGCAACAAAGCTTACAGAAAAAATCCTTGCAAAATCTTGGATGTCAACCCACCACTTCTTGTATTGTACTGTTTTACATTTCTGTTGGAACCATTTTAAAACAATCAGTAAGAGGTATTACAAAAAAAATGCTTGTTTCATTTATTTCTGAACAAAAATCAAAGAAATAATATGGTCACTTTTTTAATGTGATGAATTTGCAAGGAAATTGAACATAGTGTGTTTGCACTGGTTCTTGCTTCATTATTTCAAATTAGACAAAACCACCATTGGTTTTGTTGTTAAAACACTATTTGTACTGGTTCTTGATTTATTACTTTAAATTGGACAAAACTAGCATTGGCTTTGTTGTTAAACACTATTTGCACTGGTTCTTGATTTATTATTTTGAACTGACTGAGGAAAGTTGATTTGTTGTGAAACCTAATACAATGAACAACAATTTTCATCAGTTTGATGTTACTCATTGACTTAAAGACTTCTAAAATCTATTTTTAGATACTATTCCAATTGTCTGACACATTTTGTCTTTCAAAAACGTCTAAGCTATTGTGTCAAACTGCTCCACTCAAAATGTGCTATGTTTTGGTACTTATAATGGTTTATTTTGTTTTAACAATTTCAATATCTATGCTAGTATAGCTTGTTAAAATTGACCTGGGACCATTTGCATAATTATTCTTTATCACTTAAAAGTTATGTATTTACCAAAGCCTGTAATATATTTATTTGTCTCAGGTCAAATTGCACAAACTATATGTTTTCAATTCATTTTTATTTAAAGACTAAATAAGGCAACTTACCAATTTCACAATGGCTGCAATGACCAGATTCCCTGTAAATTGTATATAAACCAAATAACAAAGGTTTTGATAAACCTCAAAAGTGAGTTTAAGAAAACTTGTACTATACTCACAGTCATTACCATAACCCACTAGTCTGAAGCCCAAGACTTAGTGAGTATGATTTGAGCTTGTGAAAAATACTTATTGTTAATTTGCTAACCACTATTAAAACTGCAAATGGAACTAAGTGCTTATCAAAAAATTTAAGCGGCCACTGTAGTGACTTGTTCAGAATTAACAGAAAACACAAGTCTATACTGTTCTATTAATGCTTTGCTTTTGACAGTGTACATGTAATATTGATCATGAAGAGCACTTCTCAGAAAACAAAGTGTTTATAAGATGCTGGTTAACTTAATTAGTTGATAATCAGCCAGCCTGTCAGTTTAAGACTTCTAAAGTCTCCCAATATTGACTGTATATAGTTACTTTTCTGGGACAATACTTTTGTTATTGGAAAGGATTGCGGTGACTGTTCTCTGATACTCTGATATTTCTATTGTTTTGTAAAGTGCCTCCTAATACTTCTGTTGAATTGAACTAAGAGAATGGTAGATTCAGAGCTTCAATTATTTCTCTATATCTGATGGTATACATGGCCCTCCATAAGTTCTTGGACAAAAAAACAATTATGAAAAACTGATTATAAATACTGCTTGTAATTTTAATGTTCATGTAACATAATTTGATTGTTAGGTACGTTGATAAACTCATTGATGCTCAGGTTTTCCAATTTGCTCTGATGACTTGCTTTCATGGATAAATGTAAATTGATATTCTTTAATTTTGCTGTAGGCTTGGTTGACACTGTTAAATTTGAAAGAATTGTTAATCCTTCAAGTAATATTGTACTATAATTTTTTATTATTTCGATAATATTTTGGATAACGACTACACAATTCTAATTAACCATATGATGGGAATATATAATTGAACTACTAATTACTGTAATTACATAGATTTAATTGATTGGCGTAGCAATGCCCACATGTTATATAAGCGCTTCTTTTATGCAATTGCCGCCTGGGGCGTGGCCTGACATTTACTCTTTTTCCGGCGATAAACCAAACAAAGTCACAAAATAATTCATTGTATTTTTTAATGAAAATAATTATAAAAAAAAAGTAATTGCATTTTATAGTCTAAGTTTCATGCTTATGCACGTTCACAGACTTTACAGCTATTACCCCTGGTCACTGGGCTACTGGTATCTATCAATCTCCCTGGGGAGTCTTTTTACTCCGCTTATTAGTGCAGCCCACAACGGAATTATACCACCCTCGCAGGTACCCATTTAAACCTGGGTGAAGTGAAGCAATCGCAGGTAAATTTCTTGCTCAAGGAAATTAGCAATGCCCCTTGTGAGATTCGAACCCAGGACCTCTTGATCCCTAAGCGCGCGTCCTACCACTGGACCTCTGCTCCTACTAGTTTTTACTCCTACTTAATTGTTATTATTAAGACCATTTGGTGTCAATGTTTTTAATGTTTGAATTTAAAGTCATTCTGATACAAGGCTGTCTAGATTGTGGTCAAGATTGTGGTTAACAATTATATCTTTTGGTTAAAATGTAAAATCTAATCATTTACAATTACTATAACTTGAACCAAATCATGCTGCTTGTAACTGAAGAAATGTTTACCTCCATTGCACTAAACATTGTCTGTGAGTGTCTGAGTTTAAAACTTTTTCTGAAAATATTTATTTAACACGTAAATCAAGGAATTTTTATATATCTTATTCTGCTGATTGCATGCTTATATTTTTTCTCCTATTTACGCCTGATTTGTTCCAGAGATTATCAGTTTCATGAAATTTTGGCACTTTACTAGAAAAGAAGGTCAATAAGTCATCAGTTTCCTGGTTTTGTTTAAAGCCAGAAATTAATTACTTTGATTTTGTTTTTTATTGATGTAATTAGTGTGTATAATTTGCCAGATGGTATAGTTGAAAGATGAGAAACAAGTCTTGTGTCAGTATTTAGTATAGTAGTGGCACACTGTGACTCATCTCTAAATGTTACTGCTTGTATATGGCACTCTCCTATCTTTGTGGAAGCGCAGAAATTTTGATATACTTCAATAAAACTTCAGGAATTTCAGATAATGTGAAACGTTTTTATAGATTTAGTGTCAGTTCTGGTGTGTGTTTTTTGATATATTTCACACTTAACAAAACTTAACCTTGGCCAAGAATGTTCTTTTTTGTGAGATGTTTTGTTTTTAGAATATTATGTTTTTAGCTATTAAACCAATTGAATAAAACTGATAT
Source organism: Mactra quadrangularis (assembly GCA_025267735.1). Taxonomy (NCBI): domain Eukaryota; kingdom Metazoa; phylum Mollusca; class Bivalvia; order Venerida; family Mactridae; genus Mactra; species Mactra quadrangularis. Next base: position 8,679,727 of record CM046303.1, on the reverse strand, counting down.
GTTCATGATTATACTGGGTCAACATTAAAAGTTATCCTGTTGCCCCTGATGACCTATATTAAGGTTCGGACAACTTGTTACTGCTAGTCAAAATTGGATTTGGGCAAGTGAAATATATAAAAAGGTTGTTCAACCAGACCACCGACTTTAAGAATTAATGTTGCACCCTGTTTATATATTCTGGCCAGTTGATAATTTGTCCCCAACTATAAAACATAACAAATTGGGCTCATCACTGGTTAAACAGTTTAGGTCCAGAAATATCAGCCTGTACAGGAATGATGTATGAATAAAACATTATTGAAATGCTACATTTAGCACCTACATTACTATTTTTTGGTAACAAAAAGTTTTTACTTTGAAGGACCAGCTCTGTTCTTTCTAATGTCTTATCTGAGATTCTCCATCAGAAACTATTAATATATAATTATCTGCCCTTTTCAACTCTTTGTGTGAAGTAAATATTTTATTCTTTATCGCAGACTCTAGGCTAATTAAATTTATTATTTATGTCATTTTATGATTATATGATAATTAGTTAAAATTCTTGATGAAGAAGTCTATGATCTTAGGGGATATATGAATTCTAGATCATCAGGTTACTGTACCTTTAGGGAGTTGTAAAACTGTATTATTGTGGCCTTGGCGCAAAACGGTCATAACTCGCTCTTTTTTATATTGAGTTATGGCCGTTTTGCGCCAAGGCCACAATAATACAGTTTTACAACCGCCTGTGGTTTGTAGTCAGTATTCATATTCATAATATGGGTGTGGTAAGGTTGTACGTAGGATAGCATTGTTTTATGGTATTATTCTGTACTGTTGCTTTGTCAGAAATGCTCCATTGTTGCTGTAGTAGTTGTTTATAATTTCTTAACAGCAGGTCCGTTTGCTCCTAAGGATGCATAATGTGCGAACTCCTACCAGAGCTGATCTTCATACTTGTAATTAGCTACAGAAAGAGGTTCCATTTGAAGAACCTTCAACCTCTGCTGGTCTTAAACTTTGTTCAGTATCCAGACAATGTTGCCCTCTTTTTCTCAACTGAGCTTGGGACCGGCTACAGCTAGATGATGAATGCTCCATTGTATGTTTACAAACTCAAGTCAGCTTAGTTGATAGCATGTCTGATTACAAATCCATGGATAATGGAGTTCCATTTCTTGGGGGGTACCATGTGCCTTAGTGAACTTGAATTTGGGTCATGACTCATTCCTACAGCCATTCTCTGGCATATTTTAGTTTCTAGTAAAGCAGTTATTTATTAATATTTGATCCAGACATCTTGGCTTCTCCTAGGGAACATGAGATGATTCAATGTCAGGTGCCTTAACCCCTGCACCATTAAACCCCCTCCAAAAACCACCTCTAAGTTATGGGATTATTATGAAATAATCTACCATAAAGCTCATGAGATAATGTAGCAATGTGAAAACATGAGATAAATATATATCCTTGAAACAATTGAAATGTTTTTTTATCAGTTTTCTAAGTCTGGGTGGAGTTATATTTTCAAGTGTATCTCCTGCCACTTGGGATGATACTGTTACTCATAAGATATTTTTACATAAAATTTGTTATCATTATTATAATTATATCACAAAATGTCTGGTTACGGCCCACTTAGTCTATGTGGTGTTTTTGAATGAAATTTGGGAACTCCTTTAGAAAAACATCTTAATTGGGTAATTGTGCTTATTTATTTAAATGATAAGAAGAGAATTATAATGCAGTGTCAGTAAATGTCAAAATTTGTTACATTCCCATCCTGAAATTAATTGGTTCGAAAACTGTTGAAAGGCTTTGTGGCAGAATAGGGCAATTAGTTTCTAGACTAATCAAATATTACCCTGTCGAGAATTTGATGAATAGTTCATGAATTGTGCATGAACTCGGTTCATGAACAGTTCATGAATTGTGCATGAACAACAATTTGGACAAATTTGTTCATGAACGGTTCATGAACCTTGTTCATGAACCTTGTTCATGAACCTTGTTCATGAACTATTTTGTCCAAATTGTTGTTCATGAACTGGAGTGTTCATGAACTATGGGCAAATTGTTGTTCATGAACTATTCATGAACCAAAGCTAACTAAATGAATCATATACAAATCAATAAGCTTGAATTACCAGTTACATTAGTTTATTATACTTGGACCATCTCTGGTGCATAAAATACAAAACCACTATACATTTTACTTAATGAATTCAATAATTCAACATATTACTATTAGAGACATTGAAACTTGAAAAGAAATTAACTACTGATTATCAGTAGTTAATTTCTTTTCAAGTTTCAATGTCTCTATGAAGATCAATCCCTAAAAAGTTCCAACAATCTGGTCAATGAGCAATCTCTCATGCTGATTTGTTGATCCTTACAGTGCTCTCAATCTCTGTTAATGTCTCTGGTTTCACAAGATTTTTGTAAAATTTTGTGAAGTCTTATGTAATTATAGACAAAATCCAATTTTTAAAAAGGAACTATTTTTTGTGAAACTTTTCCTATTCCGAGTAACTTGGCTTGTATACTCATCCACTAAAAAATGTCAACATTAGATGCTATTGCTAAAAATTATGACAAAAATATTGTTATAAAGGACTGTCAAAGTCAAGCTTTGAACATCAACAAGACAAGAAAGGTGATCTGTTAGTTTGTTTGCCAGTTGGGTATGGAAAGAATTAAAAATTGTCACATGATTGTTTTAAACAATCATGTGTTTGGAACTACTTTAAAGACGTTAACAGAGATTGAGAACATTGTAAGGAACAACAACTCTGTATGAGTGATTGGTCTATGAGAGGTCATAATACACAATTTCACAAGAAAATACTGATGCAAAGTATAAAAAAACACTAACAGTTAATAACATGAAAGTACTCCTTAATATATATACATAGATTTTTTATTAAAACCACGCCTTTCACAATGTCATGAATGTCTTCCGTTGGTTTGGGATGAAAATCAAGGTTTGGATGTCAGTGTTCAATGGCGACCCCATGGTCATCTGAGAAGTGTGCTTGGCAGTACCAGCCGAGAAGTTCTACAGGCACAGACATATTTAAAACACCTTCCACATAAAAGCGCAGTCTTCTTCTGCAGCTGTGACTTTTCTATACTTACAGTATCTGAAAGCAAAAATCAAAAGGATCATAGAGATTAAGATATGTGAAAATAAAGAAAATCTTTTAAGAAAAAAACCAAAATAATCATCAAAAGTAACAATAATGCGATCAGTTTACTTATAAATGCATTTAATTTGCATGAGATAGAGTTCTTTTATGTAAAACAACATTGTTCGAGCTATTTTGATGTTATGCCATGCATTTTTGTTCATTTCTTAACTGAAAGAAGAGACTCAAATGTTATTCATTTTCGTATAGCTTTGCATAGAAATCATTGTTTTAATATTTTGTCACCAAAAATCTTTTTAGAAGGTTTCTGGACTATGAATACATTAGCATGGTATTTTAAGAAAATATGAGGCTAGATCCAAGCTGTGTAGCTTTTTTTCAAAGACACAACCTTAAAATAAACTTACATTATCTCTAGGATAGCCATGCTCCCAAAAAATACAACACATCTTCTCACAATCATATAATTAATTGTAGCAAACTAACATGTGAATCTGCATAAATATGTTGAAGTAACCAGTCTTTATTGGTAGTATGTTTGTGGTAAAAACCTGAAAATATTTACACAATGCAGTTAAATCAAAAATGGATGATACAAAAGTTCAAAGTTGGATTAACATTACCACAATATCAAACAATTGAACGATTTTTATGTAATTAATTTTAAGTAAATTTCTAGGGGCGAAAATTATTGAGTACGAACTAGACCAGGGACGAATCTTGAGCAAAATTTTTCAATGAATACCTGTCAAGTCTTTTGACAAAAGATTGACAAAGCTACGACGCATGAATGAACAAATATATGAAGCTTGGAGTATAAATTGCGTAAAATATGCATATAAATGGTTTGAATTTAAAGGAAAATGCTTTAATAACAATTGTTTACAAATAGCGATGTCGCGAAAATACGTTACGTTGTAAATTTCACAACAATGAACATACTTTATGACACAGACGCAGGTTAACTATCAAAATTTCAATAACATCGATTTAGTTTTTATTGTATATGTATAATTCTCCTAAAAGTACTTACATATTTCAGAATGATTTGCAAAAATATCTGCCGTCAAACAACATGGGCGTTGCGCGCGAATAACGTTTACCGGTGCGTTGGTAAAATCTGCTACATTGTAACGTGACACTCGCTTATTCCTGCAGCGCTTATTTCCCTTTATCGAATCAATAGGTACCAAAGCGTAACGTCGTCACTGTGAGGAATTCGCTTCGTCAAATACGAAGTCAATAATCACAAGTAAGGTCAAATTATTTGCTGTGTGTATGTATGTCAATTTGTAGAATTATGAAGAAGTCAACTCCATTTATGGTCAATCATGATTGACCATGGTCCAATGTTACTGACCATGAACAAATGGGTTATATATATTTTTATGAATAAAATAATAAGATAATACATGTACAGTACCCAGAGAGATCTAAATGATTTTTTTTTACTTTCTGAACTTAATTTCTGAAGAATAATTTTTGCTGATTCAAGGTTCATGAACTATTGTTGATGAACAGTTCATGAACTCTCTGGTCGAATACTAAGTTGATGAATTGTTGATGAACAGTTCATGAACAACAGGTTCATGAACTTATTGATGAACTAAAATGATGAACTTTTGAAGAACAATTCATGAAGTTCATGAATAGTTCATGAACGTTCATCAAAATTCATCAGTTCACGAACTTAATCTCGACAGGGTACAGTCATCGCCTTTAACCCACTTCAAGCCTTGCACTAGTATAACTGATTTGGGCTAATGAAAATTACGCCCTTCATATTGCCATGTTGTTTAGAAATTCATTCTTCACTTTATATATCATTTTATTAAAAATCTATTAATGCTGAAGATTAAGCTTTAAAGTGTTGACTGAAATCAGTTTATGAAATAAGTGGGTGTCTGGTTGCCCGGGACAACCACTTTTTAGTTCCAGCAACCAACTATTTCTTTTCTTGGTCAAGCAAATTCTGCATATGAAATATAGTGCTTGCTCTTATAATGATTTGATCAGACAACCACTTTACTATCCTAATTTCATAGACTGGAAAATAATAAATTTGATACAGTTTTAAGGGGTTTGAGGTCTTTGAGTGGACACACATGTTAAAATGGATCATACTCTTAATGACTTTTATTTAATTGGGTCCTTAATGGTCAGGCAGACTGTCATCAACTGTCAGAATGTTCTATCTACCTATGATAATGATAATCAGGTGTCAAATGGTTGGAAACTTTCTATTTGAATGATTTACCACAACCCTAATTCCACATGGTGCACTTTCCCTTTCTGTGTGTCAAAAATTCAATAGTGATGACTTTAAAGTTAATGACGTTTAGATAAGTACCTCATGCCTGCAGGATGTTATACCTCAGATTTGCCTTCTTTATGCTGCTCATCAAACAGAAAGTGAGACTTTTCAGAGAGATTGACAAATAGACACCACTATCTAAATGACCTTGTCAACAGTCAACCTCAAACCCCCCCCCTCCCCTAAAAAAAATGCTACCACCAACATGTTCATGTCATGGGCTTAGCTTAAAACGATTGTTACTCAAATTGTGAGTGAGTTATGACCGATTTGTGCTAAGCCTGCGATATATAACCTACAATGTATAATCCGTATAATTGTGTGAGAATGGTACAGACTTTTCATGACCTATACCATACAGGTGTCAGTATGGATTTATTTATACGACTTTCAATAAATATATTTGGTTGTTTATGCCAGAGCTTGTTATAAATCAAGTAAAAGATAATTATAGTTGGACAGTATACTTGGAAAGTTAACATTTCCTAACCTACCTGTTATAGTAGACAGTGCTGTAGCCAGTGATGAAAAAAAAGACAAGATGGAAGGCAATTATTTGAGCAGAGTGGAGGAGGTGGTTATCTCTGAGTTTACCTACATTAGTTTCAGTTTTATACCATAGCATATCCCATAGTGCATCAGTGTAGTTAGTGGTTATCTCTTATTTTGAAATATATTATTGAAATAATTTCCTTAAATTCACATCAATGCATGTCCTATGGTGCATTTGCATTCAGGGTATGGTCAATCTTTGTTTTTGATTTATATTATTTTCATTAGTAGTCCAAATTGACCATGAAGCATGTCCCATGGTGCATCAACAATGTTGATTTTGTTGATTTCTGATTTGCTTCATTTTATTTACAAGAGTGGCAAAAATTACAATGTAATAATCTGTGAGGGATGTCCCAAGTGGTACGCCACTGTTAGCACTGTGATTTCTTTACTATTATGTTTAGATTTTTCTCTCATTCTTATAATCTACCACCTGTTTATTTTATACAACAGATGCTATTTCAAACTTGTATATACTGTCTGTAAATGAATTTGTGATAGAGTTTGTATGGCTGGTTTGTTAATTGTCTACAAGGTTTTAACATCCATCTTGTTTTGTTGAGGACTTTAAATTGTTGTATGTTTTGTATGTATCTGGGTTTGTGACCTACTGATGATGGTGACCTTGAGTTCCATTATAAAGACTTCATGGAGTTTTAGTGAAAACATCCATGTTTATGGTACAAAACATCTCTAAATATCTCAGACCCAAACTGTGGAATGTCTTACTCACTTCCCTCCGCCAAAACATCCTGTTGGCCCTTTAAATAATGGTCCTTTATTATAAATCCTCTTTACAGGCCACTTTACAGGTAAAGTAGGTCATTTGTAAAAAGGTTTTGTGCCTGTCTGGATTCAGAGTAATCTATAATCACCAGTTACAGACCTTAAAGAAGAAAAAAGAAACAGTTATTTCATGCACTATTCATTCAGCAGATTGGATTTGTTTTCTATGATTTGTCTGGAAAAAGAAATTGGTTATTATATGTAAAAACATTTGTTTGTTTACCTTCAGTAGATCACATGACTATTAATTAATTACCCAGTATTCATCAAATTTTTCTTTATCCATTTAAACACATCAGTACAACTCTGTCAGTAGCATGTCTGATAACAAATTTATTTTTTGACACCCCCTCAATGGACCTACCTACCTTCATTGAAATTGGTTGAAGTACTTGCTGTTTTCCTGTCTACTGTTGTATCATGTTTTGCACTTGTTATCATTATCAATTGGCAACTTTAAGTGCCAGGTTAACCAGGGTAAAACTTGGTCCAGAGGTCAAGGCCAGGTGTCAGAGAAACTTGAGTAGGATGACTGACCTCTGTAATATGACTGAAGGAATTCTGAAATCAGGGGCTTTAAGCATCATTATGGCATTAAAGCACTTTACATTACATTACATTACTTTGACTGCTGGCCAACAACCTGTTGAAGTGCAATAGTCACCTCTTACCCACTTCTCTGTCTGTAAGTGTTTAATAGTCTTTGTTTTATAGTACAATATCAAATACTTTAAATCATAGTGCAAGTATTGATTCACTGAGACACTTGTCTGTTTCTTCCATAGAAATGATTGTTCTATATAGGACAATTTTCATGAATCAAAATATGCATTTATACCACTATAATCATGTAGGATGTCTCTTATACTGAACATTCTGTGTGTGGTATTCTCTCTTAAAAGTTTTATGTATGTTCCATTAGAACTGAAAGTACAAAATGTATATGAGACATTAAAAATAATATGTAACCTAGATAAGCAGTTAAAGGTCTTGGAAAACAGGATCATTAAACTTTAATGGCTTATACTTCATATTCATTGAAGGCATTTTAGTACTTAGTGTACAACTATAAGACATTGACTTTTAAAATGTATGGTTGGTTAAAAATGTTATGTAAACTAGAAAAGCTGTTAAAGGTCTTGGAAAACAGGAGCATTAAACTTTGATGGCTATACTTAAAATTCATTCAAAGCATTTTTGTACTAAGTGGAATTCTGAAATTTTCTATTGATATTTTGAACTCAGAAGAAAATCTTAAAAGGTTGATATTCTTTCAGAATTTTAAATGTTTCGCTTCCAGTTATTTTTGTTATCATAATAGTAATCATATAGAGATATCCCACTGTTTGTTTTATGATTAGTTTTCTGTATCAAAATACCTTCCATTGATTGTTACCATAGTGACCAAAATTATAAACAAATCAATTGTAGGAAGACATACAAGCTAAATCTCAAAGTGTAGATAGTTTATAATAGAAAATTTATTGCTTCAGAAATAGTTCTTCTCAACAGGGTTATAATGACTTTCCTGAAGAATTGTGTAGTGTGTTTCAGGTTGTTGTTTTTTCAAGAAAATAGGGCTTGTTATGTATCTTTTTTGCAGTCAACACATTAACACTCTACAGTATAGCCCAAAACCAGTTGCTGTAACTTATATTAACCAAGTAAAAAGGGTTTTTGATAAGCTTCATTAGATCCATTGAAAATCATTACCTTCTTGACCTACTAACCTGATACTCGGGACTGGTGAAACTTAATTGAGTAGTGTTCAGGATTAATGCTGATGGGAAGGATTTTTGGGACCTTTGTCTTTGAAAGTGTTCTTTGAGTATATACAATTTTTTAATTGAAAAAAGCTGTATTTTGGTAATTAGAACTAAAAAATTCAACAAAATTAAAAAAGACTTCTTCCAAAGTGATTGGGGTTTTTTTGTATTGAAGGAAGTTGTGAACTAAATGTAAAACTTAGTAAGACAAATCTGATAAAGGAACATGAATAACCTTATCATAGATATTTAGTATATTACCTATTACCCATAATGTTTTAAATTTATTGTATATATTTAAGAATATAAATGGTAGAATGATAGTGAATCATATAGGTATACACTGACATGCAATAATGTTACAATGTGCTGCAACAAAAACATCATCCAAATTGTGAACACCCTTGATAATTTAGATACCAGTTGGGGATTATGTAATAATATTCCCAACAATAACACGTTCGATCATATTATATTTATTTATCCATCCGACGTTTCCGCTCTGTGCATTTTCAAGGTCAATAAATAGTAAACAAATCAACGGACGTGACGTTGTAATTATACAACCAACGTCATGGCCATGTTAGTGGGAAAAAAAAACGAGCAATTACGAACAATTCTAATACATGACAAACAAATCATCAAAAACATGGAAACGACACAATAGATATTGGATTATTAAATATGAATATTCCCTATAGGGTTAAATTATATATTTTTATATATATATATATTATTTTTTTTATACCAGTTGAGGGAAATAAACTATGTAAGGTCATATTTGGGTGATGTTTTATTCTATTTTATGTATAAATATATATACACTGTGTATATCAACTCTAATGTATGAATGTATATGTATATTTCAGAATATGAATGGTCGTGTGATAGTGAATCATATAGGTGAACATTGTTATGTTGATAATATAGAACCAACGTACCAGAACTCTTGGGATATAAGATCATCTAGTCCTGCTGGTAGTAATAGAAATAGTGCAGCTAGTACTGATAGTGGGCGGGGTTTATCATCTAATTATCTAGATCCAAAGGTAAGATAGAATTTTGACTCATCTAGGTAAGTGTGGACTTGCACTTACTGTGCACAGTAACCCATGGGTTACTTTATAATGTGATCAATCACCACCATTCAACTCATTAGACACTCTTTCCTTGCTCCAATTAACTGGAATTATGTTAAAGGGTGAAAATTATTTCAGCTTTTAGCATTGTGTTCTTTTAAATACCTGTATTTGTGTGTGTTAGCTTGTTATTGTGGGATAAGTATGTCGTGGTGTTTGTTTTGCCATTAATAAGAAGTCTTTATAGGTAATCTGTTGCAGATAATGTCAGTCTGTTCATTCAAATATCTTTAATTTCAAATGTGCTGATCAAAATAATTTAATACTTCACCTGCTTTGTCATGTATGTTAACTTAGGTGGGTTATACTTAATTTGGGATAGTAAAATTTATAGTTGGTCATCTTATTGGTCAACTAACTTCAAAAGTTGTTGTCAAGCTCGGAAAAAATACAATTGCTCAATGTAAAGTGATGGACTATCCTCATGAAAAGTAACTGTAAGTAGAAGCTATGAGCAATATCAAAGCACCTGACTGCTTATAAGCTAGGTAAAATATGTAATGTGAAATCCTATAAAACGATGAAGTCTTTCTGCCATCAAAATAGCTGGTTGCTAGTTGCTACCTTCATGAAAATATGATATATAAAGGTAGAGTATCATGCAGGTCAAAACTTTGACTGACTAGAACAGCTGTATAAAATATCATGACTCACCAATTACATCTAGCTCTGTGTTTTGCATCTAATTTAATGTTCTGCAAGACTTAGTCATAAAATAAAAACCTGTGGGAAATATCACACTCTATTTAATTTTGGAACATTGTTATGAAGACAGTATCATTTGTTTTGTTGGTTTGTATTGTAAATGGTTTGTTGGCTACAATCATGAAGCATTTACTGGCTTTTTATGCCATAACTTGACCTCTTGGGAGTTATAACTATGCCTGTCTTATTTTAATAGAAATATCTGGATTGTATAAGATCTAATACAATATTTAGTATACTTTATTGATGGGCCAGTGCAAAAGTAGTCTTATTTATATGTAAATAAAGAAGGATGTAGAGTTGTTTTGCTCCGACCCTTTGATGCAATATTAAGATATTTGAATACTTTTGATGATATCGTTATGTATTAACAGAGACCAATATTTCTTACTTTATTTACATAGTTTTTGGCAAATATTAAGAACTGTATCTATAAGTATCCATACTGGTATAATATATTTTATGTTTTGGAGATCCGTTTTGTCAGTGTCTTACAGGCTCTTGTTTTATGATGGAATATTGCTGACTTGGCGCTTTTTTCGAATGATTATATTTTAGTGTATAATATATTTACTGTATAACTGTTATTGTTGTAATTTTGGCCCAGTCTATGTCTTATTGTTGGCTGCTTATCATTGTTGTTGTTTCAAGTTGAATTTTACCCTGCATGGGTCTGTTCACTTCATATAGACACAATGACATGTGTCACCCAAGCTGAACCTAATAAAAAATCTTTTTCTGCTGGTCTTATTAAGTGTTTTTAAGTGTCAAGGAATTTTTTGGCTCAAGATTTGTATTGACTTTTTTCGTTCCTGTATTGGATTGGTTCCTGTTTTTAAACTCTCTTTCCCTCTGGTGTCATGGTTGTGGTATTGAGTTCTGATGTAGACATTCTTAGCTGATATTTACACCAAGTTATCTCCCCTATTTACTTATTGTTTCTAAGTATAGCATGATAAAAATATTCTTAATTTGGTTAGTCTGAAGTAAAATGGAATGCTTGTGCTAGCAGAAACTATCAATTTTCTCTATAGATGTTCAATGTATATATATGTAATCAGTGTCATAACCAGGGACAAAATTAAACTGTGGCAGTTTTCTATGGAGGTAACATTTGGACTGTATCCTGATTATCTTTGAATTTACCCATCAGCGATTTCATAAGCAGCCCACGTTTTAACTCTATTGCAAACCCCACAATGCCTTTGAATGGCTTGGTGTGGTTAGGCAACTGGTAATGCTTCTGTATGGTATATTACACTACATGTTGTTGTAAATCCAATATATATAATTCACACACTCAGTATTCATTAATTATACCCCCGCTTCAAAGAAGAGGGGGGTATACTGTTTTACCCTTGTCCGTGCGTCCGTTACAAAATTTCCATCGCAGTTTTCTCAGCAACTATAACATGCAGCAGCCTAATACTTTGCATATTGCTTCATCCCATAGTCCCATGTGGTGTAAAGCGATTTCATGCTCCTTGCTCATCTACTTCCTGTTTGTCGCATATTTTTAGATTTTTGCGGGGGTATCACTAGTGAGCATTAGCTCACAGATTTACTTGTTTTTCCTTGATTCTTATTTGTATTTTAAAAACAAATTGTAATCTTTGAAACACACAAAAAACTTGATCTGTATTACATGTGAAATATGTCACAAAAAAGTGGGTTATATGTAACAGGAAAAAGGTGATCGTCACAGAAAAAATGTAAATGTCACAGGAAAGTATGGCATATGTCACAGGAAAGTGTGTCATGTGTCACAGGAAAATAAGTAATATGACACAAGAAAGTGGGTCATGTTACAGGAAAGTGTGTCATATGTCACAAGAATGTCTGTTATATGTCACAGGAAAGCTATCATATGTCACATAAAAAGTGTGTCATGTCACATAACAGTGTGTAATATGATGCTGGAAAATGTGTTATATGTCACATTAAAGTGTGTCATATGTCGCAGGAAAATGTGTTATATGTCACATTAATGTGTGTCATGTGTCACAGGAAAATGTGTTATGTGTCACATGAAAGTGTGTAATATGTCGCAGGAAATGTGTTATATGTTACATGAAAGTGTGTCATGTGTCACAGGAAAATGAGTAATATGACACAAGAAAGTGGGTCATGTTACAGGAAAGTGTGTCATATGTCAAAAGAATGTCTGTTATATGTCACAAGAAAGCTATCATATGTCGCAGAAAATGTGTTATATGTCACATGAAAGTGTGTCATGTCACATGAGAGTGTGTAATATGTCGCAGGAAAATGTGTTATATGTCACATGAATGTGTGTAATATGTGACAGGAAATTAAAATTGTTATTTATATTTCTAATAGTATTATATCAGATAATATTGATGTTTTATATCATAGTGTTATATAAAAGATGCCCTAACAAAACAGTAAACTATTGTATATTGGTATTGTTGATTGTCTTGGAATCCTCACAAGATTTAAGCTATTATTGACTATAGAAGCATTTCTGACTGCAGCTTCATACATTGTAGTGATATCTATACAGAAAACTGTAATACTAGGTAATAATAGACTGCAGTCTACATTTTGTAATAGACTACAAGTACATGGCGGATACATGGCGTTGTAGACCACTATAGTCTAAGAATGGATTATGATTTGTATGTTATATAATACTATTCATTGATTTGTTGAAATTTCTTTATAAGGAAGAGGTGTGTGTATTCTTTTTTTAGTATGGATTTTTATATATTTGTTTATGGTGATGTATTTTATTGTGATTGTGAAACATGCATAGTCTTCACAATATGAATTGACTGATTATTTGACCATTGAGTTTGTGTTTCCCATGGAATAAATTGGTCCCAATTTTCATTTACTGGTAGTTTAATCTACATTTTCATACTATATATGGATAAGTGGTTACAGAGTTCATGTTTTATCTTACATGTGTTTAAGTGTTAAAGTAAATAAAATAAGTAAAAAAAGTTGTTAAGTCTAATAAAATTTCTGTTCTGTTTCATGGACTTAAGTATCTGACATATGAAGTCTGAAAGTTGTCGTCTTGATGCATGCTAAATCTCATGTTGCAAACACCAGGTTTTACTGTGTGTAACGTACACCTTTTGAAAGTCATGATTCTTGTCAAGTGCATTTTAGGGAGTTCTCATTGAATTCATTATCTCTTCTAATTTAGTCTATCTCTCGGTCATGAACATTGTTTTCTGTGAAATTGTTGCATGTTTACATTGTTTTCGTAAGTTGCTCTAGTGTATAGGAGATTTTAATTTGGCATTTTACGTCAATGGAAACTTGTTTTGTTGACTTTAAGTTAAGCTTTTCTCAGACAATTTATGTTAGAACAGTGAAGTCTTAACTAGTGTTTATCTTTAGTTTATCAGGTACGTTTTATAGCCATGTGTTTTTACAATCTGTACATTGTATATTCATGTAACATGATAGAGACTATTATATAAAGTTATCTGGGTATCTCTGCGCAATTTTGTAGTTTTATGTACAGCTTCCCCCTCTCTCACACTCTCTATTTCTCTCTCTTCTCTAGTTCTCTTCGTTCAGCATACAAATGGTGCTTGTTAACATGCAAGCAATGCAAATCCATGATCCATCATTTTGTGGAAATATTTTTTTATCTAATTTGAATCAATTTAAATTTTATCCTCGGAGATTGACTACCGATATTGTAATTGTTTTGTTTTGGTGAGTTTTGTTGTTCTAACACAGATGGATGCTACATGGAAATCTTTAAAGGAAAATTGATTTCGCTTGGAAATTTAAAAATATCTCTAAGGACTGTGTTTTTATTCAATGTTGTTTTTATCGAATGAATAGTTTTGAATGAAGATTTATTCTAATTCTATGGTTTGTTTAAACATGGTGACAATGATTTAAAGACGGAGTATGGATTATTTGTTTCTTGCTGTACATTATTTGTGGACTTTAATATAAACTGTTGTTTGATATCATGAACTGTTCAAATATTTGTGTAAATGTCGAGGCTGTTAACTTAACATCTGTCTATAGGATATATCAGTACACATTGTACCATTTAAGGTAAGGGGACTTATCATTTTATTGCTATTAACGGATCAACTGTAATTAATATAATCTATATTTTGTTGGCTTAGCACAAAATGGGCTTAACTCAAGTTGAAAAAAGAGTGAGTTATGACCGTTTTGTGCTTAGTCTGCGCTTTGTTTGCAGATGTTTTGTAATGCAAGTTGTTTGCAAATACAATCAGTGAATTTGATCTGTAGTTCACATATAATTTGTTCTTTTGGTTTATGCATTCTATAATTTATTGACAATTAGCTGAAAATGTTTCCTAACTTTTTTTGGTTAGATATTGTCCAGATCATATGTGTTTTACTTGTTGACTGTTTTTGGCAGTGTTATTTTGGTACTATATAATTCTCTTTGCATCTATTAGCTTAAAGTATCATGCTATTTTTATGCTCTCATTTTGTCTCAGACGGGTTGGATTGAAAGACTTCACTGGGGATTCTAATTTATGGGTTTTTGTGTGCTGCACAAAATACAAAAAAACAAACATTTGCTGCAATGAAATGCATATATACAGAACATTAGGTTTGTTCTGTAATTCATGATTTTTACAATAATGTTTAAAAACACTTGTACTTCAACATTATGGGCAGAAAAAACAATTTTAGTCCTAGGTTACATCTACTTAGTAAAATCCTTTGCACAGCAGATGGTTTAAAGGCTATGTGAGTAACTTGTAAGTCCATTTTCAAAGTCAAATAGTTTTTATCAGATCAGCACCAAATTTACTTGTAATAAGGATAGCTTAGATGTTTTAGATATATGTGACAACCAAAACAATTCACTCAGGGACACTAAAGTTATGGCCCTTGTGTTTCTTTATATACCTTGTATATGCATTGAGGTGCATTTCAGCCTATCTGGACACTTACAGCCACTGCCTTTTCACAATCTTAAATAATCCAGGATACATTGATTGATGTTTTTATACTTAGGCACAAATTGTCATCCTTTTGTGACATTTATCTGCATATAACCATGTCTTTTCAGACCCTAATAGAAAGTGTGTTTGTATATTAATCTGGGTCCCTTAAATGTTGTTTTTAACATATTATTTCTATACATTGAAAAGTAACTTCGTTTGTATTATGTTATGGTGGATTCGAATCCCACCCGGGGAGGTTATACCCTTCCATGAAAATTTGACAATAATGTTGATTTTCCCCCATTGATTAGATAATATGGAGAAGTTTCCGGCCTTGTGGAAGGGTAGGTGAGTACTGGTTATAGACAATGACCCAGGAAAGCTAGGTTAGGTGTGCTGGATGCCGTAAAATGACCTAAAATTGTGTTGACACGGTGTTAAAAAAAAACCAGTTATGGTGGATATTGACCATCTGTGTTCAACCACTTCTTGCTGGCACTGTAACACTATACTTTCTGACCCTCCCACTAGATCAAGCCATGACAATTAGAGTTTCTATTGAAACAAAGCTATTAGATAGATCACAGCCAGACAAGTGTTAACTACATATAAATAAAGTAGGACATAGACTAGTTTTGCCCTGACCCATCAGTCAGATATTGTCTTGATGAGAGTCTGATCATTTCAAGTGATTCTGTAGAGGTTATTATATTACCATACAAACATATGAGATTTTATATAAGCTCTAGTTTTACCATTGTAAGCACATTATTGATAGGAAAATCTCTGTTTCCATTGATCACATGTATGCATTATATTGGTTATTGGAAATAGTTGAAGAATCTTGGTTATAAGCTGACTGGAGTATTTGTTGATAGTATTTCTATATATGGGACATCTTTATGCTTGATATTGTTGTTTCTAAAGTCATACTGCAGTTGTAATGGTGCTGTAGTTGTTGTTTTTGTCTGGAATTGTTGGATTTTTTGTTATGGAAATATTTTAATTAGATTGGGTTTTTTGCATACATTTGACGTATGTTATTGACTTTATTTCTCTTTTACTTTAAAATTGTCTGTTACTTTCTATTGTTGTTTCTACGGGTTCTGCTTTTATGGTTGAATGATTATGGTTGCTGACTTAAAACTGTTCTTAATTTAATCTCTTACTGATCCAGGGATGTGCACAGGTTTTCACTCTTAGATACTAACCATGATTTTTTTATGTGAAAAAAGCTCTGGCGCAGAGGTAGAGTGCAGGGTTTTGAATTTGGAGGTCCCAGGTTCAATTCCTGACTGTGGCAGATAGTACCCTTCCATGAAAATTTCCTCTATAGTGGTAGATGTTGATGATTCTTGTGGAAGGGTAGATAAGTACTGGTTATGGAGAAGGGTCCAGGAAAACAATTTAGCTGCGCTGGTCATTACATGACCAAACTTAGTGTTGACACAGCTCAAAGCCAACCAAAAAGAATATTAGTTATAATTATAATATTATTGTTGTTTAAATGAAGACTCTGGTCTACAATATGTTGTTATCATCAATGTCTTATCATTGATTTAAGGTTTATTAAACCATCTGTTGTTTATTGTTCATATTTTACTTGTATTATTGTGTTAATGTAAAGATAAAACTTATTTATGACGTCTTGTATGACATTTCTCTGAAGTGTTCTCATGGCCGGCTCTCTGTTATTGATATCTTCGTAATATTGATAACTGTTGGATAGAAACTACTCAACAACACATTTATTTAATGGTTAAAGGGTTGGAAATGCTTGAATTTATTTGATATGGTTATAAATTTAATGCCTCTTTTGATGCCTCTGAAGGATTATGTACATGTATTATACTGTTTTCTGCAATAGTTTCTACATAGTTATTAGTCACATGGTTATTGTAATTGAATTGGGCTTGGAACTTCACTTGCTTGTATTCAGTATATTTTTACTTCTATGTCTACTCGATACCACCAAAATTTGAAATAAACAAGTCAACTTTTTATTTTAAATTAGATGCTGTGAGTAGTTGTTACCTCAAAAACAAATTTAAGGCATTTCCCCTTATAAGGAGACGTTTTTGGGCTCCTTAATTATGGAATGGTAGGGTGAGTGATAAATAATTATTGAAAAATAGAAGAGAATCCCAAAATAAGGAATTGTAAATTAATACTGTAAAAATGTAGATTTTTATAACTATGTAATTTACTACTGTATTTTGTGTATATATTATTTAAATTACCATATGTTATGACTGTAAAAGATTATATATTGTGTTAATTACCATGTTATATTAATTATCATATATTATGTAAATTATTATGTAAATTTTAATATTATAGTAATACTATGTAAATTCTGTATATTTTAATGTTATATTTTCTGTAATTATGCAAATTCTCTGTATATTTTCAGGTTCATCATAACTATGTAAATGTACAAGTAAACAATCAGTATCGTTTATCAGCTACTAGTTATGAGAGTGGTGTATCATCCAGACAAAGTTATCATAGTACATCTAGCTCCAGTGTAGGTAGTCTTGATAGACTTGAAGAAAGTGGATATTCTAGTCAAATCAACGTGGCGGAACTTTTTCAAGCTGGTGTTCCGGTCAGTATAGAAAATTTGTCTTATTATAGCTGTAATATGTTTGTATTATAGCAGAAGTGGTTCAATGGTAGGACATGCGCTTAGGGTTCAAGTGGTCCTGGTTCAAACACCACTAGGGGCTTTGTTAATTTTCTTGAGATAGAAATTTACCTACAATTGTTCCACTCCACCTAGGTGTAAATGGGAACTGTAAGGTATCACCTGCCTGAAAGAGATTTCAATGACCAGGCATTATGGTACTAAAGTCGGCTGAATATGTATATAGAATAAGACCTATAACCAAACTTAAACTTTTTAAAATCATGCCTATATCTAATGATTGATTTTATGGCTTTGGTTCTACTTACATTCCCTGAACAGCCCTAGATTTTTGGACCCACACTTTTTAACATAGCTAGTATTTAGCTCATATCCACGCCAGTGTCTGACAACTGCAAAACTTGATACAGAATTAAGAGGGAAAAGGCTTTATAAAATATTTCTGTACCAAACCCTATGAAAGTATGTTGTTCTTATAAGGAAATCAAACTCAGGACCATAAGAATTGTAGTTTAGCACACTGCAGACTGAGCTGAAATTATTCAAGAAAAATTCTCAGAAATTACTTCCCTTTGTAAACCATACAGATCTATTATATTCTAAGAACTGCACACAATGTCTTATCTGATAAAATCTAAGCAAAATGACAATTTACATAACAGCAATATGGAAATAAAAAGTCTTGAGATAGTAAATCTATAATATAGAAACCAAGATGATTTTATATGAATATTATTTTAGTCTGATACTTAGTACCATTTATCTTATTGTCTTAAAATATCAATAGATTATGATATTACCATGTCTGTCATATAACAACAGTCTGTCATACGTGATTAGATCAAATACAAACAAAAATGTCAACTTAATCAACTTTTACCTCTAATGTCTATCAGATATGTCTTGTCATTTTTTGTCTTCTACAAAGTCTCTGGAGATTGTGGTAGAACTATAAGGCCAGACCTTCTATATTTTTTGTCTTATGAAAATCCCATCCCTAATTTTCTGAAATTGAAAAAATGTCTTGATTATTGATTTTTTTTTCACCAACTGTATGTAAACTTTGTGCAAACAGAAAAAAGCAAATGCAGCAGAGTATGATTAAGCTCAGGAATTTTCTGTGGAAATCTTTTGTTTTTTTATATCTATGTAAATCCGGGACTTTTTTCAAGTGGGAATGGTGGGTAAAAGTTTGGTTGGATTTTTGGCTCTGTGTGATCGACTTCTGCGGATGATGGAGTTAGTAAATGTTTTAGTATCTATCATAAATAAACACCTGTTTGACAAAGCAAACAATTGATACATGTATGCATGTCTTATTTAGAGTCTTGCTAGGGGCCAATCAAATTTGTTGATTCATATTGTTGGTTTCTGTGAAAGTGGTTAAACATGGAAGTTGTTTCTTTTTGTAAATAGCATCATGGTTTACATAATATTGACAGAACTAAGTAATGTTCACATTTAGGATGTTGTTGCTGGCATAAAGAATAAATTTGTATGGCCATGGCTAGACAGGAAATAGACATTGCAATTGCAAACATAAAAGACAAGAACAAAAGTTGTGTCACTCTCACTAGGAACTTTAAATGTCATGCCTAAGATTCTTAGTATTGCAGACTAACAGAAGACTAACAGACATACTGCAGGTTTTTAGTGGAAAAATGGTCATAACTCAATATAAGAAAAGAGTGAGTTACAACTGTTTTGGGCTATACCTGCGATACTTGTTTGATGCTTAGCCATTGATTCCTATAGTCTGTCTTTTGAACAATTTAAGATAATCATCTTATTTTATCTATCATATTATGAAAGAAAAATCAGGGTCACCAAGCAGTATGTCATATAATCAGTGTCTGAAAGAAGCTCATTAGGTTGTATAGTAAGTAAGATTACCCCAATGAATGTCATGTATTGTTGGTATCAAGTTTATCAACTTGTATGACAGATCTTTGATCATGTGTTATTTTTATCTAACATAATGGAATGAGATTGAAGCAACTCTTGTAGGAATTACGTCTCAGAATAAACTGACTGTCATGAACATATGCGCTTGGGAAAAAGTTTCTGGACAAGTGACATTTATATCATAGCTTTACAAATATTGGTTACTGTTTTTTTCGCATTACAAAGTAAATTGTTTATATTGAACACTCTGACAATATGTAGTATAACTGACAGTCGTAACATGACTTAAAATATTATTGAGATTCCCCCCCCCCCCCCCCAATAGATTCATCCAATCTATTTAATATTTATTTATTTATTTATTTATTTGAGTTTCAACGCCGTTTCAACACAATTTAGGTCATTTTACTTCGTCCAGCGCACCTAACCTAGCTTTCCTGGACCATTGTCTATAACCAGTACTCACCTACCCTTCCACAAGGCCGGAAACTTCTCCATAATATCTAATCAATGGAGGAAAATCAACATTGTTGTCAAATTTTCATGGAAGGGTATAACCTCCCCGGGTGGGATTCAAACCCGCTCCCCCTCGGGCACAAGATTCCAAATCCCGGCACGCTACCAGCTGCGCTATCGACCCGGGTTATCTATTTAATAAGCTTTAATTATAATAATAAAAAAAATGTTTTTATTATTAAAAAAACTGTATACTCCATTATAAGAATTGTATACACAGTATAAAATTTTAATGACCAAACAAGTGTTTGTCTTCTAACTGTTATTTCCAAACCATTGACAAATACCTTTTAAATGTATTGTGAAATTCCCAGCTGAAATAATAACACTCATGGGATTTGTTTAATTTAAGTGATTTTATTTTAGTGCATTGTTATCTTCATATAGAATTGTTTAATGTACTACTCATTTGTCAAAGCTCAATTATAAAGTCAGGGTTTACTTTTACTAATTGCTTAATGTGTTAAAATCAATTAGATGATCATAGGCAGTTGCAGAGGGGCTTTGGAGGTTTCAGTCTAGCCCCTAGATTGTCATGAAAAATAAGGTAATCTTTTAAGAGTAATGAATAAAGTCATTTGTAAATTGATTATACCTTAATGGTGTTATTTGAGAGAACGTCTATATTCAGTCACAAAAACACTGGTTTAGAATGCATTGTCTCATTAAACTCATTATAGATCATTTAGAAAATACCACAGGCCATCTTCGTCTCTTATACATATATATGTATAGGAGCCACAGACGAACATCGCCTGTGGAAAATACAGCATGCCCCACTCCCCCCAGAAATTGTCAATTGGAACCCCCTCCTTGACAGAAATCCTTGTTCTGGCCTTGGACAATATTAGATGACATAAGAGGTTTTCAATGTTTTCCAGTATTGACATTAGCATAAGTGGTTATGTCAACCAATTTAAATAATCATTAGTTTTTCCCAATCAACAATATTATCTTACTGCATATAATCTTACAGTTACTTCGACATTTAGAGTAATTAAGTGACAACTATGTTGTATTGACTTGAAACATAAGTCATACATATTTATAGTATTGAATATATTTGAAATTATACCCCCACTTCGAAGAAGAGGGCGGTATACTGTTTTACCCTTGTCCGTGCGTGTTTGCGTCCGTCCGTCCGTTAAAAAATTTCCGTCGCAGTTTACTCAGCAACTATAACATGTAGCAGCCAAATACTTTGCATATTGCTTCATCCCATAGTCCCATGTGGTGTAAAGAGATTTCATGCTCCTTGCTCATCTACTTCCTGTTTGTGGCATATTTTTAGATTTTTGCGGGGGTATCACTAGTGAGCATTAGCTCACAGATTTACTTGTTTGTTTTGTGGTTTTAATGTAGTTTACACTGACAGTAATCAATTCTATGTAGGCACAACTTTGGACTATCTGGCATGGTCAATATTATAGATGTATATATTCAGACTACATAATGTACATACATTATTTTGTAATCTTCTTTATCTATATACATAATTGTAAACTAATGGATTTTTAATTGGAAATTAAGTCTAGCAATAATGTAACAAATATATAATCAAAGTTATTAGTAAGTAGTGTTTGTTTTCGCGATGTACTATTCTTAGAAAAGTGAGGGTGTGTTACAGAATAGTTGATTTGCATTGCTGTAAAAGTTGGCATTTGTATTTTGTAAGGATTGTTAAAATTAATTTTTGTTCTCAAATTTTTCACTGCAACTGCTAAAAAAATCAACTCCACCCATTTGCACTTTTAAACTATCTTTTATATCCTTGCCGGGACTATAAACTTCACACATGTTTGAGTTTTAAGACAACTCGTTGCACTATTTGAATTTGTCTATGGGCGAGTTTCTTTAGCATATTGCTTGCTAGTGCTTTTTGCCCTGGTACACTTCTTACACCAAAATGAATACATATGTGATATCAAGTTAAGTGTATCAGGGGGCAAAAAGCTATTTAGCGATATGCTTAGGAAAGTTGCCCTATGTTTTTGTCTGTTGTAATAATTAATAATTTGATAGGAAACAAGTGTTTTGTTTACAATTGGAAATCATATTACTATATATCCTGGATTCACCTGCTAATCTTGATTCAAGCTCCACTTGTACTAGGTCATCTTGGACCTATCTGTCTAGTAATAATGATATTATTATTAGTCAATAATTAATGTTGCCATGTATCTATGGCATGCATACCGTAGAAGACAAGACATATTATAAGTAGAGAACTACATGTATGTACAAACATGTAAGAAACCACTGTTGTCAATAATTATACATGTAGTTTCAATATCTATTATAGTATGTACATGTATATAAAACTATTTTATATGTGTATTATGTCATGTGTCAGAGGCCGGTGGCCTATATCTCAATAAACTTATTTGTATTTATATTTTCTATTTACAGGATCATGAAGTGTTGCGGGCCTGGTTGAGGGATTTAAACTATGAAGAATATTATCAGAATTTTATAAATGCTGGATACGATATGCCTACAATAACACACATGACCCCTCAGGTATAGAAATTATAGTCAAAACTGATTGAACTATGCAATGTCCTTATCAGCCAATTGTTGCTTACAGGAATGACTTTATAATGCTTACAAACAGCTCTATAGCATGTTCCAGATAATATGAGACATTGTTTAGTACATAGAATATTGTTTAAATTTGTTTCAAGTTAGCACAAGCTATTTCTTTCACTTGCTTAGATTTAATTTTAAGGACAACTCTGCAATTTCATGTTATATAATTAACTGAAACTAAAAACTAACATCAAAATACCCGCAGTAACTATTCAGAGTATGAGCATGAGTTGTAATTATTGTTGTGAGTATTGGGGTGAGACCAGTAAATGGGGCAGTGCAAAACTGATTCAAGTGGAATTCCACTGGTATTCTGGTGGCATTCCACTGGTATTATGGTGGAATTCCCTGGTATTATGGTGGAATTCCACTGGTATTTTGGTGGTATTCCATTGGAATTCCAGTGGAAAATATAGGCTATTCCAGTGGAATACCAACACTTTTCCATTGAAAAATACCAGTGGAATGGAGATGAAATTCCAGTTGAAGTTCCAGTGGTATTCCAGATGATCATTTTCACTAGGGTAGTCTTAACTATAATATAAAGAAGGATATAGACTAGTTTTGTACTGACCTATGGTAATGGTTTTGTTTCTCACATTATATATATATATGAAGAAACATAAACAGGAAGTAATATCACTTCACCATAACAGAATCACCTGCAGACGATCAATTTAATACCTGTGGAGATAACATATATTTTATGTGTCATAAATTTATCAGCTAATCATTTTGTTATTATAGTGCAATCATGTGTTTGGCCTTAAAATATTTATGTTTCTTGTTTTCCTGGCTAACTCTATGTTTTCACTGCCAGCAGTAATTTTCGACAGCCAAAATGTTTTTTTGTCAAACAATAAAAAATAATGGAAAATAAATTGCAAAAAATAGGTTACGACTCATGAAAGATATAAAATTTGACATATTAAAAAGTTTGCTTACCCACCAACCATAATTTATTGGGGAGGTAAAACCAGAAACAGAATTCTTTTTTGGCCTATTAGAAGTATGGTACTTTCTAATGCTGAACTCAATTTCTACTGAATGTTACTTTATTTTGTACTTGGGTGTTATTTATAATTTTTATCTATAAAAAAACTTGCCATTTTAAACATGCAGATGTTTTTATAGACTTTATTATACCCCCGCTTCGAAGAAGAGGGGGTAATACTGTTTTACCCTTGTCCGTGCGTCCGTCCATCCGTCCGTCCGTTACAAAATTTCCGTCGCAGTTTTCTCAGCAACTATAACATGCAGCAGCCTAATACTTTGCATACTGCTTCATCCCATAGTCCCATGTGGTGTAAAGCGATTTCATGCTCCTTGCTCATCTACTTCCTGTTTGTCGCTTATTTTTAGATTTTGGCGGGGGTATCACTAGTGAGCATTAGCTCACAGATTTACTTGTTTGGAACTGAAATGTATGGGTATTTTCACCAGATAGAAATAAACTAGTTGTGACTTTGAACTTAAGTTGATGGGTCTTCATTGGATATCTAAAATAAATATATAAATAATTTGTATTTAAAATTCATTCATTATAACATCATATACTCTATTTTTCTTGATTGTCAAAATATGAATAATTTCACTGTGACAGATTTTTTTTATATAAGAATGAAGGTGATTTAAACTCTGCACATAGGCATAAAACCTCTTTAGTTATTTGTAGATTTCTCACGATCGTATAACATTCTATCAGAATATCACAATTGCTAGACAATAAATATTTTTACTCATGAATTCAATATGAATTTATTCATATAGTGACAGTTGAGAAAAAATCAAGGAATACATAACTGAAATGTATTTTTGTATTCCCTAGACATTCAAGTTTTTAAATGCATTGTCAAAGTTTATAACTGGTAATCAAAACTTTCTCTGTTGATGCCATTGTTTTAACAGACCTTCATTTTCGTATAACTCTTGAGTTGTTGCCTTTCACACAATTATTGTTTAATAGTACATAATCAAAAGTATATGAATATTGTACATACATAATTTGTTATATTTTAGGATCTGACTGCCATAGGTATATCAAAGCCAGGCCACAGGAAGAAATTAAAGTCTGAAATAGCTAGACTTAATATACATGATGGTATACCAGATTTTAAACCTGTAAGTTATTTATTTGTTAATACTAGATTATCCATTTCTGTCATTTACTGGACTGTTTTCAATTTGAATTTATACTATTTGCAGATGCAGTCTTCACCACAAATTTGTCTTGCACCAGCAGTCATAGCCTCAATTTTTTTGAGTTCAAGCCTCATTTATTATGTTATATTTAATAAGACTGAGCGCAAAATTATCAACTAGACTGGCTTTAAACAATAAGGAAATTGCAGTAGCTAGAACCAATTGTCCTTAGTCCGGGTCTTCAGGCTTACTGAGTAAAGGCCATAACTGTCTTGGTTGTTTGAGAGTCTTTGAGTGTTCTGTTCGTTCTCTTCATGCATTCTGTCTTTTAGATTAAAATAATAATAATAAAGACTTTATTTAAAGAAGCTACACATTAGTATAAATCCAATCTTCCATGTGGACCTCTAAAAAGTCATGCAAGGATTCAGTGGTGTCAAGTTTGCTAGCCTGTCATCTCTGATTTCTTAAGTCTTAGATTTCATCCTTTCGCTTGATAATGAACAAATTGATGTTACATACAATCTCATGCATGTGCTAGTGCTTCATGGTTAAATAATTGATAGACATTTACTTTTATGTTATATTTTATATCACCTGACTATGTTAGTAGTGTTTATTGCTGCTGATGCTGTATTTGTATTTATTCTACAATACACCTGTTATGTGATAGCAAATTAATATGCAGTGATAAGGTCTATATGCAGCCTTTACTGGAGCATAAATATAGCTATTGATTTTCCTTCAATTATTTATTACAGTGAAGTTCTAAAGTAAGGTTGTTTGCTAACTTCTTGTGGCAATGCTAGGACTAGGCAAAATGGTCGATTTTTGCAATTTTTTGCTCTTTTCTAACCTCCAAGTTTGCACTGGTATGGCCCAAATGATGCCAAATATGCAGAACCTTAAAGTATACTATCATATCACCACATTGTGTCTTTTGCCTGCTCCCAGCGACCCGATTTTTTTCTTGGGATGTTAAGTCAGGTGAAAAAGGTCATTTTTGAGGGGGATTTTCCTTTAATGAATTATACCAAATTCAACTAAATCAAGTCATTGAAATAATTGCATGACTTTTCAGAAGGAATGAACTAAAAATGGATGAAACACATTGTTGTCTATTATAAAGTTCAGATGAAAATGTTTAATAAATTGGGTACTCTAGGAAAATGATTTTAATTGTAATAATAAAATATCTGGTATGAAAAAATATCAAATTTATGTAAACTAATCTTCATGTTTATTTTTCCTATTTTCAGAATGATCTTTATGATTGGCTTAGAATGTTGAATTTAGAACAGTATTTCAACACATTAGCCAATCAGGGCTTTGATAACATAGATTATGTTACTGACATCACATGGGAAGATCTGGAGGAGATAGGAATTCAAAGATTAGGTAAGGTCAAAATATTATTAGGTAGAAGTTAGTAATTGCCTAGTAATTTTATTTTTTCATGTAACTAGGAGCAAAATTTTATCTAGTCCAAAGTTTTGGGCTAGTAGGTATAGATTATTGTTAGATTATGTGTCATGATACAGGCTGTCCCAATTAGACATTATTGTGTGGACCATATTGAAAATCTATTTAATCTAAAAAATGAATGAAGTTGATATTATTATCATTATTATTATCATTATTATTATTATAATTATTGTCATTATCAATATTTGATTAAAAAAATATTTTGATCATTTCATGATTGTGTATTACACTACTTAACAAAATTAAACTATTTATAGAATGAAAATAAATATGAAATACTTCTAAAGAAATGTAAGTGTAGGTAATGAAGTGAACAAAGTGTGTATTAAATTTGCGTTTGCCTTGATATTGGCCTTATCTTTTGAATGATCTTGTCAGTTTATATTGACTATTACATTATAGTATATTGCTAGATATTGATTTATACTCTTCAATAATTTATTCTATTTCATAACATTAAACATTTTCCTATTTATACAGGTCATCAAAAGAAAATAATGTTGGCTATTGATAGATTGAAGAGGATTTTATCTGGAACCAAACGATTATCTACTGTAGATGGAAGGGAGTGTACTGAAGTGTTAGAACCACCCATGGCCAGTATAAGATGGTCAGGTGAACGGTCATCACCACCCCCACCAGCCCCTCCTCAATATAATGAACTTCCACCCTATTTGAAACCTAGGCGGTCATCGTCTGGTGACAGTCTTAGCACTAACAGTAGTGGTGAGATGAAGTCCCTGAATCAACCATTAGAGTCGGAATATGCTAACACCAGTAGTATACAACCTAAGCCACCAGCAATGGTTCCTATAAAAGTCAAAAGATCATTGTCACAGTCTACAACAAATGGTATGGCTGAGAACAAGGAGATAGGCCCTCATCAGAAAATGTGTCAATCTTTTCATGCTCCTGCTGACAGGATGTCAGACTACTCTGACAGGGAGAATACTCCTACAGGTGATGATTACCCAATGTCTGGTTCACCAATGGCTTCTGTTGCTCCTGTCATAGCTCCTAAACCTAAACCTGTGGCTATGATTGTTGCAAAAACTAAACAAACTAGTAGAGAAGGCTCTCCAGATATCATTGATATAGAGAAACATGAGGCTGAAAAGAATGCTGATGGATATAAGAGTCCGGTTAAGAATTTAGAAGGATTCAAATATCCCCTCGCTTCAAATGGAAGTTTAAAGAGAAGGACATCAGAGAATATTTATGATACCCCACAAGTTGGGCCCCCTCGAACTGTTAGTAATTATGTTAACTATCCAACAATGTCAATGCATCAAATACAACCAGGACCTGTTAGTCCCTTACATGTCAATACACAGTTCAGTTATACTAATCCATCTGGTTCTCCTAGAGGATCCAATCAAAATTCTCCAGGAGGAAGGGCTAAAAAGGCTCCGCCTCCACCGCCAAAAAGGAATGCTTCATTACGGCAGACGGAATCTGGAAATAAAAATCTCACTTTGAATACTGGTTTATCTGTGACAAGCTCTGGTCATATGACCAGCTCTGTGCTATCACCTCCCCCAATACAACAAAAACCTCAAATGTGCACACCTCAGGCACAGGCCTTTGTTAATTGTGTTCAGAGTCTATCAGAAAAGTTTGGTAAAAAGAGCGAGGAAAATAGTGCCGGTGATAATGTTAGCTCTGACAATGAAGACTTAGTGTCAGCAACTCCGGTTGCCATGGAAATAATAGAACCAAAAATTTCAAATTATGGATTATTAGGAAAATCGGACAAGACTACGTCAGGGGAGTACATGTTACAACAAAGACTTAAACGTGAAAGCTCCTCTAGCGCTACATCTACTACAAATGGTGTTGAAAGTGCTTTTGGTGTAAAATTACGTCAAGCAACTAAACCCGAGTCACAATCACAAAATGAAGAATTAGAATCTGGTACCAACCAGACTACTGTCTCACAAACCTGTGTTCAAGACAAAAACAGTGTGTCTTCTACAAATGCTCAAATTAGTGTTCAAAAACCAAATGATTTAAACAATAGTAATAATAAAGATTCTAAAGTGGAAGGAAGTGATTTGGAGAAACAGCGGAATAATTCTTCTGGTAATCTCAGTTCATCTACGTCAAGTTTAGATTCAAATACTTTACCTTTTGCCAATGAAAATGTTGGAACTATAAAACAAAGAGCCCAGCAAACAAAACCATCTCTCGTCATGGTACTTGACGGTAACCATGACAGCACTGGTGAGGATAGTGATTCGTTTAGTGAAGGTAATGATACTATCAAAAGGACTCCAAATAAACTGGCTAAACCTCAACAACAGAAAGTTCAACAACTACAACAACAACAACCTAGATTGTTGCCAAAGCCACAACCACCACAGAAACAACAACAACAACAAGTGAGATCTGATGGTGTGGTACAACAACAAACTACAACAGCACCACAAAGTCCCACACCTAATAAGATGCCACCACAATATAATGCTAGTGTTACAGCATCTTATGTAAATTCCCCATCATCATCACCTCCTGCTAAAGGTAAGAAATACTTTTTTGTGTGGGTTTAAAGCCATAGCAACACAAAGTAAAGGTTATAATCACAGCTGTCAGTCAATCTACTCACCATTCCTGGAAAGGCTGAATATCCTTCTTTACCTCAGTTACTGACTTCTGTCCTACATGATTTAGAAGCAGTGGTAGGAGGGAAAACAGCCATAGAAATTAATTCATGATCAAATTACACAAAAGTATACTCCCTGTGGGAGAAAGAACCTACTTCCCCTTTGATCAGTAGACTTGCATGTTATTTACTCAGCTAGCCGGACTGACTAATATAGATTGGTCAGTTAGCTATGTGGATTGGACACCTGACTACTTATTCAAGGGTTATGGGTTTGATTCCCAGGCAGTACCATTAGACCTTTTGTAGAGTTTTGTCATGACATAGTTTCTACAATAATTCTCCTGTGTACCTCTGTATCAAATAGGGCAGTTGTCAGCAATTGGCAAAGGTGTGTCTGTGTTCTGATTAAAACCCGATCTAAAATTTTCCACTCACCTACTTGCTAATTTAGATCTGGCCGTTATCAAACGAAGGTCATGTTCAGGCGACCTTTTCTCATCATACTATTCATGACGAAATTTGTTATGATTAGTAACCTGTTTACATCGTCTACATCACGCAATTTGAAATGAGCCGTCCAATCGCAAATAGTGAATAATACCGCTGTTCTCAAACCTTGGTCTAAAAATAAAAATTACGAATTCAAAATATTATTATATTATTATTATTATATTATTATATTATATTGTTTCGTCTAGATGAAAGCTAGGCATTGATTAGTCGACTTCAAGGTCATCTCGATGTGACCCTCCATTGAGATCTTAGAGATCCTGTACGGCAACGCTCTACAGGATATCTGTTTATGGAGATTGGGGTGTGTCTGTGTTCTGAGGCTGTTAAGTGTACAGAAGTAGGATGACTGTTGTGATTTGATTGAAAAAAATGTTTTGAAATAGAGCTTGAAGAACCATACATCATTTTTTAAATTTTGAGCTTTTTATTCTATTTTTGATCATTTTTTGCTATAGTTGAATGAGCTAAACACCTTTTCTGGATAGCAAGTTTTGCATATATATTATCATACAGTACACAATGAAATAATAATTTAAGATATGTACTTGTATATAATTTTGTACAATTTAAGTTGAATATAAGTATAATGACTTCTGTCTTTTTAATTTGTTAAAGGTATTTATTTTTATATTTCTACAGGTCCTGAACGTCCAAGTATTCCTCAAAAGCCAGCAGTAAAACCTGCTGTATCTCCAAAGCCACAAAGGTAGGTTCAAACACATTCAACATGTGTTTTAAACAGTTTATTGGAAATCCCATTTACATTCCCAAGTTGTTTTTTCACTCATTGGCATTGTATTTAATAGAATTTCACTGATCTGTAAAAAAGTGTATTTTAAAATGCTTTAAAATATTTTAATATTATCTTTTATTCTATGTTGTTACATTTAGTAACATCAACCAAAGTTTTGGAGGCTTGCAAATAATTATAGCTGACCCTAATTAAAAAATGTTGTTTTCAATTGAATGAATGACAATAATAATGATAGTGATACCCTGTTGAAGGATTATATGTTAACGGTTGCTGTTCCTGGTATTTTTTAAACTCCTTATTTCATCCTGAACATGGAAAATAATATCAGAGTAGTTTATTGCACCATAAAGGAACTTTGGAAGGGCAGTGAATATATTCTTTTTCAGAAAGGTAGAACAGTGGCTGTCACTAACCATTTATAATATTATTCTTACATTTCAGACCTGCTGGGGCTGGAGGAAAGCAGAAATCAGGAGATGTTTTAAGTGAGATAGATAATATGTTACAAGGATTAACAGATGAATTAGATGCTATGTTAGAGTTTGATCTAGCTGAATAGACCATAGTGGAATCATTTGTTAGATCACTAATAATGAAGTACAATAGACTGGGGTCATGTTGCTTCATGAAGTATTCAGCTTCTATCTTCCTATAAAGCGAACCAGTCACACAGACCATCCAGTCATTTGACTGACACAGATCAGTTATAGACTGGTTTAATGTTACTTCATGAAGTATTCAGCTTCTATCTTCCTATAAAACCAACCAGTCATATAGACCATGCAGTCATTTGACTGACACAGATCAGTTACAGACTGGTTTAAAAAGACACTGTTAAGTCATGGATGGATTCCATATAGTACACCTAAAGAAAGTTCATCAATAATGGCTGTTACTCATAGTAGAAGTTAAACCATGATTACAATGACTTGAGAGCTGCTGAACTCCATCATTGCCTCTCTATGTCATTCTAAAATATATGTTAAGCAAGGAGGTCCAGTTATAAAGTTTGCTACATCGGTCAGAAGTTAAACTTAGGCTAAAGTGATTTGAGAGTAGCTGAATAAAGCAATATATTGCATAATCTCTATGTTACTTACATCCATAATTGATATGAAGTCTATAGGTTGTGGAAGTTAATGACTTTTATTTTATGAAATAATGTTATGGATATAATTAAGCTATACTTAGACTGAGAATATCAAAATCATAACTAACACTGAAAGACTTTAAAAATGGATCTTCTAACATAAAATTTGATTAATGCCAAAAGAAAAAGATCTATAAGAGCTACAGCTTGCTTAATAACTAAGTTCATCAACAAATTTGGACATAGCTAGACTGAAGTGTTTCTTTTGTGATAAACCAACTTGTTGTATGTTGGTTTTGTGTTTAGAAAAGGAATACGATGATAGAATTAAAATTTGGTGTGTACAATTATCCTAACCCACCAAAGGCTAAATGTACATGATAGTACATACCTATCCTAAAGGGCATTAATTAACCAGGTTGTTAGTCTCTATGGCCTCCATAGGCTTATGAATTTGGTAGACCTGAAGTTTCTAGATGGAGATTGTGGAAATGTAGTGGAGAATCAGCTACCATACCATTCAATAAGCCAACCTTGTTGTTCTACAATGTAAGGTTGTTGGCTAACATTACCTAACAAACTTTAATTGCACATCAAGTAATAAGACTTTCAATACTTGGGAATTGTTTAAACTGGTGGATAGAGGAAGTGAGTAAAAATCTCTATTATGGACTAATTTTGAAATAGATCTGAAACTGAAATACACAATGTATATATCTGTGTACTTGTTTATTGTATTTAAGTAGATGATTATTCTACTATGTTGTTATTATTATTGCATGTGTCATGATGGCACACATGATTTTGTCTAGATATTGGTTTGAAGTGCAATGATTTTTTAAGAATTGTTATCTTTGATTGAGATGGATTTGATTTGTAAATAATTTGTTTTTTATGGTGTTTTTAAGTGCTGTGATGTTAACACAAAACTACAGGAATGTGCTAGTCAAGTCTATTGTTTAATTAATCATTTTGGTCTTGAAAATATGTTTTGTATCTTTGATATGTGTAAAACAGGAGTATATAGCAGGCTTAGCACAAAACATTCATAACTCGAAATAAGAAAAGAGTGAGTTATGACTTTTTTGCACTAAACCTGTGATATTCAGTTGTGTTTTTGACTAGGAACTAAGCTAGCTGGCCACCTATGTTTTTTACTATCAGTATTGATAGTGTCTCTCTTTAGTTTATTTTTTATGTCTGTTTTGATGTAAAATTTATTGGATATTTACTTGTATTTTCTCTTTTTTCATCTTTAACTATTTACTATTCCTATTCATCATATATGACAGTACACATAGTGACCAACAGGTAATCAGATCATTATATTAACAAGCTTTTAAAATATCTTTGACCAGTCTCGAAAAAACCTTAAATTTTGCATAATTTAGATAAACCTAGAAACAGACACATGGTGGATGATATCAGGAATTTTGGGATCTGAGAATGGGTTCTTTTCGTTTGTAAAATCTGCTCAGGAATTTCAGGATTTGAAAATTTAAAACAACATTGTTTGTACCTTTGTGAGTATGGGTTGAAAAAACCCTATGTTTTGATTTCCGGATCTATTCAATCAACTTGGTAATGTTAGAATTCGACTTAAAAAAAAAAAAACACTCAAAATTTAAAACAACATTGTTTGTACCTTTATGAGTATGGGTTGAAAAAACCCTGTTTTGATTTCCGGATCTATTCAATGAACTAAAAAAAACCACTTAAAATGTCTATTAATAGAAAATGAGTAATTACATGGTAACTTGCTTAATACCTAGGTAACCATTTTGATTATCACATATATTCATGTATAGTATACTTGATACGTAGTTAGATAAACACTTACAATTTACTTTAGATAAGTTTTCAGTAGTGCCAGTTTCTTGGCATTTTATTATTTATAGATAAAGATTTCTTTTCTACTGAGTTCATGTTTCTGAAACATTATAATGCTGATTTTCTTGTTAACTACATAATCAACATTATTATTATAATACAGAACAAAACAGAAATTTTATTTTAAAAAAAAAACATTGACTTATAGTCATAAGCTAAATAACACAATATAATGTACAGATGGTTATATACAAGTACAAGTAAGGTTTCACTTTTTGGACCATCAAAATTGATGGTCTAAGGTCTTACTAGCAGAATGGTCTTAACATAGGGAACTTTTTCTTCTTAAATCAAGCATTTTGACTTAAAAAATTGCCAAAAATGCATGAATTTGCATTTACCAAGGTAGTCTTTATTGTGGACCTTAACTGAAAAAGCTTTTTTATGAGGATACACATTTGTTGAACCCAATCTTTCAATTTACCTGAAGTGAAAACATGGTACAAGTTATTTATAATAATTACATTAAATAATGATAATAACTAAGTGATTAACTAGTTATTTAACATGTTAACCCCTAATTAATTAATCAGTTAATTGGTATAATAATCTGGTTATCTGTTGGTAGTAGTATTCCACCTTACATATAAATTTGACTTCTATTTACTGTATCATGGAATTTCTTTCTTCCACACTTTGTTGATTGGCTGATTTTATTATTGTTTCTACTAAATGGACCAATGTCATAGATCAGAACTAATGAATTACTATTATTTTCTGTGTGTTTTTTGTCTGGCCATAACTATGTATCAAGTTGGGAAATTTCACCAACTGGCCAGGGTATGGGCTTAGTATTATAGACTACTAGGTTTAAAGTTTTGGTCCAGAGATCTTGGCTTATCCATAGAATGTGAGTTGGCTGACTGATCCCTGCCATATGACTGAAAAGAAAGTTGAATTGTGGCATAAAGCACTGTGCATTACTTATACTTATTCTTTACAAAAAACATGATGAATGAATATTAATATTACTCGTAACTTCAAATATCTAATCAAGAGAAACAATATGAAGGAAAAGGGGATTTTGATATATTTGAGGAATTATACCACACCCCTAATTCCTTGCCTTTTAACTGAATTTTATCAAACATGGTAGGGTGGAAACTTCAGGTTAAAAAAGTTTTGGTTTAAATCCTTTAAGGCCATCGTTGTACTGGGTTTCATTGAATAGACTTTTTGAAATTAAATGAAACTATAGTCTTGATATAAAATATGATTATCTCTGTTGTCTTACCTTGGAATGATGTTCTTATTTTTGAAATTTTGTAATACTTGTGTTATCTATGCTTCTTGTCATCAATATAATTATTCTATATTTACTAAGCGTATTGACCTATATAAGATATATGCACCTGACTTTGTTTATTTAAAATATTTTTCTAATATATCAGGCAATTTAATCTTAAATCTCTAAAATTCCTCCCTTTTATGGGCTATTCAGAGTAAAGGTCTCCAATACATGTATCTACCAAATAGTCTGATTCAGAATCTGTACCCCAGTCAAATCAAACTATCTGATCATCCCAACCACTCCTCTGAAAGCTCTAGAAAAGTGTGGCCTTTCTTTGCAAAATCGCTCTTTATAGGAAAAATCCACTCTCAATGTGTCTAGCATTTCCCCAATTAAAAGGCCCATGGTAGCTCATTTTAGAAGAGTTCTCTATACAAATGTATGCTGAAACACATAAGTATAGAAGCTACATTGTTCATCAGTCTTTACAACCTGATGTATACATGTAGATATTCTCTCCTCTAACCAACAAACCCAATCAGATAACAGATTTACTGAACCTATTAAATTATTATCTTTAGTTTAGCTGATAACTACAAGTATTTCTGAACAGGATGTTTAAATGTTTCATCTTATAACATACCATCTCCTTATCTTATTATATAGATCACTTATCACAGGGATCCGTGATTTATTCATCATTTCTACACACTACCACAGGGGTTTGGTGTAAAATATAGAACATTCATATAGAAGGCACAATAGAAGTTGGCGTTTTTTTTTGTCTAAAATTTGCTTTTATTCAAATTACCTTTGTTGAAATTTTGATTTTTTCTGCTTTGCAAACTCTGCATAAACATTTTGATTTATCTGGTGTCCCCAGTAAATTGTTATTTGGTCTGCCTACATTTTGCCAGATTCATGTACAAAACCTTTACTCGTACTTCATATTCATCTACTTTGGTTTTCAATAAATCATAAATATTTTCATGCTGAAAAAAGTGTAGGTTTATCTGACCAAATGTCAAACAGATGTTTTCTCAGTCACAGTGTCTAACAAACAAGCTAGATATTGATCATATATGCTTCATATGACTGTAGAGTTCTATGATTATAAACAACATACCTTACTTACCAACTTAGTCATTTTGTTTCAGTAGGTCTGTGATTTCAATTTGTTTGAGGTAACATCTGGGATATCCATTGCAGTTGCTAAGTGATGAAGTGCAGGGTCTTCATTCTTAAGGCTCTGGGTTCAATTCCCAGCTGCCACAGGTTATACATTTCCATTGAAATTTGTTATGTAATTTTACTTTACCTATTTAGAGGGTGAAGTGAGCTGCTCCTTGTGGAAGGGTAGCTATAACTGGTAAATTAATTGTTCATAAAACCTGGTTTTGTTCAGCTATTTTACAAAATTCATGAATAAAATATTTTGTAAAATGGCTTAAAATCCAATAGAAAAAGTTCAGCATTGCCCTAAGTATTAGTAAATTATACTTTATTCCCAAGAAAACTCAATAATTTAATTATACTTTATTCCCAAGAAAACTCAATAATTTATTGTTGATAGGTTAAATTATGAGAAAATGTGTTATAGGTTAGAATTTTTCTATGATTTATGACATGAAAATTATTTATGGAACACTGCTTCATGTAATATCCTGCTTTATGAATGTATTTATATATAACACTATCTTTTAATTTAAAACTATCTTATGTACATACAACCTATCTCTTATGGTGTTATCAGATTGGGCATTTATTATTATCATTCTCACAGCTGCAGGTATATAAATGATTGAAGTTGATTAAAACTTCTCCAAGATGTTATCGCTAGTTTAGTGATTATAGTTTACCTGAATGCATTGCTTACAACGACATGCTGCGTAACAACTGTCTGTATCAAAGTATTGCTAGAACGTAGATTTTTATGTTTTCATTTCTCAACAATTATTTATCTGTTATAATATTAACAGCTGCTTATTTCAACTTGATGAAATATAGGCCAGATTTTGAATCAGACAGCAGCTAGGGCATCACTCAACACTTTGTTCTGAGTCTGTTATCTTTAAATATTAATGTTCTTCAATTTGAAGAGTCCTTGTTTTAAAATCTATACTTATCATAAAGTAGACACATTTTTTTCCAAATACGTCAAATTTAAGATTTTTGACTACTGCTGTGTTGTAACACCATTGATAAATTTACTTGTATAATCAAAAATATGAATGATAGAAATTGTTTTTAAATGTTTGGTTGGTTTCTATACTAAGGGGAGTAATCCAAATTGTTCTTAGTATAATCATGCAGAGTTTTGTCCCTCGGTATATCTTAAACACGATTTATTACATCAATATTTTCTATGGTATTTCAGGACTGCTTCCAAGATTAAAATTTATAAGATTATTACCTGTGGTACTAACTTATTATCATTATAATGAAATGTATGCACACAAAAAGCAATCAGAATAATGTTGTAATACATAATTTTCAGCAATAATGTATACAAAACAGGTTGTAAGTTACCATGTTAGTGCAGAAAAAGAATTAGTTTCCTCTTATCAACTACATGTCTAACAAATCATTTTATTGCTTTATTTTCTTTTTCGTTTAAAGCTTTAAATGATTCACAATAGTAAGTTATTTTTTCTCTTGGGTCTCTGAACTAAATGTAACCTCAATTTGTTGCATCCACTTTTTAATGAAGAAAGAGAATGTGTATCCTCATTCACTTCAGTGTTGTAATGAGGTTTGCTTTTTTGTGTCAATTACAGGTAGCTTGACTTTTTGTTGTAAAAGGAGGCTGTAAATTTTTACTCACTTAATGGATGTTTGGTGTCCATTTTGTTCAGAGTCAATTACTGAATGAAAATGATATACATATAGTAACACAGTTGAATGATTCTGGTAGAAGGGTTTTCTGTGACACCAGCTCAATAGTTCTGTGCCCCCTTGTTTGGTCATTTGAAATATCCCTTTGTCCTTGTAGTAAGTCTTCAGGATAACAGTTATATATTCTCTTCAGTGATATAGTCATTACTATGTACCTTAGTAGTTATTACATGGGTGCAAGTTACAGGCATATGCCTGAAGTTCAGGTTTTTCACTACAAATCAGACACCGTTTTGCTATTAAATTATGAAGAAAAATGGTTTCAAATTACAGTTTTCAGGTTTTTCAAAATTTTCGTCTCGCACCCATGTTATTATGATAAGATCATGGGTGAATGTTTTACGTATTAATACTGATTTCATTATTTGGAGAATAAATCACTCTATGTAATTAATATGAAATATATCTATTTTAAGAGTAATTTTCCCTTATTTTGAAAACTTTCAACTTTCACCCATGTAAGATGCTATTCAGTGTTGTCACCGACCTGTGTCTAGGTCCGTGATGTTATGTATTTATATTGTAGCAAACAATATTTTATATAGAAGTCAAACAGTATTAAAATGTACCTATGTATAATTATTGTGTTAAATAGTATGTTAAAGTAGTGTGAAGTGCCTGCCTTAAGTAAGAATGTTATATTTATAGGTTTTCATATTTTTCAATTTACATTTTACTCACTTTAATGGCTGGTCAAACAAATTTTATATCTATATTTCACTTTTAGTCAGGCATGTAAGGTTTTTTTAACTTTCTACCAAACCCTTGTTTGAAGACAATTGAAAATTATATTATGTTATTGTGATATTCCTCAATAAAGAGCATCTTTGTAATTGCAAATTTGTGCAAAATATTTAATTGAGACTATTTTGTTATAAAGTCCATTGATTTTGATGGTCCTTTAAGTGAAACTTGACTACTTGGATTTGTTAGATTAATCTCCCTAGGGTGAGTTTGTATTGCTATTTAATATTGTTCTTATAGTTTGGACAAGACAGGAACACATCTATATGGTTTCACCATAAATCAGTTTTAGGATACTTCTCTAGTTGTTACCATTTTGGGTTTGGGTAAAGTGGAACAATTTCTGGTACATTTCTTGCTGAGATAGGTCAGTAGACTAACCCGTAACAGTCTGCAAAATTAGGATATGAAAGTGGTTGCCCGAATAGGTCATTCTAGCAGCTAGCACTATATCGTGTTTGTAGCAATTTGGTTGCCAAATGTTTTGGTTGCCAGAACTAGAAATTGGAACACCAACTAATTTCGTAGAATACATTAGGGATATAATCTCTTTACCACTTGGTCTGATGTCTGCACCCTACCACTGGTCACATAATGCTATCAATAAATGAATCATATTTTATATATATATATATACTGTTCTATATTTAAATGATCTGAATACAAAATATGTAATGCATGAACACATTTGAACACATTATTATATTACAGTGTACAATGTAGTAAACTCTTTATTCTATAATATAATTTATTATTATGTATATATTATTATAATTTTATGTATGATGGATTTATTTTAAAAATGCCTTTAATCTCTAGAGATCTGTTGTGTACGAGATCTTACGAGAAGTAAAAAAAAATTTCTGCAATAAATATCTTAGAAAAGTGTTTATGAGTTTGTTATTAGTTATACTTATTTATTTCATCGCTATTGTGAAACAAGTTCTTAGATTAATCACTTTGGAGTACGCTTCCTGGTCCCCCAGTAGAGCTAGTGGGATAAAGTTTCTTGCTCAAGGAAACCACTTGGTAGGTTTTATTAGTTTGACTCGGGCTTCTTTTCAACAGCCTGTGTAATGTTTGGTGGGCTGTCTTACATGAACAGCTGTCCTGTGATTCAACCTTCGTGGAGCTTGGTCATGAAATTATTTCTACGGCCATTCTCCCTCCTACCAATGATTTTTAATTATGTAGGGCAGTTGTCAGTCACTGATGAAAGAATGCGCTTAGTAGTTGGTTAACAGCTAAATCAAGAGATTGAGCCTTTCCAGGAGTGAGTAGGTTGACTGACCACTAGGGATGCGCGATAAAACCGGTATACTGCAATACGTTTCTAACACAATACGTACCGGTACGGTCCTGCAATATATCGCGATATTTTTATCTTAATCTATTGTAATAGACTAATAGTGCATACTAGAACCTGTTTTGCATTATTTATGGACCCATTTGACAGGAATCTATTTCAATTTTGGTTTTCTTTTAAATCTTTTGTAGCATAAAGGTCTAGTATGAAGTATTGACATATCTACCTATGACGACTTTAACATTAAGTGGGGGTGGAACTGATATACATGTACATATATATTTATGAATTGGCATTGAGTTAGATAAGAAAAGATTATATGTTTTCATAAAATTTAGTTGGCATCAATAATATTTTATTTCAATCTTAACTTTTTCTTATTTTGTACGCGTCGTCATTATTGCTCTTATTCTTTGTTGACCGCCTTTTCCCTCTATATCAATATTGTCTGCCTAACGCGTCCACCTTAAGATTTATCAGTGATGTCCATCTATATACATATGTATTAGAGCTTTACTTTATAATATGACAATACATGAAAATATCGGCACTTATAGTCCCTTAAACTAATGCCAGCTATTAGAATCTATTAAATTATTCTGCAATGTGTTTAACACACCCTCTGAAATGTTTAAATTGTTTCAATTAGTTGTATAAGAAATATATCACTGTACAGGAAATTATGTCCTTATTGTTTTATAGATAAATAGCTACAAATCATTCTTAACCCCCATAAAACTAAGTACTTAGCAAAACGTGCACACTTCCCAGTACACCTCCATGTATACAGTATATTACAGTGGATGCTTTACCTATTATTTGGCAGGAGGCAAATCAGAGGAAGTTCTATGTGGCAATAGGTTGTTGCTTAATATGTAATTCACAAATGGCATGCTGGCACTATCAGTCTATCAGCACAGTGTCGCAGAGGAACATTCGATTTAAAGTAAAATTTGTAATAATACTTATTTTACTGGACCAAAGTTGAGTCTTAAATGTTTGCAATAGCTTAAATAAAGCTTCCACAATGTATAATTGGGTTGAATCTTCATATTGTCAGTAAAATAAAAGCATGGGTGCTGAAAAAAGCTTATGTTTAAACTCCCAATATATCGCAATACGTATTGCAATACGCTGTTTGGTATCGCAATATATCGCAATACGAAATTTCCGGCGATACCCATCCCTACTGACCACCGTTATATGACCTATACAATGTGTTGCTACAATGTTAAACCAAACAAACAATCACAGGGGGCAGCACATTCCAGACTCTTCAACGACACCATATTGTGCATATGTTATGTACTTGGTGAATTTGGACCATGTTGTTAGTATCTTGTTCTGATAACTTCAATTCTCTGCAAGGAACTGTTTTCTTTTCTCGGATAAAATGTGATTGCTGCTCGTTTTTGTTCTAGATCAAATTTTATGCAATATTTGCTATTCAGCCATATATGTCAATTTTTATTTCCAAAATGGTTAACCATACAAAATCAGTGTATGAGGTGCAGGTTTCTAGCTCTTGTTCTGAAAGTTACGGCAAATACTATCTTCCAACGTATCAATGGTACACAGTTTTAATATACATGTATACTGTTGTTTTTATATGCAGGAATAGTTTAGATTGTATTACATAAATTAACTTATAGTGTTGTTTCTAAATTAAAACACATAGACCCGGCTAGCTCAGTTGGTAGCATGCAGGTCTACTGATCCAGGGGTCATGAGTTCGATTCCTGGGCGGGGCATACTTTCGTGGAGCTTGGTTATGAAATCATTAATACGACCATTCTCCCTCCTACCAATGATTCTAAACTATGTAGGACAGTTGTCAGTCACTGACGAAAGTATGAGCTTCGTAGTTGGTTGGCAGCTAAATCCAGAGATATAGCCTTTCCATGAATAGTGAGTAGGTTGACTGACCACCGTTATATGACCTATACAATGTGTTGCTACGGCGTTAAACCTAACAAAAACAAACAAGCAAAGAAATGTATACTGCTCTATGCCACATTTCAACTTTTTTTCAATTATATTGTGCAAGTCAGTCTTCCTACTCACGTGTTCCCTGGATATGCTTAAATCCCTTGACTCAGGCTGTTAACCTATTTCTAAGCACTTACACTGACTAGTGTCTTACAACTGCCAAAGAAAATAGTTAAAAGAACAAGCTCCAAGAAGATTATATTTAATACTATCGATAATTGCGAACTATTGAGTATAATGGCTCTATCGCATTTAAATGCACAAGAATGGGCAATTGTTTTCAATACTTAGACTAACAAATTTGGTCCTATAGTAAGCAGTTAGGCATTGACATGAAACACAAGTTGAAAATGCTATGAAAAACATTATATAAAAATATAATTGTATTTTTCATATCCTATATACCCACGAAAACATTTTATCCCCAGCTTTTCAACCTGATGGGTAAACTTACCCTCAAACTTTCATGTCAGTGGGAATACTGCAGAGTGCAGACATG
The DNA here is from genome assembly GCA_025267735.1 of Mactra quadrangularis. NCBI lineage: Eukaryota > Metazoa > Mollusca > Bivalvia > Venerida > Mactridae > Mactra > Mactra quadrangularis. The sequence goes on along the minus strand of CM046303.1, from coordinate 8,637,600 downwards.
TGTAATATTATTTAATAGCGACCTCTTTTTTCGGCATTTCTTTTTACAATATTCAATTCTGTAAATAAAAACTTCGTTTCTATATGAATCACTCGTACAATTAAGTCTCGGCAAAGTAAGTACCACAAGTTCGCATATACGAACAATACCATTCCGATGTCATTGCCTTTTGTCCGTGATGATAATGATGATGAATTGATCACATTTCCTGTAAACCAGACATTTAATCATGAAGATTTCATTTGATAAAGAAACTTATTTAATACAAGGCATCTCTATAAATCATGTCTGCTTCGATACCAATTGCATTCTATTACTTCCATGCCACAAAACATTCCATTCTAATGGAACAATAATCAATTCCTCTTCATATTCGTTATACGAATGGTCTTACGACAAAAATTGTCGTAAACCAAAGTCAGAAAATATTCTTAAAGAGTACAGTCATCATATTTATCTATTCGAAACATTTGTGCTCTACCTCACGGCGTAAACAGTAAAATGCATTAGCTCGTTGAACCTTTTGCAACTAATTCTCATTACATTAGACCATGCATTCTCACCAAACAATGTACACGAGTAAGTCAGTAGTCATGGCAGTTACAGCAGTCAGCAGTAAACCCTGAAACGTCATTAAGTTCGCAGGACTTTTTACGACAAACTCACCTTTGGCCAACCATAAATAGAATACCACGCATACTGTTCTCTCCAAATAGCGTATGTGAGACTGTTTGTCAGCAATCTTAGCAGTTACTGTAGTCAGCAGTAAACCCCAACTCTTCCATTTGTTAGCAGGACATTTTACTACAAACTCGCATTTGACCCATCATGGCTTGATTACCGCTTGATTATTGCCTATTTTTTCTCAACTGTCAAAGTTTGAATAATTTCACGGTGATTGATCACACACTGAGAAAACCATGGGTGTAAAATAAAGAGCACGAAGTCACCGTGAAATTATTCATGTTTTGAAAGTTGACAAAGTCATACTATACTACTACTTTTCTCTCCAAACAACGTATGTGAGTATGTCAGCAGTTACAGCAGTCAGCAGTAAAGTTGAACATGGATTATTCACCGATAAAAAATGAGTTGATTTTGTTGTCTAATTATAACAATGACAAAGATAAAATGTACAATGACGAGATATAATGGCAAGATATATTAACAAATACAAATGTAAAATTAAATACAATATGGAAAACTATAAAAATATAACAATATTGTCATACACAATAAAGAGAAGGAAATATAGCAGTAGAGAAATTCTTAAAGAATTGAAGGACGTATCATGTAAGTCCGTTTTAGTAAATTTTTATCGGAATAAATATAAAATTTATTTATAATCAATAGGCTACAATATCCCAATGGTCATAAAAATACATGTATAGTCCGTTTTTTCTCAACTGTCAAAGCTTGAATAATTTCACGGTGAATGAATGTATTGTTTTTATACTGGCGGCATAATTGTTATTAAAAATATCTTTACTAAAACATATCATACGGCATAAGAAGCTTTACTCAATCATTATACACACTGGGTGTATTACGACAATATTTTTAACAAACGCATTCACCGTAAAAGTATTCATGTTTTGACAGTTGAGAAAAAACGAACAATATAGATAATACATATTAACATATTAAAATACATTGATCATTTTAAGTTATGAGTATAGATTTCATTAAATTATTCTATCAACTGATACTATTACAGTACCCACCAAAAGCTTGAAGACAAAAGAAATTTACAACAATTCTTGAATTTTAAGGATTGTTTTTGTAGAATCATCATTTTTAAAATATTTCAGTATGGTTTGTAATAAAATTAAAACAAATTTCAAGAATGCAACACATTTATAAGATTCAGCATCTGACTACCTAATGCCTCCAAAACTATGCTAGTTGTAATTCTTTTCCATAACACAGCTTTTAGATCTATGCTATTTGTAGTCTCAGTTACATTTATATTGATAATCAAAAAATGAATTAAAAACTAAAAAGCAGTTAGAAATAATCAGTTATCAAAATTTAGACAAATACTATTCAATAGGCCGCCAAACTTTTGGTGGGTACTATAAGAAAGTACGCTGATTATATTCCACGGCTAAGGCTACTGTTATCTTCTATAATTTGTGTTTTTTTCTGAACATATTGCATTTATTTTAGCAAGATTAAATAATTCAAGTCACCTAGCATATCTTTGGAAGAAATGTCATTTTATCGACTGAATAAAACGCCATATAATTTAAAATAAATTTTAATTAAAACCAAATCTTATATGTCTACTTGATCAGTGATTCGTCCGGTTATTTTTTCCAGTTATTCCTATTTATTTGAGGAACAATGGAATAGTGTTCATTACAATATGTGTGATTATTATTAAACTAGATTTTCAGTCAACTCATTCACAAAGATTCAAATTTTAATACACACTGTAAATTAAGCGTTGCATTAGTTGTGGATATAGCTAATGCACCAGTACATATGTATATGTGTTCAGAGAAGAAAGTAAATTTTGGAAGATCTATAGGTACATACCCTGTCATACAATACAGAATTATACATAGTTGACAAATTTTGAAACAAATCAGTAGTTGTTGCAGGGATTATGTATAACAGGGGTTTGTAACGAAGTGCTTTTTTGAATTTTCACGGTCGTCACTGTCTAAAACTGGCTGAAGCAGGCTGTGCAAACTATTTCAAAGTTTAAAAACTTGATTTATGTTTTTGTACATGTCTTCCATGCAACTTATGAATGTTTCTGAAGTTTTTGACAAAAAATTGTTGCAATTATAACCAAAATATGACTTAAGGAGATGTAAAATGGGGCTAAAAATGGCAGATCGGCGTTATTTTGTGAAACAGTCTGTGAGCATAATTTACCTCAAGATCATCTAGAAACGCATTTTTCCTAACATTTATGTCAATTTGAATGGTACTGGTACAAAATTTCATGTGAATATCTTTATTTAAACTTGTTATATTTGTTTTCCGTATTGGCCGAAATAATAGCGACGACAGTGAAATTTGATGAAAATCTATTACATTTACTTATCGTTACAAATCCCTGTTATATAAAATCCCTGTTGTTGTTATAGTTCTGAGATATACCTACATTTGAACAAACACCATACTACTACTCCAAGTGAAAATGTTAATAATTAGCTTGAAACTGAAACTGAAATACAGCTTTAAGCATTTGAATACTTTATTAATTGTCACGAAACATAAACATAGAAATGTTTATGTTTTTTGTGGAAACAAAAAATATTAATAGAGCAGTTGCTTTTTGCCCCCCTCCTGGTGGCTTTCTCAAATATTCGAAATTGAACTGTGTAATCGACGATGAAGTTGTAATGCTTTTTAAAGTGTACAATACTTCCCTTGGAACCGTTTATGTTTGATGACAATTGATATAAAGTATAAGAATACTTGGAACTACTTGTAGATTTCAATTGGTGTGGTAATTTTACTTTGACTGTTGCATTTGTTCTCCGTGGTACTGCCGCACATAACATTTATATTAAAATTCACAATGCGTTTTGAGTTTACAATGTTATAGAAATATTGGCTTCGAGGAAATTGGAGCTCGCAGTCGATCGTGAGTTGAATTTGAAAAAAGAAAGGTTTGCTCGGTAATGTAAATATTTTCTTTATCATAAACCTATCAGCCTCACATACCTTTTCGGTTTAAAGAAACAGAATCACACGCATTTAGCTTCTGTTCAATCATACGTATCTTCACAGGTGATTTTTTAATTCATTTATAGCGCCTGTTAGTATTTTTGCGTTAGTTATATATCATCTCGTCACATTTATATCTGTTGTTGGACGGCAACTACTTTAAATTTCATTTTTGAAATAAAAATTACTTTGTTTGATTACCGGTTACTGAATCAAAGTGACCACGACCAAACATGTAGGTGAATCGAAAAAGCCAAGTTTATTTATAGCTTTGCATTTCGTGTAAGTATGAGAAAATTGAAGCAAATGGTATATCAATTTCCGACAAATGTATTCTGGACTGTTAAAGTGTAAATATGCAGTGGTTCAGGACAAAAACGTTTCGTTTTGGACTAGCAGAAAATAGTTTTGAGAAAGCCAAACGGTACAATTATACAGTCCAGGCATCTGAAATGTATATAGTAGTTCGGACAACCATATCATATTCTTATACGAATTGGTTATTATTTTTATATGGAACAGTTAGTACTTATTAAAAATTTGTCCATGTACTGGTTGAAAATCCTAAATTCATTACAACCCTGAATGGGACAGATTGTGCACACTTTATAAAAGAAATAACAACAAAATGATTCCAGTAAATAAAACTTGTGTAAATGACTTTTTACTTACATACATGAAAGCATTTTATCACTGAAGTCGGTGGGTAAGCTTCACTCAGTGATCTCATTTCTGTTACATCTGACCCAATCTGATTAAAACCCGATCTACAATTTTCTGCTCGCCTACTTGCTAATTTAGATCTGGCCTTTTTCAAACGAGGGTCACGTTCAAGTGACCTTTTCTCATCATAATATTAATGACGAAATTGTTATGATACGTAACTTGTTTATATCGTCTACGTCACGCAGTTTGAAATGAGCCGCCCAATCGCAGACTGTGAATAATACCGCTGTTAAATTAGAATGCAAACATTGGTCTAAAAATAGAAATTTCGAAATCAAAATGTGATTAATAGTGTTTTCGTCTAGATGAAAGCTACGCATTGATTGGTCGACACAAAGTTCATCTCGAAGTGACCTTCCAAGGAGACAGTAGAGATCCTGTACGACAACGCTCTACAGGATATCTGTTTACGGAGATTGCATCTGACCCATTTAGGGTCTCTTACCAGTATACTTATGAAGCAAGTATTTATGTGTTATGTCTTTGATAAATATTGTTAGTATAGGTACATGTTATAAGCAGTATGATTTTAAAGACTTGTTGTATATAGAATAATGATGTCGTTAGTTATAACCATGCCAGTTTACAGGGTGCATGTACAATACTTAGCTCTTTTATCAACAAATTGCATTTACATGTCCTGTCAGGAAGCACGACTTGAAAGTTCCATTTAAACAATTATTTCCAAATGTTTAGTCTTTAAGAATGAAGTTTCATTAATATTTCTATCAATCTTTGGAGATAAAAATCCATGAATATTTTAAAGTTGGCTTCCATTATTGTGATGATAGGATTGTGCCCCAGTTTCCTTGGTTACCAGGATTTCACTGATGACGTCAATGATGTTCTAGCTGTCACAGTTATATTCTGGTTTAAAAAATTGAAGAAAGATAATAACAAAAAAGAAACATATTCTGCAATATTTAGACATTTGTTTAAAAACAATACATGTTTAGCTCATAACTTTACTTAAGTTTTGTTGCAACTGAAACACCATTTTTTAGTGATTCTTTTTTCTTTCGTTTACTTCTTCTGTCAATTCACTCAAAACATCATAAATACTACATCAATTAATGCTAGAAATATGAATACAATGACATAACACAATAATATTTGAATAGAGAATGTATCATGTAATATAAAACTCACTATACTTACAATGAAGTATGAACCATGAAACATTCCATATTCAAACAATATGATGCTACACCTTAAATCTGTGAGATCTCTTACATTTGTATTCTGTACAAGAATATTATGCTAAGAATATATTAAAGCCAATAATTGTTTTATTGTCATCAGAAAAGAGACAAAACGTATAGTTTATAATATATCACATGATTATAAATGTCTTATATATGTTTTAATAAAGGAGTAAGCTCAACATAAGTTTTAATATCACCATTTACATGTGCATTAGCAGTTGCTTCATTCTTCTCTTTTCCATTACACAATGTTGCATCCTCCTCCGCAACCATGTCTGTATCACGTGGTTCACATGAATGTAATAATGGATCAAAGTTACTTTCTTCAGCATATTGCATGTTGTGGTCTGTGTCCTCAGTCTCGTCAACGTAGTCTAATGATGAATTGAATGTAATTGGGTCATCTGAAGGACCACTCGACTGATGTGGCCATTGTCCAGTCTCTGAATACACTGATTCAAGTCTTGTTAAACGTTTTTGTTGATTTTCACCGAGCAGCCAGTACGTAAGAATTTCACCTTTTCCCTAAATATTGGAGTAAATATAGTAAACACTTTCATGTAATTAATTGGATGTATTAGTTTCAGCAATGCTATTGTTGATTGAATATGATATATTTACCAGATTTGGCATTGTGTTTAGATAACAAGTAAAGCTGTATAGACATTTCCAAATGATTTCAGATATATAAACCCGGGTCGATAGTGCAGTTGGTAGCGCGCCGAGATTTGGAATCTCGTGTCCAAGGGGGTGCGGGTTCGAATCCCACCCGGGGAGGTTTTACCCTTCCATGAAAATTTGACAATAATGTCGATTTTCCTCCATTAATTAGATAATATGGAGAAGTTTCCGACCTTGTGGAAGGGTAGGTGAGTACTGGTTATAGACAATGGTCCAGGAAAGCTAGGTTAGGTGCACTGGACGCCGTAAAATGACCTAAATTGTGTTAACTCCAATAAATAAATAGACCATAAAAAGAATATTCGATACCCACAATGGCTCTCAAACAATTACCTAGAAGATCTAACTTAAAGCATATTAACGTAATATTAAAAATTAGTCCTTTGCAACTTATCATTAATGCTGTTGATAAGCTGTCATATCAATATAAATACCAGCATGCATTTGTGTAGAAATATCATTTATCAATATTCACGAACAGATTTATCTAATTCTCTAACAGTAAAAATTGAAAAACCATTCAACCCATCAATTATACTTTTAATACTAAGCGATAAATTGGTCTAGGGTTGGATTTAATTCTACATTGTCTATCATACATAGGTCATTTTATATTAAAACTTACATTGATAATCCAGTCAAACAGAGGATATCAAGTTTCAATTCAGAATAAGATTCAAGTAAAATGGCTTACCTTCATGGCTACCAAACCACGTTCTTTTAAAATGTATCCACCCAACTGGTCTAATAATTCTTTACATTGTGGTGAACAATGGATTTTCAATGCTGTAATGCAAGAGGTGGGTACTAGTTTTATATGCCATGTTTTAAAATTTCAAGTTTTCAATAAAAAACGGCTGTCAATAAAATTCATTTCTCCCTGAAAAATTAATTCCAATTGTACCATAAATACATGTTTTACTAAAGTAATTACCATGTGCATACCACGTAAATGTTTGTCACATTTGTATTCAACAACAAAAACTAGAAGCATTATGATTTAAATTAATTATATCTCACTTGTCTCAAATATATCAATTGGATTAAGGAAAAAACATAAAGGTAAACAGAACTCCTCAATGCTAGAGAAACGCCCTCTCTTTCCTCAATGTAATTTTCCAAAATAAGAATTTGCTTAAAATGACATTGTTTCTATAACAATCTCTGTGTATTCTTATAAGAATTATCCAAATGAGTCAAATTAACACTTCTGTCAATCACCAAACCAATGTCATAGTCTTACATCAAGTACTAACCTAAGCCATTACTATTATCAATTTAAGGACTTGTTACAAACTAGTAGTAAAAAAACTCAACGTAACTTGTCTGTTTTTATTTTCAAAAGCTTTGAACTAAGAGATTCTTTATTATAACCATATTACATGTATAATAAAATAATATCTAATTGAACCTCAGTCATATTGTTTTGAAATCTATTTAGATCTATATTATATTTGTAAAAACTATCACCACTCAATATGCTTGCATATGTTTGTATGCTCATTTAATGCTACTGCAGTGCAACTTTATTTGTTTGTATTTTGTAAGTAGGGGTGAATGCGTATGAGTGTGTGTGAGTGTGGTGTGTGTGTGTGTGAGTGAATGTATGTATGAGAGCAGACATGAAAGTGTTTTGTATGAAAGTAAACATGTACATTGATGCGTTATTACATGACTTTATGCATGAGATTATACATGAATACATATATACGAGTTTATGATGAATGTATGTAGGAATGTTTGGAGGCTTACTTTACATATAATTATATGTTTGAATGTATGTTGATTTTGATATTGATACTTGTATGTATGTTAAACCTGCAAAATATATGTAGTTATATATTGTGATGTACATGGGCATTTTGCCTAAAATACATGAATAAAGATATATCAATTGGATTAAGGAAAAAACATAAAGGTAAACAGAACTCCTCAATGCTAGAGAAACGCCCTCTCTTTCCTCAATGTAATTTTCCAAAATAAGAATTTGCTTAAAATGACATTGTTTCTATAACAATCTCTGTGTATTCTTATAAGAATTATCCAAATGAGTCAAATTAACACTTCTGTCAATCACCAAACCAATGTCATAGTCTTACATCAAGTACTAACCTAAGCCATTACTCTCCATTCTACTTGCTGTATTTACAGTGTCACCAAACAAACAATATCTAGGCATCTTTAAACCAACCACACCGGCTACAGCAGGACCAGAATGTATACCAATACGTAACTTTAATGTTTCACCTGGACGACTTCGGTTTTTAAATTCTTTGATTTCTTTGAGCAAATGAAGTGACATGGATGCAATTTCTCCTGTAAGATAAATGAATCGAGATTTGCTAAAACTGTATTTAATAGCACGATTACTTATTTGGATGAGATTTAAGTATATATATTAGAATTTCTTCTTAGGTTTCTAGTTGTTAAATAAATTTGACACATGTAATCAATTCAATCATTATTATGGTGATTGTTAACTATCATCAGTGTTCCCAAAGGACTCAATTTATACTAGTCTTCATACAATCATGTCAATTGCAACTGATAAAGGTGATATAATTCCGCTCATTACAGGAGGTATTGGCTATTTTTCTCGTCACAATGTAACTGTGATATTACACTTTTTCTGTTAATGACAGTTTCGTCAATACAATACCATAAAATACACTATACATGTATTTACTATAAATAAAACTTGTGACATATATGAGCATCGATATATTTGTACAATCTTTACATCTCGTATTGTTTATATATATTAAAACTTTGTACATTACCACAAAAATGTTTTTCTTTTTAAATTGGATTTGTTAATGCCAATGAAATATTTGGACTAGACTTAAATAGTAAAATGCAATTAGTAAGATATTTTGATAGGACTAAGACCCTATCTCAACGCATTTCATTTTTTCTGTAAATGTGACAATCCATTTTTATGTGTTTAGGTATACTTACCAGCATGAAGTATTCCGTTTCGTTTTGGTAATCCTGAACAAACCATGTAGGCATCACCAATCGTTTCTACTTTATAAACATCATAGTTTTCAATAATTGAATCAAACAATGTATATAAATCATTCAATAAACTTACTACCTGAAACACATTAATTATACATTCAGATTAACAATAGAAACTATTAAGTGTACAATACAATGGAAAGGATGACCGTGGACATTGGCTGTTAATTTAAGATGCTGAAGACGTTTTTGTTTCAAATTAAAATACCATTATTAAATGATGTTTACATGATTGGAAGATCAATTAAACTTGTATCATAAAAAGTACTGCGTGAGAGACATGCAAAATTGGCATACATCACTCACTTGAGTCCACTTATTTCAATTCTGAGAGTGCATTATACAGTACATTTTTACCGAACATGTCACATTATCAAACTGCGCAAGTGATATCAAGACAAAGTTCGTTTAAAAGTTCTATGAACAATAGGCCAAAATGTCATCAATTAGTGTGAAAAGCAAATGCTGTGAGAGATAACGCATCATTCTGATGTTGACTCAGGGTAAGTGTTTAGGTGAGCAAAATGATCAAACTTAGCCGAACATTGATTAGTGACGCAAATTAATTGAAAGTAACTGAAAGTCAAATTTATTGCCGTTGGAATCAGCTTTAAAACAATCCATAACATATTTAAATATATTAATTAAAGCGATTAACTTCACTAACAAACCTGTAACGGTGAACTATCCGCTGACATTGCAGTAAAACCACATATATCAGAAAAATAAATGGTAACACAATCAAATGATTCAGCTTCAACAACTTTACCACGTTTTAATTGCTCTGTAACTGATCTGAAATGTAGTAGTACATGTAAATTTAAAGTCAACGAATTTAAATTATTTAGACAGAGCATTGTATAACATAACCGCTGATACAAAAGAAAAAGAATTCCAGATTTACACCAGCAGAATTTACTATTTGAGATTCATTCATGCAATCGCACTGGTATGTATTAATTTCAGTACAGTATATTCTAAAGAAAATCTTTGCTAGGACAACACTTAAAATTAGATTTTCTTAAATTGATATTGTTAAATCACAAGGGTCTGTTTGCGATATCATATAAATAGATGTATTAAGAAATAGAGAACTTTTGTATTTTAAGCATGGTTCAGGGCAAGCTAAGAACTTACTTTGGCAACATCTGTAGTAAAATATCTTCAGTTTTTTTCTTTTCCTCCCTGAGTTGATCGGTTCTTTCTTCAACCAATACTTCTAAATTACTTGCATACTTTTCCATAATGGAAATCATATTGTCAAGAATGTTAGCTTTCCTGGAATTAAACATTGATATGTAAATAACATGTTTATATTTCAGGAGTTAATTAGGACCATAACTCAAATATGAAGTTAGTTTTTGCTTTATAAGACACTCTAATGTAGCTTTTTGGAACACACAAAAGATCGTCTTGAAACGTTAGTTTCATAGACACCACCTAATTCAAACTTTCGAAATGTTGGTATAAATATTGTGTGTTGTTTTACTATTTCAACTTGTCAACACAGACAATATTTCCAGTCGTAAATTGGCCACACTTAGCAATGTATTTCCTGAATTCACTCACTTAAATATAAGTAGATCTTAGAACGACTCTATATCTTTATTTTGTATTGAGACAAAGACACACATCATTGTAATAAACCACACTTCTAATAATCAACTCTTTGTTATAGTAAATGTTTGATGATAATTTCTTAATAGATAAATTACTTAAGGTTGACGTCTGCTTTTAGTACATATTAGAATGTATTAGGAAAGGGGATTGTTCCTAATGGGCTTGATTAAGTACCTTTCTTAAAACTCGACAATACAATTACTGCTAATGTAAGCATTTTATGATGTTTGTGGTGTATATTGTTAAGTGTATACATTTTCATTTAGTAAATGAGGCATTATGTACAAGTAAATAATCATTAAATAACAATCTACATAATTAGTGACGAATATACTGAATATATTTAAACTAACAAAACGTAAGTTACTACTTTTAACAAGGCAGAGGCACCATTTTGAAGCGTTATATATTGTGACTGGTGATACTCCCATTGATACTTAAACATTACAAATATCAAACGAGGAACTTTTGTGACTGCAATGTATGAACAACGTCCAAGAATTTTGTCTTACAACCATATTTGATATCGATTTCAACTCTGTGGGTTTTCAACCAGAAAAATGTACCGAACGAACCTGTGAGAACAAAATTGAAATAAGAAATGTGTGTATCAAAACAACAGGAATTCAGCTTTATTGCGAGCTGTAAGATCATTAATGTGTAAAATAACATTATTCTCTTCGGCTGAAAAAAATCCATAATATCTAGTTTCGAATAGAACCCTTCACTATCTTACTTACATTCCTTTCTGCATAGGTTTCAATCTATTTCTTATAGTTTTAAAATCTGGTCTTTTTACAGGATCTTCATCCCAACAATCTTTTATAATATCAGTAACTATTTTAGGTGATGTGTCTAATGCACCAAGATGAGGTCTAAATGGACTGTCACCATGGTGATTAGTTACTCTTGATATGATTTCTGAAACAATATAAGAATGGAATTATATTTTGGGTCAAATGTGGTTTGTTCAAACTTGGAGAAAATATTGTGATATGTGAGTTATATATGAGGCAAAAAGACTTTTTAGTACCGCAAGTAATATAACTACGAGTTCTTTGGTAATAAATATTTAAAAACATATTTTACCAATGAACAAGGTTTTTGGTTTTAAAAGTGAATTAAATCAAAAAGTAAAGAAACTATATATTTATTCTGTCAATGTAATTTGCTAGAGAAATTACAAAACAAATTCACAGCGCATAAAATACCAACTGTACTCTGACTTCCCCAAAATATCCTGCAATGAGACGAGTGGAAGAACAAAATCATTAGTTAAACTATTTAATGCTGAAAGTTCGGAATGAAAGATCGAAATATTCTTCAAGAAGACAAATATATATAGCACTTGTTTATACGGTATTAGTTTTTTTGTCTTAAAAACAAATCGATAAATAGTCAAGTGACTATATATATACCGATAAACCTACCTTTAGGTGGAAGATCAATGTCACCATACGGACCTTTCCTTCCATGTGTTTCATACAATATAATAGCAAATGAATATACATCACCCTCATGTGAACCTCTTCTTGGTGCTAAACTTCCCATTCTTAATAATTCTGGGGCTTTCCATAACATATCTGAATAAATAAATATAATATTTATATAGTTCTTTTAACTTTATTGCAAAGTGGCAAATGTTTGCAGATCATTTAGTTTATAGACATTTTCTTGGCCGTTTCTTCTATACACTGTCGTCATTCTACGAATAATCATTGCATATTGTCTTGTTATATCTTCATTTATTTTCTGTTACTAAATTACTGTCTATAAACAAAGATCCAATTTGTGTTAAACGAACTATGCCACCAGTTTCTTGTCGCCAAAGTTGTTGTAAACGAAATTGGAACAAGAGCACATCTTATTACGATGATATCATGTGTTAAAGTATTGTCTTATTATATTTGTCTGCTACACAAACAAAATATATTGTTCGTCTTATTGTGTTTTCTGCTTAACAAACAAATTATATTTTTATATAATTCTGCTTCATAAACCGAAGTATATTGTTCTCACGATTTATTATAAGAAATAACTCATGTTCAAAATAACTGACATTATTGTCCAATCTCTCTGTAAATATGACTTTTTGAAAGTCTGTCTAATAGTCGCAAATGATAGTTTCGACAGTAGATCTTTTGATGATTATTTGTAATTTTGTGAAAATTATATATACTTGTATCGATAAAATATTATTAAACTAAATTCAGGAATAATGTTGATTCCAGGTAGCGTCAGGTCATTCATACGTTTGAAAAAAACACTTTTGTATGCCAATTATGCTGACCTTTAAAAACTAATAAAGGTTGTGTCAGCTTATTTTGCATGGGTAAAAGATAAGTTGGTACGATCGTATTGTCGAGGAAATAAAGTTGAGTCGGTCGCTGTATACCACGAAATAAAACATGTTAATTAAGGAAATGAAATGATAGGAAATGCAATGTATATATTTACTTCTATATTTGGCAAAGTCCCCTTCATCATCTTCATCTTCACCCTTCATAAACTCGTGTAAACCAAAATCTGCTATTTTTAAAACCCATCTATTATCTACTAAACAATTGGAAGATTTTAATTTACCATGTGTTCTTATTTCACTTTCATGTAAATATATCATACCCTGAAATTGTTAGAAAGTCGTAATATAAATCATATGATAATGAGATAATGAAAAATCAACACATTAAAAATAAACACAATATTGCATTTCATTGCACGCATGTGTTTCCTATGCTACTGAAAGTTTGAATTAAACACGTAATTTAAGATTCAAATTACCGGACATTGACCGCGTGAGAATTTATAGAAATGTACCTTATATTTCATATGCAGATATTGAAGTAAGACTTCACTAACGTCCCTGTGATGGAATATAAATAGGAGCATATACATGTTTGTGATATTATTAATAATGAACTAGCTCTAATTCAGATATTCTTTTACGCCCGAGTTGCTCTTGCATTGAACGCATATTACAAATAGACAATGATTGTCTTTTAAATTTGGTACTAGTGGAAAAAATTGTTCGATCAGTAGAAAACTTTACATGATGGAACTAAAAATGAAACGACGTAGTTTGGGTAATGTATACAATTTTATTTCAAGATAAAAGCGAACCGATTATACATGTAGCCACTTTAGTATTTAGTATACTTGTCATTTAACATTTTTGACAGTTTTCCCAAATAATTTACTTAGTGAAGTGGAAGCTTGTTTGGCTCTGAATCCAGCTTTAACATATTCAGCAGCGTATTGATTTATATAAACATAGCCATTAAGTAATATATCACCGAAAGCTCCTTATATGACTTTAGTAACATGTTGTATATTTTAATTTTTGCTGTCTCGCTGCCTTTGAACAGAACAAAACGATTTACTATGTACACAACTATCAAAGAGTATGAAAGCACTAAAGACGTTGCGTCCAATACTGCCGTCAATTTGCATAACGTCTAAAGTAACGTTTTAGAAAAATATTTTGTATTCAATACGCCATAGTCAGCATTCAATATCATAGTTATGCCTTTAATAAATTGGCAACAGTGATACAAACTATTTTTTATTGTTTCGTGAATCTCATTACGTATTAATTTCAAATACATAGAAATCTAACGTGTAATTTTCCCATATTTTAAGATACATACCTATAAGTTATTTTACTAAATATCAATGTTAATTAAGGTGCCCTCAAGTCTTTATGCTAGTTATCATGTTTGGCAATATTTCAATTGCATTTTTATTTGTTTTAGTCTTTGTTTCCCTTTTCCTTTGCAATCTTTATCGTTTGCTGATTTGAACTGCACATGTTTATGCATTACTTTTAAGTTGTATAATCCAAACAGAAAAAATAGTCAACAACATTGACGTTAAAAACGTCTAACATAAACAGCGTTACATTATGGCTAGACATTTTAAATTGTCAATTATTCAAAGTTATTTCTCTAACATCATATTGATATTGTATAAAGTTCATCGTTTTAGTTTGAACTTTTGGATGATTGATATGAAATTTCGCTATTTTGTTTTATTCTGTGAACAATGGTCTTTAGAATATCTGAGTCGAGACTATTTTCGGCATTTTGTGGATGTGTAACATAATGGCTAGACATTTCCAAACCTGACTAACGCCGCTTTCCGTTTGCTTTATTATTTTTATTCTAAAATATATCTAAGAGTAAAGAAATGAACTTTTAAAAAATACTAAAAATCATTATGCAAATTAAAATATTGCACCAAATACATCGAAGTTGTAAACGAGATATTTTGTAAAATTAAATTCTTACCTTTTCAACAAACATATATTTTCTGATAATTTTGCGTATAGCTATGTTTATATTTGGATAAAACTTCATTTATGTATAAGGTAGTTCAGTAACACAAATATTGTAAGCTTTTCTGGTAAAAACGTTTCTTCATACGGCAGACATCTGGGTTTTTATAACGAAATTTACTTGTTTCTGCTACGTCTTACCGGCATATTTTCCGACGTTCAGTCGGGTTTACACTCAAATATTTTGACATATGTATGAATAATATACTACATAATATGATTTTCTGAAAGTATGAATTGTTTAAATTGATTGGTGTAAGATTTATCAAAATACGATAAAAATTGTAAAAGTTGTTGAATAGTTTGAGTCCTAGGACTTGGTATTTTCAAATTAACGCCATTATTAAGCGCAACGTCTAAAGTCAATAGTAATACTCGTGTAATACATACTCTTATGATATCAAATACTAATGAAGCTCTAAACATATCATCAAGTTGTATGTCATCATTTTCTAACAAATCCTGTAAACTACCTTTACCACAGTAAGCTGTCACTACAAGTACATTAGGAGCATCTAAACATGCTCCTATAAATGGATTTATATTATCATGTCGTAAATCTCTCATCTGAAATTAAAAAATGAACATCTTTTGTTACAATGGCTTCCATCGGGTTCAGATTCTTCAGATTTAACATCTACGTCGGAGATTATCGTAGTGTTCGAAGTGATGTCGGATTAACATGGTTAAACATTCAATGTATGGCAAACTTTCATGTTTATCATGCCATGTTCGCTCAGTCGACAGAGCATCTGACTTTTAATCTAAAAAATTTGGGGATTTGTTGTATAATACTTTTTGTGATCATTCTCTCTTTCTTTATCATTTTGAGCAGTTATCCGCCAATGCAGAAATATGCCTGCGCACTGTTTTTATAAAAAAAATCCTTTTATACTTTTAGAGTTCTAGACCAGTGAAAAGATTGGTCTACCAAAGAAATTTTACTAAAGAGCTATCGAAAAGCGACATAAAACATTAAAGATAAACATTTCATTGCACGCATGTGTTTCTTATGAAAGGTAATCGAAAACTAATATCCTTGGCATACGCGGTTAATGATATGGAATTTAATTAAATATCGACTAGTTACAGCAGTCTGACTTATTTACATTTGTCTAATCAAATTAAATTAAATATTTTCTACGTCGATTCTCAAGTCTTGGTGCACCAAAAGTACTTGATGTGCATACGACCTCAAGAGTAAGCAGATTACATAACCCTTATTGAATTATACAGATTAGTGGAAGGATGTACTGACGCAGTACATTTCCCGGTAGTAACCATAAACCTACCACACCATGTAAGCGCGGTTATTTTCCCCAGTGACTTTAACAAAACAAATTAGAAAAAACAGTAAAAAGTCAATTATTGAAATTGTTTTTAAGCAAAACAACTGCATGGTTACATTAACATTTTTGCTGATATTGTACACGCACTGAACAACTATCAAATAAATGGTGATCGGAAAGCACAATGAACAGTTAACATCAAATTATTAGTTACTTGGGTGATGATTGCAAATTAGTATCTGAATAACGTCATCTCTGAAAACTATTTGCCATATCACAGCATTAACTCAGGTCACTATCTACGCATATCGTATCTTTAAACCCAAAGTGCTCTATCTCCATTATTTTCAAAAATTAGTTTTTATTTCAGCGCAAGCTCTTTACTAAAATATCATCTAAATATAGATTCTGACGTCACAGAAAAGTTTTTCAGTGACATTATGCAATATCGCCCAATTTATAACAGCAATAAAACATCTTAACTGCTTTACGTTCTGGACATGGAGCAATATAGTACTGCTCTAACTCACGAAATAACAAATTTCAAAAAAAAAAATGAACAAAATGCTTTATCTAAAAACATAAAAACGGCAAATATATTTATGTGGTGGGACAAAAAGTATTATTTCATACATATTACAAAATTGTCCAATAAGCTCGTCATTGTAATGTACTTTTTCCATATTCGCCCAAAATAAGTGAGAAAATGACAATTGAAACTTTGAAAGCGATTTTATCGAACAGTTGAAATTGATTGAAAGAGCAACGTAACTTTAAAGCGACGATATTACTTTGATTGTCTTAACATTGCAAAAAGGCTGCTCAGTCACGCTATGTTTATATTGCCTTTAGTTGTACATGAATTGGCTTCATAAAACGTTACAGTAAGTAATAAATACTACAATAAATTTTGTACTCTAATTTATTTAAGCTCGATAGTGAAACAAGTTCTTACAACCTGAATAATCACTCTCGAGTCCGCTTTCTGGTACTCAAGGACCGATAGTAGGATAAAGTTTCTCGCTTTAGAAACCAACTGGGTAGCTTTTGAATTGGATTCGACCCAAGGCGAAGCTTGCTATCCAATGATTACCAGTCCAATGTCCTAACTACAAAGTATTACCCACTCCATATCTACAGAATGAGTATATATATACTTACCACTTTTAATTCTTTCTTAATATCTCTTGTAAGTTCAATATGCTTCTTACGTACTTTTCTTACAGCTACTATCATACCACGATATGTTGCCACACATGTAAATAATTGTCTGAAGTCAAACTCTCCTTGAGATGCTAATGACATTTGACTGTTAACACGAACAATTGCTGTTCTCTGAAATTTAGTAATTGCATTTGATAGACAAGGTTACATGCTGCTGTACGCTCATTGAATTTTAAATAGCAACAGTTTCCTTAGGAATTGAGTTGGTGGAATCAATGATACACCTTTTTCTCGCAAGAAAAATATGTTATCAAGTTGGATTCTATAACTCTATGAAATCATAAAAGTGAAAACAAATAATATTTCTATCTAACTGGAAAAGACAGAAGGTGATAATAAATGTGTAACTTTGAAAATAAAGTCATAGCTCAAACAATTGACTTGAATACTTCTGACTTTCCATTGGCTAATGCTAATCGTACATCAAGACATATTTAATTCAATGGTGTTGTATGAAAAGCCTCTATCATCTGACAGTATCATTTTAAACAGTTCAATGGTTATTTATGAAAAGTACAATTTGGGACAAATTCAGACCCTTGAGTTAGTCAAATCACCATTCTATGAATATATTATAATATAATACGATAAATTTCGACAACATTGACCTGTTACAAATCAATGTTATTAAAGTTTGATACATCTGATTCGACTTCATCAGAAAAAGTTACGCAAATGCACGAGAAAGCAGTGAATGTTATATAAATGTCTATAAATCATAAACACGTGTTACGGTGCATCGATATATAATACAAGTATTCCTAAAATACTTAAATTATGTTGTTTAAAATGGCTTGATCCAATCACTGAAATTATACTGAATAAAGATTGCATATCAGGTTCAATTTGTCATGCTATATATATCATAACATTACATTTCTACCACCAATATTTGGCATAGGAAATACTCTAGAATTGGTATACGAATAATTATCATAATTTGAAGACTGAAATCCATAAATTCTGCTGTTATATATGTAGAACCAATACATTAAATCATTTCGACTGCATACATTGTACCATTCGGGATTAGTTCATGCATATGTATGTATGAGTGTTTAAGTTTAAACATTAATTTTATGAACATTTACATACAGAAACTCGACTAGGTCATCAATCTGATAAATAATGGCATCAGAGAGTTTGAGTTCTTTTTGTCATACAAATCATGTGCAAGTTTGATTTCCAATAAAATCAAATATGATATAAAAATACTTAAGTTAGGTATTAACAAACATACGGACCGATGGTAAACGGTCTGTCAATAAATCTTAACTTCATCCATAGCTACATTCGAAATAAAAGTAATTTGTGTTTCAAGGATTGCCAGAGAAATAACGCATTGGTTTGAGGATGAATTTAATTATTCTCATTCTCTTAGACTGACATGCTATGTTACATATGATAAATACCCAACACCATGATATAATTACACTTGCAAGCACCATAACCAGTTAAAGGTAATATGTATTACACCATTGCATTTCATCTAGTATGTTTGATATGTCACCACTTTAATGCAACATTGCACTAACTACTTTTTTAAAAACTTTTCTGGAGGCTTTAACTGAACTTAATTTCATTAAAACAAAACCGCTTTTAGAGATAGACCAAACACTTAGCCGAAAACAAATATTGTCATTTCTTTTCACATTTTGAAAATAAAAACCATAAAATATTTTGATGGAAAAACAAATAATTTCTGAAAAACATGAGTTAGAGCAGTGTTGTATTGAAGCAGACGATGGTATACCTGACAGTTTCCAAGTTGTACTAATATACTGTTAACACGTACAACCGTGTTTCTCTATAGAATTAAATAATATATAGACCGTAAAAATATATAAATATATATATTTATGAAGAAGCGACCGCACAGTCCCGACGACGCCATTGACCTAACGTCACAATACTGCTTTCTGTGCTCCCTTCGCAGCTCAGAGAATACTATACCATTACTTCACGAAGTGAACGAGCGAAACATTGAAGTTTATACCGTACATGTATCTTGTGTAAAATCTGGCGTTTATAAAGCGTCCTTATCATCATTATTGTTTTGTTTGTAAATACCGAAAGGTTACGTACGCAATAAAAACAAAGGTCTTATTAAGGAGAAACAATATGGCATTTGACTCAACAACAAAACATTCAGCGTCATATTAATGAAATTTCCTGGAAAATGAAAATCGTGATTTTGTTGACTTTGAACTTTATAGTTATTCCTATTTCTGTTTTACAGATTGTTTTTGTTAATCAAATTTTCAATTCATTTAATACATACATGTACCATGTTTACCATATCGCATTGTGAGTTATGAATTGATCTTAGCTTTCATGGACAAACAATAATATTTAATGTTGATTAAAACGATATGCTGGAAAGATTTGCCTTTATTACGATAGAATATACTTGATGATAGGGCCACGTCGACATCACAAATTGAACAAAAATCAACCACAAACAATTAACATTTGCCACAAAATGCGATTTTCGATCACAGATGAAGCAAACGGGTTCTGAAATTGAAGCATTTTACGAAGATACTACTTTGATTATGATCATGTGACTATTGTCTCTCTCATCTCTTTTTGCTACTATGTAAAACATGTAAGAACATCTTAAATCATTCAGTAGACAACTGACCATTTGTACGTATTCCGTTGGTCGAACACATCAGCCAAAAAAAGGACATAACCATTCTTGACAAGATATTATTTGAACAGAATGACTAAGTCACTTTATTTTGAAAATACAAATATTGAATACGAACCCTTCCCATATTAGTACATTTGGAATTCATGGTACCACTGAAATGATCTTTAAAATCAATATCCCTATAATCAATCTTCCACAGTAAACTAGCCAATTCATTCTCATATTTCCAGTTTCTATAACAACATAAAATTATAAGAAATATACAATAAATATACATATTTTGTGTACTGTTTCCTTTTTTCTAGCATAATTATACTTATACACGCATGGAGTTCCTGATTCTTTTTTTACTAATTGTATTAAACTTTCTTAAAAAAAAATAGAATATATTACTAAGCCTTTTTCAATGCTTTGTATAGTTATAAATATATCTTGCTACTATTAGATCGATTGCCGACTTGTCTGATGCAGTAATTTATAACTGTCACTTAGTTTAGCGTACATATCAGTTTCATTTGACAAAACACATTTGGAGGACGCTAAAGTATTGCAATGGAATTAAAATTAACATAATATAACATAATTCAGATATCTTATGTATATTTGATATTTTCAAATGCTGATTATGTTGACATCTGCATGGAAAGCAGCTTTTAAAAGCTGTTTGATGATTGTGTGTTAAACTGGTCAGGTTATACCTTGTATGTACAGCAAAACCTATCTTATGTGACCATTCAAGGGGCATAGGAAAGAAGGTCACATTACACAAGAAGTCACCTAATGCATTGGATCACTATGGCAGGTTTAATGGTATTATATATTTAGAAAGTTAGTACGCTTACATCGTACATACTAATTTATTTCTAAATAAAGCTCCTGTTTGTTGTAACTGTGTTGAACATAGATGGCATTTATAAAAGTTAAATATTATATTGTGAAAAAAGTTTAAAAAAAACATCAACATTATATAGATCATCACAGATTAAACACACTGTAAACATTCAGTTACCTGTATACTAGGTACCCTACAACTGATACAATAAGTACTAGGCCGCCTGCTACACCGGCAAGTATCTCCTTTGTGAAAGCTGAAACAGAAGCATGTTCATGATATGTAAATATAGTTTTGTAGAAAAAACGAGAGGTTGTGGATTATTCTGCTTAAAAGGTGTTTTTTACTATGTATCACTGAGAAATAAATGTTTCCTCCACATGAAAATCTGCCTAACCAAACTACTTTCAACTGGAAATGCTTTGTTCCGCCGCGACCGTCAAACAGTGATGGTGGTATACGGGATTTTTAATTCAGAAAACATAGTTCGATCCACGGCTGCAAAAGGTTATTTCCTTCTATGAAAATGATACCGGGCTAATGGCGACATTATTTCATTTCATAATGCTGCTTGACTATTTTATTCATAAAACCTTTTGTATTAGGGTTCATGTTCATGTAGCAATTTAGCGGCATCAATGATAAAAATGCCTATTTCTAATGACTGCTAGTAGCATAATAGTATAATTATAATATATAATAGTATAATTAGAGCATGCTTTATTGCAAACAAGTATATAAAAGTCAGTTAAAACTTTTATTGGTGTAAAACTTGTACCTAATGTAAGATAATTGCTAACTTATCAAATATCTTCAAGAACAAGATTCAATATTTGATAAGTTAGCAATAATCTTACATTATATCGGACATACATGCATGATAAATGTCATTATAAACTATGTTATCATTTGAAGTCTGCCAAACATTGTTTTAATAAAAATGTTGAAAAGTGCCTATGTACTACGAGTATAATCAACATATTGATTGAGACACAATAAATATCACAATTATATTGTACATTTATTTTTCCATTTCGACTTATGTCTTTGCGTTTATTTTTCTAAGATTTGTCTAAGAATATAATAATGTTACAATAGCGCATATATAAGCTTATACGGCTCAAAGTTATTAAGATGCTTTATTTAAGTTTATGTAAGACTTCTGGGCCGTATTCCAATCCTTACTTTAGTTTTATATAAGTATTTCCTCATCTTCAACATTTCCTCCTTAGCTAAGGAAAAAGTCTTCTTTAAGTTGTATTCTCAAAGAAAATTCTGGTATATTCTTAGGAAAATCTTTTGATTTGAGGAGAATTTTATACAAAAGTAAAGATGGGAATACGGCCCCTGACCCTGCGATGCGGTCTAGTAAACTTATTTCAACACAGGACTGGGGCAAATGGTAACAATATCTCAAATTTTATTACGCTGTCAATGTGGTATGCGGTGATATCTTTTAAGACATACACCATTGTCAGTGATTTAGACCGTATTGTATAAATAGACGGTGTAGACCGTTTGTTCGTTTCTGGCTGTATTATCACAAAAATAATCAAAGCACTGAAGGCACTGAATTTGTTCGGGTTTGAAAAGTGGAATTCAATTTTCGGCTCCAACAAAGCATTCGTTCACAAAGAACAGTTCAGTGATATTAGTTTGATAGATAGACCAGCACTGTTCCGGTTCAAAACACTTCATACAATCGACCTATAAATACAACAGGTAAACCGGACAGGCGAACTCTCTACTGATTTTTTTCACACAATCACCGCAAGTCAAAGGGGTCATTCTTAAAACAATTCAATAACTGCCGCTTATAAGTTATCATTTATGCACATTTATTCTACTGCATCTGTGTGTAAAATAAATGAAGTCCTCTATTCAGACATCATTCAAAGTCATTTACTACGATCTTTAAACTTTTCCTATAGAACCATTTTATTACATAAGATGGTGTAACATCTCTACTGACAACTGGCACAAACAACGGGTCATGACTGAATAGTTGATACCATTCTAATTACATAATACGACGTAAAGAGCTCTACTGAGACGCTTAACTCATAAGCTATTATACATACGCTTCAGTACAGACCGATAAACAGGTGTATTTCAGGAATTATTGCGCCTGTCATAGCAGACGATCATTTTGAATTGCTCTATACATATATACTGAAGGACTACTTCTGGATTCGGTAAATTTTCAAAGTGAGAAAGGTCTGAATTATGGTCATATATTTGTTCAGGACTGACGTCCCGAACAAATAAAAATGATTATCTGAGAGTAATGAGTAGAGCAGTAAAACCGAGTAGTGCCGCATGCAGCGACACTATCAAAACTGACTACAAACAGAGCGCAACGCTTCAGCGTTGCGCCAATAAATATGGACGGCAAGTATATTTTCAATTTTTCTATTCGTCTATGTTATTCCTAAATCGACTATATTATGGTTCATGCTCGTGTAGCAGTGGAGCGGCATCTTTTATAGAAATGACTATTTCTAATGACGACTAGGAGCATTCCTGATAATCATATAATAATAGTGTACAATTAGAACATGTTTTATTGCAAACAAGTATATAAAAGTCAGGGAAAACTGTAATTAGTGTAAACTTTGTACCAAATGTAAGATAATTGCTAACTTATCAAGTATTGAATCCTTTTTCATGACATTCATGCATGATGAATGACATTATAAACTATTTTATCATTTGAAGTCTGCCAAACATTGTTTTAATAAAAATAATGATAAGTGCCTACGTACAATAATAAACATATTGATTGAGACATAATAAATGTCATCTACATCACAATGAACCGTGATAAAGTACATTTATTTTTCCATTATGACTTATATCTTCTTGTTTATTTGTCTAAGATTTGTCTCAGATTATAATAATGTTACAATAACACAACATTAGGCCTAGGTTGCTCACTTGCGACAATTAACAGACAACGTCTTTAAGATGCCACATTTAAGTCCTATTTAAGTTTAAGAAAGACATAGGTGACCCCTTGGATGTGGGCTGGTTAGACTCCAATGTGTATTTAATCAAATCTAGAAATGAACCTATGGATGATGCTAAATACAAGCTCCGTGTTGATCCAATTTACATCTAAAAGGCACCTCGTTGTTCCATTAAGAAACAAACTGTATTCTACCAGCTCAGTACTGGGAGACCAGGGATCGGACTCGATAATGATTTATCTAAGTTTCTAGAACTTGTTAACAATCCAATTAAAATGTATAAGTATTAACTACAAAATGCAAAATGTCAAAGCCTTCAACTCATGTTTTTTAAATCGTATCGTTACAATTTTAGACAAGTCTGCAATAACTGGTAATCCTTTTTGTAAGGTCAATTTTGATCTTATGGGAATATAATTCATACATAACTAGGTTTGCTAAATGTGGTAGTAGATTTCGAATGTATAACAATCGTTTACTATGCTAAAGGTCTTGGATAAAAACCACAGGTGAGCAAAAAACGTTCTTTAGTGTAACAGTGTATGTTTTGTGAGGCAACGAGAAGACTTAAATACGATGTAAACAGTATTGCGTGACAAATAAAATAAACCATTTCTTGGCAAATCAGTCTCGCTGTAAATCAATTTAATATCCAGCGCTTACTCGTATATTTTAAATTGTCAATAAAACAAGTAGTTTACTTGTAAAATAAAATGCACAACTTGCAGTAGCTATTTAATGGCATAATTTAATACCGTTCTAAAGTGTTATAGGGAAGCTAGTTAGAATATATAGGCTTACCATTGTAGAAAATGCTATAACATAAATGTAACAGTTCGAAGATTTGAAGGCCAAGACAAATAATGTTTTTTGAAGGTTAGACTTTGCGGATTTTGTGTTGATTTTGCTGACTATGCTGTTTTTGTGAATACTGATTTATTTCATCTTGACTGATATTGTGATGGATTGCTTTTTTTTTTTATAAAATTGCAATTGAAAATGACCTTGTATGTGATGAAAACATGATTGTTCAAGTCTAGCAAGACATTTAATACATCAAAACATGATTTTTATCAAACTTTAATTTCATTTTTAACGAATATTTCAGTCTCATACTCAGGGTCATACTTAATCAACTTGATGTTTTCCAAAAGTGGGTGGGAAGAGTTTTTTCTGCTTTTCAACAGAAATCAAAACTATTCCTTTGAATTCTCAAAAAGTATTCACAAAAGATTGATTTAGTAGCTTTAATTTCGTGTTGTCTGCTACATCATCCCTTTATTTTGTAAAAGGTCACAGATTTCGATTATTAAGTAGACAGACGTTAGCGGAGTCAACATGTACAGTCAATCAATCTACAAAATGGAATAAAAAAACTTGCTTTTACCGATTGCTTTTATCTCCTAAAAGATCAATGTAAACGGACAGTTCACCTCAACATCTTTTCATAAATTCGCGAGTGAATCACAGTTGCAAGACTTTCTCACTACAGGATTCAAAACTGTGAATTTTACCCCTAAATTGAGTTCATGAACGCATGAACAATATTCACTGGGAACGATAAACTATAAATGTGAGTTTTGTTCAGTCCAGTATGGCAAAAAAACAAACAAAAGTATGCGACCTCCCATAAGTATGAACTGAACATTGATATGTTATTATGTCGAACAATATAGATTATACAGGGAGTATAATACATTCCATGTAGTAAGATACATTCCATATTAATATAATAAGGTGTTAAAGGTAGTAACTCAAAAACTTACTTTTAGGTGGAATACATTTTTGTCCTCTGAAGCCACAGGGTGGTTCATCAATGGGTGGTGCCCCATTTGGCCAATCAATAAAACCACCTTCATAAAAGTGAAATGCCTGGAAATAATAGATAAATAATTACAATGCCCCCTTTAAATATTTAAAACAATGAAGTTTGAAAAAACTGATAATGTCAACTGCATGCAATTTTTTATGATTGAAGATATTTAATGTTCAACATATGTCATATGCGGATTAACTATAAGACGCTGATTTTAAAATTTGCTCAAAGGACTCTTTTCCATTACAAATACGGAAGTGCATTATATCTGATGAACGTGTTTTACCCTCCCCTTCAAAATGACTGCCACAGTATTTAAAATTTGAGCTTTAACTGGATTTAATTAATTCCAAAGGAAAGTTGTCTTCTGAAAATACATAATTGAATGAGAGCAAAAAAGCTGTTTTGAAAGACTATCACCCAGGGAATCATTAAGTCAAGGTCACCATGGTCAATCTATTAGTTATAAGATAAAAATATAATGAAATAGCCTTTTCGCGTAAGGATGAAACAAACGGCAATTTCTGCCCATGTAACGACTAGTAAGGGTTTGATTTAAAGGAATAAAACCGTCTGCTCCACAATGTTATTTACCGGAAGTGCAGTAAGGTTTTCATTCAGCCTGAAGACACCGACAGGATACATTCCATATTGGCTTGGGTCTTCTTCTAGTACATCTCTAGCAATTAGAGAATAATTTCCTTCTGAATCACCAACTTCATTGATACGTAACATATATCCCATAGCACCTAAATAATCAAATATATATACAACAATATAGGTTAGATTTGTTGTTCCTATCAGGTAGGGGTTAAACTGACGCATCGGGGCTGTGATGTAGGGTTCATTACATTGGGCAGGCAAGCTAGAGACCTTAGGTTTGATTCTTTGTATTAACGGTGCTTGTATTGAATTACAATACGCGTACAATCTCACACGTGTGTTGCTTTCCAGAGGTTGTTGCTCTGCCGAGGTTAAATTAAATTAGGATTACAAATAAAGGAAACATCAAAACTTGTGATCTTACTTAGAATCCCACGCACAAAATATTTTCTTAAATGTCCATGTGACACCACTCGACTAGTGTGCAAGAGATGTGTGAAAACGATCAAATTTCTCACATCAAAGAAAGTATTTGAGAAGACATAAGTAGTTGTTATTTAATGCGCTCTTTGATTTTATTCAATTATTTGTCTAGAAATAGAGAACTGATAGAAACAAGTGTTTATTCACATTACTTGTTGTTGTGCATATCATGTGACTATAAACCGTCATCTAGGGAAACAAACAATGGCATTCTAAAACGTAGAAATGGAGTCTTAAACTTTAAAGTGTCAAAATTTAATATTGCTACTCAGACCTTAATCCTAGACAAACTCTTTTTATATCAATTATTTATTCTTTCTTTAATGTATTGTATCATCATGAGATTGTTTAATACACTGTAGTTTAATAAACAATAATCTGATAAGGTTATATCTTTGTTATACAGTCATTAAAACCTACAAAAATCGTTGTTTGCAGACACAATTTCTCACTTACACCAATATTTGCGTTTAAATAAGATAATCTTTATTTAAAGTCATTTATAAGCAACCATTGAGGATATTTAAATGTTACTCCGAATAACAATTTAATACATCCACTTGCCCTAGGGTCCTTAAATTCGTAACATAAGCACAAAATTCTTTAATACAATGTAATACTTTTCAACGAACAGAATTAGAAACAGTCCCGTATACATACTTGTGTACCAGTTGAAACTATATTTACATTATTATGATATTCATATTATACATAATAAGTTATGGAATTGTGCCAATGTATAAAACGAATCTAAAGAAATGATATTCATTTTTCAGCATATTTGGAATGACGCATATATAAACCACACTAATCATGAGTGAAAATAATAGCTGGCTTGTATTATAATAGCTTATTATGTAAGAAGTTGAAGTTCTTTTCAATTTCAACCTGACTTAAGTGATATCTTTTTGTATTGAGTATTATTCGTATTGAGGCTAACAACTCCACCACAATAAAAGACTGTTAAACCTCATTTTTTACAAACCGTGTATTTTACAAGTTGTGAAGAACGCGTACGAATTTTTACAACTTGTGCTAATAACGCACTTGTTATTCACAAGTTGTGAAAAATACGTGCGAGTTTTTTTTAACAAATGAGCAATGTGAAAAATAACAGAACAGAAAAGAACAGAAGTTCTGTTCTTCTTCTCTTCTTCTCTTAATGTGAAAAATACGTTAGACATTTTTTTTTGATTTTTAGTCCGAACGCAATTTTCACAACAAGTGTTCAAATGATGTTTGTTTGTTTGTTTTTGTTGGGTTTAACGCCTGCTTTGTATGACCGCATATGTCACAAAACGTATATGTCATTCGGTGACATATTCGGTCCGAATATGTCACACGTGTGATATATTCGGTCGAAAATATCAGAACATTCAGCCGAATATGGGACATATAAAGTGACATATTAAATTGGAATTCGTTTTTCCTTGCTTATCAAAACGTATTAGTCACTTGTCCTAAATGTGTAAATGTGAAAACAGCAACGTATTTGTCACACGAGTGATATAAATGGAAGTAAAACATGGATAAGCGAAGCAACTAAAATAATCATTATCAAGCGTTAACCCACAACGAAAACCTAGCTTAATGGAGTTATTGTGTTCGATCCTATCTTGGATGGTTATTGTTTATTTTCTACTGTATCACTACAATTAAATAAACTAATAATATGCAGTGATACGAATACTTGCCGTCGAGAAGCAATTCATCTATTATTATAAACATATTTTTTTATTAAACGTTTGTTAATGATTAAACATTACGTGGTGTTCCTTAAATTACTTTTGATAGCGAAATTGTGACGACGACATTACTTTTTACCTGTTAACTGTCAAAAGCATAAAGTTAGAATGTACGTTTTGTGCTGTGTTGCTCTTAAAAACTTTTTTTTTAATTTCATTATCTTGTTCAATAAAATGGAAAAAAAACCGTGTAACGATGTGATGTTCAAGTTAAGACAGTTTGTTATTTATTGAATTTTTAAAACATCATTTTTTACATCATTTCATTGTTTAATCTTGAGACGTTCTAATTGGGAGCTAGATGATAAAGCCGATACTTAGAACTTCAAACCACTTACAGCAAACTTTAAAAATAGGGATTAACAAATATCTGAAGTAAGATTCCTTGAAACAAATCTATTCGTAAAGCGTCTACAAATTTGCATTAAACAACGTAACCGTCTCACGAACTTATACATATTAACGGCTGTACAGCTAGAACTTGGGATGGGAGAGGAAAGCGATGTTCAATGATGACACGCCATTTTCATAATTGATCGTTTTTTGTATTTGTTTTCTAGGAAATTTATTCTAGTCAGATACAAGGATGGTGTTATAATGTTGAGGTTTTCCCAGGAGTAAAATATATTCATGAATATAGATATATTGACTATCATGTCTATAATCATATATGAAGTGTAATCGAGAGCATAGAAATCAGAGTATTGATAGATGATCCATTTTACTGACTGGTGAACCGTTTTACTGATTGTATACCATTTTACTGATTGATGAACCATTTTATTGATTGGAGAACCGTTTTACTGATTGGTGAACCATTTTACTGATTGGTGAGTCACTTTACTGATTGGTGAACCGTTTTACTGATTGGTGAACCGTTAAACTGATTGGTGAACCATTTTACTGATTGGTGAGCCATTTTACTGATTGGTGAACCGTTTAACTGATTGGTGAACCACTTTATTGATTGGTGAACCGTTTTACTGATAAGTGATCCGTTTTACTGATCGATGAACTGCTTTACTGATAGGTAAATCATTTTACTTATTTGTGAACCATTTTACAGATTGGTATACCATTTTATTAATTGTAGAACAGTTTTACTGATTAATGAACCACTTAACTGATTAATAAACCAGTTTACTGAATGGTGAATCCAATTTACTGATTTATGAATAACTATTACTGATTATACTATTATTATTT
Organism: Mactra quadrangularis; assembly: GCA_025267735.1. NCBI lineage: Eukaryota > Metazoa > Mollusca > Bivalvia > Venerida > Mactridae > Mactra > Mactra quadrangularis. Next base: position 8,607,504 of record CM046303.1, on the reverse strand, counting down.
TATGCTATTTTTGCATTACACTATCAGTCAGTAGCCATCTCTAACAATGGCCCTCTATTAGTGAGATGGTACAACATTTGGTGTAAGAGACATAAACAACTTGACCACAGATAATGATCTACTTTATTTGTCTCATCACGCATTGTATCAATCTCGAAAATGTTCAGTACCCTCCGAAACTTCACCAGTGAATAAAGGTTTGAGAAAAACTGATAATGTATAGAACTACTGTAAACATTTTTTATATAGCATGAACGTTTATGCATGTTAAGTATGCATGTAAGTTTGAATCTTGTTTTCGTAAACTAATAATGATTTTGAAATTTGTTCAGATGACCATTTGTTTTTTTTTCACGGAACTGAATTTCCTAAAACATGATTTTCTCCAATCACTTTTTGAAGGCACTGTACGCTTGATAAATAACTTATATACGTGATTAGACAATGTAATAGATTTACGAATGACATAATGATAAAAGAATAGCGTTCTCATAAAAATATGTAATACTTTGTTATCCGTCTAAGTGACCATATACTTGGCTAATGATTGTTACAAAAAGAATACAAAGACGAATTTCTGAGCCAAAAGTAAGTTAATTAGTTAAGGTCATATTAAGTATAACAACAATATTGTTCGATTGCCTTTATCACTAATTCAATAGTTTTGGAAGCAAGGGGATTCCCCTTCAATATTTTTCGACCAGTCAATAAATTTTAAAATCATATATTATTGGGAAGCTCGTTGACCTTTTTTGACATACCTTACGAAAAAGGGTCACTACTTAAAACTTAAAGTATTCAATCTATAATATTTGATTGTGTCATTGTCAAAAAGACTTGATGACAAAAAATATTAGTGAATCTATAAGCTCAGTTCATTGTTTAGTGATCAGGTGACTTGTGCATAACGCGAAAATTGCAGGCAACTGTATACTTGTACTTACTTTTATAAGTATTATGTTTGATTTTATCAATGATAAGTGTACCATTATTATAGTCCAAGTTTTCTAATAAACACTCATGAACTGCTTCAGCATACATCCATACAGCATCATAGAGATAGGCTGCTTCTGGTTTAATCTGAAATAGTGACAACAATAATTAAATATCAGGTCCTAAGAACAATTAGCGGCATGCTTAATTGAAGACCTACGGCCAGATATTACGGACACTACAGACACTTTTTGAACACCAACAAATATATTGGCCATACGGACGCATACTGTTGATAACATTATCAATGGTTTGTCGGGACAAATTTAGCAATACCGACACCAAAATCATGTAAAATGTGTCTGAATAAAGTTTTTGACGTAAAAAATAATCTCATCGATACTTTCACTACCATATACGAAGGTCATTATGACCTGCCAATACCGAAATGCCAACCTTGTAGAACAAGAGACTGTTTCAGAATAATTATGCTGCACATTGTTCTTTCTAAAAACTTTATAAAAATAGCATGATTTTACAATTACTAACATGGTATTTTAGCAGAACTCAACCTGTAGTCTTAAATAGATTTAAAATAGAAATAAGTAGAGATTAATGCAGGGAATCTGATTTAAATCCGATCTAAAATTTTCCGCTCGTCTACTCGCTAATTTAGATCTGACCCTTTTCAAACGAAGGTCACGTTCAGGTGACTTTTGCTCATCATAAAATTAATGACGAGCCGTCCAATCGCAGACTGTGAATAATACCGCTGTTAAATTAGCTAGCAAACCTTGGTCTAAAAATAGAAATTACGAAATCAAAATGTTATTAATAGTGTTTCGTCTAGATGAAAGCTACGCATTGATTGGTCGACACAACGACGTGACCGTCCACGGAGACAGTAGAAATCCTGTACGACCATGCTCTACAGAATATCTGTTTACGGAGATTAATGCAAAGTATCAACCAAATACGGAATCCCTCAACAGTTTATGTACACTGGTATCAAAAAAGTTACTTACTATTTTTTGTCCACCAACATTAACAAAGTGGTTTGGAAACTCAAAGGGAGGTAATTCCAGATATTTGTTGACAAGTCTACTAAATGTATCATATTCTGGGTATACTGGTGCTGAATGTACCACTCCGATAAAATGTTTAAATGCATTCTGTATATGTGCACTTGTAACATTCTGATCTAGGATACCTGATACAAGAAATAGAATTAATGCTATACATCATGTACTTAACTAGAGTATTATTAAAATATACAAAGTCCAATGTTCATAACTTTTTTTCTGTACTGTGTATTTAGATTTAAAAAGGCCCTTTCAAAATTTAAAAAGCAGTATACCTAAAATATGCCAACTTAATTTGCATAAATATCTATTGAAAAGTTATAAAACTTCATTGGATAACTATATACCAGTATATTGAAATGCAATTTAAAAGAAATTCAACTTTCTTGACTTTCAGTTTTTGAGCAGTCTATTTATATAACAAGATGGCCCTAATGGTCAAGGGTCGCACTCCTGGTGGACGACAGAACGCTCGACAAGACATAAGCCGATTCTTATTCTTGTGCTTAAAAAATGCTCAGGCGAGCGCGCTATAACTCATGTTCTAGGAATATCATTGTTATGGTTGTAAAAGCGTTGTGCCAAATTTTAATTGTTTGTTAAAATCTATTAACAAAACTAATCATCTAAAGATATGGTATTCTATTCTGCTTTGTTGAAATCCCCTAGGCTTGATTTATACCAAATTCTGAGCCTGCTAATGATTATTTTATCTTTGAGAAATTTACCTTTCATTCAGTTTTGTGGTCCAGAAGGCTACTAGCTGGATTTCGTAATGGTCGCTGGTTCAAAAACTACCCTGGCCAGTTATACCTTTCCATGGAAATTTGACAATAATGTCGATTTTCCTTCAGTAATTACATACTTTTACATGAAACATGCATGAAGAAGTTGTCAAACTCGTGGAAAGGAGTTGAGTGCTAGTTATAGACAATAGTCATGGAACACTATTCCAGGTGAACAAGTCGTCTAAATGACTATAATTTCTGTTAAATCGACGTTAAACCTACGCCAAAATACCTTTAAAATATATCTGTGGATCTTTGGAGTTGTAATGTCCAAGATGCACTCCAACAACAAAATATTCTTCCGTATCTAATAAACCACGGTCATATAAATGATCCATTAAACCCACAAATTCAAAATACTTTCCCAGAATCACATAGACTGAAAATATATAAAATCAATGAAGTGATAAGTTTCATTCAACTGTTAGTAGTGTATACATAAACCCCGCTGATTTAAATGCTGAAATTTTCACGATAATCTTTGTATATAAAAACAGATATCTATTTTTATCGGTCGTGAGTACAAAAGTGATGTAGTGAGTATTTAATTCAGTGGGGTAAATGTATGTGGCACTGACAGTTGAATACAATTCAATAATACTAAAATGCAAATACTAGTTTACGATCTTGTACACTGGACCGTTTATTTGTGTTTGTTGACAATATTATTACTAAATCATATTTTGGTATACTGTTACATGTACGTATTTAACGACTCTAATGTATGCGGAATTGATAACTGAATATTTGATAGATGACCTTCTGGAAAATAAGCCTTGCCCTTAAGAAATATTCATCTTTAAATAAAGATATATTCTTCTTCTTATTATTAACTGAATTGCTTTCGTCCAAATAACGTATTTTAAGTCTATGTCTCAAAAATAGTACATACAGTATAATCTCTGCAGAGCAGCCCTGTACAGAACAACTCCTCTGCACAACAGCTTCTGATATTCCCCGAATGTGCAATTTCAATTGAAATTAACCTCTGTAAAGCAACAACCTCTGAACAACAACCCACTTTAGTCCGTTCCAATGGGTGTTGTTCAATAGAGTTTGTACTGTATTTCACATCATGTAAGATGATTTCATACAAAATGTTCTACATAAAAATTATATTGTGTTCTAATTATTGATATAGCATCCCCTGAATATATTCTACAGCCAGCATTGAAATTATTTCGAGTTGTGATCGACACCGACTGCATCCAAGAAGTTCTTTTTTAGGAGTGATAAAGCAAAGCCGACTATACTTAATTATAGATGTGTCATTGAATAAATCATATTCAAAATTTTAGAATTGATAAACTTAATTTTTATTCATAAACCCGTCGCAGGTTTGGTGTTTTTTTCACCTTTAAAGCTAACCACAGAACTTATGTAAACTTTTGTAAAAGTTCTATTCTGTTCTGCAAAATGTTTTCTTTTTGCTTGATAATTATATTATACCATGTCAATTCTCAGTATTTATTCGTTTCAAGACCTTTATTTACTATACTGTCTGTATTTATTTACTTTTATGTCTTCCCAATTCGCCTTCAAGCATTAACAGACAATTAGACGATGATCAACACAGCAATAGTGTTAGCTGAGATAATGTTTTACTTGCTGTTGATATCAATGTTTGAAAAAATGGGTGAAAGTTGAAAGTTTTGAAAATACTGAAAACTACTTTCAAAATACTGAAATAGATGGACTTCTTATAAATTACATAACGTAGATTATTCCAAAGTATTGAAAGCAGAATAAATACTGAAAACTTTCACCAATAAAAACACACTTTTTTACTGGAATGTTGACTTCTGATGCAATTGACGCGTTTCTAACAAGTCACATGTTCACAACAAATAAACAGGGTTATTTGATTTTCTAACATGTTTTCAGTTCAATGTATGTCTATTCCACTTAAATACAACTAAGAAGGGGTAACATTAAGCATTTAACTTTTAAATTAAGTATATTTTTGTCATATTCTAATTCCTAATTCCTTGTTCATGATGACAACAATGACATAATATAATGGTACATACAGCGCCTTTATTTTTTTCTAATTGGCTTTGATTTTTGTGTGAATTAAGAAATCAAACATCTTGGATTATAAATCATTTCTATTCAGAGCGAGGTTGGAACGAATAAGTTTGAACCGTTTCGTGTACTTTTGCCAGCATTTGACTTCAACTCGTTAATTCAGTGAAAATTGAGGCAACAAGAACTAAATCACTTATTCAAATAAGAAGGAGGAGGAGGCACGTAATGTGTCAGAATAACTTAATGTCAAACATGACTGATAAACCATTTTATATTACATATAAGCTTATAAAGATTAGACTTTCTCAGAATGTATTGAAGATAAAAACTCGCCTTATTTGGAAAATCGTACGTGTAAATGGAAATCCAATCATTTTAACTTTATCGTCTGCTACGAAAAGCAGATAAGAATTATGATCTAAAAGTTGACAAATTCTAACTAAATAAATTTAATAACAAATGGGAAATTCTGTCTATTTTACATCAGCAATGAAACGTCAAAAAAGTCTCATATTTCGATGTTGCCTTAATTTAAACAGTTTTACAAGTTTCATTGTTTAACTGGGGAAATCTATTTTTCGGAAGAGACACTGGCTGTGTAGTAAAATATAACACACGGGGATCTCAAAAATTGTTCACGAGTTCGACATTGAGGAGGTCAACATGAAATAGTATTTTATGCAGCTAAACAAGGGTAAAAAGATCGATTGCAGGTACGTGGCCCATCCTTGTAATTCGACCACATTGTGTCAAAAGGCCAATAGACTTTGACTGTATTTCCATGTACAAAACTGAAAACTGATAATTGATTGTATAGAAGTAATGGTCAAACTTGTTTAACCAGTTTGTTAAACATTGACTTTTACCATCTCTTACTTTTATATATATAAGACATTGCTGCTGTCGTGATGAAGTGATATTTCACAGGATTTCGATTGGGGAGGTTCCAGGTTTGTTTCCTTACAGCGACAGGGTATTTCCTTCAATAAAAATTTGAGTTTCAATATTGCTCAATATTTGCTCTGTAAATTGAGATATTATCAAGATCCTGTGAAGGGTAAGCGAGTTCAAGAAAAGGTTTGCATGAAAGTTGGTAAGATGAGTTGCTGCTAAACATAATTTAATAACAACTGTTGATATACGGCGAAAGATCCAATTAAAAAACATCATTTCATCTTCTTATCTTAACCTAGTCTCGCCAGACTTTTGATTTAGTATTTTTACACATTGTTAGCTTGTCTAAACATACAGACATGGTGGGATGAGAGTCCGATTTTCTTCGTCTATTGTATGTAGCCTATATATTATCAACATAAGACCATTGTATTAGAAAAATAAGTCTAGTACAGTCAAGTCAACTTGTACACATTGTATGGAATAATGACAAAGTTCTCTGGAGTATTCAAGTCTGTAACATCAATTCCTGATGTATGATATTTTGTGAAGACAAAAGGTCACGTGTGGGGTTGGCAATAACAAAGTTTTACCGCACACCATTTAATATGAAGTAGACGTGAGCACGCCAAAACTTTTAACAAATAATAGTGACGTAAGTCGTAAAAATCATCCTTGTTTCTACTATGATAACGTCAATTTTACTAATGAAAATATAAGGTTATATTTTTCTGTACAATGAAAATATAAAATTGTATATTTTCATCGAATAACAATCCATTTCAGCATAAAACACAGAAGAAAACAAATTTATCTCCGATTGGTCGTAATCAGAAGAGAGCAAAATTAATCTGCAAAATTATGCAATTTGTAGAATAGTTTAAAAATCAGGCTTTGTAAAGTCCAATCTCCGTAAACAGAGATCCTGTTCTACTCGCGTTGTCGTACTGGATCTCTACTTAGTCAATGCAAGGTCACGTCGAGATGAACTTTGTGTCGACCAATCAATGCGTAGCTTTCATTTTTAAACGAAAACAGTATCAATCACATTTTGATTTCGTAATTTCTATTTTTAGACCAAGGTTTGCATGCAAATTTAACAGCGGTGTTATTCACAGTTCGCGATTGGGTGGCTCATTTCAAATTGCGTGACGTAGACGATGTAAACAAGTTACGTATCATAACAATTTCGTCATGACTATTATGATGAGAAAAGGTCACCTGGACGTGACCTTCGTTTGGAAAAGGCCAGATCTAAATTAGCGAGTATGCGAGCGGTAAAATTTTAGATCGGGTTTTAATCAGATTGTGTAAAGTCAAACGTGTTAATTAGGCATTGCACAAATTGACTGAAAAATGTATACACATTTTGATAGCATTTTTAATAACTGCCTGATTCAGTTCTCTTGAGTATAGAAGTCTGTAACATCAATTCTTGATGTAAGATATTTTGTGAAGACAAGAGATCACGTATGCGGCTGGCAATAACAAAGTTTTACCACATAACATTTAATATGAAGTAGACATGAGAACGCTAAAACATTTGCACTGTAACAATAAGAGCATTATAGTGAGATAAGTCGTAAAAAGGAAATCATCCATCCACTTTTTATAGCAAATTTCGCATAAGTAACAAGTTACGTGATTATTATAAATAAACTAGATTCATCAATTTACTACATGTTTTAATGTAGTGTTAACTGTTAAACTATTTTTGTTTGCTTCAGTAAATTGCTGTTACAATGGTAAGGTTATATTAGGTGACAGCAAATTGTTGGTATCCATAAATACATTTAACGAAATATCAAAATTTACGCACGCTAAAATACTAACAAGCGGCATAGCATGTACAATTACGTAACCATGTTTATAAATTAGGTTTAACCAAAGTCCAAGCGCTATTTTTATGCATGTATTTTTTATACTACTAACTGAACACACGCTAAAAGCCAAAGTGGCATATGAGCGAATATAAAGAACAACACTTCCGTATCCGTAAACCTGACTTGTTATAAACTATTGTTCAATGAGTGACGAGATACAATCTTCAGTTCCCCAGAGTGTCAAACACCTGAGTCAAAAGGATGTAAAATTGTTCCCAAGTAATTCATGACAACTGCGAAGACATTCTGAACATAGGTGAATCTTATATTATACATGCATTATTTCACGGCGTCTCAACGCCGTGATATTGTGGTGGGTAGATTTTGATAGCAATGGGCAAAAGTCACGTGATAAAAAATGATAAAAATCCTTTCGATTTCCACTGCCGACAAATTTATTGTTTTTAATGCAGTCATAGTACAGCCCATTTCCGTTAAAAGTTAAATAGAAAAATCATTTTTGGGGGAATCCATATAAACAATTTTTCTTGCAACAATGCAACACACGAAAAATCAGCGTTTTATATCAACACATTTCCGCAAATCCTTTCGAATCACACGAAAAGGGGTAGGTATAAATCGCGAACCAACCGGACCAGGAGACCAGTTTAGTATACGGATACAGTTTAACAAATATGCGTATCATAATGTGTGTATAGTACATATATTATTGATATTTGCCAATATATTATTCGAAAGATAAGACACCAATATCGAAATTATATTTTAAGAAATAACTTTGCAGACTTTAACTATTAAAAGAATCGTCGATTGCTTCATCACATATTGTTGTAAATATTATATATTTCAACTGTTAGAGCATTTATCATTTGAAAACTAATTTGATATGATTCATATATTTTAATAATATACCTTTTTTTCTTATTAGCCGACTGTATAAATAAAGAAGCGTAATCGTGTAACATTGACTCTTAATTCTTACTCTTACTGAGCTCTATTGGCGATCTTTTCTAACTATGATTAAGTGCAGCGGACCAGTTAATTTTAAGAGCATAAGAGTTACGGACCAGGGTTGAGTTCAGTAACTGCGAACGTTATAGAACGTTCCGCAACGATACATTCGGAAGTCCTCGTCCATTTGCTGCGAATAATCTCGGACATATTTGGACGCTATTTTGAAATGTCCGGCGTTAAAGTAAACAAATGTATGACCGAGGAGTTCCGAATGCATCGTTATGTAACGTACTGTAGCGTTTTGTGTAATTGAACTTGCTTCTGGTTATAGATCGAGCAGATGTAAGATTATTTTTGCAGACTTTTTTTAATTATGAAAAGTTTGGTACTATATTGACGGACTATTGACCAGACGGACCAGGTAATTTTAAGAGAGTTAAAATGACGGACATTTACACCTAGGTGAAAAGCTCGCCAGTTTTTAATTTGTTCGAATGGAGTATGTTTTCTCGAGTCCGAGTGAATTCATTATTAAGAAAAATGATTTCTATTCGAAATAGCTTGCCTTTTGTATTTAAGTGCATCTTTTCGGAATTAAAATACATGTTAAATCCTTTCGTGTATCCGGCAAAAAAATTCTTCCGTAACAAGTAAAGGTATGACTACTCTCTAATACACTGGTTTGAAAGATTCACTCGCTGACTCTCTACCTCTGCTTAAATACTATGCGCAAACTGATATTTCTATTTCAAGGCAAAGACACACACATTTAGATTGCATGACTGTCTCGTGATTAAAAAATAAATGCAATAAATGCAACAAATGTTCACGCCTGTAAAATCAAAATGTCGAAATTCAAAGATGCTGGACAGTTATGCATTAGTTAGATGATTGGTTACACGGATTGGTAAGAACAGATCCGCAATGTGAGGAGCACTTGACTAAACAGAAGCGATAAGTCATGTAAATAGCTTCTGTTCTGAAGAACTATGTTTTCCCTTCTGCCGATCTTTTTAAGCGTCATGCAAATATGAATTACTGGAAATAAATCCAACTAAAACCAAACATCCTGTCGGCATAAAGATGGTGTCTAGATCCAGACCATTCGCGTACTCCAAATTTGTCAAGATTCTCAATCTAACTAGTATCGAGAATCTTACTAGGCTTTTGGAACGAGATTGTTACATTTAAACAGAAAAACGTTTTATGACAAGTTACCTTTTAATTACTGAAAAACCTTAACATGACAATTCAATATAATGCTCTTTTGAGTTACCTTTAGATTATACTTAATCATTCTTTTTTGTTTGCCGTGACAATCCCTTTGCTGCATTTAGCAGCAATTTTTTACTTGTTATTGTATTGTTATGTGTTTGTTTTTTGTCGTCAATACCTATATACGGTTGTTGCCAAATAAAGATGTATGTGTGTATGTATAAACATTGAAAGAGCACATCGCTTGGGCAATCGTTATAGTGAAGAAAGCCTAGACCTTTTGCGGTCAAGTTTAGCCATTATCCTTACAAGACAGTTATAAAGAATCTAGTTTCAACCTGATAGAAGTCGCATCATGAAGCATCAAGTGATCAAAATTTATCATTACTTAAAATATTCGAGCTAGTAAAAAATTCCTCAAACCAATTCAAGTCAGACGAAACAACTTATACCTTCTAGGATTGTTAAAAATGTGTGGTCTTTGCCATAATTATTGTAAATGGCCAAAAGCATATGAAATGACTATTTTGCCAAACAAAGATGTATTGATGTATTTGTGTGCGTTCCGACTGATATTGTGTTCAATGAGGATCTGTCCGCTCCATATGGATGCATTATGTGCAGATCCCAGGGTACGAAACTTTCACCCCTGGGATATTGTTTTCGATACATTCATTTTTTCTCATATATGGCGACAATACCACGTGACCATGGCATCACAAAAGCTACGGTTTGAATAAGAAGCAATAACCGGATTGTTCACTCTTTTTCTACTTGAAACGTATCACTTTTGGTGTCATAGTCACGTGGTATTGTCATCGTGTTATACTTACTTCTTGTGTCCACGTATGTTTCTTGTACTAGTCTAATAAAGGGGTTTACTGTATGGCGATATATATACGGAGCTTTGTACGTTTTGCTGAATGTTACTTCAATGCCATTCTCTTCCAAGAGCTGAAATAAATCATTCTTCACATATAAACTATTAGCTTCAGTATAAATAACACGTTTGTAAAATGAGTATGGATACAAGAAAATTTAAATTGATGAGGAAGTTTAGAGAGTTTGTATTGAAATGAATGAGGGTTTTGTGTAAAATACGTCGTGGCAATCTCGCAGTAAATAACACAAGAATTATATTTACAGTTACATTTCATTCAGTCTTCTGACAAGTCAAACCCCTAGTGAGGGTTTTAGATTTATGGATCTAAATCAACAAGAGAAGTAAAAATAACAATACAGAACTTCAATTATGACGCTTCAACAAAGATCATTTTGACGCTTTAACAAAGATAATTTTGACGCTTTAACAAAGAAAATGTTGACGCTTCAACAAAGAAAATGTTGACGCTTCTACAAAGATTATTTTGACGCTTTTACAAAGATAATTTTGACGCTTCTACAAAGATTATTTTGACGCTTTTACAAAGATAATTTTGACGCTTTAACAAAGTTAATTTTGACGCTTTTACAAAGATAATTTTGACGCTTTAACAAAGATAATTTTGACGCTTCAAAGATAATTTTGACGCTTCAACAAAGATAAATTTGACGCTAACACAGATAAATTTGACGCTTCAACAAAGATAATTTTGACGCTAACAAAGATACTTTTGACGCTTCAACAAAGATAATTTTGACGCTTCAACCTATAAAAACGGTTGACTAGTGTAAGAACCCTATGAAATTATTCTGAATAAAGTTTATATAGCAGGTTAAATTGGTCAGACTTTATAAAAGTTGCTATTACGATACAAGTATATAGTAAATGTATCTGTTTAACAGATAAATATGACAGGAATTGTCACACAACCTAGTTTTCCTTGCAATATAATAGAATTGTCCACATTATTTGTGTTTCTCAATTTATCAAATAACAGGGATGAATATGTCAAAAGTAAGCAAAATAAAAAACACAAACAGTTTGTACCTGGGTATTAAATGATGGCACTTCGTTGAAAGTTTGGTTTAGTCTGTTTGGAAAAAAGGAAGAAATTGCGCACAGAAAATAGTTTCTATACATGTATATATATTACAAAAAGTGACATAATTCTGAAAATGACAGAATCACAAATAATGATATTGTGTTTTAGAGCACTTAATGACACGGTACATCTGTAAAAGTTTGGTTGAAATCTATTAAGACGTGTCGAAAAAGTTGATCACAGAAAAATTTTAAGGTCTCCTATACGCACGAGCACAAGTCCATCTATTGGAAAATCTAATTTAATATTCGGACATCAAATTTTATGTACAGAGTTTATGCTTGTATAGCTGGTAAAATAGATAAACCATATTTTATTACCTATAAAACTTGCCCTGTCTTGTGGTAACTTAAAGTATTTACAGTTTAAATACCGTAAACTAAACATCATATACTCATGAAACATGTTATATGGAGCACAAATTCATACATGTAAACTTACTATTACGGGCTAAAGGGTAACATAAGACTCGTTCGTTGATTCGTTTGGATTTAACGACAAATTGACAAAACTATTATATCACAGGATGACTGATCTTAATATCACAGATATTTAACAAGACTTTAAGTAAAATATAGATTTCCGAATGTTAATTTAAAGTTCAAAGCGTTAACAATACACAAAGGTCCCAAATACTCTAGTCTATTCCTCAATTTACGAAAAGCGTCAGGTCCACAATCGGTTAAACATCTCTCGTTAAGGTTATCTAAAAACTCAACCTCTCCGTATCGAATATTTTGGTGTTTTTTTGATATCGCCAAAAGCTACATACTGCGTTGTGCAATTGAATTTAAAAGTGTACTCAGAGACAATGTCATACTATAATGCTATTATACTCATAGTTTTGCTATTGTACTTGATAATTTATATATTTTTATAGAACTTACATTATGTATTGTCTCAGCTGTATGTTGAAACATTGATAATTCTGAGTATAAAAAAGTAATTTTCTTCCACTTGAATTGTTTCATTACAGAAACCACACTTTTAGAGATCTGTGAGTCAGGAGGCTTGGTTCTTGCAAATGTTGGATACTCATCTTTGTCGCTTACTTCAACTTCAGAGCAAAACTGAAATGACAGAAAATGAAAATTTAATAGTATATATTATAGTATATATTGGAGCGGGCGTGGCCGAGTGGTCACAACGTTGGACTGGAAATCATTGGATAGTCAGCTTCGCGTTGGTTCAAATCCCATTCAAAACCTACCCCGTTGTTTCCTTAAGAAAGAAACTTTTTTCTTCTAGCTCAGTACTAGGGAACCAAAAAAAACGAACTCGAAAATGATTAATCTAAGTTGTAAGTGCTTGTTTCACAATCGAGCTTAAATACATTAGTAAAAATAAAACTAAACATTATACGTTTACATTGGTAGTCCACAAGCAAGTGGATACCAAACAAATTCTTAACATTTAACGTGTTCAATCTAATTATGTGTCTGCTATACAAAGCAAAACGTCATTAATTTTACATACTTGCCTCGTATTTCAGATGTGAACATACTGAGAAAGGCCTTGTACATAATTGCTATTTAGATTGCTATTCTGTATCACATAAATTGATAAGAAGTCAAGCTAATCGGATAAAAACATGACACGTTTTGTTGACTTGGTAATTAGGAGATCCTACAAAAAGCTCTAAGATCAAATCAGATTTATATGGTGTACAGTTAGCACCAAGTACGATTCTAAGAAAAGCGATGAACCGCTATAAGACGCAGACCACACTAAAACGCACAAGAACGTAAGGGAAAAGGTAGACATGAAAATTAAAACACATAAGGTGTGAAGACGTTATTGCTAGCTGTGATATTTTAAACCGTAAAGCAATTTTATTTATTTACGCCGCGATGCATTCTTTGATTATGTCGGTCAGTTGCCTTACTTTTGGGCCATCATGTTCTCTGGACTTAACTTTTAAACCTAGTTCTAAGCACCTCGGCAATGGTTGAAAATTACTCTTATCGATACAGCGACGCAGATAAATAGCTGAAGAATGTAGAAATGTCTTATGATCTAACTCTATTTGGCTGACCATGCGGCTCATATATTAGAACAAGATGTTAGATTATTTATTTTGTCTAAAGAATAACTTTTTATGACCTTTAACAAATACAATACTCAAATGTATTCAAATCAACCATGCGGATTTAGTAGTATATTTTTATTCAATGGATTTATAAATCAGTCGTAAAATGTCAAACAATAAGAATTATTATTCTACAAAATACAATGTAGATTTGAACGTGTGTTTGCATTGCTGATTCCACTTTACGAAAATATCAATCGGATCATAATCGCCTTATCTTTATCTTGTTACATTTGGCTTTGCTTTCGATGTTTTTCAGTAATTCAGGCAAATCTTTCATCAACATCAAACAATGTCTGGCATTCTTACATCTAAATTAGTTATAGAAACAAAATGGTATAAAGAAAAAAAAAGAAAAGAATAACTGGAACAAGAGTATTCTTCATAAAATAATTATATTCACATTAGAAAGACAGAGTTGTCATTGTTTTGTGTCATGTTTAGATGAAATAGAGAAGTTCAACAATTGTACGCTTATCACAAAAGCAGTACAGTTTTTTCATGTATGAACACGTTATCCATTCTTTATGTTTTATCCCCTGTCCTAGATGATATTTTTGCGTAAATGCCACGAAATGTTTATTGTACCATATACCTGGTAAACTAAAAGAGATATTTTAACTATAATGCTTTAAAATGGAAACAAAGATTGACCCAAAAACTATCGTGCGATAACATTAATGTCGATAAAGTATATATTTGGTTCTGACTCTAACCCAAACCGTAAGTGTGGCGTTAACAATATATTGACAGACAGCAGGGGTTTCCAAGATGGTATATCATGTTTAATGACTTCGTTTATACATGTACACCGAGAATCAATATTACTATTATTCAAGTATCTTTAATTCCAAAATTGATGAGTATTTTATGACCGGCCGGAAAGCGTTCGATACAATAAGTGACATGATAAAACAATTCCTATTTAAACTAGTGACTGATTCTACAACAGTCATAGCTTCCAATGAATGAAATTCTGAAATGACTTGCTGTGTGAAATAACAGGATTATCCTGGTTTGTTTGAAATCATCAAAAGAAGTCTAAAAACATATAAGTATGACTTCACGCCGCCAAATTGCTAAGATGGATATGTTTTCATTTGTTTTGGTTTTTTTCGTGGTTTTTTTTTGGAAGTAAAAAAGACACCACAAACAAATAAAACAAAAACTTATAGGTTTCCGCTTGAAACGAAAAGTGACAAAATAATACACATTTCATGACATTTTACGGCGTCCAGCGCACCTAACCTAGCTTTGCTGGACCCTAGTCTATAACCAGTACTCACCTACTCTTCCACAAGGCCGGAAACGTCTCCATATTATCTAATCAATGGAGGAAAATCGACATTATTGACAAATTTTCATGGAAGGGTATAACCTCCCCGGGTGGGATTTGAACCTGTACTTTCGAGTCATGAGATTACAAATTTCGGCGCGCTACCAACCGCGCTGTCGACCCAGGTTACAAAACAATAATAACAAGGAACAATACAAACAGCCATTCCCTACTTATATGATGTGGATGTCAGTTTCAGAAGATTGTTTGAAACAATGCTAAACATTTGTGACAACTATTTAGGATTGGCGTTATTACTTAATTCTGATGAATGTTTGGTCGTTATCTCTAACAAAAGAAAACGAATCGACTATGACAGTGGGTTTAAATTCGGAGATATTATCAGTTCAGAATCTTTTAATAACACTCTTGTCAGATTTATATCTAAATCATTCTCTCAAACAAAACGCCTCATTATGTGTGTTTAAAGATTAGAAAAACATACCTAAGTAATATGAACAACAGTTTTGTTTTTCTCCAGGGAATTTAAATTCATTATCATCAAAGAAAATATTTAATGAAGTTGCTCTCCCTTAAGCGTATACAGTCTTTGAAACTATATACATTCAACAATATTTTTAACTTCATTGACAGTAGGTATTGTTTCCATTATAGAACATGTTTTTGTCAACTTTGTCGGTTATCAAATATTCATTTAGTAAAACTGTTTTACAAACGACTTATACACTTAATCAACTATGACAATCAATAAAACAGACTAATGCTGGTTGAGTTCAGGGTTCTCCAGAAACATGATCCATTCACTGTAATCGTACTTACCCACAAATGGTAAAGTGAAACGTTTCCATCGAAATGAAGATGGAAGTATAAATATCTTACATGATAACGTGACTGAAACGAAGCATGTACGTATTATGTTACAGAGGTAGTTAAACCATTTGTTATGTCCATTGTGAAACCTGATTTCCATAATGATTTGTGGTTGCTAACGATGATAAAATGGTAACCTGTATTTGATAAACATTTGAAAACAATTTCTAAAATTTATATCATGTAGTGTATCAAGGACGCGACAAGAGAAGTTATTAGTTTGACTAATTATGTCTGTAATTTTATACTATGTATGAAAATTGATAATACAATGATTCACCAAATACTACATTGTTAATCCAATCAAGATAACAGGACATTTAGAATTTAGCTTTCGCCCTTCGATACATTTGGGTACGCTCAATATCCGGAGTCATTTACCCAATCAACAATGTGAACAATGAATAAAAATGCGTGTTTAACCAGCGCTTGGTCATACCAGTTTATTTCCCTGCGATTTATGAAAGTTTGCTTGTGTTAATGCTTAACTTTTGAATAAGGTTCTTAATAGTATGATTGTTGTATACCTCAACATAATTGGAGGCAATGAAGTTATATTCCTTGGTAAAAGAACTCGTTCAACAGCTCCTTATAATATAGGTTAAGAATACATAAATGAACAAAACAACATAAAGCAGTGAAATAATCTTCTTCGTCAATTAAATATAGCTTAAAAAGCTCTATAGTCAAACAAAAGCACGTTTACACTAAACAACTACATGTATCTTATTTAAAAACAGTAGGACAAAAAATGTCATCAAAAATGGAAAAATATTCAAGGCGAAAAAGACAATGTGATACATCATCAACGGGATATTGTAACTACCAATATATGCACGAAATAAGCGGACCATAATGTTTCCCAAGAAATGTTTCACAGAAAACGTAACTACTTAATTCTGATGTCAACAATGTCTGTGCATCGTGAAAAATGATAAAAAAATGCTTTGTTGCATGTAAAAGTAATTTCAAATGATGCGATGAATAATCAGTGTTAAATATATGTCACTGGTCGGTACTTATTACAATGTATATTGTATTTATAACATTATTGTATGTTAATTAAACATGTTAGACTATATAATTTTCGCCATGCATGCTGTTCAGATTATAACAAGAACCACTTAGCTATGAACTTCAATTTTAGATATGTACACCACCAAGTACTCGACAACCTTAAAAACCCAATTATACCAGAATTCAAATCGCCAGAACATCGGCGATCATCCACTCATAATACATTTAGAAGATATGAAACCGTCATTCAAAATACAAAACATATAGATTTTCCATACTTAGCACGAAACGTTGCTAGCAGTATGTACCATTTTAAAGGCATTAAGTTTAAAAGTTTAGAACAAAATTATCAACAGTACCAACACTATGAAATTAGTAATTTTCATTCTCTCAACTCATATCTAATCGTCTGCACAATATTTAACTACTACCAACAATAGCTCAAACTTAAGTACATTTTTGGCTGGTGAATATGCCACTCATCTCCTCAACAGACTAAAACCTTCATCTTTGCTAAATATAAATTTACCATAAAGTGCGTCAATTGAAGATGCACACCAGGTATTTGCCAGTCGCAACGTAAGCATATGATATGTTAAGCTTCTGACAAATACGTTCATTCCATTGCATGAAGTCACGCAAGTCTGTCCTGTAAATGTAAAGTTGGATATGCCCAATTATTGCAATCACTAATCGATGTAGAAACATTGATCATAAGCCACTTAGATTTACAAATCGTAGACGACAATAATAATATTCCGTCAGGCAAACCATATACTATCATTCGTAGTAAGTCTTAAAGAATAAAATGATCATTGGACAGCAAATCGTCTCAGACTGACAATAGCGAATGAGCTCAAAACTGCCATTAACAGCATGGTTGATTTTTTAATGGCAAAACGAAGTAGAACTGATCGTTAAGTAAATGAGACAAGCATCCTTAGTTACCTTATTTCATCTATTGCAACGACAAATATAAATAGATCAACTGTCATAAATTCAAGGCACCAAAAGTGCCTTAATATGGGTTACGAAGTAAAATCTGTCGGTCTAACAACAGCAAGTCCTAGATTAAAATTGTGCTGCTATGGTCCAAATTAGTCCCATATAAATACGACTTATATCCTTTATATGTGGTTTAGCATGTTGTAAAGTATGTTTTGTGACGTTGTAAAGTATGTTTTGTGACGTTGTAAAGTATGTTTTGTGACATTTCATTGTTCTTTAATAATAATGTCTCCTATAATATGTCGATCAATAATTTCAATGCTCTGATTCAATGTGCATGTAGAACAAAGTTGAGAATAATGCACCTGCTGTAGTCTGAAGCCTACTGTTTTATGTATTGTTTTGTCAAAACAAATCAACATAAATCAACATAGAACAGCTGTAATAATAGACATGTTACAAGTGATAATGCTTCTTCCTTAAACCATTCTAGAAATAGTCGTGATTATTTTCCTTTTTTAGTCTTTTGTTTAGAAGAAGATGTATCAATATGCTGAATTGATTAGATTTATTGAACCAGTAAAATACGAAATTCTACAAAAAAGGAAAGTCATAAAGTATTAAGACGGGAACATTTTGTTGCATAAAGTTTGGCAAACTTTAATATTATTCAAGCACATGAAACGTTTTTAAAGCTATTACAAAAAGGAAAAATTCAACGTTTTGCAGTCAATAAATTTGCATTTTTTCAATATTTTGAAACAAAATAAATCACTACGAGAAGTTTAATTACAGATTTGTTAAAATAATTTCACTTCAAAATATGCTAATTTAGACATTTCAGATCAGACACATCCTTAAAACGATTGTACTTTACACGAACTTAAACGTGACATGGAGATATTATTTGTCTAACCTACCAACATTGTCTGTAAAGAAAAAACATAATTGTTTCTTCATGATAAGTCATTCCCTTGTGACTAGCACGCATTAACTTTTCTGGTGCGCAACTTATTGATCAGTACCACTATACATGGATCGTCCTGTTGTTTGTTATACTAATCACTAAAGATAATTGTACTTATATTGTACTTATTATAGTTGTTTTGCTCTAATATCAACTCATAATTATCAACCAAAGACATGAGAATACTCCAATTATAATATTAGATAAGAAAGAAATAAGTGCAATTTGCCTTATTTGTCTCTATGACCGTTTTGATATTCAATATTGCTATATCTTAAGAAAATGAATTTTATAAAATTTATCATTGAAGCTTTGACAAGGTTTCGCAAGTCTGTTAGATAAATGAATGTTTTTGCCTAGACATTAATTACAATCATTACATCCATTGACTTATTTCTTGCCTATTAATCAGCTATTAGAAGTTAATGGTCTACCAGCAGAGAATATTTTGAGTGAGTCACATTATATGTTATATTATCATTATTCATTCGGAACTACAATGTGAATTTCTAATCATTCATTGTGTATTTGCATAACTGGTTTCACTTTCACAAATATAATAACTAGATCCGATTTGTTAAGATCCTGTTACCGCTTTATTTGTTTTTGATGTGAACGTTGACAAATTTCAGACAATAAATCTTGCTAATTTAACATGAAATTCAAACGTGCGTGGATCAACTTATTTTTTAGATAAAATACTCAAAAATATACAAATTGCTGTGCACCTGATACATGCATTCATTTAAAACAGGTCATAAACAACATATACATTGTAATTGCTTTTAATCTTGGCAATAAGCCAAGACTGAAAAATGAATAAAACATTAACTCGAGTTATAGAAATACCCTTCGTCATTAGTTCATTTTAATATTAACAAGCAATGCAAGGTAAAAATATTATACGATCAAAAAAAACAAAGAAAAGAGACATTTGTCCTACCTTGAGTCCAAAATATTATATATCTTCACGTAACAAATTTCAATTGCAAAAGTGGAAGTGACCCATCGCCAACTTTAAAGACTCATTGCTAACTTCAAAGATCATAAGCAGCAGATCCAACAAGACTTACTTATCGTGTAAGAGTAAATGAGATCAACTGGTCAGCCGTGTTAATCTGATTGATCACTGGTCATAATGGTCAAAATTCAGTCAGATGCAATATTCGTGTGTGTATATTATATTCTAATACACTATTTACGACTTTTATCATTGACATGCTACACTAGAGAGGCACTTTCCTTGGTGATTTATTATAATTATTGTTATGATTTAGGTCTGCATAATTGATTCTTAGCACGAAACACATAAACTATGATAGCTATTTTCTCAATCGAACATTCAAAAAGATTTAGACATAAAACCTTCTAAAGTTTCGCTTGATATTTTTAATATGCTGTTTCACGATGTATAACGAACCTTGTGGAAAAAAGATGCACCTGCTGTTGTCTGTGTGGCATACTTCTTTATTTATGTATGAGTTTCATCAGAACAAGTTAATATAAATCAACAAATGACAGCTGTAGTCACTAAGCTTTCTTAAATGATGAAGATGCTAAACTAAAACATTAGAGTAGTCGTGATTCTTTTCCATTTGTTTGAACTAGAAAAAATAACGAATTTTAGTAAAGAAAATAATAAAATATTAAGACAGTTAGACTTTTTACATTGTTTATAGCAACGTTTTACATCATTCATGCGCATGTTCATTTTTGTGTGGTTTGAAAAACGATGAATCGTTGTTTCGCAGATTAAAAATGTGCATTTGTCACATATTTAGAACAAATAAAATCATGTGATTTTTTATAACTAGGCGACAAAGATTTTACAGCATGATATGCTGATTTTAATACTGATTTTCTGAAGCGTTCACAAATGTTTGTATTTTGCACGAACTTACGAACGTTACGAAAAGATTATTCTAAAATATAATGATATCAGATCTAATTAAAGAGTATAAATCAATAAATAATGAATTATTTCTCTGACAAGCGCGATATGACCTTTTTGTGTTGGTGCGCCGTAAAACCCAAACAAACTCTCTGACAAATGAACTATAGCAATTTGCATTTGAAATGTCTGCGAGAAATGTTGCGCTGAATTTCTCCCGATTTAGGCATTTGATGATTTTAATTAGTATATGAATAACTATGGTGTCTATTCAATACCGTCAGATGAAGTTTCAATCACATTAATGGCGGTACACGGATGAGCACGCAAATTACACTGAACTTCCGGTTATACCAGAGAACAAGAGCTGCTTAAATGGTATTGTGATTGGTGCTATAAAGTACACTTCAAATAATCTATTAAAACTTAAAAGAATGGTCATTGAATACTTACTAATAGTAAACAAAGGACAACTTAACCATGACTTTGGTGCTCATCCTATATATTGGATATAACTCTCCTATACTATTACTGCTTGATACAGAAAATGTAAACATGTGTTTTGTCTTAGGCTATGATATTCCTTATTACTAAAGTTCATTTATCAACTAAAGTTCATTTATCAGACAGGCTATAATCTGTATATAAGGATTGATCAAAATGAGGACATGATTGCATAAAAAATGTTTCATTGACGAACATAAATCTTTGTTTATAAATATATTCATACGACATTAAACAGTTCCAAATCTGATATATAATCCCTTACAATGACAATAATATTCGTCTGTTTGTCTACTTCATTTCACTTGATCGAACAAAATCTTTACTAGTTTTGTCATGTAAACACTCGAAGGACAACCAGCATGCCAACTTTTGTTACAACACTTTGTCATGTTTTCGTTTCTTCTCTAGAAGAGGATATATTGTTTGATGTCACTATAACAACAACGGAATGAGTTAAATTCAATTATTTAAATAAACTGCTTAATTGTTGCTTATACAAAAGTAGCTACCGTTGAGAATTAACATACGCATAATAAAACTGATTGAGCAATGAATGAACCACTTGTAGAAAAATGTGTCTGCACATTTCGAGTATAAATAACCATCTTGGAAATGAGTTAAAAGTTAAAACATACAAACTATGAAGTGTATTTGTTTAGAAAAAGCCAAAATAAGCCAAATAACCATACATCAACAACAGACACCACTTCATTCGAAAGTAATACTTCGTCTTAGTAAAGCTATTACCTTTAGTGACACTTGGAATGCTCCTTCACTTATGGAGGTAAATAAAGAGCCAATCAATACAACTGTCTGACAATTGTTAATTCCAATGTAGATATAAAAGCTGAAATTCTTACTTAAGATAAACGACTGTCATTTTTTCTTACCATTATCTTTCCACACGCTTTTAGTTTAATTGATTGTATTGACTTTATGACTAATAATGTCCTCTTTAGAAGGAAGGCTTTTACAAATTAAGAGATTAGATTGTGATTAATTGTAGGACTTTTAGTTGTTGCGATGGAAACATTTCGTATTGCATTGGAAAGCACGCCGACTTTAAATAAAAGTGTTCATTCATGAAATTCGCCTTTACAGTTAGCGTGCTTTAGGAAGACAGATTTGTATACATGAGACTATTTTGCAGTGTAGTTGACATTACCGAATAAATTGTTTAAATAAAACAGAATAGCTAAGTTTGATTAAAACAAACAAAAATTGACAATCCCTGATAATTCATAAGACAAACTTCAATACGGCTAACATGTTAGATTTAAAAACATAGCCACTTTGACTGCACCAAAAAAAACAACATACAACAGAAAAGACAGGATTTTCATGTTAATGAATTATATTTCATCACGAATCATCTACAGCATTATTTTTCTATTAGCTGATCAGTCTCAATAGTCAACACATACTCTTATACAGAGTTGCTGTTTCCACAGGTGTTTCATCAGATCGGTAGGAATTCAATCTGCAATCAATATTTAGCTGTACATACATACTTATTTAAAATATATGCACTAGTTACACATATTTAATTATGTCAAACTACATTGGTCTTTTTGACAGACGGATGACAAATTTGTATGAAAAGTTTTATGTTTCTCTGTCAACTTTCCAAATTTCGCCATAGTTTTACAATTAATTAATTTCGTCTGTTTGTAATTGGCCTTTCTCTTCTAAGTATTTTCTTTATTATGTTTTTTAATTACCAAAGATGACATGTTTGGCCGTAACACAAGCATCAAGTTATTGATGGTTTTGTCTGTATGCGCGTACTAACACAGAAAGTAGAGCGTAAAAGATTGCTAACATGACTGTATCGGTTGTCCACACCTTAAATTCTAAGATGATAAGTTGACATTTTGTTTGATGGTCATGGCGACCGGAAACAAAAATGGAGTCCACAAGGAATACTTTCTGTAAGCATTCGTATAACTTGTTTTTTTGTTATTTAATATTTCTTTGTTGAATATACAGTTTGATTGCTATGTCTGTATATTCCACACTGTTAAGAATAGTTTACCTTCCGTATGTTACCGCTTTTATATCGACGTAGTCTTTAATAGCGTTATCAAAATGGACAATAATCGGAGTGTTATCGTAGTACTTTGGGAAATTTGCATTTATACCGATACAGTCATCTTGTGTTATCATAAGAACAATACTCAGAGTGGTATCGGCTCTTATTGGATTGACAATTGATCTAACAGTAACAATCTTAGTTGATGTTTCTGAAACACATTATCATAGATCATGGTTGTGGTTTGTTTCATTTAAAATTGTAAATGAGTTCGTCAGCTAAAACAATGTCAAAGATTTTCATTAAAATGACATTTTATATCCAAATTGGAAAGAATTTATCACTTTAACTCAACAAGAAGTGTAAAAAATGTGCTTTATTAGATCAACATTATAACGAAGTTGAATGACATTTGTTGGAATATTACGAATGAGAGTTTTCAACAAAATGTTCAACCCTACCAAATTGTGGCAAAAATGTTAATCCACATACTGTTACACTTGTTAAAACTATTAATACTTTTAGTATTAGCGTTTTCTTTATCAATATTCACATCACATGTAGAATTTAAATCCGATTTATTATTTAGTTAGGTAACGATGACAAGAAAATGCGATAGAATTATCGTATTATATGTGACTTGCGACCTTTAATTGTTTTGTAACGTACCTGATATAATATGATGGAAAATGTATGAAATTATTCCAGGCTCGTACTAAGATGAACCCATTATGTATGTTGTGCATGTCAGATTTAATTAAAGAACAAATACCAGACTTCAGACGTCACATGGTGCCAAACTCGATACAAACACATCTTAACAGTCTAATGTTTGTTCTTTGTTACAAACCATTGATTTCCGT
Source organism: Mactra quadrangularis (assembly GCA_025267735.1). Taxonomy (NCBI): domain Eukaryota; kingdom Metazoa; phylum Mollusca; class Bivalvia; order Venerida; family Mactridae; genus Mactra; species Mactra quadrangularis. Next base: position 8,583,300 of record CM046303.1, on the reverse strand, counting down.
TGCATTTAATGTTACGTCTGGATATAATACATATAATTAAGCCTGTTATAAGTTTTTCTTTGTTTGTATGTTGTTTTCTTCTTAAGTACTGTAGCGTTTCTAGGACATTTTTTCACAAGAGTGTAACAAAGTTAACGCCTTAAGCGTCAATTTCGTATCACTCATATAAAAAAGAAACACTTTCTATATCAGTATTTTTATGAATATATGCCGTCTTGAATACAATATTATTGCAATATTCCCTTGATAAAGCTTTCTTCTCCAAATCGATGTTGTCTCCTTCCACACGTCAATGTTATTGATACAAATATATCATCAAATAAGATAATGTCATTATATTAAACCAATTTCCTATCCTACCTATTTTCTTCTAGTTAGATGTTCCATATATAAACATTTTGTGTTATAATTCGGCCAATCCGACTAAAGTACATAACCGCCTGTAAGTTAGGGATATTTTAGCCACAGTGATTCAGGTAGTAGGGTTTAAAGAGAAATATGCGTATATAATTATCGAGACTTTTAATGGTATCGAGCGGTTGAACGTCAGAAATTCGTCAATTGTAGTATCAAAGGACAAACGTAACTACATGAACTGCTTAACCATCGGTGAAAACATTTTTCCAAACCATAAATGCGCAGTAAAAGAAGACTTTAATAATTTATTTTAATCAATGTAAACTGTAACATATCTTTACATGTATTTTTTAAAACATTTTTTTATAATTATTAACCGTGTACACGTTTTATAATTAAGAGCAAAATATCGTAGAACACAACCAAATTATTTATTATAAAATTAGAACTGAATAGCTTGACTTAAAGATATATAAGTGACGAAATTAAAGAAAATTAATTTTGCAAAAAAAACATTATTGACATATTGTATTTATATCTAAATATTTTTTGACATGTTAAAAAAAATTAAAAAGTATCCGCCTCTTGATTTAATTCAATTATGAAATTTCATAAATATTTTAAGACATGCCATGTCCTAAAAGATTTAAAATCTGCGCCGAAAATTACCAGTCGTTTCCGTAAGTCACGTGACTCGCATATTTAAATGTAATGATAGATAGATAGATACTTTATTATTTGATTTGTGCGTAAGCACATCATCATATTACATAATATACATTACAAGATTAACTAAACATTACAAAACATACATACAATAAACATGGTACAAACACATATTCAAACACACACCACACACACACACCACTCAACACATAGCACACACAAACACAAAAACTATCATTCACAAATGTAGCTTTACTTACAAATGTCGATCATTTTATGTTAATTTTCAAAACATTACAAAAGAGTGAAGACAATAATCACGATACAAAACTATACAATACATATTCTAACACCACTCCACACACACCACACACTCACACATACCACACACAAGCAATCTTCCACAAATATAGTCTTACTTACAAATATATTTACAGATTTATTAATCAACATATATAAACTATAAAAAGACCATATAGTAGAAATGTTAACATATATTAAATATTTTTATATGTACATATATGGAGAAGAACGGTACAATTGTTGTTTTAAGTCATTATTGAATATTAAGGAAACTTTTATTTCGTCTTTCGAATGCTTTTGCTATAAAATTGCCTAATTTAGTTAAAATATTTGTATTATCATTATTTAATAAATCTAAAAACTTAAGCATGCTCGGGTTACGATAATAGTAATGTGGAATATATTTTTCACGTAAATCTGAATACTTATTACAAACTAGAATAAAATGGAATTCATCTTCGATGTCATTATGCGTACACAGAATACACTTACGATCATGCCTTTCTTTTCTGTTTCTGCCATAACGTTGGCTTTCAATAAATAAGTTGTGAGCTCCTATTCGAATTTTAGTAATACATGAACGTAGTTTAAACGAAAATATTTTAGACATATAAACAGGTGAATTAAAGCTATCGTTGACATGCATGTATAGAGTATTAAGACAAGAATTACGAGCTACGTCACCATACCATTTTTGTACAAAACTGTCGATTAATGTTTTCTTAAATAATTCAATAAACGGTTTAGTTTCTACATTATATGGATTATTAAAAACATATGTAAAACCATACTCGTCTAGTAAGTCTTTGATATTGGTTACCCAGGTTGTAGTACCTTTAAAATGGCGATCCAAGACGTCATTATAAACAGTTTTTAGTATAATATTTTCGGTTTTAATTAACTTAAACCAATACTTTAAAATATATATATAACGGGTGATATATAGTGGGTATCTGCCCAGCTCCCCGTATATAGCGGCATTGCTTGTAGATTGTTTTACCCCTAATATAGACTTGCAGTATTGTAAATGTACACGTTCAAGATCTTTAGATTTTGTGAAACCCCAAGTTGAACAACCATAATTTAAAATTGAGCTTACAAAAGCATCGAACAATTGCAATGCTATATGGGGCTGAATTGCAAGTTTTTTAACATTATTTAATAATACATACATTGCTTTTAAAGCTTTTGCTTTCAAGCATTTATTATTCAACAAAAATGTACCGGTATAATTAAAGGTAACCCCTAGATAGTTAAAATTATCAACTGTTTCTATTAATTTATTATCATAATGCCATATTTCATTATTTTTCAATTTGCCTCTTTTACGAAATACTACAACCTCTAACCCCCATTTGTTGCAATACAGATGCAAGTAGTTAAGGCTATTTTGTAAATCTTCTACAGTTTCACTAAATAACACCATATCATCGGCGAAAAGTAAAGTAATTATGCATATTTCATTAATTGATAAACCACATTTAGGATCATTCTGTAAGAATAGTTCTAAATCGTTTAAAAATAAAGCGAAAAAAGTTGGGGAATTGTTTTGACCTTGTCATAGACCCACTGCTATTTCGAAAAAATCAGAGAAATTATTATTATGCTTTACGCATGATTTAACGATATTGTACATACTTTTAAACATAATGAGTATTTTACCATCTAATCCTAGATGAAATAATTTATACCATAATGCATTGCGATTAATTGAATCAAACGCCTTTTTTAGATCTATAAAAGCACAATACAATCTTTTTTTATCAGATAAATATTTTTCAATTAAATTGTACAAAATAAAGATAGCGTCAGCAGTGCTATGATCCTTACGGAATCCAAACTGAGCGTCAGTAAGTAAATCATATCTATTATACCAATTTTCAACCCTGGAATTTAATATACTTGCAAATATTTTTCCTAGATTACTTAAAAGCGTTATACCGCGATAATTATTTACATCTGCTTCCGGACCCCGTTTATGTAACGGCACAATAAATCCTTGAGCCCATGATTCCGGAAAAACACCTGAGTTAAAAACTTTATTGAATAAGTCACATAAATGACCAGATAAAATATCGCTTGTATCTATAAAATACTCATTCATGAGATTATCTGCTGGACATTTAAAGACACAACTTATAAATCCTGGACATCAAGGGAAAATTGTAGTATAGTGGTTATATCATAATAGTCGTGAAAATTTCAAGTATTACATGTTTCATGACTTTCTCGTGTTTGCTGGCAGGTGAAATAAATTGAGGCCCGTTCATAGGTAAATTTTGAATTTGGTTGTTTGGTAAATATAAATTATACATGTTTATGCAAACTATACATTTTTATGAAATAATCATTGCTCTTGTATAAACTTATTTTATCCAACTATAAAACAAAATACAGTCAAGTAAAATGGCTAGAAGAAGGATAGTTATGTTTGTCTCAAATGATCAACATGAAGTACTAAGGTATTTCATTCGTGACAGAAATTGGGATGTTGTTATTGAAGTTGTAAAACTTCCTCCACCACCTAGAACACAGCATTTTCAGGGGTTTATTGATTGTCCTGAATGATTCTGTTCACCATGTATAACAAATGAGCACTTAGGACTGGTGGCCTAAAGGGAATAAAGATAGACATATCTTGAATTCAAGATAAAGATAATGCCTCTAAGTGTGTTTCTTGGCTATGTTATGCAATCGGGGAGTTTGGAGGGATCCAAGATACATAGACAGGAGGGCATTTGCGAGACTGGCACGAGGCAACCCCAGATTTCATCAGCGTGAGCTGATACCTGAGTGCGTACTTGCACAGTGCAAAACTTGGCTACCAAACCCTCTAAACCGTCCATATATGGGTCACAAATGGCGATAAAACAAGTCGGGAAAACATAATAGTTTATCCACTGTGGTATCAGCACTCGATTGCTTGTTTTTTGGGGTTTAACGCCGTTGCACACATTATATAAGTTATATCACGGCGGTCAGCTAACCGGCTCACTACTCCAGGAAAGGCTAAATCTCTAGATTTAGCTTTTAACCAACTACTAAGCGCATACTTTCGTCAGGGACTGACAACTGCGCTACATTATTAAAAATAATTGGTAGTAGGGAGAATGGCCGTAGAAATAATTTCATAACCAAGCTCCACGAGAGTATGCCCCGCTCTAAAATGAAACCTACGACCCCTCAATCAGTAGACTTGCGAGCTACCAACTTAGCTGATCGGGCGGCTGTACCCGATTGCTCGCCGTTTGTATTGACAGATTAAAATCACTTCAGTTGCATCAAAGATTTTAACTCAAACCCAAAACAGCAAATATAATTGTCAATTATGAATATTTTTCAAGTGTGTGATGAAACGATCATTATCAACACTGCATTTGAACTAGGTTCATGTAGTCATTGCAGGGCCTCAGAAAGTATGTTCATTAATCGTAACATATTGAAATACTACCGTTGTATCTAGCCCGAAAAAAGCGTGCAACACAGATGTCAAAATTTGCGATAAGTTGTGTCTTTAATGAGGTAAACCAAAGTATGTGCCGCATATTTCAAGCTTTGACATTTATCATGATTACGATTTTTTTACCGGAACACCGTTTAATATGCAAATTAGCAACTGTCGTAATTTTCCGATGACGTACGGGTCTTATCGGCCATTTCCGTGAAATGGCCTCTGAAAGGAAAATTGGGTTATTTCATCCGTCGTCATCTGTGTGATGGATGGTTATCGCTGCATTTTTAATTCATAGTTAGTCATTTTAATGACCAAAGATCACTATTATGCAACTTTTTTGCTTTATTTGATATCATGATGGTTCTTATTTCTCGTCACTTTTATGACTTTAAAATGTCATCCACAAACAACTGAAATAGTTCATATTATTATTTCTGTATACCCATTATCTATTATTACATCAATTTCCCCTACAAGCCGTGCAATGTGCATATTTGCATCTCCTATTTTATGAAAGTATTTGTAAATTGCAACTAAATAGCTAGATAAAAGAAGATAAAATTATTGCAACTTTATTTTAAATGGCAGATTTACCCTCTAATGGTGTGAAACTTCTGACATTTTACTAACATTTTACTAACATTTACTTCACAATGATAATGCATCAAAATTGTCTACTTATGATCCATATTAGAGTAAAAGCGCGATGTCTGAAATTGTAAATTTATAATAATTTGAAGGTTATGCACAGTTTTTTTTCTTTCTGACACTATTGTGCTTGCCATGATTATTATGATAACAAAACAAAAACTACTGCAACCACAATTTTCCGGTAAATGGCAGTTGTTTTGTCTGTGACAAGTTTTTGTTTTGAATATAATTTATATATATATAATATATAGAATACACGAAACCACCATACCATGTAAAATCTACATAAGTAAAGAATAAAGTTTTAAGAGCTAAAAAGATGATTTGAAATAAAGTAGTACAGTTGTTCTTGTGTTACAATGTATATTTATTTAAGCAACAAATGTACGTCTGGAGCCATTTCTGTTTTATTTGTCGGTGAATTTATAAAGCAATATTTGAATTCGCATGCACTATACTTGTCAATAAATACTTAATTTAATAAAACCAAAGTAAACCAAAGCGATGCTAGCTTTGAAAATAATTAAGTATAATAAAACATATTCTTTAATAGCTTTATCAGCTGATTTGTTCACATTTTTGTGCTTTAAAACTGTCGAAATAATGTATTCCGTTCTGATATTTGTTCAGTAAATAAGTCATATTATTGCTTTGACTTTGTTGTCTTTTGTCTCTGAAAAATATTGACACATGACAATGACAATATATCCATTTGATAATGACAAACTTTATAGCAATAGGGCAAACAGCCGATAGACACTGTGAAGCAAGAGCTGCAGTCAATACAAAATTGGTCAGATACAAAGAATATCTTGAACACAAATTGACTTATTAACCATGAAAATAAAATGTTTTGATTTGTAGATTTACTCCCATTGTTGGTCGGTCACAAACTTTAGAAAGGACGGCCACAGACTTTAGAAATGTAGAAAAATTACTATATAAGTTATCTATTTATCATTTTGTACAGAAAATGCAACCAAGACTTTCATCAATTGTATGTTTCTATTATTTTCTGCGTTTGTATATTTAGAGTTTACTAAGTATATGAACAGAACGCGAGCCATCAAAATGGAATAAATATCAAACAGAATTCTGAGGAAAAAGTCTCATGTAATTTAACGGTCTAAGGCTTTATTTGTAAACTCGGTCTTTATAAGTTATGATCTACATGCTTCATAAATTAGTATCAACGAGACGGTTTAGTTAAAATGAGAATGAGTTATCTCCTTTCATTTTAGTAATATTTTATCTTATGTGGATAACTTTACTAAATTTCTCGTTCAAGTTATTCATGCGGATAAAGCCGATTGTCTAGTCTAGGAACATATTAATGCTTATTTCTGTGAATATAGTTGACAGAAAAATTATATTCAATATATTTCCAACTAAAACCTAGGGGTTATTTTGCAGTGACAAAAAATACAGATAAGTCTGTTGTAGAGAGGTTTTGATGTTGACAGAAGGTAGAAATACAATGTACATGTAATTGAAGCAGATAAATTAGATTCGCTGAGACTTGGCTAATACTGGCAAATCATAAAGTTTACCAATGCTCGAAATGTCCATCATAAATTTAACCAATGCTAGTAGAAATGTCCGACGAAAAATCACAAAAGTAGCCAATGTTAGAAATGATCATAATAAAATTCCCACTAAAAGAGAATATATCACTAACGTAGACAATCACAATAGAAATCTGACACGTATAATGTGACCACATCAAATTAATTATAATTCCGGGTCAAAATTATTCACAGTATGCGTACATTCTCATATTAATCATCATCAATTATCCATCATACTTACAATTTACCTCAATAAAACATTCAAACAAATTGTTCCATAAATTGATTTATGTCTGTAAGACAAATAGCTTGCGTGACCATAATTCAGCTATGTGACAAACGTTGTAATAGACAAAATCTATTCAATGTTTGTTTTTTTATAGATTTTGAAGTAAGACAGGGAAAAGAAAAGTAGATTAATGGATAAGGAGATAAATACTACTATAGAAATGCCAAATAATAACTTCAGTTCCAACAAGTAATAATTATAAATGGCATACTAGACAGTATCATACGGTTATTATGTGAAAACAATAGTTAAAAATCTGCTGAAAACAGCAGTTTTCTTTACTTTCACTGATAATAATACGGTTCAAAACGTATTATTAAGAGTATTTCAATTGATCATTAAATTGGCAAGTTCATATTGATTTGTAAACAAAAAATACTAATATCTGTCTCTAAAAACGCAGTTTATGTTTTCTTTCAGATGCTATGAATATTTTATTAGGCTTAAGTAATTCCAATATTGTCTATTGTTGCACTCTGTGCTGCAAAAGACTTGACTGTTACTCCATCATTATATTTAAGAAAGCAATGGTGGAACAATATTTTTCTGAACGTTAAAATGCCTTAAATCAGGTTTCTGTAACTCATTTAACTAGTAAAGTTATTATTTTTCCTATACTTCAAGCCAGATTCCACTTGTAAATGATAACATTCGTCTGAAAACAATACTTGCAAATACAATCACTTAAGGCCATATTGCTTCTGCTGATGTAATATGAACAAAACTAAAATGTATAATCATTCAAATCCACCTAAAGGTAAGACAAGAAATCTCATCAATATTGGAGAAGGTGACCTTTTTGTCGCGGTATGTGAAACTTTCATAAAGGAACAAACTTTGGTGACAGTAAAAAGAATGATTTTTTACCAAGGTGAACATTTCATTAACATGCATAAGCAAAAGTAATAAAATACTTTACCACAGTGGTATTAATAATAAGTGCATTAATTATTAATAGTTTTCAATACATGTACGAGTATTACATTAAGTCTTTGCACAAATATGAAGTTTCAGGAGTTCCAAAATCGCTTACACATACTGCCCAAAAGTTGAACTTTATATTATCATACCAATTATATTATGTGCAAATACGAGTCTGGACAAACGCTTACATTTACTGCCAAAAGATATAACTTCATTGTGTATGCCAACCAAACTAAACTAACCCTCAGTTAAATATAACTTACGTATTATCTACCTCCATAAAATATGCATGACATATTCTAGAAATATTTGTTGAATGGAATATATTAACCGGTACCCTTAAAATTGAGGAAATGGTTTTTTTCTGGCGCATCATTGCACGAGCAACATCACTCAGTGGTTCAATAAAGCTTTTACATAAAAAGAAATCTTATAATATATGTTTTCTAAGCTGAATAATGTTTAATGAAAAAATCCCACAAACGATATTCTAAACAAATATATGAAGAACATTTTATTACCGATATGCTCCATCACATATAACTATTTACTTATTTTTGGCAGATGCCTCAAGTGTCTTTTAAAAAACTTATAAAACCTTCAAGGTTGTTATGCTTTTGAAAAAAAAAACTAATTAATCGCAATAAAGGACATAATAAAATCACAAAGGTTACGTATTTTAAAATATTTGTCGACGTTTTGCAGCTTAATGTAAAGCAAAAACATGCTTTTTAGTGGTACTCCAGAAAGGCATCTTTACCAAAGTGTTGCATGGACAAATGCGTATCTAAACAAAATAATGGGAGCGCTGACAGATCGTTTTAGTATTTTACATTTTCGGATTTGAACTTTTCTCAAAAGATCCATGTTATGGAAGTGCGTTTCAGAGCCTAAAAGCAGACATCCCTATTACTAGTTCTGGGTCATTTACTTTTGCCCAGTGACTTGATCAGGGTAGCACATGAGAGAGTAGTTCACTTTTATCGCAAATTTTCGTCATTAAAGTTAACTTAATTCTAAAACTAGTTTGTTCAAAGCAAGGCAATGCCACTTTAAAGCCAGGAGGTAAAAGTGCAGTCAGATGAATGTTTTGATTGGTTGTTTCAACAAGTAACACAATCTTTTATGTGGTCAAATATTTTAATTATGCATTAATGCGAATTTCGAAAATACATTCCTTTAAATGTAAAATCAACAAATTTGCATAAACAATAGGGGTTGTTATCTATCTGCGTTAAGTCTTTTTAAGTCTCATTCCATTAAGTGTTTTTGGTAAAAAGAAACCACTCCATATTTCCGTTGAAAATCCGGAAACAAATCACATATTTATCTATCTCGAAGCAAACAATAACAATGCGGGTGATAAATGGGTCAGTTCTTGAGTTTCGTAGCTAGGAAGAAAGACAGTTGTAATTACTGGGTAATTAGATAAGACAACATTAATTTGCACAGCGAAAACAACGAGCTATATATCATGTATAAGGAAACGATTTACAGTGGCTGTAGAAGCTGTCTTAACTATGTTGTTTTTGATGTAGAATGGTCATAGTACAGATGAAATTGGTCCCGACCCTTTGCGTTTTGTAGCACAAAATGAATATTTGTAATTTAACATCGATTTTCTATCTCAGAGGATGAAGTTGTCGTATCTTTGAGGAAGAGTATGCGAGTACTAATTATCAAATCCTAGAAAATTGGTTACATGAGCGGGCGATGTACATAACCCAATAAAAGGTGCTAACAAACGGGATGAAATCCAATTAAAAACAGATGAGATAATCGATGAAATGTTTGTATTTAGAAACAATACGCTGAATTGAATAATGTCCTGCTAGTAAGCGTTGTATGGAATTCCCCTAAGAAAATGAATATACGAGAATACAGTGGCATCAGTAACAAACAAAGACGATATTCACAATCACTGTCTTAGATATGCAACCTAATTTTTACTTTAACATTTTAGTTTATTAAAGACATGGTTAGAAGTATTTTAATAATTGATAAAAAAATCTGAAACGTTTGGTTTAAGCGTACTTTTCTGTTTTACAACACAATATCATAAAATTACAACATATAATAACAATACGTTAGAAACTATATTCTTATAGCAATTGTCTAAACGCAATCATACTGTGCATGCATTATTCACCTTGAGGAATTTCACATGAAACGAATGAACTTTACGCCCACCTTAATATGCTACAGAATGTCGCTTTGTCGCAGATGATAAAAGAACAATATTACAGTTGTCTTAAAGTATCTTGAGTTATTTGAAGCTACTATAAACTGAGGGGAACACACCACGGATGAATTAGAAACATTATCTGATTGTTATTGAAAATAAATTGATTATAAAGTTTGTTGACATCCATTCACAACTCATAAAATGTATCAATCAATTTATTTTGTTTGCGCTCGTAAGGCCGCAGTATGTTGCATTTCAAATGAAATCGCTGAACCATTCCATCCATCCTCCCTCGTCCGTGAAGTGAACGATCCGCCAACAAAAATAGACTGTATGTCACTGACGTGGTGATGCCTCGCACTAATAGTTATCTTAATATGAAATCATCATATAACACGGAATTCACATTACTCACTGTGCATATCTTTCATTCATCATAAAGAAAATCGACAGGTCATAACTTTTATTACTTTTAACTCGATTTTAATTGAATATCCATGTTAACTCGTACAGGTATTTGTTCTCAGGTATAAGACCACCTATCTCCAGGGTTCATAACTTTCATAACAATGAAATTCAGACATTTAGATCGTACGGCGCATGAACGCAACTCACAAATCTATAGTTTTGTTTGTTTTATCGGGTTTAATGCCATAGCAGCACATTGTATAGGTCATATAACAGCGGTAAATCAACCTACTCACTGTTCCTGGAAAGACTAAATCTCTGGATTTAGCTGTTAACCAACTACTAAGCGCATACTTTCGTCAGTGACTGACAATTGCCCTAGAATCATTGGTAGGAGGGAGAATGGTCGTAGAAATAATTTCATGATCAAGCTCCACGAAAGTATGCCCCGACCGGGAATCGAACCCACGACCTCTCGATCAGTATACTTGCGTGTTAGCCGGGCTGCTGCATGCACAAATCTATAATAATGAATTCTGGATTTAAATTTTGATCATGTGCAGATATTGAAAAAGTAAGGCTTTCAATACTTATAAATATGCTATTATGTTGACAAATGAAGACTGTATAGTAAGTAGAATTAATTCCGTGTTATATGATACATTCCATATTCAATTGTGGTTGAAATAAAAAAAAAATAATAACAAAAATATTGAAATAAAGTTTATATTGTCCAAGAAAAATTATTTCACTCACTTGAGACTCATCAGTTTGTTTTGAAGGCGTTATTTGTAATTTATAAAAGTCTGCGCTTAAACCATTTCAGAGAGACTGAGTGTCTGGAAACGTGTTATTTATTTCCATCTTATTTAAATCCATGGATTAAGTACACAGCGATGTTTAGAAAGTTTTTTGTCAATGCAATTATGTAAATGTTAAATAAAAAATATTTGTCAAAACGTAGCTTTAGAAAATAAGGAATATCACTTATGTTTATTTTCCAGACGCTGATTTGGCCACTGAAAAAAGTCCTAAGATACTATGTAAAATTAATGTACCAATAAATGACTTATATTCTTTATTCTAATTTTATGTCAATTTTGATGATAGAATGAGATTTAATATGAAATTTGCACTTCTTCACATATTTTACCGATTATACTTACATGACTTTCGAGTGCACCTTCTATATTGTTTCTTTATATGTCTTTTGCTTTCCCAGACTTATTTAAACATTTTATTATCAGGTTAAATATTCCGACACTCGATTGTTTGTCGTCTGGTATTCAATACGCATTTCTACATTTTAATGACATATTCATCGTATAGTTTCTGGTTATGAGCAGCATGAATTTGATTATGATATGTGCACTTGTTTTATCTTACCTAACAAAGGTTCTGTGAACTTTTTAGTGAGATCATTGTAATCATGTCTACATTTTAAGCTGATGATCTTAAAATTGCAAGAAAATAGCTTCAACCGTTTCATTTTTTATTTTACCATTTCATTTGTTGTTTGCAAAGGCAACTTCGGCGCTTTAAAACCCAAGTGCTCTATCTAGGAATGGGTATTGCCGAAAATTTCGTATTGCGATATATTGCGATACGCAACACCGTATTGCAATACGTATTGCGATATATTGGGAGTTTAGAACATAAGCTTTTTTCGGCACCCATGCTTGTATTTTACTGACAATATGAAGATTCAAAACAATTATACATTGTGAAACCTTTATTTAAGCTATTGCAAACATTTAAGACTCAACTTTTGTCCAGTAAAGTAAGTATTGTTACAAATCTTACTTTAAATCGAATGTTCCTCTGCGACACTATGTTGATAGACTGATAGTGTCAGCATGCCAATTGTTAATTACATATTAAGCATTAACCCATTGCCACATAGAGCGTCCTTGATTTGCCTACTGCCAAGTAATAGGTAAAGCATCCACTATAGTACACTGTATGCATGGGGTGTACTGGGAAGTGTGCAAGGTTTGCAAAAAAATAGATAAATCTTGCAATTTTATTTGTTATTAGCTTTGACCTCTCCGAGTCCTTGGGGTATTTTGCCCTCAAACAACTTAGGGATATTAACAGGCTCGACTTTCTTCTCTAGTGGTCGCTCTAGTACTGTCCCGATTTTACCGGCACCGCGTGTAGACGATTCAAGAGTCGGGTGATGCTAGTCCTAAATATAAGACCATGCATAACTTTTTATCATAAGGACGTTCTTCTGTTATACAAATAATGCAAAATAGGTTCGAGTATGCACTATTAGTCTTTTAGATTAAGATAAAAAAATATCGCGATATATTGCGGGACCGTACCGGTACGTATTGTGTTTGAAACGTATCGCAATATACCGGTATACCGGTATTATCGCGCATCCCTAGCTCTATCACCATTATTTTTCAAAAATGAGATTTTTATATCACCGGAAACAGAAGCGCAAGCTCTATTTTTATAGATCATCTAAATATACACTTATGTGATTATTAATTACCATGCATGTGTTATCAAAATCATTAAGTTATATAGTAATATAAGCATCTTGTTAATACATTGTAGATACAAAAGAAGACATTGCAGAAACATCGGGTTTAAGTTTGAAAAGTATAACTTTTGTTTTGTCACACATTATTACAAGTAGTAAATTACAGAAATAGTCTAAAACAATAGTCTTCAAGTTATAGTTTAAAAAAATCATACTGTGCATGAATTATTCAAGGACTTCAATACGCAAAAAAGAACGAATTCACTCTACGCCCACCTGAACATGCGGCGACACAATGTCACTTTGTCATTAATAGAATTTGACAACTGTGTCTGATAAAAGATCAATACTTTAGTTTTAATACAATATTTGGAGACGACTGAAGTTTGCATCACAACGAGAAGCGCATATGACGAATACATTAGGAATATTCTATGATTGCTATTGTTATTTGATGACATAATTTGTTAACGCTGGATTAGCATTGCAGATGTATTTTGTTTGAAGTTAAAGAAGCTATAAAAAACGTTGTTGTATGTAGTGTCATCGTTTCACAGAATAGCTAGGTGTGTCAGTAAAGCCTAGTAACATTGACAGGGTGGAAACCAGCTGTAGCCGGTCCCAAGCCCGGTTGTGAAATGGTGAAGGCGTCCATTGCTGTCGAAGTATCCAGCAGAAAAAGTATTTTCATAATTTGTCCCTATAAGACTCTCAATGTACATATAAGGTTATAGTTTAGTTTTAGCCGCGGTATGAACATTATTCATCCGTATGAAGCGAACTGACCCCGGTGAAAAACTTAACTCATAAAGAATACGCGAACGGTGACATCTTCATGCATAACTCGCAGTGTGCATTAATCAATATTTATTTGAGGTATAAAATAAGTCGGTGATCCTAAGTTTCTAGATGCGTTCAATTAGCTATCGCGTTAGTCTTCCAGTCCACATCTTTTTTGTTTTCCTATGATAGCATTTGTTCTGTAACATACATTCTTTCATGGCTAAATCTATTTCAGATTCCGAGACGACTTTCTTAATGCGAGTGGAAGCTACACCAACTCCGACAGAACATAGATCTATGCCAATGTTAGTGGCGATATCGCGTTCTTAATATAAAAAGATGCAAAGGAGTACTCCAAAAATAATATTTTATGCCAAAATTGAAATTCTATATGACATATGATTTTACTTATTTAGACGCATCAGTGTTAAAGCCTAACTAAAACGATTAAAGGCTGTGACAAAACATAATTGATAAACAGAAGATGTGTAAGCAAACATAGCAGGAATAACAACAGTCCAAAAACCCACAGACCTACCTCACAACAAAAAAAGCAAAGATGGTATTTTTTAGATTTTTAAATCTGTTGTTATAAAAAGGAAGCTACAAACAAATAACTAAGTGTCTGATAGCATGACATTGCACACTGATCTTATTTCATTTCAATAGATTATATAAGTAACAATTATGTTTTCAAATTGTTTAAAATACATTGTAGTATGTTACATAACTTTTGTTTTATTGTTTCTTGGAATTTCTCGTCTGACTTCCCAGACTTACTTTGACATTTTTATGATCAAGTTAAATTATCTATCAATGTTTGTTTGTTTCCTGGTATTTAATAGTTATTTTGACTTTTTAATTACAGTTGTTTCGTAAACACTCAATTGCATGATTCTAAAATATAGCGTTAACATGCATTCAACTTTTATTTTGATATGATTACCATTACTCTCGATTGCAATCTGATTAATACCCGATCTAAAATTTTACACTCGCATACTCGCTAATTTAGATCTGGCCTTTTCCAAACGAAGGTCACGTTCAGGTGACCTTTTCTCATCATAATATTCATGACGAAATTGTTATGATACGTAACTTTTTTACATCGTCTACGTCACACAATTTGAAATGAGCCGCCCATTCGCAGACTGTGAATAATACTGCTGTTAAATAAGTATGCAAACCTTGGTCTTAAAATAGAAATTACGAAATCAAAATGTGTTTAATAGTGTTTTCGTCTAGATGAAAGCTACGCATTGATTGGTCGACACAAAGTTCATCTCGACGTGACCTTCCATGGAGAAAGTAGAGAGCCTGTACGACAACGCTCTACAGGATATCTGTTTACGGAGAGTGTCTCGACTGCACATGGTCTTGTTCATTAAACATTATATGACACACTGTGCTTAACATGTAGGCAGGTTCCGCTCTCTCAGATTTACACTTCATAGTATCCCAAATCCATTTGTCCTAGCTAACTAAACTTGACCATCCTATCAATATTGTTTGTTTTATTGATACATTTACATATTATTGTTGTATAGTTTAGAACATAATAAGACTCAAAACACCCAGGATATCCTATATTTTCTCACAAGGGTTCGATAAATCACAAAGTGCATCCAACAAACTTACATTTTAACTCACTGAAAGTTTTTTTAGATTTTGCTGCTTTAATTTCTGAGAGGGGTGGTCATTCATGCGTGTCTCGTGGGCTTAAATTCAAAGTAATGGTCTTAACTTACATCATGCAAGAGGTAATACATTCCTGATAATTTCTGCACGATATTTTTACCTAGGACCATCAATATTAAGAATAATAAGAAGACGACAATGGAAAGTATTTTTTTACGCAATTCTCTCTGTTTTAAGAAAATATAGACTTGAGGATAAAAATAGGAGAGTAGAATTTTGAATTCTATTGCAAGGTCATCCAGTAAATACGGTAAAATGTTAATTTCAGTAAAAAAATAATCGAGTAAATACGTTAAAAAGTTATTTTCTGTGAAAGAATAATAAGTGACAATTTCCCGTTATTTCCTTGTATAAACTTAGCTAATATTTTCTATATAAAAGACCAATGAAACAGTCTGGTTAAAGAAATAGTTTAATGCCATTATTGTAGTATTTCAAATCTTTCAAATGATGCTTTTACATTCTCATACCAAGGGGTTATCTAGATTCTTGATCTAACTAGATCGAGAAACTTGAAAGTATCTGTGTAGGGCCTACGAGAATGAAGCAATAACGCTGCACCCTTACAGGCATGGTAATATCACTCTCATTTTTGTCAGCCTTCGATTAACGTGTTGTAGTGACCTCTCATCGTGTTATGTTTATTCTTAATCTTCTCAATTCAAGCGCTAAAGAATCATAATAAAATAAAAGTGTCTCGTAAGTGCGATGCCATATCGCTATAACACGATAAAAGAAGGACAAAATAATAACGAACATGGTTGAGTCCTCGTAACGTACTATCGTATTTTGTCTAAATGGCGACAGAGCGAAAACACGGTAGCTCCAATCGGACATCGTACAACTCTTTATTTTGAAGATTTAGAGAGCACTTATGTACATCGTCTTAAATGTGAGAGTTCGCTTGTCCTTTTTTCATCTAATTCTAATAAACGAGAAAATTATTTTATTTTTATTTCCCTATTCCTATACTGTCCCATCTTTGTATCTATTCTGAATGTAGATCGTCACTTTCAATTACTATCTATTCGTATTTGCCTTTACTCCCTTATTGTCCGATATTATTTCATTTCCAATGCAAATATTTTTGTATTATCATTTAATGGAAGAACCGTAACTAAGTTACACCAGCCTGTGATTCAACCATATTGACCATATTTAGGATAAGGTTTATTAATATTGGTATAGTGTGATCGTATATTATAGGACTGCTGCGAGTATCTGAGTACTCGGGTATTCGCGATCCCGACCAGAAAATCGAGTACGAATATTCGTCACGTCCGAAATCGTCAAATCGCGATCTATTTTTTGGAAATAATGAAAGAATATTTTCAGCTTGATTACCACTGAAAACGAGCCGCACTACCAAGGAAAATTTTAATTTAATACAAAATTCGATTGATACACATTTAAACAAAAATGTTATCACTCAAAATGCCCATAAAACGTCTGGTAATAGAAATGTTTGGAGTACATGGTTTTCTATGTTTAGTAAAAGCTTCTGTAATTCTTCACTTATTTTTGTTATTAAATGAATTCTTGTATGCTTCGTGGTCCGGTTCGTGAATTGCTACACATGAATAGTGGTTCGGATCGGATCGCAACTAACTCAACAATCCACAGCCCTAATTATAAAACTATTTAAATGAAAATATGATGATTTGATATATAGTCACATTCGGAACTACCTCGGCGATCTTCTACGCAGATAAACCTCCTGATATCATAAGGTGAAAAAGTAGATCTAGGAATTTTGGTTTCTGTGGTTATATAGACTGAACTACACAGAAATACGACGCGTGAGACATTGTACTGATAGAATGATGTGATAAAGCGTGTAACAATGCCATTATTAAATGTTGACATGAAAATTACAGTCGCCGGACCTCATAACCTGGTTGTATTCCTATTACGTCTGATTTCCGAGGTAGATCTTCGTAGATGATCGCCGAGGATGTTCCGAATGATAGTCAAGCATCAACACAATGTAAACAAACCCTAGATTTAGTGAGTTTTGCGGCAGTCAATGTAAAAAAGGTTCAAAGAACGCATACATATTATTTACAATTTTTTTATATAACGCGCTATGTCATATACATAATTTGCCTAGAAAGAGCAGTGTTTAAGATTTATACCCTTTTGTTTATATTATGACTATGATATAAGAGTGACATGCCGCTTATGTTGTTGTGGTTTTGAGAAGCAAAATATCCTAGGTGAACGGATATATATCGATGCAAATATTCATACCAACAAAAGAGGTAAGTTCATTGACTACCAAAATCTGACAAACTTCAGTCGTGTCTATTTTTTGTCATTCGATAAGGTATATGCACTTTTGACTTTTGTACAAAAAAAATGTGTTTTTATAATAATAGAATAAACTGTTACGAAACAATTTTGTCAAAAATCAGAAAACTTGATCAGTGGTTGAAACTGATGGATAAACTTATTTTATTTACATCAAGTTTTGATGCATGAATAAAGAAGTAAATATTGTTAATGTTGAATATAATATTAATTGCCATGGTTACCGATTCTAGGACTTCAAAATAATTAATTTTCATTTCAAAACAGGCTTATATTCAACTTTGTAAAAAGGTTTTGCGTATACAATGGCAATGAATATTGAAGTTTTGAATCAAAACACTTTGCCTTTGCATACAACTCTTGAATATTGTCGGTAATATATATCACTTTAGAACTCTACGAAACGTGTTCGATTTTTTTCGTAAAAGTACGAAACCGAGTATGGTGTTTTAAATAGAGTGAAACACAGTGAGAGAAAATCTGTAATAAATCCGATAAAACCACATGTGGTGGCACGTAATGATAAAATACATGTAGCTTGTCGTAAGAATGCAAAGCTATAACAGACGGAGTAATCCACAGAATTGTCAAAATGTATAAAATGATCTAACATTTTTTAATGATCAGAGCTTATAGAGAGTTTTTGAAAAAAAAATACTGATGTATTGCTTCTACGAATATTTTTGGGTTGAACATTTTACCGATTCAAAATTATATAAAGTTTGAATTTAGAGTATTGAAATGTCAGCATCTGCAATTGACATCGTATATATGCACTATAAGACATTGTAATTATAATCTGAAATGGAATAAATAATCTAAAATTGTAAATTATAATGGGTTTTGTCAAACTAGTTCAGGACGGTCATTACAGTACCATTAGGTTACTAATAAAAAAGCTCCCGTATCTAGCATTTTCGGACTATTTAACAATGTTCTATGTAAACCATTTATCGTTTCCTATACGTGGAACCTTCCTCCATCGAGAATCGACTCTGTGTTAAGTGATAGCTAAATCTAGGGCTGGATACAACTTGCCCAATTTTGTCGGTGCTATAGACGGCATATCGCACGAAATATGAAGATATTACGATAGACCACATGAATCCATCTTATCGACAAGTATGAGCCAAACTTACATCTCAGACAAGACTTTTATTTCCATAATAACTATTGTTAAGTAACCGATTTGATAATTAACTACGTTGTAATAATCTTAACTACCAACATATATAGCACTTTAAACAAATCTTGGGTTCTTCATAAATTATGGGATAACACTAACGTATGTCAAAACAGAAAGTCTATGTATCAATACGATCATTCTACATGTCCCTATTGGCCATACCCTTGTAATAGGAGAGCTCGAACAAAAATTTGTCTCCTCGTATGAAATGAACTTCTTGGACCGGTGCTTTTTTGTACAAGCATGTGAAGGCCAAAAACACTATATTTCCGTATATTAACAGAAATATAGCGTTCGGACTTGCGTCCGATCTAAGCTGGCAAGAGCCGAAAAAACACTCAATTTCCGTAAAAAAACCCAGAAGAAATGCGTTGAGACTTGCATCTAAACCACCATTAACAAATTGGATATTTCATACGAAATATAAATCACTATAGTTTTGTTTTAAAATACCAAAAGCAACACATTGTATAGGTTATATCACGGCGGTCAGTTCACCTACTCACTTTTCCTGAAAAGTCTAAATCTCTTTAGCTGTTAACCAACTTCGAGGCACAAACTTATGTCAGTGATTGACTACTGTCCTACATGATTAAGAATCAGTAGCAGGAAGGAGGGTGGCCCTAGAATTGTTTTCTTGATCAAGCTCCACGAACGTATTCCCGCCCGGGACTGTTTAAGTTAGTAATAATATAAGTACTTACGTGCATTACATTATATTCATCTACTAAGCGAACAAGTCCTATTTTTTATGTGTATAACTACGCAATGATTATTAAACGTCCTGCACATATTATGATATAGTTCAGCTGTTTTAGGTCAATTTGGTCAAAACTTGGATCACAGGTTATTGTATCAAAATGATACGAAAGACCGGTAGTGCCATTTCAACTTCATGATTTCCCGACTTCATTTTCAAGAATTCGCATTTTTAACTTCGTGAATTCACGTTTTCAACATACGGAATTCACGAATTCATGATTTCAGCTTCATGAATTCACGATTTCAGCTTCATAAATTCACTATTTCAGCTTCATGAATTCACGATTTCAACTTCATGAATTCACGATTCCAACTTCATGAATTGACGATCGGGAATTCGTGAAGTTGAAATCGGGCAGTTGAGTTCCGTATGTTGAAAATTTGAATTCATGAAGATGAAATCGGGAAGTCGTGAAGTTGAAATGGCCCTACCGGTCTTTCGTAATGATATTATCATGCTACAGTCTTATTATACGATTCCATTTAAAGGAAACACGTTTTTATGATTCTGCATCAACAAACATTTCGACCGGGAATCACTAGTTTGACGTTTTATTTACGATAAATAACTTCAATTACGACAAATAGCTGCGTGGCAAACTTTTTATCAGCGAGTTTTCATTCCTGTTTTACGACAAGTTGTGAATATGGAAGAAACTTGAGTAAAATTTAAAAGAAAATGTCTATACCAGCCTTTGTGGACTTTCATCACGGAATTATGTTCAGTTTTACTTGAATGAAACTTATTTCATGATAGGGCAAAATTCAAAATCAAATCTTGTCAAAATTCCTTTTCAATTCTAAATGTGCGGGAACAAAGATGGCCCACAATCTTTTGAAATAGATGTAAATACAGTCTTTAACCACTATATCATTTAAATACATCTTTTTTAAGCGGCCGTTCTTGAAAGTTTAATACATTTACCTATGACATAGGTAGCCAACAATAAAAATGACAAAACAATGTAGAATATATGTACTATATGACAGTTAAATTACTCACGTATGACAACATTGGTATATTGAAGGCTGCAGCGATTTTTGCCTCGTGTATACATGTCTCTTGTGGTCCTATGTATGCTGATATTTGAGAATTTATCAAATTTACCGTATCCCGTATGCTATAAAGTTCTTCCCCGTACGTCTCAGTAATTATATAAGATAAAGTATGGTTGGGTAATATGGTCGTGTCA
Source organism: Mactra quadrangularis (assembly GCA_025267735.1). Classification (NCBI taxonomy): domain Eukaryota; kingdom Metazoa; phylum Mollusca; class Bivalvia; order Venerida; family Mactridae; genus Mactra; species Mactra quadrangularis. Next base: position 8,562,069 of record CM046303.1, on the reverse strand, counting down.
TTATTTATCTCGTCAAGGGCTAGAGTTAATGCCCCTGAAATAGCTTGTCCAGGCCGATCATAGAACGGAGAGTTTGGTAACTTCTCAGAACCGGTTATATATCCTATTGTTATATTTTCACAATCACTTTGTCGTATAATAAATATCACAAAATACACAAACAACAACATACTTTCATATGTTACAAGTATCCATATTAAATTATCCAAGTAAAAAAATGAATTTTGTTGAAAAGCGTAGTTCACATGATGTCGCACAAAGTTAATGTAGTTGATTACAGTTAGGCGATGACCACCGTCGTCTCTTTTGTATTGATCGTATCAAACTGTTGGTATTTTGTCAAAGTTAATACCTATCCCTGACAATATCCAATATTCCGTGGCGCCGGAAGACAAAGCCGAGTTAATTTGAATAAATTATCCATCAAGTAAATTAGTTATCACTATAGATCAAAGATAAGATCTATCTATCTTGAACAATGTCTGAGTGACAGTAGTGTATATTTCACACTACATCGATACAACTAGTCACTCTCGCTCTCTCTCCCATTCTTTTCTCTCTTTCTGTCCTTCAGTAACAGCGAATCTCTTCTCCACCATATAAACGATTTCTGTCCGTGATTTCAATTTCTAAGTTGGTAACAACCCTGAAAAATAGACATTTAAAAGTAAGTTTTTGAATCAATCTTTCTAACTAATCATGATACTCATTGACTCAAATACAATGTATTTCAATGTAGCACTCTTTTAACAACAAGTGATATGAGTTTAACAAACAACACCATTGGCAACAGATTCTATTAAAGACTATAGAAAATAACAAGGAGACTGTTGCATGATTTTTAAAACCAGAATGGCATTTACACACGGAACTTTGTTATGATAGAATTACTCGAACATTTTCAAAATGGACATTTAAAAGTGGCTTAAAATAAAATTCTATAGAAATCAAGTCCGATAAAAATCTTAAAAATATGTTTACCGATTTAAATAAATTTACTAAAGTACTTATATTAATCAGTAAAGTAATCGATGACTATCAGCGTATGTATGCCAGCGGTCAGTTTGGTGAACTTATGTTTGTTTTAGATGTCTGTATGTCTACATCATTGTAGGTGAATAAATATAGCTGGAGGTAAACTAGACCACCTTACATGATGACGGAGATATAGCATCAACGTATAAGAAATCATCTTGTAAGTATGGTGTCCTGTACGGACTATATACTCATTAAATCGAATGTGAGTGAAATATTAGCCTATCCTAACTTGTTGCTAACTCAGCCGGTAACACACAAGATCGGGGGCTGTAAGTTCGATTCCCGGGCGGGGTATACCTTACATCAACGATTTTAGAAAACAACTTGTATGTATGGTGTCCTGCACGGACTATCCTCTATTTTTTGCATTTGATTGAAATAGTAAAACGTTAATGTGTGGTTTAAAGTCTGCTTCGATAAACATGATAAGTTGACGTAACAATACTATACAATAACCCTTGATCATTTAAATGCCATTAAGGCAGATGACCTCTCACAGCTCTCATTTACACCTGGGTGGATTTGAACAACTGCACGTACATTTCTTGCTCAAAGAAATTAGCACTGGCCCTAGTGTGGCTCGAACCCGAAACATCTCGATCCCTAACATTTGTAATTTTGAATTTGAGCATTTTCATATTTTATTCACGGGCGGTTTATAGAAGGTGGCAATAATAGGACACCATAGTGTTGGACCAACCGCATTGTTTTCTTGTAATGAATGTGAGAAAATATACAATGATTTGATTATAAATTCATCTGAAATGGTTGAACGACCAATCATGACTTGTTAATGTAAACAAATATGGTGAAACTTTGATCATGATAAACGTAGCTAAGTACAGTATGACCGCAATCACTAGTCACATACGGGAACTTTTACCAATGTACTTTCGAAAAATTGTACCCACATGAAAACAACAAAAATGGCTTTATTTGAAGACTTAAGTAAAAACGTGTGTGGTCTTCTTGAATTTCAACATCACTTACATGTAAAAGTATACTGTGAATATTGTTTTACTAAAGAAAACACCAATGCTTTAAATTTATGATAACATCTATTATACCTTACTCGTCCACATTCAAAAATATTTACTAATTGTAAAGTTGTTGTTTTTTCTCTTGTTTTGTTTTTCATTTTAATGCCGTGTCAACACAAAGTATGGTTATTTTATACCAACAGCTCAAATAATCCAACATTTCTGGTTTGTATATTAACAGTTCGCCACCTACTATTCCACATGACCGGTAAATTCTCCATACACCTTATTATTCCTGTATAATCTACATAATTGTCAACATTGTCATAAAGGGTATAATCAGCACGGGTGTAGTTCGAACCAGTTACACCTTAGGTACACTAAATTCAAATTCTGCGAGTAGCTACCTGTGCTACGGATCCGAAACATCTCATACACGAAGTAAGGAAACCCGAAAGTCATGATATTGTCTCATCTTTTGATATGAGTACCAAAATTTGTTTCATGGAACTTGATAGTAATCTTGCTAATGAAGAACACATGTTATTCTAACCATTTGAGGGCCTCATTAAAAGACGTCCATTGATTGAATTGTTACATTAGTTGTTGAATGGTAAAACACTGAATTAAGCCTCATTTCCAAGTAATGAATGTTTTAATTTGACATTAATTATCACTAGTTTGTGCAATTTGTCTTCCTATACTGAGAAACGAAGTAGGCTATTAAAATGCTATGGTAATGTTAATGTAAAAATAGTAAACATTTTGCAGCAGATGTGTAATTAGACACTTGTACTTTAAGGCTGCTTTTATGGCGGCAAGGTAAATTGTCTAATTGCCACAAGGATGGTCGTAGAACGACTCCAGTTCGCAATGAAAAGGTAGTGAAAGTATCTATTGTCAATTAATAATGCAGGCGTCACACTGTCCCGAAATTGAAAGCAGATGGACACACGAATATGGAATTTCGAATCTCGCGCGAATGTGGTCCCAATCAACATACGAAGCAAGTACAATTCTTTCAGAAGGCCACGCAATCGCATCCGATGCACTCAAGATTCTTTCTGAAGTTCACGCGATCATATCCGATTCAAACGAACTTAAGACGATGACTACTCGATTGACAAGATGGCTTCACGACGACTTTACGAAGCCCAAAATTGGGATGCGAATCCAACGCGAAAATAAACCTCACAATGTCTTCTGGCAATTTTTGGCATGACAATGATTTTGGAACCGCTCACGAAGTTGTTGCTGGAGTCTGGAAATTTTAGCCGGGGGTCTTACGATTGTACACGATGCTCTCACAAATGGCCCCATGTTATTACGATTATATCCGAATTTAAATATATTTCCTTATTTATGTGTTCATCAGGTGCTAATATCGGGACAGTATGACGAATGTGTAAAGCTACAGTCCCATAAACATAAAATTACCCGTGAGGGCACCGTACGGGCGCCGTGCGACCAAGCTTCGCAAGGACCCGTACGAACTCTTGCGTACCCGTACGGACTGTTACGTTTTTACCAGGGTCCTGAAATGAGGCACGGATTCCCGAATCAGTTTCAGAGTCAAATCGTAAACAAAATCGTGGCCGAGTATGGATTAAATATCTTCCAGCTACAGCTCCGGGTGTGTTGTTTTGTACCATGTGCGTACCGTCAGCTTGATACGCAAGGCTTCCCACGGCCTACTTCTGTCTGCACGTACGGGTCCGTAACAAGCCACGATTTTATGGGACTGAGGCGTAGGAAATGATCGTTAGATATCAAACTTGAAAAAACAACAATTATTGATAATTTATTTATATTTTCATCATGTCAGAGGGATACTACAACTCAGACCAATTCCATTAGTGTACGCTCCACAGCATGTTTGATTTAAAATTTATGTCCAAGAAGCGCTTTCAGCTCTTTGATTTAATTATTAAGTACTGAATGATAATTTTTGGTTTCGCATACATGGTATACTAAATTACAATCTTATTATATTTGAACGCGACAATATGCGAAGTATTTTCAGCTCAAAGCTCGTTCACTAATTCAATAGAGAATTTAACGTGTTTATACAGTACAAAACAAATCAATTTCCATATATTTGTCTAAGAAAATAATGACCTAAGCCTAGCTAATGTCAGACAAATGTTTTCTGCTTTAATGATACTTTCTGTCTTTTTTCCGACTGAAGGAACAACCAGACTTTCCTAATCCATTTTAAGACATTCAGTTTTCTCAACATTCGCATTTGTTTATTTCAATCGTTCAGTCATAGGGAAGAATTAATCTGAGTATATTAAAAGCTTGGTTATTAATTTTACATATAAATCGTGGTATTTTCCATATGATGTACATAGTTCATCCAAATCATACGTCCTTCAATGGCTTATAAAGATTAATATGTTATACAAAAATTATCTTGAAATATCTTAATACTCATTAAGCGAATGGTAAAGAATGTTTTCCCAATATCATGGTCGTTACGATTGGTTTAAATTTCTAGATTTAATATCACGTGACTTCCGGTTGTATTTAACAGTCTCCATTTGAAAAGTTATAATGTGAGGTGATAGTCCTTTATCTCTCTCTTAATATATTTAATTAAAATATTGATATTCTGTTGAATGGTGGTTTCTTTTTGTCCATTGAAACATTAATAAAATAAATCTTAAGATATTTCCTTTCATTGATATTTTTGTTAATTGGCATACCGAGGACTTAGCACAATTTTCAGGAGAAGCTGAAAGTACCCATTTGGCTTTTTGTATGACGTTTCTTAATACTTTACATTATTTTTTTAATGTGCATTATGTTAGGAACATTGTTATAATACTTTGAAGATTTGTTTTCTTCGTAAGTCAATTTTACCATAGATACTTTTTAAAAGTAAGCTTTCGCCAAGACCTCGGCAATGTTAAGTAATGATAGTAAATATTAGTAAATTAGTTTTTCAATTATTTTGTTAATCATTTATATATACTCTACAGAAAACATGAAATATCTTTGTATTAACAAGAACAAAACTCCAGCGTATAGAATTTAAAATAAAACGCATATAATCCAGTCTCTATTTCATCGTTCGATAAAAGTTTTAACCATTTATTCCCCGTGAGACGATTCGTAATGCTCTATAAAATCACACGTTTACAGACTCATTTTCCGTTGCACTGTTTGTAAATAAGCTCTTGTCATGATATGAGTACAAATGATGAGTTAACCCCTTCGCGGTGGTCTTTGATGCTTTGCATCAATATTTTCTAAATATATATTGTACAACTTCTAGTTGCTCATAAATCATAAAGTAACACTGACATATCGAGGGTTGCCCGCAAGACTGTAGTAAGTGCATTGCGTTAAAGAGCTAGTTACTACAGTCTTGCAGGCAGCCCTCGATTTGTCAAAACAGAATGTCTATGTATCATACGGTCACTTAAATGGCCATATCCCTCCTAAAAGGAAAGCTCGAAGTTTTGATCACATAAGCACGGCTCTCCTCGTTCAAAACAAATCGCTCGTACTTGCGTTCGATCTATGCTAATGGGAGCCATTAAAATACACAACATTTCCGTAAAAAAAACCCAGAAACTACGCGTAGAGACTGACAGTGTGCACGTGAAATTCCTTGAATATTTATACAAAATATAAATGATCAGCATTTGGTTTTAGAAAATCATGGTAACATGGTCATAAATGTCTAACCATCTAATAAATCTAATTGAGCATTGATTGACATAATTGTTTATGATAAGAATAATTTATGTTCCGCCAGCTGTATTGTAATGGCGACGAACACCATGTGTTTATGCAGTTTATAAAATTTTCTGTTCTGTTCTGTTCTATTTGATTAACTCGTCACAACTTGAATAATTACACGGCCACTGAATCTGTTAATTTTAAGTCTTTCGAACTAGTTATTTCCTTGATATTTAAAATCGCCGCATATATAGTTAGATCATCCATAACTAATATGGATCGGTGGCTCAATGGTTAAAAAGAAGTCGAATAATAACACATTCAGTGACCGTGTGATTATTCAAGTTGTGACAAATTAATAAAATAGAACTATACCAACGCAATTTTCTATTTTTATGAATGAAAAGTGTAATTCACATTTATTTTAAAATACTACTCACTAAAACAAGAGTTCGCCTGCCTAAATTATCTTTCCCTGATACACATCAATTGTATGATACATAAGTGTCCATAAAACCTATACCTCTTAGGAACCAAAATAGCGCTGTACGGGTAATTGGAAGTCATAACACATTAATTTTACTTGAATTAACAAACTAATGGTTCGCTGGTTCAAAACCTAGCATAGCCACACTTTTATTTTTATTATGTTATTACTTTTATAGAAATATTTATATATGCATGTATATATTATAAGATACATTTACTATGATACATTGTACTTATATCATATAGAAAATATTAAAAGTAAATTGGACTAGAGTAGTATCATATAACATACACATGTACATGTATATTGGTCATTAAGAATTTTAATTACCATTTTAACATTTTAAGAATGTGTATAAAAGATTTATTAAAAGCAGTTGCTTCATAATAGTCTTTGTGATATACATGTCTTAATAACTTAGGCGTGAGCTTTACTCATAAGTGTTGATTTGAGGGACTATTGTGGCTCTTTTTCAGGTCTACATATTGAATTTTTTGCACGTCCAAATATCGCTTTTACTAAAAAAGTACTCATGACCGTGATCCCGTGGTAGGCATACGTGATGTCGAATCCGGGGGTCTCAGGTTCGGATTTCGGCGGAGATTTTTTTCCCAATGTATGGGATAAGATAAATGATGTATGGAGTGCATGGTAAAAGTTGCAGCTAGTGAATGAACTCTTATCATGATATGATGTCAAAGTATGTGATAATACCCTTCCTATGCATCAATATTTTCTTGAATGATATTATTGGCCAAGCGTTCAGACAATACTTGCAAGTGTCTATATATACCAGCACAAGTTGGATCGACAGCTGTGAAGAAAACGTAGTGTCTTAAATTTAATATGGTGTATACAATGTTTTGCAAATCAAGTCCTACCATCGGAATACGATTATTATGATGATTTGTACTAGAAGGTTAGGAGATCAGTGATAACTTTAAGATGTTCAGAAAGTATACAATATTCTGTGTAATTTAAAACCTATTAGGCACTGATGGGGAAAATATGTTCTAACATGATTTGAATATATGTTTTTGTCTTACGACGAGTTTTGTCTCAAGAGTATTTTGTGGAAAAATCTCCATATCGAAATAGCCTGTTGTGTCAGGAATTATAGCAGATAATCATATTACAATGTATATAGACATGTACAGTCACAATGAAGGCTAGGATAAGAGAAATGACACTCGTTTTATTTAACAAATTAGTTCTTGATTAGCAAAAAGGTAACTTGGTAAACAATTGTTTCACCTCTAACTGTACAAGTACTGTCTCCATATTCATCTAATCGAGAAAAATATTACCCTACTCTTGACTTAATCACTTTTTACCATTTCATAAGAAGCGGTATGCCTAATTGAAGACCTACATACACATATTGAAGACCTATACTTTAAAGGTCATAAGGAGGCAATATGCATGGTGTTTGCTAGATTATATCGGAGGGAATTAACACATTTGAAACTAAAATCACGAAGAGATATGTCCGAAAAGGAAGTGCATAAACTTTAAACTGTAATCATTGAGAATTCCTCAGAGTTCTATGAAACCCAACGAAATTTAATCAGAAGCAATAATAATGCTTGTGCAATAATAAACATACATTTTTGAGTTTTCTGTTGACTTCAGAGTAATTAAAATTTTTCACAGTATGACAGAACAGCCGTTTTGATTTGATTTATTTACATAGATCAAATCTTTAACAGGGAAAATAGATACATCAAGGATAAAGTCACTAACTGTTTTTACAAGACAAATCAAGTCAAGCGATAAAATGTTCTCGGAAAGACATCGAATACAGTCACAAATAGAAGTATAACGGTAACAACTATTAACTATTTTTGAATATTGCCTAAGCCTGAATAGAAGGTAAAGTTGACTGCTCACCGTTTTATGACTTAAACACCTTCTAAATTCGTCGAAAATAACAAATAAACCAATATTAACCATAATGCATTACCCACTTTCAATAGGAAAGCACCTCCGAATCACAATTTTGGACTAACCTTAAACACTCCTTGACAACGGAAAATAGTGTTTTCCTTGGACTGCAGATAGCTTAGAGATTAGCTTAGAGTTCGTAAAAATAAATTGACAAGCCATTCAAATCATTCTTTCAACATGCAACATAATATTAAGAATTGTTCCTAATATTTTCCACATAAGCCTTGCTTTCTTTGAAACTTGATTTTTACACTATTGCACTCATGGTTTCAACGATGTCTTTGTTATGAATGCTTCGATCATCTCTGTAAGTCCTCTACGTTTTAGCTCATAAATAATTCTACAATTTTCAGAAAAAGGTTTATACCATATAAGCCCCTATACCCATTTCAGATGAATTAAAAAAAACGAAACCATGTTGAGTAATTTAATTAGGTAATTGGTTGTATTGATTTTTAAATAGACAAGATTACCCACCACGCTTTCGCTTGCTTGGTCTTTTTATAAATATCTCATAAACAACCAACTATAACCTCAACGTTTGTCTCATAGTGTCAAATGCACAATTGTACGGTTTATGTTAAGCCTTCATTGTCAGTTCAATGACGATTTGTTTGAGGTCAACATGCTGAAGTGCACATTAGAGAACGTTCTTGAAACCGTTTTAAATATGACAGTAAGATCATATCACTATGAGGTCAAGAACCTTATATCTGCTGAAGTTTTTTCACGAAAAGTTATTTTCTAGAACACTGTAATGCTATGTAATAATCTTTTAAACCGTTTAGATGCTTGTAATTTAAACAATGCTAGTATCATCTAAATAAGTAATACACCACAGTACCAAAAAGCTCTTGTTGCAACAGGTAATTTGACCTCTGTATATACATATTGATGTAAAAGTTGCTTGTTGCAACAGGTTATTTGACCGTTGTATATGCATATTGATGTAAAAGTTGCTTGTTGCAACAGGTTATTTGACCGTTGTATATACATATTGATGTAAAAGTTGCTTGTTGCAACAGGTTATTTGACCTCTGTATATACATATTGATGTAAAAGTTGCTTGTTGCAACAAGTAATTTGACCGTTGTATATACATATTGATGTAAAAGTTGCTTGTTGCAACAGGTAGTTTGACCTCTGTAGGTACATATTGTTTTAAGATTTCATTGGAGATGTTGTATATAAGATTTGATTTATCTCTATGATCACAGTTTGAGTCATGTCTGGTTTTGAATTATGATACAGATCAGCTGGTTTGCCTGAAATATTATATTGGAAATTATGTTAGCATTGGCTTTGTATTTTACTTTCAGACATTGATATGTACGAAAGGTGATAAAAACACCGCATTCTGCTATTGAATTAAAACTAATCGGTATTGCTTTTGTTAATCTTAAATCTCTGACAATGTTATAATATTCCTCTTCCGGTTGGAGATTTTTATGTCAATATTATACACGTGACAGAAAAGCGAAACTGTCAAATTTTTCCCAGTACAATTGACTGTCAGAAAAGCCGTTCAAACGAATTTTGTTAGCATGACAATGCTTGAAAGGAGAGAAATGGGGGAAATCATGCGATACGTGCATCCCAAAGCAGATTTGTAGTTTGAAAATATTTTTCATTATTTGCCTGCAGTCAGTAACTGTGTTGTTGTTGTTTTCTTCTGGCGTTAGAAGCGCTTCTTCGCCACCAAATCCAAGGAACAACGAGTTGGCATATCTTCTTTTGGACCCCATGAAGTAAATGTTGGTCGGAATGACGAACAAAAACAATCTTAGATTATATTAATCATATCTTGCTTAAATGTATAATGATCAAGTCCAGGGCGTCAAAAGGCCATAAACTAACATTAAATCTGCAACATTGTAAACATGTACATGCGTATATAGCTTGTTGTCGTATACATTAAGGATGAAAATGTGAAAACAAAACCACACCTAACTGATAAAGTGATCCCAACAGATACAAAAGTTTTCATAGCTAGAGGGTATAAGATCTGTTTGACAAATGTTTGTGTCAAGCATTTCTCACATCAATCTGCGTCGTTCTTTCACCCGACGTGTCATCACCTTAGGCAGTCTTCAGAAAATCCTATGATTTTCTCTACCATGTTTATATGAATTGCCAAGCAAAGCACGACATTTTTGTTTTTGATTTGTAATATACGAGGAGTAGAATTTACTTGCATAATTAAAAGATGATTAAAAGCAATTCGTAATCTTTGACAGGGTTATTAAATCTATATTATCACTAAATTTTAAAAAGACTACTTAGTAGTAGTAGGTGAAAAATTAAAACCTATAGTTGATAAAAGTCAAACTATCTCGAAAAGCTAGCTAGGGGAACTGGTCTCCATAAATGAATGGAACCAAGTTGATATAGATCTACAGCATATTTTACAAGCGAAATCAATGATTGTATTGCCCTATATGACGCCAATATTCTGCTCTTTCACAATGGAATAAAAATTATGAAAATTATCAATACTATCACAGAATAACAAAATCCTTAAAATTTTGGGGCGCAAAGAATAACCAAGGCTATTCACTGTAGGTTTTCTGTTTGTAGCATGGATATTGGTTTTTTGCAATTCTTATGGATAATAAAGTCTTTAAATAAGTATTTTTAAGTTTTGTGCATTTGTACAAAATATATTTACGACTTTTCCAGATTACAGCGCTAAAATTCACAGTTGGGGCGGTAGAAAAAATCTAAGAAGAAAACTGCGGTTACTAGTAATAATAATGCATTGAAAATATATCATTTTCCCATTGTATTTCGGAATAGAAGAAATCTAGATATCTGGTAAAATAATCAGATTATATAAAAAGTTGAGATCAGATAAGTCTAAAAATAGCATTCTGTTTATGAATGTAATTCGGATCATTTTACAACATACACAATGTACGGGAATACCAATCCAAGTTCATGGATACATTTTTTTCTCTGATAAGTTTTATCAGTTAAGATGATCGCCGATCACCTGTATGATAAGGGTACATAACAATCATATACTTCAATAGTAAGGTCTAACCTATCAGAAAGTATTTTTGCTTACGTTCTTACAATATAAATAAGGGTAAGACAATTACACGGGTGACTCAATCAAAATAAAATTTTCCTCCTGCAATCTAAGTACACAATATACTACTATCATGGTTATTTTTGTTGGGTTTGTCAGCAACACATTTAAAGGTCATATCACGGCGGTTTAGTCAACCTACTCATCGTTTCTTGGAATGCTGAACCTCTGGTTTAAGCTGTTAGCCAGTTACAACTTACTAGGCACATATATCCGTCAGTGATTGACAACTACTGTACATGATTATGAAGCAGTGATAGGAGGTTGAATGGCCGTAGAAATCATTCATGACCAAACTCCAAGAAAGTACACCCTGCCCGGGAATCGAACCCTGGATCCTTCGATCAGACTTTCATGCTTCCAGCAGAGCCGGATGACCTACTATAAAGTTCAAAGCTATCTCAATGCCTGTTTAACAAAGATTGTGGAACACATTCTTTCCCCAATTCTGCATTTAGGAACATGTCAAAGGATGGAATTCTTTGCTTGTTTTCGTTTCTTTTTTAAAATCTATATGAAAATACCTCCTACGATAAATGCATAATTAGTGGAGATAAAGGCACGCACAGAACACAATGATATTGCTTTTGTTTATCTATAAACTTAATATAAACATGTATTTATTTGATACTGTAATATATAATAATTGATAATTCATTATAAATATCCTTATACGTGTATACATGTAAGATATATGCTATTGTGTATGTACATTACTTGTTTTCTTTCTTTGTAAATACTTCCTTCATTTCACATTTTTATTCATGATCTGTTATTACATATGTATTTTTGTATTTGTATTACATGTGTGTACTTTATTATGTTCTCTTCATATTTGGAGACAATAAAGAATATCTAATGTAATCTGATGTAATTTTAGAGCTGTCAGTCTAACATACATAAAACAAGACTTAACAAATTGTTTTAATGCAATAGAGAATACGTTTTAGGTTTTTGAATTTAATATCCCACTTCCATTTTATAGCAAATGCTACGATTATTCATTCATCACACTTCTAAATGCAAAAATTTTGAAACAAGGTGAATATTAAACAAAAACTACATTAATTTTGCGCTCATATTTTTATCTTTCAAAGTATTTAGGTGATATATGAAAACAGTTCACTCAATGGGTATAACTGTTCACAACTAATCCAGCTTGTATGAAATGAGAACGACAATAAAATATTGAAATGAACGTAAACTACTGTTAGTAAGATATAGGTTCAATTTAGTTTAATACTAAACATAATATTTTAACTGTCAGTATTACAGTACGATTTTTCTCTCACGTCTAAATTTGCATCAGTATTCCAGGTGCAATATGAAAATGCGCAATGCTCACTTTATATGCTTCTAGAATGTTAATTTAACTCATGTTTATTTTTTGTTATTAATGCCATAAACAAACTCTGAATAAATATGACACCATTCAACACTCGCTGTTCTTGAAGATTGATATAAATGTTAAAGATGTAATAGAAACACTAATTCTATAAACGATCATCTAAAAATTCATCTAAAATAGAATCAGCAATTTGTAAAACAATTCTCTAAGATGTTTGTGGAATGACACATGTGGTATTTCCGGGTTATAATATCCATGTTTTATTTATGTATAATAACTATTGATTTCTGCTGTTCATGTAATTAATAACATAACCTATATACAATCTATACTACTTCATGTACTTATCTAAATATCTGTATATTCATCTCTGACAATCTAAGCATTCTATTAAGTAATAAAGAAAATATGCCTTATAGGTAATTGAGATAATGTCAAACTTTTATATATTCTATGGATTGATTTTGCTTATGTATTTGATTTAGATATGATTATATATTCATGTTTAACATTGAATATTATTTTTATGCATGCCTTCACTGGAAATGTAAATGTAAATGTTGAAATGAATGTATTGTATAAATGTAAAATCATGGACACACATGTATTGTCTAAATTTTGAAATAAACTATCTATCTATCTATATTTGACCAATAGTACTGTTTGTGATGATGTCAATAAAAATGCAATAAAGCATGTAAGTTTGAAACTTGCTTAATCTTAAGGGTTTGTTTTGAATGTCTTCTTATCACTGATATTCACGAACAGTTAAAGTTATTATCAATGCTCTTAGCATGCAGTTGCCTTTTTAAACTTTTTTTTATGTTTGTCCTTTAACATTTTTAATCTAACGTTCTCCCTTTAGTGTAATACATGTAAATGATTTATCTGCCTTAAGTATTGCTGCATTTTTTATGTTATCGTGCTTTACATGTCTTTTTGTTTATATTAAAATGCTTTTATTATGTGTGCCTAATGTCTTGCATTATAAAATGTTTCATAAATGTATTGTTTTATGTTAAAATTTGATTATATAGTCGGTTCAAAAGCCGAGCAAGGGCTTATGTTTGTTGTTTATGGTATGTTTGCCAACTCAAAATAAAAAAAATCTTATCTTATCACCCACTTTAGTCAGAAAACTTACACTTTTGCTTGCTTTGACTTGTTCTTTCATCAAAAGGCAATACGAGAAACGCCAGTCTTAAAGACCAAAAACAAAAGACTACAAATTCTTGAATACAAATGAGAATATGTTTTATAATATAATATCTCTCTTTCAAAATAAAAACAAATGTTATGGTTAAATACTCATCTCAATTTAAATGGAAAACTGAAAACAATGTTTATAATAAACAAAAGCTATTTTGTTATCATGTTTTTATCATACAAACTATTTAGATGATATATGCATACAGCGCACGGAATAGGGAACGATGTTCACAACTAATCAAGCATACATTAAGAGAGAATGATAATTGGCTCTTGCAATGAAAATAAATTATTGTTGATAAAATAATGTTTACTTCTCGAAATAGCATTATATTTTAACCGTCAATGAAACTTTAACTGTCATTGAAACGGTATGATTTTCTTAAAACATTTCAATTCACATCCGAAATTTAAGTGAAATATAAAAATGCACAATGCTCACTTTTTATGCTGCTACAACGTTAAAATAACTCCTGTTACTTTCTTATTGTTAAAGCCATACACAAACACTGTAAGCATTTAACACTGTTCAACACAAGCTGTGCTAATGATTTATATACAATGGTTTGGTATATATATATAATCTTCAAATCTCATGACCATCCACTATAGGCAATTTGTAAAATGCCTAGAATTTTTAGTCAATTTACGAAATGTCTAAAATGACCAGGCATTATTATAAAAATATTATAAAGTTATATAATAATTATATAAATTGCCTAAAAATTTCAGGCATTTTACAAATTGCCCAAATTTACAAATTGCCTGTAACATTATATAGATGTTTGATATGTCACAGAAACAGAAGCAGTTTATGAGTATTATCTTAATTACAATCAACAAGTCATAAACAAGCTCTGTAAAAAATAACACTAGCTATGGTAAAGATTGATTTATAGATAATATAAATGTCACAGAAACACTGACAGTTTATGAGAATAATCTAAAATAGAATCAACGATTTGTAAAACAACGCTGTATGAGTAGTACGATTGTTTGTGAAAAGACACATGTGATATTTCCAGTTATATTATCAATGTTAATGCGTGCATATCTATTGATTTCTGTTTTTTATTTAAATAATTACATAACCTTTATTCAAATGTATCATTTATTTGTTCATTATGTTGTTCGACAAGTAGCACTGTTTGTGATGATGTCAATTAAATAATGCCAAAATGTTATAAATTAGATATATGCTAAACACAAGAATTGTGGTCGTAAATGCACACATGTCAAACACTTTAGTAAGAACTTTAGTAAAACTTACATCTTGATCTTTACTTGTTGTTTCATACTAAGATAATCAAAGAGTTGTACGTCTTACATACTAAAAGGCCAGACTCTACAAATTGTTTGAATACATTAGTTAATGTGTTAACGTTTCTTCAATTTATTATCCTATTTTATAGCAAATGAAATAGTAAATTCTCCACCTCAATTTTGAATAGAAAATTGAAAATAACGCGGTTTATATTAAACAAAAACTATTTTATCATGTTTTTATCATACAAACTATTTTGATGATATATTAATGCAGCACACGAAATGGGGACCATAGTTCACAACTTAGCAAGTAATCTTTATGAGTGGATGATAATTGAATATTGAAATGAACAACAACTATTGTTGGTATAAATTCATGTTCATTTTAAGTATTATACTCGCTTAGAATTGTTTCTAACTGTCAATAAAACAGTATGATTTTCTTACAGCATCTTAATTAACATCAGTATTTTAAGTGTAATATAAAAATGCACAATGCTCACTTTCTATACTTCTAGAATGTAAATAGAACCCCGTTGAGTTGTTGTTATTAAAGTCATAAACAAACTCTGTGTAAATATAACACCGTCCATCATTAACTGTTGAAGATTGATCTATAAATATGTTTGAGATGTCACAGAAATACAGGCTGTGTCAAGATAATCAGGAATAGAATCAACAATTTGTAAAATGACAAAGTCAGAAATATGCTAAGGCCATACTATATTAATCGTTCGATTAACATCCTCCCCATTTTTGTCCTATTGCTTTAGCTAAAGCTTTTTTTCAAACACTGACTACGTCCTATTTCATTATCTGTATTTGCTTTAATTGAAGTCATTTTGAAGCACTGTTTTAAAAAGAGTAATGATAAAACAAACTTATTGAAAAAAAGTTTAAAGAAGCGTAGCATTTATATGGATTTCTAATGTTTAGATTAAGTACAAATGTATATAGTATTTCCCATTTATATCTAATATAGCATAAATATCATTAATTTTATTCATAATGTATCTATTTTAAAACACAACGCTAAAGTGTCATTTACACCACAAACCAGCTGATGAAATTTGTCACGGAATAACAAAAAAGTAGATTGGCATGATTCTAGTTCAGTTTCTTGTCATTAATTGGGCTATCGATAAACTTTGATAGAACTAGGTTATTTCTACAGCTAAAAGCCATGTTGTTCCATCATTAATACAGTTTTAGAGTACATCCCAATTATTTTTATTGCTTATTAAACCCAGACGCAATTGGTTTCGTTTAAATTTCAGTCTTCACAAAAATAACCACGAGGTAGCTTAGACACCATTTTTTTCTCACCAAAAGTTCGAATATTTCTCCGTTTGTCATTATTTAAACTAGACTTGCTTGGAGCCAGTCACTTCCGTTGCGAATGAAAATGGCGGCTGAAATATTTATGGCTATTTTAATTACAAATGCCTGTGATAAAAGCAAGTAAACATGATTTTTCATAACTTAATACTGAAAGTGAATTTTAGTTCCTTGTGCAGGATTTGTGTAGAAAGTTCCTCGATCTTTAATTAGAAATTGGTGTTGAATATCACTTCCTCATTTCACTAGACAACATCTAATGATTGCATGGTGATCTCAGATTAAACTTCTATCAATTCATTACGCTGAAAAGCCCTGTCTTATAGTAGAGAGTAATTTCAAATTAGCTGGACTTGAACACATACTGAGATATATAAGCGATGTTAATAAATAGGATAAACTCTAAGTAAATAAACATAATAGAACAGTGTACGTGTAGTTATGTCTTGAGGCTGTCTGATTGAAATCATTCCTTCATTATTGTATTCTGTAACCTTGTTCAGGAATAATATATCATGCTTAGAGGATTTGACTTTTTGTGAATTCATTATTAAAGTTATTGATAATGAAAATGCATAAGATTTCAACTTTTACAATATATATCAACTAAAACAAGTTTCATGTCATACAAAGGGGGGGGGATTTAACACTAAATATAAGTATATTTATCAAATTATTTCAATTGAAACTCAGATAGTAATTAAATACAAATTAAATGGCCAAGATGATAGTAAAGCAACAATCTGGTTAAAACCCGATCTAAAATTTTCCTCGCTAATTTAGATCTGGCCTTTTTCAAACGAAGGTCACGTTCAGGCGACCTTTTCTCATCATAATATTCATGACGAAATTGTTATGATACGTAACTTGTTCACATCGTCTACTTCACGCAATTTGAAATGAGCCGCTCAATCGCAGACTGTGAATAATACCGCTGTTTAATTAGCATGCAAAGCTTGGTCTAAAAATAGAAATTACGAAATCAAAATGTGATTAATAGTGTTTTTGTCTAGATGAAAGCTACGCATTGATTGGTCGAAACAAAGTTCATCTCGACGTGACCTTCCACAGAGAAAGTAGAGATCCTGTACGACAACGCTCTACAGGATATCTGTTTACGGAGATTGAAATATTCTGAAATTATGGTCCACCTGGCGATCAAAAATAAAATGAGATTATTTTAATTATCTTCGTGATTATGCTGGTTTTAGAATTAGTAACTTTGATCATATGGGCCATAGTACATGTAATAAATATCTAAAAATCACTTCTTGCATTATACATGTAGTTTTAAGATATTCATGTAGTAATATTTTAATGAGTCAAACTGGTTTATAATTCTGGTTGTATGCGTGCTGAATTGCTTGTATCTCTCATGGTGACCAAACTTTGAATATACGAGGTCGAGGAAGCGTCTATGTATAAATGATCAGCTTTTAATCTTGTTAGGAAGATCGATTGTTTAAACATATCAGGGCGTTCTTCAACGACCAATAGTATAATGACTAATTACTTATCATTTGTCAAGTTCCTACGTATACACCAAATATACAATAACAATAATATTCACAAAGCAATCTGAGAAATAATATGTTAACAGTCATACATATGACCAAATTAAATGGAGATCAATATTAAAGCAAAGTAAACATGTATATATAAGAACAAATGATCAACAGGCAATCCGTACACATATTTGATTTAAATGATGAAATTTTTTATCTCCATTTATTCAGAACAATTGGCTCCGCCAAGGCGCTTTTTCACTTTTTGTCTTTGTTCTTTATCGTAAGAAAGCATGTCCTTTATGGTATGAGCTCCTGCAAAACTAATAATATCAAGGCAAAAAAATGTAAATTTATACTTAGGTTGCTTAAAGATCAAAGAACTTGACGGATGCAATAATAATTATTCAAGAGATTTTGATATTCTCTTCAGGCTTAGCTATAGTTGTCATTAGATATATAACTAGTAAAATATTTCGCAGTCATATTTTGTGATCGTACTTAGAAATTAAGAGGCAACTGATTTAATCAATTAAGCTATTGTCTTCATATACATTGCATAGTTATTTCTTAATCATTTAAAAACATACAATGTATTATTCAGGTCGTCCACGTAAACATTGCATATGTAAACACAACCAGTTTCATTACACACCAATATTTAGGGGTGAACTATTTTTACAATTTTATAGTTACTAAGTGTTCTCTTATTTTATGAACATATTATAATATAAAATTTACAATATGCATATACACTATTTAAAATAAATGTTAACTATCAAAGTGGTATGTTTAAACCATTAAAATGCTGTTCATGCATCAGCTTATTCGCCTATTCAGTGGGCAAGTCCATTGTTTAAAGTACAAAAACTAGCATGACCTAGAATACGACCTGTACTTATGGCTAAATTACATAAAGAAAACATACAAATATCAAATTACAAACAAAGACATAAGTGCACAAATATACATAGTACAGGAGTGCAATAGATTCAAGTATGCTGTACAAGCAACTAATTATGCCGTTCCCTCCAAACATAATGGGATAAAACCTGTTATTAGGATAACAAATTCACATCCATTAAAAGAGGAAACAGTCATTTAAGCAAATATCAGCAATAGTTAGTTAAATGTTAGTTTTAATAGATAAACTATGCTACACAAACAAAATTGTTGTTACAGCAAAATTACTTGCAGTGAGATTGATCTTTCTTCATATTTTCAATTGTGCAAGAACTATTTGAAAGCATTGTATATTACATCGATTTTTCAAATATTGAAAATACATTAACTATAACATAATAATTTATAAAACTTTTATACCATTGAACATTTTATAATAATCATTATAGAAATCTGCCTATACTAACCTATTATTATTTTAAATTTGATAATTCCTTTGTTTTCCTGAATACGACAAAAATTAAACTAACAATTATCAAATCAGGCAATATTGTCCAAGAAAAATTCTCATCAAGAAATATACTGTTTACACAAACGCTTGTATCATAATATCCAACTATACTCTTCACAGATTATTTTTCACAGACGTATATTCATAAATCTATACAAGTGGCTATGAAAACTGTTATGAGATACATGTCCATCAACTATACAATAAATATAACACAAGATATATACCGAGGATCAACTATAGAATGTAGAATAAGCGATAACCCTGCGCTGATAGAGAAAACAGATTGTTAACGCCTGCCAGCGTGTTGGTACAGCGTGTCTAACGCTTGGAAATACATTCCTCTTCTCAAACTTATTATATCCATCTCTTCCTCATAGGATATTAATCGTTCTTAAATACAAGACAGGCTTCGTCAAATACTGTCATTCAAAGAAATATCCATACATTTCTTTCATTATTTAAGGCCCCTATATCAAGATAAGTTCTACTCGTTGGTCTAAAATATTGAATTCTTATGCAAATGTGCTATAATGTTTCATATAAATTTAGCAAATTATTAGTACTTAATACCCTTTAATCAAAACAAGTTCTACCTATTGCTCTAAAATTAAGTTTAAGCATTGAAATGGTACACAAATGTGCTATATTGTTCCAAAGCAAAAAAAATACTATAGAAAACTGACCAATGCTGTTGTGATTGCCTGCATTGAAAGTGATTGAAATTGGAAATGGAAAGTAGAATTTTGATTGTCAAGACTAAGAAACAGTTTTGGACGGTCTAAGCTGAATATGATAGAATCTGAAATATTAAAATACTATCAATAAATGGCATAATTTAACTCCAAATAATTAGTTTCATGAGTTTAAGTAAACAAACAAGGAAGTGAATAAACCATGTCTTATAAACGGAAGTCCTCTTTTTTTAGTAAAATGGCAGTACCTTTAAACATTTAATATGGAAAGCAAAATGGATAGACATGTTTGATTATGTTTCTTAGATTTGTTATATTCTAATGACTTCGAATGTTTAAAGACTGTTTGAAAATCTGAGATAAAAATGTACTTGTTGCTGTATGGGAGTTTTCTTTATATTTGACAGCCACAATGGCATAATATGTCGATGATGTTAACCAAAACAGCCACAGTTAATCGTGATATAGGGCCTTTAATTCATTTATTTTTCTTTAATAAATTACATCGTGTAGAAATACTTGCCATGGCTGTGAATACTTCTACAATAACCGTTCATTATTACCCTTTATCTTTGGTTATTTCTCCGTTCATTAAATGATACTGTTATTTTTTGTAATAAAAAACGTAACGATGGCATCTCAATTCATCTCATTAAAACTAAAAGATAAGACCTAATGTATGAGGATGTAACGTCACTCTTGTGTCAGACACTTTTATTGATATGGTTTTACCAACCTGGCGAAATTGATTCCGTATTACACTTAAGTGAGTTGAATGAATCGTTTAGCTAATTGTTTTCATCTCAACGAATCTTCGCCTGATTTATAGTTTAACTTAACATATACCGATGTCTGTTAGTGCTATGTGTTTT
The DNA here is from genome assembly GCA_025267735.1 of Mactra quadrangularis. Classification (NCBI taxonomy): domain Eukaryota; kingdom Metazoa; phylum Mollusca; class Bivalvia; order Venerida; family Mactridae; genus Mactra; species Mactra quadrangularis. Next base: position 8,541,186 of record CM046303.1, on the reverse strand, counting down.
GTGATTTTTTTAATAGTGACCGAGCGCTTGGACTCGTGGTTCGAGATATTTGGGTGATGGGTTCAAATCCCGCACAAGACACTGCAAATCACATCAACAAAAAGAATGTAAAAAAATTGTGTCTTGGTTTAAACAATATTCATTGAAGTAAATACAAACATTTCTACATACATGTATATACGTGTCTCATGTCATTCTTCAAGAGGTTTTCGATTATAACAGTGGTAGGAAAAATCTTAGAAGAAAACTGTGGTGACTACATGTAGTAATAACAATGCATTGAAAATATATAAATTTTGTATCTTGGAATAGTAAATATCTAGATATCTGGTAAAATAATCAGATTATATAAAAAGTTGAAATCAGATAAGTCTAAAAATAGCATTCTGTTTATGAATGTAATTCGGATCAGTTTACAACATACACACTGTTGGAATACCAATCTTAGTTCATGGATACAATTTTTTCTCTGATTTGTTTTATCAGTTAAGATGATCGCCGATCACCTGTATGATAAGGGAATAAAACAATCATATTCTTCAATACTAAGGTCTAACATATCAGAAAGTATTTTTGCTTACGTTCTTACAATGTAAATAAGGGTAAGGCGATCACACAGGTGACTCTATCAAAATAAAGTTTTCCTCCAGCAATCTAAGTACACAATACTACTATCATGGTTATTTTTGTTGGGTTTGTCAGCAACACATTTAAAGGTCATATCACGGCGGTTTAGTCAACCTACTCATCGTTTCTTGGAATGCTAAATCTCTGGTTCAAGCTGTTAACCAGTTACAATTTACTAGGCACATACTTCCGTCAGTGATTGACAACTATCGTACATGAATAGGAGGTTAAATGGCCGTAGAAATCATTCATGACCAAACTTCAAGACAGTACATCAAACTCAGTAATCTTACCCACGACCCCTCGATCAGACAAGCGTGCTACCAACCGAGTTAGCTGGGTGGCCTACTATAAGGTTAAAAGCTGTCTCAATGCCCATTTGCCAAAGATTTAGGAACATATTCTTTCATCAATGCTGCATCTAGGGACATGTCTGAGGATTGAATCCCTTGCTTGTTTTCGTTTTATTTAGGTCTATATGAAAATACCTCCTACGATATATACATAATTAGTGGTGATAAAACCATGCACAGAACACAAAGAACTTGCTTTTGTTTTTCTATAAACTTAATATGAACATGTATTTATTTGAATACTGTAATATATAATTATTGATAATTCATAACAATACCATTATACGTTTATACATGTAAGATATATGCTATTGTGTATGTACATTACTTGTTTTCTTTCTTTGTAAATACTTTCTACATTTCACATTTTTATTCATGATCTGTTATTACATATGTATTTTTGTATTTGTATTACATGTGTGTACTTTATTGTGTTCTTTTCATATTTGGAGGCAATAAAGATTATCTAATCTAATCTAATGTAATTTTAGAGCTGTCAGTCTAACATACATAAAACAAGACTTAACAAATTGTTTTAATGCAATAGAGAATACGTTTTAGGTTTTTGAATTTAATATCCCACTTTCATTTTATAGCAAATTTTACGATTATTCATTAATCACACTTCTAAATGCAAAAAAAATGATAATAAACAAAAACTACATGAATTTTGCGCTCATATTTTTATCTTACAAAATATTTAGGTGATATATGAAAACAGTTCACTCAATGGGTATAACTGTTCACAACTAATCCAGCTTATAGGAAATGAGGACGAAAATGAAATATTGAAATGAACCTAAACTACTGTTAGTAAGATATAGGTTCAATTTAGTTTAATACTAAACATAACATTTTAACTGTCAGTATTACAGCATATTTTTTCTCTCACATTTAAATTTACATCAGTTTTCCAAGTGCAATATGAAAAATGCACAGTGCTCATTTAATATGCTTCTAGAAAGTTAATTTAACTCATGTTTATGTCTTGTTATTAAAGTCATAAACAAACTCTGAATAAATATGACACCATTCAACACTCGCTGTTCTTGAAGATTGATATAAATGTTAAAGATGTCAAAGAAACACTGATGCTATAAAAGATCATCTAAAAATTCATCTAAAATAGAATCAGCAATTTGTAAAACAATACTCTAAGATGTTTGTGGAATGACACATGTGGTATTTCCGGGTTATAAAATCCATGTTTTATTTATGTATAATAACTATTGATTTCTGCTGTCCTCGTAATTAATAACTTCTATGTACAGATGTATACAACTACATGTATTTATTTAACCAAATAGTACTGTTTGTGGTGATGTCAATGAAAATAAAATAAAGCATGTAACTCTGAAACTTGCTTAATCTTGAAGGTTTGTTTTGAATGTATTCTTATCACAAACAGTTAAAATTATTATCAATGTTCTTGGCATGCAGTTGCCTTTTTAAGCTTTTTTATGCTTTTCCTTTAATATTTTTTAATCTAATGTGCTCCCTTTATTGTAATAACTGATTTATCTGCCTAATGTATTGCTGCATTGTTTATGTCATCGTGCTTTACATGTCTTTTTGTTTATTTTAAAATGCTTTTATTATGTTTGCCTAATGTCTTGCAATATAAAATGTTTTTATAAATGTTTTGTTTTATGTTGTTGTTTTTTTTAATTTGATTATATAGTCAGTTCAAAAGCCGAGCAAGGGCTTATGTTTGTTGTTTATGATAAATTTGCCGACTCAAAATAAAAATAAAATATCTTATCTTATCACGCAGAAAACTTATACTTTGTCTTTCTTTGTCTTGTTCTTTCATCATAAAGCAATACGAGAAAAGCTAGTCTTAAAGACCAAAAACAAAAGACTACAAATTGTTTTGAATATAAATGAGAATATGTTTTATAATATAATATCCCTCTTTCAAAATAAAAAAATAAGTTATGGTTAAATACTCATCTTAATTTTAAATTGAAAATTGAAAACAATGTTTATAATAAACAAAAGCTATTTTGTTATCATGTTTTTATCATACAAACTATTTAGATGATATATGCATACAGCGCACGGAATGGGGAACAATGTTCACAACTAATCAAGCATACTTAAAGAGAGAATGATAATTGGCTCTTGCAATGAAAATAAATTATTGTTGATAAAATAATGTTTACTTCTCGAAATAGCATTAAATTTAAACCGTCAGTGAAACTTTAACTGTCAATGAAACCATATGATTTTCTTAAAACATTTCAATCCACATCAGAATTGTAAGTGAAATATAAAAATGCACAATGCTCACTTTTTATGCTGCTACAACGTTAATATAACTCCTGTTACTTTCTTATTGTTAAAGCCATACACAAACACTGTACGCATTTAACACTGTTCAACACAAGCTGTGCTAATGATTTATATACAAATGTTTGGCATATACATATACATGTATAATCTTCAAATCTCATGACCACGTATGTTCAGGCAATTTGTAAAAGATTATGCTAGTTTTTCAGGCATTTTATAAAATGCCTAGACATTTTAGTCAATTTACGAAATGTCTAAAATGACCAGGCATTATTATATAAATTATTATGTACTTATATAATATATAAATTGCCTAAAAATTTCAGGCATTTTACAAATTGCCAGAATTTACAAATTGCCTGTAACATTATATAGATGTTTGATATGTCACAGAATTAGAAGCAGTTTATGAGTATTATCTTAATTACAATCATCAAGTCATAAACAAGCTCTGTAAAAAATAACACTAGCTGTGTTAAAGATTGATCTATAGATAATTTAAATGTCACAGAAACACTGACAGTTTATGAGAATAATCTAAAATAGAATCAACAATCTGTAAAACAACACTGTACGAGTTGTACGATTTTTTGTGAAAAGACACATGTGATATTTCCAGTTATATGATCCATGTTAATGCGTGCATATTTATTGATTTCTGTTTTTTATGTAAATAATTATATAACCTTTATTCAAATGTATCATTTATTTGTTCATTATGTTGTTCGACAAGTTGCACTGTTTGTAATGATGTCAATTAAATAATGTCAAAATGTTATATATTAGATATATGCTAAACACTGAAATGTGATCGTAAATGCACTCGTGTCACGCACTTTAGTAAGAAAACTTACATTTCTAAATGTTACTTGTAGTGTCCTTCTTAGATAATCAAAGAGCTGTTCGTCTTCATACTAAAAGACCAGACTACAAAGTGTTTGAATACAATAGATAATGTGTTAACGTTTCTTGAATTCAATATCCCACTTTCATTTTATAGCAAATGGAATGGTTATTAATTCACCTCAATTTAAATGGAAAATTGAAAATAACACGGTTTATATTAAAGAAAAAGTTTTTTGTTATCATGTTTTTATCATACAAACTATTTAGATAACTTATGCATACAGCATACGAAATGCGGAACATCGTTCACACCTCAGCTAGTAATCTTTATGAGTGAATGATAATTGAATATTGAAATAAACAACAACTATTGTTGGTAAAAATTAATGTTTAATTTAAGCACTTTACTGGGTTAGCTTTGCATTTAACTGTTAATATACCAGCATGATTTTCATAGAGCATCTTAATAAACATCAGTATTTTAAGTGTAATATAAAAATGCACAATGCTCACTTTTTATGCTTCTAGAATGTAAATAGAACCCCCGTTGAGTTGTTATTATTAAAGTCATAAACAAACTCTGTAAATATAACACCGTTCATCATTAACTGTTGAAGATTGATCTATAAATATCTTTGAGATGTCACAGAAATACAGGCTGTGTCAAGATAATCAGGAATAGAATCAACAATTTGTAAAATGACACAGTCAGAAATATGCTAAGGCCATACTGTATTAATCGTTCGATTATCATCCTCCCCATTTTTGTTCTATTGCTTTAACTAAAGCTTTTTTTTCAAACACTGACTACGTCCTATTTCAATATCTGTACTTGCTTTAATTGAATTCATTTTGAAGCACTGTTTTAAAAGGAGTAATGATAATTACTTATTGAAAACAAGTTTTAAGAAGCGTAGCATTTATATGGGTTGTCTAATGTTTAGAATAAGAACAAATGAATATAATATTTCCCATTTATATCTAATATAGCATTAAATATCATTAATTTTATTCATAATGTATCTGTTTTAAAACACAACGCTAAAGTGTCATTTTTACCACAAACCAGCTGATGAAATTGTCACGGAATTACAAAAAAGTAAATTGGCATGATTCTAGTTCAGTTTCTTGTCATTAATTGGGCTATCGATAAACCTTGATAGAACTAGGTTATTTATACAGCTAAAAGCCATGTTGTTCCATCATTCAATCAGTTTTAGAGTACATCCCAATTATTTTTATTGCTTATTAAACCCAGACGCAATTGGTTTCTTGTTTCGTTTAAATTTTAGTCTTCACAAAAATAACCACGAGGTAGCTTAGACACCATATATCTATTCTCACCGGAAGTTCGAATACTTCTCCGTTTGTCATTATTTAAACTAGACTTGCATGGAGACAGTCACTTCCGTTACGAATGAAAATGGCGGTTGAAATATTTTATGGCTGTTTTAATAACAAATGCCTGTGATAAAAGCAAGTAAACATGAGTTTTCATAACATAATACTGAAAGTGAATTTTAGTTCCTTGTGCAGGATTTGTGTAGAAAGTTCCTCGATCTTTAATTAGAAATTGGTGTTGAATATCACTTTCTCATTTCGCTAGACAACATCTCATGATTGCATGGTGATCTCAGATTAAACATCTATCAATTCATTACGCTGAAAACCCCTGTCTTATAGTAAAGAGTAATTCCAAATTAGCTGGACTTGAACACATACTGAGATATATAAGCGATGTTAATAAATAGGATAAACTCTAAGTAAATAAACATATCTAGAACAGTGTACGTGTAGTTTTATCTTGAGGCTGTCTGATTGAAATCATTCCTTCACGATTATATTCTGTAACCTTGTTCATGAATAACATATCATGCTTAGAGGATTTGACTTTTTGTGAATTCATTATTAAAGTTATTGATAATGAAAATGAATAAGATTTCAACTATTACAATATGTATATATTCAACTAAAACAACTTTGATGTCATATAAAGGGGGGATTTAACACTAAATATAAATATATTTATCAAATTATTTCAATTGAAACTCCGATAGTAATTAAATACAAAGTAATTACATAAGTAATTAAATGGCCAAGATGATAGTTAAGCAACATTCTGGTTAAACCCGATCTAAAATTTTCCTCGCTAATTTAGATCTGGGCTTTTTCGAACGAAGGTAACGTTCAGGCGACCTTTTCTCATCATAATATTCATGACGAAATTGTTATGATACGTAACTTGTTGACATCGTCTACGTTTTATATAGGAAAAAATGCTCAACAGACAATAAGTACACATATTTGATTTAAATTATGTAATTTTTTATCTTCATTTATTCATAACAATTGGTTCCACTAAGGCGCTTTTTCATTTTTTCTTTGTTCTTTATCGTAAGGAAGTGTGTCCCTAATGGAATGAGCTCCTGCAAAACTAATAATATCAAGGCAAAAAAATGTAAATTTATACTTAGGTTTCTTAAAGATCAAAGAACTTGACTGATGCAATAATAATTATTCAAGAGATTTTGATATTCTCTTCAAACATAAGTGCACAAATATACATATTACAGGAGTTCAATAGATTCAAGTATGCTGTACAAGCAACTAATTATGTCGTTCCCTCCAAACATAATGGGATAAAACCTGTTATTAGGTTAACATATTCACACCCATTAAAAGAGGAAACAGTCATTTAAGCAAATATCAGCAATTGTTACCTAAATGTTAGTTTTAATAGATAAACGATGCTACACATACAAAATTGTTGTTACAGCAAAATAACTTGCTGTGAGAATGATATTTGTTTCAAATTTTCAATTGTTCAAGAACTATTTGAGAGCATTGTATATTACATTGATTTTTAAGTATTGATAATACATAAACTATAACATATTAATTCATAAAACTTTTATACCATTGAACATTTTATAATAATTATTATAGAAATCTGCCTGTACTAACCTATTATATTTTAAATTTGATAATTCCCCTGTTTTCCTGAATACGACAAAAATTAAACTAACAATTATCAAATCAGGCAATATTGTCCAAGACACTTCTCATCAAGAAATATACTGTTTACACAAACGCTTATATCATAATATCCAACTATACTCTTCACAGATTATTTTTCACAGACGTATATTCATAAATCTATACAAGTGGCTATGAAAACTGTTATGAGATACATGTCCATCAACTATACAATAAATATATCACAATATATATACCGAGGATCATATAGAATGTAGAATAAGCGATAACCCTGCGCTGATAGAGAAAACAGATTGTTAACGCCTGCCAGCGTGTTGGTACAGCGTGTCTAACGCCTGGAAATACATTCCTCTTCTGAAACTTATTATATCCATCTCTTCCTCATAGGATATTAATCGTTCTTAAATACAAGACAGGCTTCGTCAAATACTGTCATTCAAAACTCTATCCGTTCATTTCTTACAACATTTAGAGCCCCTACATCAAGTTCCATTCGTTGGTCTAAAATATTTAAATTCTTACGCAAATGTGCTATACTGATTCAAAGAAATTTGGCAAAATATTAGTACTTAATACCCTTTTATCAAAACAAGTTCTACCTATTGTTCTTAAATTAAGTTAAAGCATTGAAATGGGACACAAAAGTGCTATATTGTTCCAAAGGAATTCAGCAAAAATTACTAGAGAAAAGTTACCAATGTTGTTGCGATTACCTGCATTGAAAGTGATTGAAGATTTATATTGAAGGTAGAACTTCGATTGTCAATACTAAGAAACAGTTTTGGACAGTCTAAGCTGATTACGATAAAATCTGAAATATAAAAACAACTATCAGAACATAACAGAACAGAACAGAGCATCCACAAATGACGAAATTTAACTTTTGTTTGTTTGTTTGTTTGTTTGGGTTTTACGGCGCACCAACACAGAAAGGTCATATCGTAATTTAACTCTAAATATATAGTTTCATGAGTTTAATGTAAACAAACAAGAAAGTGAATAAACCATGTCTTATAAACGGAAGTCCTCTCTTTTAAGTAAAATGGCAGTGCCTTTAAACATTTAATACGGAAAGAAAAATGGATAGACATGTTTGATTGTCTTTCTTTGGTTTGTTATATTCTCATACTTCGAATGTTTAAAGACGGTTTGAAAATCTGAAATAAAAATCTACTTGTTGCTGTATGTGAGTTTCTTTATATTTGATAGCCACGATGGCATAATATGTCGCTGATGGTAACCAAAATCAAGCCACAGTTAATCGTGATATAGGGCCTTTAATTCGTTTATTTTTCTTTAATCATAAATTACATCGTGTAGAAATCCTTGGCTGTGAATACTTCTACAATAACCGTTCATTATTACTCTTTATCTTTGATTATTTCTCCGTTCATTAAATGATACTGTTATTTTTTGTAATAAAAAACGTAACGATGGCATCTCAATTCATCTCATTAAAACTAAAAGATAAGACCTAATGTATGAGGATGTAACGTCACTCTTATGTCAGACACTTTTATTGATATGGTTTTACCAACCTGGCGAAATTGATTCCGTATTACACTTAAGTGAGTTGAATGAATCGTTTAGCTAATTGTTTTCATCTCAACGAATCTTCGCCTGATTTATAGTTTAACTTAACAATTACCGATGTCTGTTAGTGCTATGTGTTTTGTAATTTTTTTATAGTGACCGAGCGCTTGGACTCGTGGTTCGAGATATTTGGGTGATGGGTTCAAATCCCGCACAAGACACTGCAAATCACATCAACAAAAAGAATGTAAAAAATTGTGTCTTGGTTTAAACAATATTCATTGAAGTAAATACAAACATTTATACATACATGTATATACGTGTCTCATGCCATTCTTCAAGAGGTTTTCGATTATAACAGTGGTAGAAAAAATCTTAGAAGAAAACTGTGGTGACTACATGTAGTAATAACAATGCATTGAAAATATATAAATTTTGTATCTCGGAATAGTAAATATCTAGATATCTGGTAAAATAATCAGATTATATAAAAAGTTGAGATCAGATAAGTCTAAAAACAGCATTCTGTTTATGAATGTGATTCGGATCAGTTTACAACATACACAATGTTGGAATACCAATCTGAGTTCATGGATACAATTTTTTCTCTGATTGGTTTTATCAGTTAAGGTGATCGCCGATCACCTGTATGATAAGGGAACATAACAATCATATTCTTCAATAGTAAGGTCTAACATACCAGAAGGTATTTTTGCTTACGTTCTTACAATATAAATAAGGGTAAGACAATCACACAGGTGACTCTATCAAAATAAAGTTTTCCTCCTTCAATCTAAGTACACAATACTACTATCATGGTTATTTTTGTTGGGTTTGTCAGCAACACATTTAAAGGTCATATCACGGCGGTTTAGTTAACCTACTCATCGTTTCTTAGAATGCTAAATCTCTGGTTTAGGCTGTTAACTAGTTACAACTTACTAGGTACATACTTCCGTCAGTGATTGACAACTACCGTACATGATTAAGTATCACTGATAGGAAGATAAATGTCAGTTGAAATCATTCATGACCAAACTTTAAGAAAATACACCGGGAATCGAACCCACGATCCTTCGATCAGACTTTCATGCTACCAGCTGAACCGGGTGACCTAGTATAAAGTTCAAAGCTGTCTCAATGCCTGTTTACCAAAGATTGTGGAACACATTCTTTCCCCAATTCTGCATTTAGGAACATGTCAAAGGATGGAATGTTTTGTTTGTTTTCGTTTTTTAAGGTCTATATAAAATACCTCCTACGATTAATGCATAATTAGTGGTGATAAAGGCACGCACAGAACACACAGATCTTGCTTTTGTTTATCTATAAACTTAATATGAACATGTATTTATTTGAATATTGTAATATATAATTATTGATAAATCATTAAAAATACCATTATACGTTTACACATGTAAGATATATGCTTTTCCTTCTTTGTAAATACTTTCTACATTTCACATATTTATTCATGATCTGTTATTATTATTTGTATTTTTGTATTTGTATTACATGTGTGTACTTATGTTCTCTTTATATTTGGAGGCAATAAAGAATATCTAATCTAATATATTGTAATAATAGAGCTGTCAGTCTAACATACATAAAACAAGACTTAACAAATGGTTTCAATGCAATAGAGAATACGTTTGTTTTAGGTTTTTGAATTTAATATCCCACTTTCATTTTATAGCAAATGTTACGATTATTCATTCATCACACTTCTAAATGCAAAACTTTTGAAACAAGGTGGATATTAAACAAAAAACTACATGTATTTTGCGCTCATATTTTTATCTTACAAAATATTTCGGTGATATATGAAAACAGTTCACTCAATGGGTATAACTGTTCACAACTAATCCAGCTTGTATGAAATGAGAACGACAATAAAATATTGAAATGAACGTAAACTACTGTTAGTAAGATATAGGTTCAATTTAGTTTAATACTAAACATAATATTTTAACTGTCAGTATTACAGTACGATTTTTCTCTCACGTCTAAATTTGCATCAGTATTCCAAGTGCAATATGAAAATGCGCAATGCTAACTTTATATGCTTCTAGAATGTTAATTTAACTCATGTTTATTTCTTGTTATTAATGCCATAAACAAACTTTATACAAATATGACACCATTCAACACTCGCTGTTCTTAAAGATTGATATAAATGTTAAAGATGTCAAAGAAACACTGATGCTATAAAAGATCATCTAAATATTCATCTAAAATAGAATCAGCAATTTGTAAAACAATACTCTAAGATGTTTGTGGAATGACACATGTGGTATTTCCGGGTTATAAAATCCATGTTTTATTTATGTATAATAACTATTGATTTCTGCTGTCCTTGTAATTAATAACTTCTATGTACAGATGTATACAACTACATGTATTTATTTAACCAATAGTACTGTTTGTGGTGATGTCAATAAAAATAAAATAAAGCATGTAACTCTGAAACTTGCTTAATCTTGAAGGTTTGTTTTGAATGTATTCTTATCACAAACAGTTAAAGTTATTATCAATGTTCTTGGCATGCAGTTGCCCTTTTAAGCTTTTTTATGTTTTTCCTTTAATATTTTTTAATCTAACGTGCTCCCTTTATTGTAATAACTGATTTATCTGCCTTACGTATTGCTGCTTTTTATGTTGTTGTGCTTTGCATGTCCTTTTGTTTATTTAAAATGCTTTTATTATGTGTGCCTAATGTCTTGCACTATAAAATGTTTTATAAATGTATTGTTTTATGTTAAAATTTGATTATATAGTCAGTTCAAAAGCCAAGCAAGGGCTTACGTTTGTTGTTTATGATATATTTGCCGACTCAAAATATAAAAAATATCTTATCTTATCACGCAGAAAACTTATACTTTTGCTTTCTTTGTCTTTTTCTTTCATCATAAAGCAATACGAGAAAAGCTAGTCTTAAAGACCAAAAACAAAAGACTACAAATTGTTTTGAATACAAATGAGAATATGTTTTATAATATAATATCCCCTCTTTCAAAATGAAAAAAAATGTTATGGTTAAATACTCATCTTAATTTTAAATTGAAAATTGTAACAATGTTTATAATAAACAAAAGCTATTTTGTTATCATGTTTTTATCATACAAACTATTTAGATGATATATGCATACAGCGCACGGAATGGGGAACAATGTTCACTACTAATCAAGCAAACTTTAAGAGAGAATGATAATTGGCTCTTGCAATGAAAATAAATTATTGTTGATAAAATAATGTTTACTTCTCGAAATAGCATTAAATTTAAACCGTCAGTGAAACTTTAACTGTCAATGAAACGGTATGATTTTCTTAAAACATTTCAATTCACATCAGAATTTTAAGTGAAATATAAAAATGCACAATGCTCACTTTTTATGCTGCTACAACGTTAATATAAATCATTTTACTTTCTTATTGTTAAAGCCATACACACATTTGTACGCATTTAACACTGATCAACACAAGCTGTGCTAATGATTTATATACAAATGTTTGGCATATACATATACATGTATAATCTTCAAATCTCATGACCATCCACTACACGTATGTTCAGGCAATTTGTAAAAGATTATGCTAGTTTTCAGGCATGTTATAAAATGCCTAGACATTTTAGTCAATTTACGAAATGTCTAAAATGACCAGGCATTATTATATAAATTATTATGTACTTATATAATATATAAATTGCCTAAAAAATTCAGGCATTTTACACAGAAACAGAAGCAGTTTATGAGAATAATCTTAATTACAATCAACAAGTCATACACAAGCTCTGTAAAAATAACACTAGCTGTGTTAAAGATTGATCTATAAATAATTTAAACGTCACAGAAACACTGGCAGTTTATGAGAATAATCTAAAATAGAATCAACGATTTGTAAAACAACACTGTACGAGTTTTTGAGAAAAGACGCATGTGATATTTCCAGTTATATGATCCATGTTAATGCGTGCATATTTATTGATTTCTGTTTTTTTTATTTAAATAATTACATAACCTTTATTCAAATGTATCATTTATTTGTTCATTATGTTGTTCGACAAGTAGCACTGTTTGTAATGATGTCAATTAAATAATGTCAAAATGTTATAAATTAGATATATGCTTAACACTAGAAATGTGGTCGTAAATGCACTCGTGTCACGCACTTTAGTAAGAAAACTTACATTTCTAATTGTTACTTGTAGTTTCCTTCTTAGATAATCAAAAAGCTGTTCGCCTTACATACTTAAAGACCAGACTCTACAAAGCGTTTCAATACAATTATTATAGATAATGTGTTAACGTTTCTTCAATTTATTTTCCCACTTTCATTTTATAGCTAATGGAATGGTTATTAATTCACCTCAATTTAAATGGAAAATTGAAAATAACACGGTTTATATTAAAGAAAAACTTTTTTGTTATCATGTTTTTATCATACAAACTATTTAGATAACTTATGCATACAGCACACGAAAATGGGGACATTGTTCACAACTCATCTAGTAATCTTTATGAGTGAATGATAATTGAATATTGAAATGAACAACAACTATTGTTGGTAAAATTTAATGTTCAATTTAAGCACTTTACTCAGTTAGCTTTGTATTTTAACTGTCAATATACCAGCATGATTTTCCTAGAGCATCTTAATTAACATCAGTATTTTAAGTGTTATATAAAAATGCACAATGCTCACTTTTTATGCTTCTAGAATGTAAATAGAACCCCCGTTGAGTTGTTGTTATTAAAGTCATAAACAAACTCTGTAAATATAACACCGTTCATCATTAACTGTTGAAGATTGATCTATGGATATGTTTGAGATGTCACAGAAATACAGGCTGTGTCAAGATCAGGAATAGAAACAACAATTTGTAAAATGACACAGTCAGAAATATGCTAAGGCCATACTATATTAATCGTTCGATTATCATCCTCCCCATTTTTGTTCTATTGCCTTAGCTAAAGCTTTTTTTCGAACACTGACTACGTCCTATTTCAATATCTTTACTTGCTTTAATTGAATTCATGTTGAAGCACTGTTTTAAAAAGAGAAATAATTAAACAAACTTATTGAAAAAAGTTTTAAGAATCGTAGCATTTATATGGGTTGTCTAATGTTTAGATTAAGTACATATGTATATAATATTTCCCATTTACATCTAATATTGCATTAAATATCACTAATTTTATTCATAATGTATCTGTTTTAAAACACAACGCTAAAGTGTCATTTTACCACAAACCAGCTGATGAAATTTGTCACGGAATTACAAAAAAAGTAAATTGGCATGATTCTAGTTCAGTTCTTGTCAATTATTGGGCTATCGATAAACCTTGATAGAACTAGGTTATGTCTACAGTTAAAAGCCATGTTGTTCAATCATTTAAACAGTTCTAGAGTAGGCCAACATCCTAATTATTTATATTGCTGATCTAACCTATGAGCAATTGGTTCCCTGCTCGTTTAATATTTGGCCTTCACAAACATTAACCACGAGGTAGCTCAGACGTCATTTTTACTTTCACCGGAAGCTCAAATTTTGAATATTTACCCTTTGTCGTTGTTATAACTAGACTTACATGGAGACAGTCACTTCCGTACTTCCGTTGCGAATGAAGATGGCGGTTGAAATAGTTTATGGCTGTTTTAATTACAAAAGCAAGTAAACATGATTTTTCATAACATAGTACTGAAAGTGAATTTTCGTGCCTTGTGCAGGATTTGTGTAGAACGTTCCTCGATCTTTAATTAGAAATTGGTGTTGAATATCACTTCCTCCTTTCACTAGACAACATCTAATGATTGCATGGTGATCTCAGATTAAACTTCTATCAATTCATTACGCTGAAAAGCCCTGTCTTATAATAGAGAGTAATTTCAAATTAGCTGGACTTGAACACACACTGAGATATATAAGCGATGTTAATAAACAGGATGAACTCTAAGTAAATAAACAGATCTAGAACAGTGTACGTGTAGTTTTATCTTGAGGCTGTCTGATTGAAATCATTCCTTCATGACTGTATTCTGTAACCTTGTTCATGAATAATATATCATGCTTAGAGGATATGACTTAAGGTGGGTCGGTAGTCGGTACCTTACCTGGGGATAAAAACGAAAAAAAATATTATGTCACCGATTTTTGTAAAAGTTGGCAGTCAGATACCTTCATGCTTCCTATTTGTTTTTCTGGTAACCTTAGTGACGTTGTCGTTATTTTCACGACGTCATGGACGTCACAATAGTTTGCGCTATAAACAGGCATGCAAGTACATTGAACCCACATATTTAAAGTATTGAATGTCCGAGGCCAATGATAATTATACCAAAATGTTTCTGAAATGTAGTTGCATACAATTATTTTGTTCCGATTTTCTAAATGTCACGTCAGTCGTAAAGATTGTACATTTCATCACTGAATTCAGTGTTTTCACGTCTAAAAGGTTTTACCATTTGCCTAGTTATAACGTTTATTTTCATATCAGCGTAGAACGGTATTATCAAAATCGGTGAACATATTTTTTTTTCGTTTTTATCTCCAAGTAAGGTACCGACCCACCTTAAGTGAATTCATTATTAAAGTTATTGATAATGAAAATGCATAAGACTTTAACTTTTACAATATATAATTAACTAAAACAACTTTGATGTCATATAAAGGGGCGATTTAGTTAAAACAATATTTATTTATTAAACAATACATATAATACAATAGTATGAACATTAAACATTTAGAGGACTGAAGAGATAGCATAGCTAATTTTTAACTTCTCTCTTCCGGGGTGATTTAACACTTAATATTTATGAAAATTAGTTCAATTGAAACTCCGATAGTAAATAAATACGAATCAAATGGCCAAGCAACAATGTCACTACGACAGAAGTAGCTAACCTCTTTTATTCAGAGTGTGATTATTTGATTCAGTTGTCTGATTATAACCATCCCTTAGTGATTGTGGTCACTAAGTCTGATGGTTACCTACTCTCCTTAGCATCGGTTGAAAGTTACACTCGTTCACTTTCTAAGTAACGGTAGAGTATTCACTGAACTGTGAAGGGAGCGTAATGGTTACCTTGCTTTAGCTGCATTCTAAGTGTGTTTCGCTTAACGAATTAACTCACGTCTGGGTATTTGAAAGTGACGAAAATGGTTATTTTAGTTATTGTAAAATCAATGTTCGTACTCTGAGTAAATGTACATCTAAAGAATCAAATCGAATGGTCCATAAGATATCTTTTCGTAAAACAAAACCTTACAGAACAGAACAGAATTTTTTTTTATTTCCGAAATCATTATACATGATACATGAGCTATAATATGTACATTAGATTTGTAACTGGCAAGTTTCAGTTCTACCATAAGAGATTCTTGACCATCAAATTTACAGTCATCTAACTAATTTACCTTGGCGATTAGAATTTCTCATCGGCTTCTAAATTTGAGTGATGGCTCACATGGCGATCGAGAATGAGCCTAATTGTTTTTTTTTATAGTAAAGTGATTAAGTTGGTTTTAGATTCAGTTACTTTGATCAATATGCTCATAGTACAGGTAATAAATGTCTTCAACTAAATTCTTGCATTAGAATTTTAAGGTATTTTATCATATTAATGAGTCAAACAGAAATCAAATTCTGGTTGTTAAAATAATGGTTGTATCTCTAGTACTTTTGTGGTCCAACTTTCAATGTTAGAGGCCGAGGAAGCGACCATGTGTAAGTAGTTAAGTCTCTGATCCTGTTACAGTTATCAATTACTTTAATCAGATTGGGGGGTTCTTCAGCCACCAATGGTACTTGTAATGATTGTATCATTTGTCAAGTTACTTCGTATTTAGTTCAATACAGCAAACATATATATATATTTACGTAGCAATCAGAAAAAGAATATGTTAACGGACATACATATGATCGAAATTTAATGGAGATCAATATTATAGCAAAGCACGCGTGTTTCAATAAGAACAAATGATCAACAGGCAATCAGTACAAATATTTGATTTAAATGATGAAATTTTTTATCTTCATTTATTCATAACAATTGGTTCCACAAAGGCGCTTTTTCATTTTTTCTTTGTTCTTTTTCGTAAGGAAGTGTGTCCCTTATGGTATGAGCTCCTGCAAAACTAATAATATCAAGGCAAAAAAATGTAACTTTATACTTAGATTGCTTAAAGATCAAAGAACTTGACTGATGCAATAATAATTATTCAAGAGATTTTTATATTCTCATCAGGCTTAGCTATAGTTGTCATTAGATATATAACTAGTTAAACATTTTGCAGTCATATTTTGTGATCGAACTCAGCAATTAAGAGTCAACTGAATTAATCAATCAACTATCATCTTCACATCCATTGCATAGTTATTTGTTAATCATATAAAAACATACACTGTATTATTCAGGTCGTCCACGTAAACATTGCGTATGTAAACACAACGAGTTTTATTACACACCAATATTCATGGCTGAATTTTTTTTTTACAATTTTATAGTTACTTAGTTTTCTCTTATTTTGTGAACATATTATAATATAAAATTTACAATATGCATATACACTATTTGGAATAAACTTTAACTATCAAAATGGTATGTTTAAATCAGTAAAATGTTGTTCATGCATCAGCTTATTCAGTGGGCAAGTCCATTGTTTAAAGTCCAAAAACAAGCATGACCTAGAATACGACCTGTCCTTATAGCTAACTAACATAAAGAAAACATGCAAATATCAAATTACAAACAAAGACATAAGTGCACAAATATTACAGGAGTGCAATAGATTCAAGTATGCTGTACAAGCAACTAATTATGTCGTTTCCTCCAAACATAATGGGATAAATCCTATTTTTAGGATAACAAATTCACACCCATTAAAAGAGGAAACAAAGAGTCATTTAAGCAAATATCAGCAATAGTTAGTTAAATGTCAGTTTTAATAGATAAACTATGCTACACCAACAAAATTGTTGTTACAGCAATTTACTTGCTGTGAGAATGATATTTGTTTCAAATTTTCAATTGTTCAAGAACTATTTAAGAGCATCGTATATTACATTGATTTTTTAAGTATTGAAAATACATAAACTATAACATATTAATTCATAAAACTTTTATACAATTGAACATTTTATAATAATCATTATAGAAATCTGCTTGTACTAACCTATTATTATTTTAAATTTGATAATTCCTTTGTTTTCCTGAGTATGACAAAAAATAAACTTACAATTATCAAATCAGGCAATATTGTCCAAGAAAAATTCTCATCAAGAATTATACTGTTTACACAAACGCTTATATCATAATATCCAACTATACTCTTCACAGATAATTTTTCACAGACGTATATTCATAAATCTATACAAGTGGCTATGAAACTGTTATGAGATACATGTCCATCAACTATACAATAAATATAACACAAGATATATACCGTGGATCAACTATAGAATGTAGAATAAGCGATAACCCAGCGCTGATAGAGAAAACAGATTGTTAACGCCTGCCAGCGTGTTGGTACAGCGTGTCTAACGCCTGGAAATACATTCCTCTTCTCAAACTTATTTTATCCATCTCTTCCTCATAGGATATTAATCCTTCTTAAATACAAGACAGGCTTCGTCAAATACTGTCATTCAAAACTCTTTCCATTCATTTCTTACAACATTTAGAGCCCCTATATCAAGATACGTTCCATTCGTTGGTCTTATATATTGAAATCTTACACAAATGTGTTATATTGTTTCAAAGACATTTGGCAAAATATTAGTACTTAAAACCCCTATATCAAAACAAGTTCTACCGAATGTTCTTAAATTAAGTTAAAGAAATTGAATTGGTACACAAATGTGCTATATTGTTTTTAAGGAATACGGCACAAAAATGCTATTTAAAAGCAATTATATATTAAACTATATTAAAGCAAGTTCCACCTATTGTTCTAAAAATAAGTTTAAGCATTGAATCGGTACACATGTGCTTTATGTCTCAAAGGCATTCAGCGAAAACATACTAATGAAAAATGAACAATTTTGTTGCAAATTGCCTGCATTGAAAGTAACTGAAGATGTATATGGAAGGTAGAACTTCGATTGTCAATACTAAGAAACAGTTTTGGACAGTCTAAGCTGATTACGATAAAATCTGAAATTTAAAAACAAATATCCATAAATGACGTAATTTAACTTTTGTTTGTTTGGGTTTTACGGCGCACCAACACAGAAAGGTCATATCGCGCCGAAACATAATTTAACTCTAAATATATATAGTTTCATGAGTTTAATGTAAACAAACAAGAACGCGAATAAACCATGTCTTATAAACGGAAGTCTTATCTTTTTAGTAAAATGGCATTACCTTTAAACATTTAACACGGAAAGCAAAATTGATAGACATGTTTAATTGCTTCTCTTAGGTTTGTTATATTCTAATGACTTTGAATGTTTAAAGACGGTTTGAAAATCTGAGATAAAAATGTACTTGTTGCTGTATGTAAGTTTTCTTTATATTTGATAGCCACAATGGCATAATATGTCGCTGATGTTAACCAAAATCCAGCCACAGTTAATCGTGATATAGGACCTTTAATTCGTTTATTTTTCTTTAATCATAAATTACATCGTGTAGAAATCCTTGGCTGTGAATACTTCTACAATAACCGTTCATTATTACCCTTTATCTTTGGTTATTTCTCCGTTCATTAAACGATACTGTTATTTTTTTGTAATAAAAAACGTAACGATGGCATCTCAATTCATATCATTAAAACTAAAAGATAAGACCTAATGTATGAGGATGTAACGTCACTCTTGTGTCAGACACTTTTATTGATGTTGTTTTACCAACCTGGCGAAATTGATTCCGTATTACACTTAACTGAGTTGAATGAATCGTATAGCTAATTGTTTTCATCTTAACGAATCTTCGCCTAATTTATAGTTTAACTTAACAATTACAGATGTCTATTAGTGTAATGTGTTTGGTGAAATTTCTGGAGTAGTGGCCGTGTGTTTGCACTCGTGGTTCAAGATACTTGGGTGATAGGTTCGAATCCTGAACAAGACACTGCAAATGACATCAACAAAATGAATGTAAAATATTGTGTCTTGATTTAAAACATTATTTATTGAAGTAAATACAAACATTTATACATTATATGCCGTGTCTTATGCCATTCGTCAAGAAGTTTTCAGTTATAACTGTAATCAGCTATTCTACTTGCTGTCTTTCGTGAGGCTTTGTGAAGCACAAACTTTGGCAAATAATATATCAAAGTATTGAAATACAGACAGGCTTTCGTGCACATTGAAACCTAACAAATCCATACTTATTATTACTTCTTACAAATTAGATTTAAGTACGATTCGAGCAGGGCAAAAAATGCGGGCGATGTTTTTATTGTACCATGTATTACTAGCAAATATTGTAAAACAATATTTTGCACTTCTTGCTTTTATAAATTCTGTAGGTTCATAAGTGTAGTTAAATATGATAAATATGGTTAACTTCATAAACTTTTCAACATGGAATGTAAACCTTTGACTTGCTGTAGATTAATCACTATGTATACTGCTTAGTGTATTTACGAGGTTTGACTACGCCCCTTCCACACGCTTATCAATATAAGTAAACACCTGTCACTGATTCGAGTCAGATGACGGAACTACTTGTATCGCCAAGAAATTTACTGCGTAAGAAATCAAAGTAAGAAATCGTCTAACATACTTAAAGACCAGACTCTACAAAGTGTTTCAATACAATAGATAATGTGTTAACGTTTCTTCAATTTAATTTCCCACTTTCATTTTATAGCAAATGGAATGGTTATTAATTCACCTCAATTTAAATGGAAAATTGAAAATAACACGGTTTATGTTAAAGAAAAACTTTTTTGTTCTCATGTTTTTATCATACAAACTATTTAGATAACTTATGCATACAGCACACGAAATGGGGAACATCGTTCACACCTCAGCTAGTAATCTTTATGAGTGAATGATAATTGAATATTGAAATAAACAACAACTATTGTTGGTAAAAATTAATGTTCAATTTAAGCACTTTACTCAGTTAGCTTTGTATTTTAACTGTCAATATACCAGTATGATTTTCTTAGAGCATCTTAATTAACATCAGTATTTTAAGTGTAATATAAAAATGCACAATGCTCACTTTCTATGCTTCTAGAATGTAAATAGAACCCCTGTTGAGTCGTTGTTATTATTAAAGTCATAAACAAACTCTGTGTAAATACAACACCGTCAATCATTAACTGTTGAAGATTGATCTATAAATATGTTTGAGATGTCACAGAAATACAGGCTGTGTCAAGATAATCAGGAATAGAATCAACCATTTGTAAAATGACACAGTCAGAAATATGCTAAGGCCATACTATATTAATCGTTCGATTATCATCCTCCCCATTTTTGTCCTATTGCTTTAGCTAAAGCTTTTTTTCAAACACTGACTACGTCCTATTTCAATATCTGTACTTGCTTTAATTGAATTCATTTGAAGCACTGTGTTAAAAGGAGTAATGATAAAACAAACTTATTGAAAAAAAAGTTTTAAGAAGCGTAGCATTTATATGGGTTGTCTAATGTTTAGATTAAGTACAAATGTATATAATATTTCCCATTTATATCTAATATTGCATTAAATATCATTAATTTTATTCATAATGTATCTATTTTAAAACACAACGCTAAAGTGTCATTTTTACCACAAACCAGCTGATGAAATTTGTCACGGAATTACAAAAAAGTAAATTGGCATGATTCTAGTTCAGTTTCTTGTCATTAATTGGGCTATCGATAAACCTTGATAGAACTAGGTTATTTCTACAGCTAAAAGCCATGTTGTTCCATCATTAAATCAGTTTTAGAGTACATCCCAATTATTTTTATTGCTTATTAAACCCAGACGAAATTGGTTTCATGTTTCGTTTAAATTTTAGTCTTGACAAAAATAACCACGAGGTAGCTTAGACACCATATTTTTATTCTCACCGGAAGTTCGAATATTTCTCCGTTTGTCATTATTTAAACTAGACTTGCATGGAGCCAGTCACTTCCGTTGCGAATGAAAATGGCGGTTGAAATATTTTATGGCTGTTTTAATTACAAATGCCGGTGATAAAAGCAAGTAAACATGATTTTTCATAACATAATACTGAAAGTGATTTTAGTTCCTTGTGCAGGATTTGTGTAGAGAGTTCCTCGATCTTTAATTAGAAATTGGTGTTGAATATCACTTCCTCCTTTCACTAGACAACATCTAATGATTGCATGGTGATCTCAGATTAAACTTCTATCAATTCATTACGCTGAAAAGCCCTGTCTTATAATAGAGAGTAATTTCAAATTAGCTGGACTTGAACATACTGAGATATATAAGCGATGTTAATAAATAGGATAAACTCTAAGTAAATAAACATACATAGAACAGTGTACGTGTAGTTTTATCTAGGCTGTCTGATTGAAATCATTCCTTCACGATTATATTCTGTAACTTTGTTTATGAATAATATATCATGCTTAGAGGATTTGACTTTTTGTGAATTCTTTATTAAAGTTATTGATAATGAAAATGCATAAGATTTCAACTTATACAATATATAATCAACTAAAACAAGTTTCATGTCATACAAAGGGGGGGGGGGGGGTTAACACTAAATATAAGTATATTTATCAAATTATTTCAATTGAAACTCCGATAGTAATTAAATACAAATTAAATGGCCAAGATGATAGTAAAGAAACAATCTGGTTAAAACCCGAACTAAAACACGTTCAGGCGACCTTTTCTCATCATAATATTCATGACGAAATTGTTATGATACGTAACTTGTTCACATCGTCTACGTCACGCAATTTGAAATGAGCCGCCAGGCGCGTATCTGCCATCACGCACTTTACGCATGTGCGTAACCTTGATTCCAGAAATCGAAAATCTAAAAGTGCCAAAAACCATGGGAAATTGGATGCCCAACCCGGTTAAGGCATTATTTGACTCGACTATGATAACAATGCTCCATGAATATGTCATATAAAAGAAGTCCTACAAAGCATTACACAAATTAAAATCACTATGGCTCATTGTGTACATTGAAACTTCTGAACGAACAGTAATTGTCGTAATTTACTGGGAAGGTGTAATCTCTCAGGCCCCTAGCATTTGTGCGTAATCTCCAAAACAGCCTAGATACGCGGCTGTGAGCCGCCCAATCGCAGACTGTGTCTATTAGACAATCCCAGAAATTTATTCTGACAAAGTTATCTCCTCTGATTACTCTTCAAATCCGCCATTAAGGTACTGAAGAAAAATCGATATGAAATGCAGACGTAAACATATTTTGTTGATAATTATCACTAAGTGTCCCTTGATTGGACTCCTAGTGTTATACTGATGTATTTAACAGATAAGATCATACAGATCCGACAGACAGTGGATTAACTTATAACATATATTACAAAATTGACCATCACAGAATATGACACCATATACATTGTAATTAATTATGTCCAATAATGTATAAGTACAAATTGAAAAAAAATTGTCTGCAAAATAAGTGATGTAGGACATGTTTGTGACCTGTTTTCATATACATTAAAAACTGAATATTTGTCTGACAATATTTTCCGTCTGATCCTAAATACATCAGCTAGGTGTCTTATTAAAATGAAAATAGATGACACTTTAAATAACGAAAGTTTGGCGATTTTTGTTTTTGAAGGATTTGTCTTAAATTGACTTAGACATAATTATAGTTGAAATAGAATTTATAATAATATACGGATTAGTCTGAAGAAAATCAGAATTAATTTCAAAATGCTTAACATACTATGTGCAATTGTCAACTTCACCTTGCGAAGGATTGTAAGAAGAGATATCTGGCTGAATTTCTTAATCTTATATCCTATAAAAGACGGTGATTTTACGGCCACAGACAGCTTAAAATAGCTTTTCAATTTGAACTTATGATTTCATGAAAAAATGATTTTTGTTGATGTTCCGGTTTTTATCAAGTATAAAATGAATACATAGCATTTTGAGCGGCATTTAGCTATTTATCAAATTAGCTATTTAAGACAAACATCACGGATATTTTTTTTGTTTCAGCTAATATTTAACTCCTTTGAAAATGTAGTTAAGTAAGTTTTTTTTTGTTTATCTGATGTTATTTCACTGAAATACATCATGTTCTGTTGAATATTTAGATTAGTTTGGAAAATAGCAATTTTAAGCAGGAGGTCGGACGTTACAAAACTTCTTTTTTGCTATTTTTCATTTAAATTTATTTATTTTTTATGTTTTGGTTAATTTACTATATTGTCACATAAATTCATTGATCAATATGCCTAGGTTTTATATTTTCCAAATTAATAGTTTTTTTTGAAGCGGGGGACGGACAAGACACTTTTTTCAACTCACTTTTTTTTTGTTGAAAATTATGGAAATAACAGTTACAAGATGTTTTCTAAAATTATTAAGACAGTTACACTAGCACCATTTTCATTTCCTTTAAATAAAAAATATAAAAAAAACACTTTTAACAGTAAAATTGTTATAAGCAATGTTTTAAAACATGAAATTTTCTATAAAATGTTGATTTAAGATTTTAATTTAAGTTTACTTTCTCCCAAAAACAGCATTTTGAAAAATAGGTTTAAACTGATTCTTACGCATTACACACAAAAATGGCCATTTTTCAACACTAGAAATTAACTCTTAAACCTCTTGTGATATTTGAACATTTTTTTTCTCACACCCGTAACATTAAGTCTTTATTTTACAAAAGTTTTTTTCACCATTTCAGTTTTTATATTTCAATTTATGCCGTAAAAAATGGAAAAAATACTGTGCAACAGACCTTATCTATTATAGCTGCAGAAGGAATCTTCAGTACCTTAATGGCGGACGGATCACGTGATCACAAAATGGCGGCGGTCTAATTTTCATTTCTGGGATTGTCTTATACCGCTGTTTAATTAGCATGCAAAGCTTGGTCTAAAAATAGAAATTACGAAATCAAAATGTGATTAATAGTGTTTTCGTCTAGATGAAAGCTACGCATTGATTGGTCGAAACAAAGTTCATCTCGATGTGACCTTCCACGGAGAAAGTAGAGATCCTGTACGACAACGCTCTACAGGATATCTGTTTACGGAGATTGAAATATTCTGAAATTATGGTCCACCTGGCGATCAAAAATAAAATGAGATTATTTTAATTATCTTCGTGATTATGCTGGTTTTAGAATTAGTAACTTTGATCATATGGGCCATAGTACATGTAATAAATGTCTAAAAATCACTTCTTGCATTATACATGTAGTTTTAAGATATATATGTAGTAATATTTTAATGGGTCAAACAGGTTTATAATTCTGGTTGTACGCGTGCTGAATTGCTTGTATTTCTCTTGGTGACCAAATTTTCAATATACGAGGTCGAGGAAGCGTCTATGTATAAATGATTAGCTTTTGATCTTGCTAGGAAGATCGACTGTTTAAACATAGAGCGTTCTTCAACGACCAATAGTATAATGACTAATTACTAATCATTTGTCAAGTTCCTACATATACACCAAATATACAATAATAATAATATTTACAAAGCAATCTGAGAAAGAATGTTAACAGTCATACACATGACCAAATTTAAATGGAGATCAATATTAAAGCAAAGCAAACATGTTTTACATTAGAAAAATGCTCAAGAGGCAATAAGTACATATATTAGATTTAAATGATGTAATTTTTTTTCTTCATTTATTCAAAACAATTGGTTCCACCAAGGCGCTTTTCATTTTTTCATTGTTCTTTATCGTAAAGAAGTGTGTCCCTTATGGTATGAGCTCCTGCAAAACTAATAATATCAAGGCAAAAAATGTAAAGTTATACTTAGATTGTTAAAAAATTAAAGAACTTGACTGATGCAATAATAATTATTCAAGAGATTTTGATATTCTCTTCAGGCTTAGCTATAGTTGTCATTAGATATATAACTAGTAAAACATTTTGCAGTCATATTTTGTGATCGAACTCAGCAATTAAGAGACAACTGAATTAATCAATCAAGCTATCGTCTTTACATACATTGCATAGTTATTTGTTAATCATATAAAAACATACACTGTATTATTCAGGTCGGCCATGTAAACATTGCGTATGTAAACACCACCAGTTTTATTACAAACCAATATTTAGGGGTGAACTATTTTTACAATTTTATAGTTACTTAGTTTTCTCTTATTTTATGAACATATTATAATATAAAATTTACAATATGCATATACACTATTTAAAATAAACGTTAACTATCAAAATGGTATGTTTAAATCAGTAAAATACTGTTCATGCATCAGCTTATTCACCTATTCAGTTGGCAAGTCCATTGTTTAAAGTACAAAAACAAGCATGACCTAGAATACGACCTGTACTTATAGCTAACTAACATAAAGAAAACATACACATATCAAATTACAAACAAAGACATAAGTGCACAAATATACATATAACAGGAGTGCAATAGATTCAAGTATGCTGTACAAGCAACTAATTATGTCGTGCCCTCCAAACATAATGGGATAAAACCTGTTATTAGGATAACAAATTCACACCCATTAAAAGAGGAAACAGTCATTTAAGCAAATATCAGCAATAGTTAGTTTAATGTTAGTTTTAATAGATAAGCTATGCTACACAAATAAAATTGTTGTTACAGCAAAATTACTTGCTGTGAGAATGATCATTTTTTCAATTGTCTAAGAACTATTTGAGAGCATTGTATAGTACATTGATTTTTTTAGGTATTGAAAATACATAAACTATAACATTATAATTTATAAAACTTTAGAATACCATCGAACATTAAATAATTTTTATATAGAAGTTTCCTTATACTAACCTGTTATTATTATTTTACATTTGATAATTCCTTTGTTTTCCTGAATACTACAAAAATTAAACTAACAATTATCAAATCAGGCAATATTGTCCCACAAAAATTCTCATCAAGAAATATACTAAACACAAACGCTTATATCATAATATCCAACTATACTCTTCACAGATTATTTTTCACAGACGTATATTCATAAATCTATACAAGTGGCTATGAAAACTGTTATGAGATACATGTCCATCAAACTATACAATAAATATAACACAAGATATATACCGAGGATCAACTATAGAATGTAGAATAAGCGATAACCCTGCGCTGATAGAGAAAACAGATTGTTAACGCCTGCCAGCGTGTTGGTACAGCGTGTCTAACGCCTGGAAATACATTCCTCTTCTCAAACTTATTATATCCATCTCTTCCTCATAGGATATTAATCGTTCTTAAATACAAGACAGGCTTCGTCAAATACTGTCATTCAAAGAAATATCCATACATTTCTTTCATTATTTAAGGCCCCTATATCAAGATAAGTCCTACTCGTTGGTCTAAAATATTGAATTGGTTCACACATGTGCTATATTGTTTCAAAGAAATTTGGCAAAATATTAGTACTTGAAACCCCTATATCAAAACAAGTTCTACCAATTGTTCTTTAATTAAGTTTCAGCATTGAAATGGTACACAAAGATGCTATATTGTTCCTAAGGATTTCAACAAAAAATACTAGAGAAAAGTGACCAATGTTGTTGTGATTGCCTGTATTGAAAGTGATAAAAGACAGAAATGAAAGGTAGAACTTCGATTGTCAATACTAAGAAACAGTTTTAGACAGTCTAAGCTGAAAAGTATAAAATCTGAAATATTAAAAAAACTATCCATAAATGACGTAATTTAACTTTTGTTTGTTTGGGTTTTACGGCGCACCAACACAGAAAGGTCAAATCGCGCCGAAACATAATTTAACTCTAAATATATAGTTTCATGAGTTTAATGTAAACAAACAAGAAAGTGAATAAACCATGTCTTATAAACGGAAGTCCTCTCTTTTTAGTAAAATGGCAGTACCTTTAAACATTTGATACGGAAAGCAAAATGGATAGACATGTTTGTTTGTTTCTCTTAGGTTTGTTATATTCTAATGACTTCGAATGTTTAAAGACTGTTTGAAAATCTGAGATAAAAATGTAGTTGTTGCTGTATGTGAGTTTTCTTTATATTTGATAGCCACAACGGCATAATATGTTGCTGATGTTAACCAAAATCTAGCCAAAGTTTATCGTGATATAGGGCCTTTAATTCATTTATTTTTCTTTAATCATAAATTACATCGTGTAGAAATACTTCGCTGTGAATACTTCTACAATAACCGTTAATTATTACCCTTTATCTTTGGTTATTTCTCCGTTCATTAAATGATACTGTTATTTTTTTGTAATAAAAAACGTAACGATGGCATCTCAATTCATCTCATTAAAACTAAAAGATAAGACCTAATGTATGAGGATGTAACGTCACTCTTGTGTCAGACACTTTTATTGATATGGTTTTACCAACCTGGCGAAATTGATTCCGTATTACACTTAAGTGAGTTGAATGAAACGTTTAGCTAATTGTTTTCATCTCAACGAATCTTCGCCTGATTTATAGTTTAACTTAACAATTACAGATGTCTGTTAGTCTAATGTGTTTTGTGAAATTTCTTGAGTAGTGACCGTGTGCTTGGACTCGTGGTTCGAGATACTTGGGTGATAGGTTCGAATCCCGAACGAAACACAGTAATTCACTGCAACAAAAAGAATGTAAAATATTGTGTCTTGATTTAAAAAATATTTTTTGAAGTAAATACAAACATTTATACATACATGTGTATGCGTGTCTTATGCCATTCCTCGA
Organism: Mactra quadrangularis; assembly: GCA_025267735.1. Lineage (NCBI taxonomy): Eukaryota > Metazoa > Mollusca > Bivalvia > Venerida > Mactridae > Mactra > Mactra quadrangularis. The sequence continues at coordinate 8,512,718 of CM046303.1, read as the reverse complement.
GAAGTTTTCAGTTATAACAGTAATCAGTTATTCTAGTCGCTGTCTTTCGTGAGGCTTTGTGAAGCACAAACCTTGACAAATGATATATCAAAGTATTGAAATACAGAAAGACTTTCGTGCACATTGAAACCTAACAAATCCATACTTATCAGGGGCGGATCCAGGATTTTTTTCTAGGGGGGAGGTCCGAACTTTCGAACCACAACTAAATAATACACATTTTGCAGAAAAAATGCAACATATTAATAATAAAAACCACATAACCATCAAATCTATGTTAAGCATCGAGAAAAATTGCTTCATGCTACTTAAAAATGACTTACAGTCAAGAAATACATTAATGGACAGGTACATTTTTCTAAATCTAATGGGGTCCGGACCCCCTGAACCCCCCCCCCCCCGCTGGATCCGCCTATGCTTAAGATTACTCCTTACACATTATTTTTAAGTACGATTCGAGCAAGGCAAAAATACAGGCGAAGTGTTTATTCTACCCTGTATTACTAGCAAATATTGTAAAAAAATTATTTTGCTCTTCTTGCCTTACATATTCTGTAGGTTCATAAGTGTAGTTAAATATGATAAATATGGTTAACTTCATAAACCTTTCAACATGGAATGTAAATCTTTGATTTGCTGTAGATTAATCACTATGTATACTGCTATGAATATTAACGAGATTTGACTACGCCCCTTCCACACGCTTATCAATATAATTAAACACCTGTCACTGATCAGTAAAACAATGACGAGTCAGATGACGGAACTACTTGTATCGCCTAGAAATTGACTGCGTAGTAAATCAGAGACATATGTATCTTTCCGCAGGTTAAACTGGCCCGGCATTTTTGTCGATAGTTTCGATTTGTGGTATAACTTAAGCCTTTCCGCGGAATCGCCGAAAAACTAATAACGGTTCCACTTAATGTAGAGTTTTGCAAGAGACTGATAAGAATATCGATGCCAAAGCGCATGCGCGAAAACTGTGTCATTTAAGATTTTGCGCTGATTATCATGTTGTTGTTTTTGTATGCATTGTTTAGGTAGTAAACCATGTTGATCCCTTGAACCAAAGTTGATGATGGTATTTAATGTGCAATATTATAGCAGTAATTAGCACAACTAAAATAGATGTAAACCTACGAGAGTAGTGGATATAGGTGTCTCCTCAAAAACGTGTAACGAGCATTTCAATGTAAAACACGTTCTCCTTGACTATCAGGATCTTAAATACATTCGTGACAAACATTTTAAAGTAAACTCACTTAAAGATCTTTTTGAATCTGTACCATCATATGCTATACTTAACTTTTTGAAAGAAATAAATGTTTAATAAGATATAGTTTTTTACATCATTAATATAGTTTTAATTATTAGTATCATTAATAGCTTTCGGCGCGATGTGACCTTTCTGTGTTGGTGCGCCGTAAAACCCAAACAAACAAACAAAAACGTGTATGTGATTCCAACTGACAATTCGACAGATAATAGATTTCATTGCACAGCACAGCACGCTCGACTTTTCGACTTGAGTTAATTACTTGATCTCCAGACATGAGTAAAGTTTCTAGTGAATCACTTTATTGCTTTCAAAGACATAAAATATTGCGCATCAATTCTATACCAACAATTCTATTTCCAAGTGTTAAACCTTATATAGTGTAATATAATATTTGTACTTATCCTTCAAAAGAAACCCTGTATATATGCATGTATTTCAATTAAATTCATGCAGTAGTTTCAAAGATATAAAATGTTTAACCTAAACCAAGTGGTGCCCAGAGGTCTACAAGATTCTTGATTTAATTAGCATCGAGAATCTTGATAGCCTCTGGGAACGAGAATGCCTAAAACCTTTAACCAAGACATGCTACGCAGACACAAAACTGAGTACAAAAGTTCAACTTTTCTCCGAAAAATCGGGCCAAAAAATGTCAGCTATCAAAGAGGAACACAGTTACAAGTCTTATACTGATCAAGCTATATTTATGTTGACAGGAGAATGTATAAGCTAGAAGTCCAGAAGTACTATTTACTTATACCAGTAAAATCATAATAATGCTACACAACTGCTCTCCACTATTTACATTGCACTAAATAGAATTCCAAAATGTTGTACAAGCAATTTAATGGTAATACAGTGGATCTTGTGTTAAGCGACCATCCAAAAATGTATTGTTATATGACCACAAACTTTTGCTTTTTGAAATCAGTACCCACCCTTTTCTATGAATATGAAATTACAAAAAATAGATACTGACTCAATGAGATATATTGACCATAGTTTTGGAGACTAATAAAAAACTTTTGCTGCAACTCAATGATAAAATGTACCAATATAAAATCTATTTTCATTACACGAATAATGAACAAAATAAGTAATGATATAATAATTCTTCAAACTTGAACATAGAAATTGAAGCAATTTAATCAATTGTACTGTAAAAAAGAAGAAAGTTTTGGAGAGCAGTGTATGTACTTAATTCTACTATCGTTTTCATCAGTCTAACATCTTAGCTGTCTGACGATGTCTGACAATATAGTATGTCATTTCGAAAATATCCAAAATAAAGAATATAGCTTATAATTATCCTCTAACTAACTCACTTTTTTCAGTTTAATCAATTATTGTGGCAGAAGGATATTGACTTTTAAAAGAAATTCCAGGTCAGTTTACACTGCAACTTAACATTTTGTCAATCGCTGGTTTAACTATTTTCCAATTACAATAAAACGAACCAGGACATTTTCATAATCTTCCTTGAACCTGAATTGGAGTAAAACATTTTCATAATCTTATTATCACAAATGGCCACAATGGAAATAAGTGTTTACACTTTTTGGCATATCTTTGGTAGCACTCCATGATTATGATGACTCTTTGACCTTTAATCATTATTACTCGATTATTGTCATTTTTATAGTACATGTATTTATTTTCATACATTAAGGGTTGCCTGCAAGACTGTAGTAAGTGCATTGCGTAAAAGAGCAAGTATTGCGGGCAACCCTCGATATGTATAGCTTACATCTATATGTAAACCGGTGTGTTTTTCTTATGCTGAAATAAATATAATTGCTACATCTATTTATCTATCTAACCAAGTCTTTAACGTTTTCCTACATTGTCTAAAACAATTTTTTGAATGCCAACCAATCCTTAAAACAACTGCTCTAAATGAACGTATTCTTACAATTCCTGAATTTGCTCAGGATTTTTAAACAAATGATATAGACTAAGTGTAAATACAGGGTCTATAGTCACGTGATATTTAACAAGAACTATAACAGTAAGGTCAACAACCAAATCTTGAAATAACAACTACACGCACTTTTCTCTTTGTGAATTTTCCCACTTGGTTCTTTAAATAATTGTTTTCTCAGCATCCTATATCACTAATTTAGTCAAACGGTAGAACAGGGTCACTCAGGAAAACTTTTGTGACGAACATTTAAAATGTATTATAGTTACGTGCTCCACTAGTCAAAGCTGATAAGTAATTCACTCAACGTGTCGTTGTCTGACTTGCGTACCCTAATGCCAAGGCCTTATATATACCATTCAGGTTCCAACAATACCACGCAGTCAGTTGGCAAGCTTATATTTGAGCTTAAATTAATGTGTTAATCAAGATTTGTAAGGTAGCCTAACGTCAAATGTTCCACAAACTAAGGGTCAGCAATCTTCGAGTTCCGGCATGAACTCGAGTTTCTGGCTTCCAAAGATCGTACCAAATCTTTGGTCGAACTGAGAAGTAATGATAGAAATTATGATTTTAATACAGTTGGCAACTCAACCTACCTGACAGACAAAAATTGTATCCTTGCACTAAGTCTGCTGAGGTTAATTGTTAGGCCTTCTTCAAAGATTTCTGCCTCATCGATTCATTCAATTACATAATGACTTACAAAATATGCACTTACGTAACATCAAATTGTGAACCGAATTTTATTTCTGTTTCCGCCCTGACGTCTCTATGTTATGCTCTTTAAAATAGTTTAGTTCTCGGGTTGACAATATATATATACGCTTATCAGAAAACGATAATGTCGCTCGAGCCCGCATGTCGATATCGACATTTTCTGTTTGCAAAATAAGTCATGATTCTGTCCTTTCAAATCAGTAATACACATTCTAAATTGTTCTAATAACAACTCAACAAAGGTTAAACTTCTTAAAATACGTTATTTAAATAAAACATAGCACCATTTGGACCATCTCGGCGATAGCTGCGCTAAACACTTGATCACCAATTCACGGAATCACCCGAGTAGTTCTCCGAATGACATTGCACTAGAAATCAGGACACAGTGCGCATGCGTAAACCAGACGTTGATAAAACATGGTGACTGTATAATACGTATATCACCTGCTACAAGATTTGCTCCAACGGTAATATCGCAAATAACACGATGGCGGTATGTAGAATTTTCAATTGAAAAAAAAGAGATAACATACAAGCTTACATCACCCCCGCCAGCCATGTTACATTTGTTTAATTATACCTAACACTTTATAGATATTAACTTAATAAATATGAGAATATTCATTACATCGTATTATTCGTATGGCTGGTGCAAATTGACCCGATATGGATTAATAGAATACACTCAAGAAGCATGGCTGCAATGTGTCAAACCTTTCCACCTATAGTTGCTAGACAACGGTTTCATGGAGATATACTGTTTCCATAGATACTTGAAATGTTTGTAAATAAAAAACAATCAATAATAAAATCAAATTAATGAACCAGGGGTTTGTCCTTTAAGTTTGAGAAATATATATAACTGGAAATAATGGCTTAACGCTCCATTTAAAGCTAACAATAGTCTCTCTATAGTACTGTCTTAATTTAATGTCAAATGATACAGAAATGCTATTTGACTCATAAATTGCTCGCACATTCGTATGGTTAGTTCAGTAAGTAATGCGTTGCAAATCTTGGTTTGAGTTCTCGCTAAAGAGCTACATAAGTTCGTGTAGTTTAGTGTTGAAATATTTCCAGCCTAACTCAGTATTGAGTATGGTAGTTGTTATATTTACTGACTATGGTATGTGCTTAGTACTATGTCGAATGCTTGAGTTCGGAGATCCAGTCTCCTCCAGGAACAGAGAAAAAGAACGACCGCCCACTTGTTAAAAATTTAGGCAGATCTGAGAGGGTGACCTGGGAACTTCAATGGAGATTTTTTTGTTGGGTTTAACGCCGTAGCAACACAATGTTTAGGTCATATAACGGCGGTAAGTCAACCTACTCACTCCTCCTGAAAAGGCTAAATCTCTGAATTTAGCTGGTAACCAACTGCTAAGCGCATACTTTCGTCAGTGACTGACAACTGCCCGACATAATTAGAAATCATTGGTAGGAGAGAGAATGGCCGTAGAAATAATTTCATGACCATTTCCACGAAAGTATGCCCCCCCGGGAATCGAACCCACGACCCCTCGATCAGTAGACTTGCATGCTACCAACTGAGCTATCCGGGCGGCTTCAGTGGAGATACTTGGCAACATTGACCATGTAGACATCTACGCCAGTGGGAAGCACCGGTTGATTTGAGCTGGAATTAGCCCTATGTTTGTAAGACTAATGAAATACGACGAAAAGCACCGTATATCTCATCCCTTAAAGCTGTGAACGTATTGTTTGTCAAGTATAAATAACATCAATATGGCCGAATATTACACACAACAACACCTCGCTGTCATATTCAGATCTACCAAATGTCAACTGCATAAATGTTTCTTGTTCAAATATATCAATAACAGCAATAACAATTTCAACGGGAGCAGTAGGACCAACCCAAGGACCACAGTGGAAATAAGAGTGTATCTTTCTAATGTTATCCTTGGCGTTGGTGTGCATATTATGAACAAGAATTTTACTTTATAATTTTTATTTTTTATTTCTTGAACCATTGTATGTATGTATAATGCCGAAATCTATCTATCTTTCTATCTAGGCAATATTTTTCTAAGAGACATTATATTTTACAACAGTTACCAGTAACAACAGTTAGAAGACTGATCTGTCCTCCGGCCAAAATTGTGGGCAAAGATATCTCATGCATATTTCAGGTTTACTCTGTTCTTATTGGCCGAAGAAACATTAAAAAATTGAAGTGATGACCAAGGACACCTCACATCATAAACTGCTCCCCTCTGCTGGATCTGCAGGTAAGACATCAATAGGTTGTGTCAAAATGCTATATATAGTGCGTAAAAATTGACCCCGATCTGACCTTTCACATTTGCATCTAAAAATTATTTACACATATCCCGACGAAAGTCAGTATCACGCCTATTCTACACATCGACAGCGATCGTAAAATTATAGAAATATGTGTGTGTGTTAAAATTTAACGCATAATCCTCACGGCCGCGGTGTAATCGAGCATTAATACTACAATCGTATTCAATGTAATATATATTCTTGCCTAAAGGTCAGGTCGGGGTCAAACTTAACGCATTATACCGTCTGATTATACTGTACAATATTCTAAATTCATAGTACATGTATTCAATAATATTGTTTCAAGCGGCCTATCATCATGATCATATGCCCGTTCAGCACATTAACCTGTGGTATAAATCCAAATACCATCTGTATTGAACAATACCTCTGGTTATAATAAATGCACTTTGTTCAAATGTTACTCACATAGCCTCCTCAGTCCTAACATATTTTCCTAGGCTGGTTCAAAGTTTTCGCTCTAGTTCTAGTTCTAATCCACTTAAAAAGTAAAACAATTCTGATTTCTTGATGATTTCCATTAATCTAATATACATTTTATTCTTTCTATGAAAATAATCCTATTTAGAGCGTAACTAACTTTAAATTGAATGATTTGTTGAGTTAAAATCTAATAACGTCTATCAATTTGTATTTTTCTGCAAATATTTCAGGAATAAATCGCATTAACAGTGATCATTTTGTTCCATTTTTATATGCTTTCTCGAAATTGAAAAATAATATAAGCATGTGTTTGTGTATCAAAATTTGTTAAGTTATATTCGGTTCTTATATTCCTCCAGACAGGAGTCCGCATTATTTGACCAATTAGATCAAGTGTCACACCGTCCGTAACTATGGTGAAAAAAGAGGCAGACAACGATAAAACTGAATTTCAGATTTCATCGTTGATCATGGGTATTTGTATATAGAACTAATAACACTTCCTGATGATTATTTGGTACTCGGCCAAATAAGAAACATATAAAACGGTATCATATGTCTCTGACCAAATCTTTGTTCCACACTCTTAGAAAAAGACAATAGATACAGCTTGACATCGTATCAATCATTAACTCACGATAAGCCTCCTGCAGGCCTATTCTTTTTATCAATTTGCGTTTTAAGAAAAACAGAATAAGGCTTTCGAGTTTTCAATCGTGTTTTTGTCGTAGCCCAGTCACAATGAGAAAAGAGATGTTCTAACATAATATAGATAACCCATATATCACTCGAGTTATCTACATTTTAACAAGAATGGTAGACGGAACAAAAAATAATAACGCTATGTCTCAAATATCAGACTTGCATACTTAATCTCATTAGTCTGGTATCAAATTTAATACAATTTGACCAAGTGATACCACTGAAATAATTGTATTAGTACGTAGAGCAACTATCTAGTACATTCTCCAGTCTAAGAAATACGAAACACGAAACAAATAGACTAATTGCACATAGATATTGTCAACAAAAATCAATTTTAGTACTTATTTGTTTGTGTACTAAGCGACATAAGTTAAGGCTACAAAATGTGTTTCTAAAAAGTGTTTCTACATTTGGCACAGAACCGCTAGACTCCCCCAGTCATTTGAGCATAAGTAGACTGATCGAGGTGTCGTAAGTTCGACACCCGAGCAGACCATAGAGGCATGCTTTCGTGGAGCTTGGTAAAACAAAAATTTAAACGGCCATTATCCCTCCTACCACTGGTTTTAAATCATGTAGGACAGTTGTCAATCACTGACGGAAATATGTGTCTAGAAACTGGTTTACAGTTAAACCAAGAGAAACTTCATTTCTAAGACATATAAGTGGGTTGACTGAGCGCCGTGATATGACCGTAGACAATGACAATGTGTTGCACCGTCGTTTAACAAAAAAAGAATAATGTTATGACCACAAAATGTATCATTACTAACATATTTCTACATTTTGGTTGCGCTACGGTTCTTTTCGTGTATTCAATAGCGTCAGTGAAAAGTAATAACTTTACATATTTCTTTAATATTATAGATTGTCTGCAATGAGGAACAATCTAAATCTAACAAATGTCTCAGTTTATGCAGATATTATCAATATCAAAATGGTTATATCGATGTCCTGCTCACCGACAACAAATGATTGATATGTTTTTATCTCTTGTGTTATTATCATGGTTGCCAAATATGAACATTTCAACAATGAAGTAGACTGGATATAATAATTGGTAGCTAAATCAGACTCCTCACAATAGCCTTGATATGATTTAATGTATACGATAATCACAAATGTCAAAGACTATTTCAGACTTTCTGCATCTGCATCGAAAGTTGAATGCCTTTAAGACATAATTCATATACTCGTACATGAATATATGGTATTGTGCAACTTTGTGTGAAAGTTCAGATTGTTTTTGTTTTACCCCTCCCGCCTCTTCAACAGTCAAGATTCTCGTCTAACTCATATGAAGACAGACCTTTCACCGAACCATCGTCATTGGGAAGTTAACAATATATTAAACTCGTCCACGCTGAAAGATTCTGTCTACTCATCCACGTAAAGGTGCATGTCGATCGTAAAATTTTTACCATGGTCGGTAGCTAGACTTGAACCATCAAGTACCAACAACCTTTTTTCTGATAGAGATTTGTTTGCAGTAATCGGCTATTTATACTTTGCGGAACGGAACGAAACGGAACGGAACAAACATTGAGGCACCACACGGGGCACAGCAATCGGCTATTTATACTTTGCGGAACGGAACGAAACGGAACGGAACAAACATTGAGGCACCACACGGGGCACAGCAATTTTTTTACTAATATGTAAATATATCAAATAAAAATAATGAAATATTGAAACTGCCTAGCGAACAGTCGATCTAAGCCTTTTTTCGAACTGAACCATCTGAATACCCACTTCTAAATGGACATTAATTATATAAAATCTTCGGGACTGCAAACAGTTGTTCCGTTTCGTTCCGCAAAGTATAAATATCCCATAGAATAATGATATTCTACGGAACGGAACGGAACAAGATTTATTTTTTCTTGTCAATGGAATTTTTCATCCTGGTATATTACAGGTACACGAATTTATTACATGCAACCTGTTTCAAAAACTATGTTCTTGACTTAGTCAAAATAGGAAGTCCTATCGCCATAAAATTTATATATTTAATTTTTTTGCACTTGTTGCAGTAATTTAATATTTATTATTCATATAAACTGACGAATGAAAAAAAAATGAGTTGACAATCTAAATATTTTTGGCGATATCAGGACCTCTTTGATATGTATCGAATGGCCGTCATTTCCATTTTGTATTATATAAAATTCAAAAAAATATAAATAATCATCGTAAACAAATTAAATTTGAAAACATGCTTACCATATATAAATTGATATTACATGCACTAATAAAGCTGAAATATTACTACTACGGTCAGCATTGTGTACAAACCATGTCTTCAACTCTATTTATTGTGATTCCGTTTCGTTCCGCAAAGTATAAATATCCCCTAAGATAATGATATTTAGCGGAGCGGAACAAGATTTGTAGCTGCAAACTTCCCTACATGAATCAGAGGTGGAGGACAAATGATGTTAGACTAAATGTCTTATCAAATCGGCACGGAGAAATTTGCCCGCCCAAGGATTGAACTTAGACACCGACGCTCCTACCTATTGATCTAAGCGGGCGGGTTGGAAAATTATATATTTATCGTAAACAAATTAAATTTAAAAACATATTTGCCATATAATTTGAATGTGCATGCACTAATAAAGCTGAAATATCACTATTACAGTCAGCATTGTTTACAAACCATGTCTTCAACTCTATTTATTGTGATTCCGTTTCGTTCCGCAAAGTATAAATATCCCCTAAGATAATGATATTTAGCGGAACGGAACGGAACGAGATTTGTTATTCAATACCCATTTTCTCCTTTATAATGCTTCTATAAACTTCACATATAAATAATCATTAATAATGCATAAACAAAATCGCAGGCTACCTATCCTGCTAATGAAGACTCGTCAATTTTAGAAGTCACAACATATAAATCAAATACAGAAATGTGGAACTTATAACACCGTTTTCAACAGTATTTCAGTCATGTAACGATGGGCAGTTAACCTAAACGGTGTTCCTGGATTCTGTACCCGTACTTACCTGTTCTCCACAAATAACTGCAAACTTCCCCACATGAATCAGAGATGGAGGAGGAATGATGTCACACACAATGTGTTATCAAATCGGCACGGAGAAAATGGCCCGCCCGAGGATCGATCGAACGGCTTGCGACTCTGCAATCCGAAGACCGGCGCTCTTACCTACAGATCTAAGTGTGCAGGTTGGCAACTATGGATTGTACATGTTGTGTACAAACCATGTCTTCAATACTATTTATTGTGATTCCGTTTCGTTCCGCAAAGTATAAATATCCCCTAGGATAATGATATTTAGCGGAACGGAACGGAACAAGATTTGTAGCTGCCAACTTCCCCACATGAACCAGAGGTGGAGGACGAATGATGTCAGACTAAATGTCTTATCAAATCGGCATGGAGAACATTGCCCACCCAAGGATCGAACTCGCGACACTGATGCTCCTACCTTCTGATCTAAGCGGGCGGGTTGGAAACTTATATAATTATCGTAAACAAGTTCAATCTAAAAACATGTTTGCCATATAATTTGAATGTACATGCACTAATAAAGCTGAAATATCACTATTACAGTCAGCATTGTGTACCCATTTCCTCCCTTATAATGCTTGTGTAAACTTCACATATAAATAATCATTCATGATGCATAAACAAAATCGCAGGCTACATATCCTGCTATTAAAATGAAGACTCGTTACTTTTAGAAATCACAACATATTAATAAAATACAGAAATGGGGAAACTATCATACCATTTTCAACAGTATTTCAGTTATGTAACGATGGGCAGTTAACCTAAACGGTGTTCCTGGATTCTGTACCCGTACGTACCTGTTCTCCGCAAGTAACTGCCAACTTCCCGGATCAAACTTGCGACTCTGCAATCCGAAGACCGACGCTCTTACCTACAGACCTAAGCTGTGCGGGTTGGAAACTTAAATATTTATCGTAAACAAATTAAATTTAAAAACATGTTTGCCATATAATTTGAATGTGCATGTACTAATAAAGCTGCAATATCACTATTACAGTCAGCATTGTGTACAATCCTTGTCTTCAACTCTATAAATTGTGATTCCGTTTCGTTCCGCAAAGTATAAATATCCCCTAGGATAATGATATTTAGCGGAACGGAACGGAACAAGATTTCCCCTAGGATAATGATATTTAGCTTACGGAACCGAACAAGATTTGTGACTGCCAACTTCCCCACAAGAATCAGAGGTGGAGTACAAATGATGTCAGACTAAATGACTTATCATCTTCATGGAGAACATTGCCCACCCAAGGATCGAACTCGCGACCCTGATGCTCCTACCTACTGATCGAAGCGGGCGGGTTGGAAAGTTATATAATTATCGTAAACAAATTAAATTTGAAAACACATCTGACTTATATAATTTGAATGTGCATGCACTAATAAAGCTGAAATATCACTACAACAGTCGGCATTGTGTACAAACCTTGTCTTCAACTCTATAAATTGTGATTCCGTTTCGTTCCGCAAAGTATAAATATCCCCTAGGATAATGATATTTAGCGGAACGGAACAAGATTTGTTATTTATGACTCATTTCCTCCTTTATAATGCTTGTATAAACTTCACCTATATATAATCAATAATGATGCATAAATTAAATAGCAGACTACATATCCTGCTAATGAAGACTAGTCACTTTGTTTTTTAGAAATGACAACATATTAATCAAATACAGAAATGTGGAAACTATCTAATCTTACACAAATTAAATTTGAAAACATGTTTGCCATATATTTTTTGAAATTACATGCACTGATAAAGCTGAAATATCACTATTACAGTCAGCATTGTGTACAAAACCTTGCCTTCAACTCTATAAATTGTGATTCCGCTTCGTTCCGCAAAGTATAAATATCCCCTAGGATAATGATATTTAGCGGAACGGAACGGAACAAGATTTGTTATTTATGACTCATTTCCTCCTTTATAATGCTTGTATAAACTTCACTTATATGTAATCAGTTATGATGCATAAATTAAAAAGCAAACTACCTATCCTGCTAATCACGGATATATGGACACTTTCGTTTAGCTTAAAGTCCCGTCTCGCGCATGCGCGGAATCGGATAAAGGTGGACAGAATGAGAGGGCGAAACGCGCGGAGTGCGAAATATGACAGATTTTCACAAGAGTATGTGGTGTTATTGCAGCTTTGTGAAAAAAATGATATAAAATAATATAAATAATAAATAATATAAAATGATATATTCATAAAGATATGAATGTATTGATACAGTATTATTTTGTGTCGCTTAAGTATTAATATATGAAAATATGCCGATAGAACGCTGCAACGCTTAGTTAAAAAGTACCTAATTTAAAAAATATTCGCCTATTGTTTAGGCATACTCTCTACACTTTGGCGCCCTTTTACTTCAAGCACGAATTATTACCGCGATTCAGAATAAGATAATTATTTTTATGTATGTGAAGACAGCAGTAACAGCAGTACAGCAGTACAGCCCTACTGCCAGAATTTTCGGCAGTACAGCAGTACAGCCCTACTGCCAGCAGTACAGCCCTACTGCCAGAATTTTCGGCAGTACAGCAGTACAGCCTTACTGCTAGAATTTTTCGGCAGTACAGCAGTAAAGCCTTACTGCTTGAGTTTTCGGCAGTACAGCATTACTGTTAGAATTTTCGGCAGTAAAACCTTACTGTTAGAATTTTCGGCAGTAGGGCAGTACTGTTGCAGACTGCTGTATCATTCTAGCAAATTATTCTTTATTTTGCCTCTCAGAATTCTCAGATCATAAAAGTTATATGTTTGAATTCTCTATAAGGTCCAAAATTAAAAAAAGAACATATAGAGCCAATCTAGGATGTGGGATATGTTAAAATCAATACTATGAAATATGAAAATAAAAAAAGTTTGTTTGTTTTAATTGGGTTTAACGTCGCATTCAACACACATTTAGGTTATACAATGTATATACGACATCCAGCTCTTCCTACTATAATACCCTACCACGAGACTGACAACTCATGTATAGGGTATGACATCGTACCGCGACCGGACTCGAACCCGTGATCTCCGGATTCGAAGTCAGACATGCTAACCAATACGCCACTGCTGCAGCTAAATAAAGAAGTACATGTAGAATGAAGGAACACATTTAGTGATCCGAAGACTTGGATAATTATATACATGGTTTTTCTTGTTAGGTTTATATCCATGTTTTATTTACAAAAAATGTTCTACACGATCACAAGTTACTGCTGGTTCTTGTGACACTATGACCATATGAAATATGCCATTTACTTCCCATTTTCGGAAAGCTGAATGAACAAGCTTTCTTTTGGTATATAATACTGCTACAAGTTTGTGTAAGTATTTAACTCTGGATGAGTTATATAACGAACAGTTTTTCATTTTTTTTAATTCTCTACACAAAAAACTGATTCAAACGTACCGAACGACCTATCTCTGATGTCAATATTTGCAACGTATTTGTAATAATATCAACGGCATAACATGGATATGCAATGCATAAAAAACCATGAAGAATGAAAACATACGGCTACATTGAGTGATCGAAGTGCTTCAAGAAATATATTCAATATTCTTGTTTGGTATGTACATTTTTGACAAAAAAATGTTTTACGCTACCGCAAGTTACTGCTGGTTCTTGCGACAATATGACCAAAACATATGCCATAAAATACCCATTTTCTGAAAGCTTAATGAACAAGCTTTTATTTGGTATAAAATACTGCTACAAGTTCGTGTTAGTAATTTTCTCTGGATGAGTTATATAACGAACAGTTTTTCAATCTTTATTTGATTTCTCTACACAGAGAACTGTTTCAAATGTACAGAAGGACCTATCTCTGATGGTAATATTTGCAAAGTATTTGTAACAATATCAACGGCATAAAGAGTATATGCAGTGTATGAAAATAACCAAAAAAAGATGAAAAATACGGCTACATTAAGTGTTCGAAGTGCTTCAAGAAATATATTCAATATTCTTGTTTGGTAGGTACTTTTTTACAAAAAATGTCCTACGCTACCGCAAGTTACTGCTGGTTCTTGCGACAATATGACCGAAACATATGCCATAAATTACACATATTCGTAAAGTAAAATTAACATGCTTTCATTTGGTATATAATACTGCTACAAGTTCGTGTTAGTATTTAACTATGGATGAGTTATATAACGAACAGTTTTTCAATTTTTATTTGAATTCTCTACACAGAGAACTGATTTATACGTTCAGAAGAACCTATCTCTGATCGCAATATTTGCAACGTAGTTGTAACAATATCAACGGCAATAACATGTTTATGCAATGTATAAAAATTACCATGAAGTATGAAAAATACGGCTTCATTGAGTGATCGAAGTGCTTTAAGAAATATATTCAATATTCTTGTTTGGTATGTACTTTTTTACAAAAAATGCCCTACGCTACCGCAAGTTACTGCTGATTCTTGCGACAATATGATCAAAACATACGCCATAAAATACCCATTTTCTGAAAGCTGAATGAACAAGCTTTCATTTGGTATATAATACTGCTACTAGTTCTTCTTGTTTTTTCTGACTCTATATTAGTTTTATAAACAACATTTTTTTTCATTTGAATTTCTACACGAAGGTCCATATTGTACATACATATAGGGCCTATTTTTGATGCCAATGTTTTCCAACAATGTTTAAAAAAGCTATGACGTAACATTTATCTAAATAAGAATGAAGAATGAAAGAACTCAGCTACAAACAACATTGTAAGTACTTGACTGTTTAAATATATATATACATATTATACATTCGTTTTGGGATGCTAAAATTTAAGTGATTTTTTAAAAAACGTCCCTTGCAATCAGAGGTTACTGCTGATACTTGTGACGTTATGAATGAAAAGTATGCTTTGTAGTGCCCATTTTTGTAAAGATGAATAAACAAGCTTTCATTAGGTATATAATTCTGCTACAGGCTCATTTAAGTATTTTACGCTGGATGAGTTTTATTACGAACAGTTTTTCAATTTTCGTTTGAACTCTCAACACAGAGTACTTAGTTAAACGTACAGATAGCGCCTGTTTATGATGTCAATATTTGCATCGAATATGTTTAAAAAATCTAGGGTTTTACATGTATGTATTAAAAAGGCGTAAAAGACTACGGCTAAAGATAATAATCTATAATAAAACTTTTAAAAAATCTTGTAGATTTAGTATCCCTGTGTTTTTCCAAAAAGTTTTACAAGTTACTGCTAGTTCTTGTGACGCTAAAACTATGCTTTTTATCACCCGTTTCGTGAAGCTGAATGAGCAAGTTTTCATTTGGTATATAATACTTCTACCAGATCGTGGCAAAATTTCACACTGAACGAGTTTTATTAGGAATATGCTCTTCAATTTTTATCCGAACCCTACTCGGCGTTGGATTAAATGTACAGATAGGACTTATCTTAAATTTCAAATTTGCTGCAAATATGGGTATAGAACAATGGTAATTCATATTAAACATTGACAATTACATTAACATTCATTGCTTTAATACTGGCAGAAATAAGAGCTCTGAGGGTTGGTTATGTTCACGTACTTCGTTCAAACTTTAACTTCGCTATTGTAAGTTACTGCTGTTTTTTGTGATCCAATGACTGGGTAAACATACTATTCAATACACATATTCACAAAGCTAAAGGATCAAGCTTTAATTTGGTATATAGTACTGCTTTATGTTGTCGATAGTTTTCAACATCGGATATATTTAATTTAATACATATCTTTCAAGTTTAGAATGTTTACTCGGGATTCAAATTAAATGTGCAGATTTAAAGACTTCTCTCAATATTTGTTACAGATCTGCATAAAAATCAATGATAATTTATATCAAAATAAAGAGAAAACATGGACGATTACATCAGCACGAATTGTTTTATTAGTGGTCGAAAAAAAGAGCGTAAGCGTTGGTAAAGTTTACGTACTTCGTGCAAATTTTAATACCATTTTACATGTATATTGTAAGTTACTGCTGTTTTTGGTGTTGTTGTGACTGGTAAATATACCATTTAATATACATTTTCAAAAAGTCGAATGGACAAGCTTTAATTTTATACATGATACATTGTTATGTTGGTTTTTATAAACTGTGTAAGTTTATCTTATGACATTTCTTTCAGCGTGGTAATTAATCTTGATATTTTCTCCGCATTTAAGACCAACTTCCGGGTAAAGATAGATAGCGGAAACAACTTGATTTTTCATTTTTACATATTCGTTACCACCTGTTACATAAATACGATATGGTTTTTATTCAAACAAACTTGATATTTATGAAAGCATATTATAAAATACGTTTAATGAGCTAGTTTTGTTACAAAAGTCCTTCACATAATAATTTGTTGTCTGCGTAAAAAAATGTTTTCGCGAAAACAATTTGGTTCCGCTGTCTTTCTATACCCGGAAGTTGATCTAAAATACAAGTTAATTTTATAACATGAACCATGATTATTCTGTTTTTATTTGCATTATTTTCTTACACTTTACTTATCAAATATAACATGACTTATCATACGTGCAAGATAAGATTTACGAAAGGGAATGATTTTGTTCAAAATCAAACGTTTAACATCTAACAGATATTCGGTACGCAAGTTTATTCTGCGGCTAAATATTTCATTCGGCGGAGAAAATATCAAGAATGATAACCACGATGAAATTATTGAAAAATTTGTCATAAGAAAAACTTATTCAGTGTATAAAATCTAACATGACAGTTGAGATGAATAATATACCATACTAAAGCTTGTTCATTCGGCTTTTTGATAATGTATGTTAAATAGTATATTTATTGACCATAATAACACTAAAACAGCAGTAACTCGCAATATAAAGCGATGTTAAATTTTGTACGAAATACGTGAACATAATCAACGCTTAAGCTCTTACTTCTACCAGTATTATGTAATTCATGTTGATATAATCGTGCATGTTTTATCTTTAGTTCGATATAAATAATTCTTGTCTTTTGATGCAGATCTGTAACAAATGTTGACATTGAAGATGGGCCTTATATACGCACATTTATTTCCAACTCCAGATGAATAATTCGAATGGAAATCGAAAAATGTCATTAATAAAACATATCCGAAGTGGAAAACTATCTTGAACATAAAGCAGTATTATATACCAAATGAAAGCTTGTTCATTCAGCTTTGTGAATATGTATATTAAATGGAACACAGACCCGGTCTTCGGATAAAAAATAACAGCAGTAACTTACTATAGCAAAGTAAAATTTTGAGCGAAGTGAAATTTTTAGCGAAGTATATGAACATAACCAACCCATTAGAGCACTTATTTCAACCATTATAGAAAAAAACTTTCTTATGATTATGAAATCGTATTTTTTCCCGTTATTTTGATATAAATTTTCATTGGTTTTTATCCATATTTGCAACAAATATTGACATAGAAAAAAAGTCCTACCTACACATTAATCCAAACCAAAGTAGAGAATTCTAATGAAAATTGAACAAATGTTCGCAATAAAACTAGTTCAGTGTGCAAAACTCACTCGAACTGGTTGTAGTATTATATACCAATTGAAAGCTTGTTCATTCAGCTTTACGACAATAGGTATTAAATGGCATAGTTTTCTTTTTTAGCGTCACAAGAACCAGCAGTAACTTGTAATCACGTTGAATAATTTTCTGAAAAAAAAACACCTTGGATTCGCGTAGAAATTCGAATGAACAAAAATGTTGTTTATAAAACTAATATGGTGTAAAAAACAAACGAGAAGTAGTAGTAGTGTTTTATACCAAATAAAGCTTGTTCATTTAGCTTTTAAAATAGGGGAAATTTTATGGCATATGTATTGGTCATATTGTCGAAAGAGCCAGCAGTAACTTGCGGTATCGTAGGACATTGTTTTGGTAAAAAGTACAAACCAAACAAGAATATTGAATATATTTCTTGAAGCACTTCGATCAATAAATGTAGCCGTATTTTTCATTCTTTATGGTCATTTTCATAAATTGCATATGCATGTTATGCCGTTGATATTGTTACAAATACGTTACAAATATTGCCATCAGAGATAGGTCGTTCTGTACGTTTGAATCAGTTCTCTGTGTAGAGAATTCAAATAAAAATTGAAAATTGTTCGTTATATAACTCGTCCAGAGTTAAATACTTACACGAACTTGTAGCAGTATTATATATCAAATGAAAGCTTGTTCATTCAGCTTTCAGAAAATGTGTAATTTATGGCATATGTTGTGGTCATAATGTCGCAAGAACCAGCAGTAACTTGCGGTAGCGCAGGACATTTTTTTTGTAAAAAAGTACCTACCAAACTAGAATATTGAATATATTTCTTGAAGCACTTCGATCGCTCAATGTAGCCGTATTTTTCATTATTAATGGTTATTTTATACACTGCATATGCATGTAATGCCGTTGATATTGTTACAAATACGTTACAAATATTGCCATCAGAGATAGGTCCTTCTGTACGTTTAAATCAGTTCTCTGTGTAGAGAAATGAAATAAAAATTGAAAATTGTTCGTTATATAACTCGTCCAGAGTTAAATACTTACACTAACTTGTAGCAGTATTATATACCAAATGAAAGCTCGTTCATTCAGCTTTCAGCAAATGTGTATTTTATGGCATATGTTGTGGTCATAATGTCGCAAGAACCAGCAGTAACTTGCGGTAGTGCAAGACATTTTGTTTTAAAAAAAGGTACCAACCAAACAAAAATATTTAGTACATTTCTTGAAGCACTTCGATCACTTAATAAAGCCGTAATTTTTATTCTTTATGGTTAGTTTTAAACATTGCATAAACATGTTATTGCCGTTAATATTGTTACATCTACGTTGCAAATATTGCCATCAGAGATAGGTCCTTCTGTACGATTGAATCAGTTTTCTGTGTAGAGAATTCAAATAGAAATTAAAAAACTGTTCGTTATATAACTCATCCAGGGTTAAATACTTACACGAGCTTGTAGCAGTATTATATACCAAATGAAAGCTCGTTCATTCAGCTTTCAGAAAATGTGAATTTTATGACATATGTTTTGGTCATAATGTCGCAAGAACCAGCAGTAACTTGCGGTAGCGCAGGACATTTTTTTTGTAAAAAAGTACCTACCAAACTAGAATATTGAATATATTTCTTGAAGCACTTCGATCGCTCAATGTAGCCGTATTTTTCATTATTAATGGTTATTTTATACACTGCATATGCATGTAATGCCGTTGATATTGTTACAAATACGTTACAAATATTGCCATCAGAGATAGGTCCTTCTGTACGTTTAAATCAGTTCTCTGTGTAGAGAAATGAAATAAAAATTGAAAATTGTTCGTTATATAACTCGTCCAGAGTTAAATACTTACACTAACTTGTAGCAGTATTATATACCAAATGAAAGCTCGTTCATTCAGCTTTCAGAAAATGTGTATTTTATGGCATATGTTGTGGTCATAATGTCGCAAGAACCAGCAGTAACTTGCGGTAGTGCAAGACATTTTGTTTTAAAAAAAGGTACCAACCAAACAAAAATATTTAGTACATTTCTTGAAGCACTTCGATCACTTAATAAAGCCGTAATTTTTATTCTTTATGGTTAGTTTTAAACATTGCATAAACATGTTATTGCCGTTGATATTGTTACATCTACGTTGCAAATATTGCCATCAGAAATAGGTCCTTCTGTACGATTGAATCAGTTTTCTGTTTAGAGAATTCAAATAGAAATTAAAAAACTGTTCGTTATATAACTCGTCCGGAGGTGAATACTTACACGAACTTGTAGCAGTATTATATACCAAATGAAAGCTTGTTCATTCAGCTTTCAGAAAACGTGTATTTTATGGCATATGTTTTGGTCATAATGTCGCAAGAACCAGCAGTAACTTGCGGTAGTGCAGGACATTTTTTTTTGTAAAAAAGGTACCTACCAAACAAAAAATATTTAGTATATTTCTTGAAGCACTTCGATCACTAAATAAAGCCGTATTTTTTATTCTTTATGGTTATTTGTAAACATTGCATAAACATGCTTTTGCCGTTGATATTGTTACAACTACGTTGCAAATATTGCCATCAGAGATAGGTCCTTTTGTACGTTTGAAGCAGTTCTCTGTGTAGAGAATTAAAAAAAATTGAAAAACTGTTCGTTATATAACTCACCCAGAGTTAAATACTTACTCGAACTTGTAGCAGTATTATATACCAAAAGAAAGCTTGTTCATTTAGCTTTCCGAAAATGGGAAGTAAATGGAATATTTCATGGTCATAGTGTCACAAGAACCAGCAGTAACTTGTGATCGTGTAGAACATTTTTTTTGTAAATAAAACATAGATATAAACCTAACTAGAAAACATGTATATAATTATCCAAGTCCTCGGATCACTCAATGTGTTCCTTCATTCTACTTCTTTATTTAGCTGCAGCAGTGGCGTAGCATGTCTGACTTCGAATCCGGAGATCACGGGTTCGAGTCCGGTCGCGGTACGATGTCATACCCTATACATGAGTTGTCAGTCTCGTGGTAGGGTATTATAGTAGGAAGAGCTGGATGTCGTATATACATTGTATAACCTAAATGTGAGTTGAATGCGACGTTAAACCCAATTAAAACAAACAAACTTTTTTTTATTTTCATATTTCATAGTATTGATTTTAACATATCCCACATCCTAGATTGGCTCTATATGTTCTTTTTTTTAATTTTGCACCTTATAGAGAATTCAAACATATAACTTTTATGATCTGAGAATTCTGAGAGGCAAAATAAAAAATGATTTGCTAGAATGATACAGCAGTCTGCAACAGTACTGCCCTACTGCCGAAAATTCTAACAGTAAGGTTTTACTGCCGAAAATTCTAACAGTAATGCTGTACTGCCGAAAACTCAAGCAGTAAGGCTTTACTGCTGTACTGCCGAAAAATTCTAGCAGTAAGGCTGTACTGCCGAAAAGTCTGGCAGTATGGCTGTACTGCTGTACTGCCTAAAATTCTGGCAGTAAGGCTCTACTGCTGTACTGCCAAAAATTCTGGCAGTAGGGCTGTACTGCTGTACTGCCGAAAATTCTGGCAGTAGGGCTGTACTGCTGTACTGCCGAAAATTCTGGCAGTAGGGCTGTACTGCTGGCAGTAGGGCTGTACTGCTGTACTGCCGAAAATTCTGGCAGTAGGGCTGTACTGCTGTACTGCTGTTACTGCTGTCTTCACATACATATTATTTTTTACATGGTTTAATGGTGGCATTGCAAAAAAATGTTTCTTGATTGCTAAAAAACTTTTAAAGAAATTCATGTTTGAAATGTGTTTTTATTTCTGTGAATTATTTCCAAATGATTTGTACATTTTTTATATGATTACCTGTATATTAGTATAAATATAGTAAATATTCTACTAATTAGTGTATTAAATATATTTTCAGATCATTGTAGACAAACATTCATATATAGATGAATTCATTAGATTGGCAAGGAAGAAACTTTTATTGGCATAGAGAACAGCTGTTTTATAAAATTATTTTTTATTTTGAAACAGATTTTTTTCATAGTTATCCTTCACAATTCACGTCAAATGATTTATTTATCACATGTTTATTTTCATTATTTTTCAAAGAAAGGACTATACAAATTTAGTTGTATATTTTCAATTTCATTTATAAATGTTAATAAAGAAAATAGAATTACATTGTATTTATATATATCCTCTTCAGAATCATTTTCTAACCACACATGCCATGGACTGTAGTTGAAGACCGCGCACATACAAAATATACATTCAAATTCTATTTGTTTTTGAAGAGTGTTGCAATTATCACATGTAACCTGGTAGTGAAAGTTTGAAAATAAAATTTTTTAATTATCACTTATCCCCTTCAAAAGTAATTAAACTTGAAATAATTTAAGCGATGTGTAAAAAACTTGAGAACTTTACTGTTACGATGATTGTCTACTTCACTGCTAAACAGATTTACAAAAATTAATCATGATATAAATGATGAATGAAAATTAAATATTCTATGAATATGGCAATATTGACAATCTCGGCAATATTTTGTACTAAAAAAAAATAGTGAAAAAATTTTCTTCACGTAAAGGCCGCAATACATTACCAGTAAAACAATTGTGCGTTAATAAATTTGACTACATAACCCAATAAATCTTAAATATTGCATCTTTGATCATCTGTGAATAACTTACATCGGCTTCTTTTTTATTTTGAAACTGAAATTATTATGGTACCGTAATAATAAATTTCAAATACCTGCTTTTTATATAAAAAATGTAAATTTACCGCGGATTTCGTCAAGTTAATTTTTTAATCGTCGTTGCGGACAGATAAACTGTACCTTTAAAAAATAAGTAATATAAATCCGTGTGCTAATGAGGACTCATCACTTTGTTTTTAGAAATGACAACATATTAATCAAATAAAGAAATGTGGAAACTATCTAATCTTACACAAATTAAATTTGAGAACATGTTTGCCATATATTATATGAAATTACATGCACTAATAAAGCTGAAATATCACTATTACAGTCAGCGTTGTGTACAATCCTTGTCTTCAACTCTATAACTTGTGCTTCCGTTTCGTTCCGCATCGAACTCGCGACACTGCTCCTACCTACTGATCTAAGCGGGCGGGTTGGAAAGTTATATAATTATCGTAAACAAATTAAATTTGAAAACATATTTGCAATATATAATTTGAATATGCATGAACTAATAAATGATAACGAAGTTAGTCATTGAGTTATTCAGTATGAATGTAAGCGCTGTTGGACATCTTCAAAGAACCCTTTCTCTCACCCATATTCGAAATATCTTACCAGTTGTATAGTAGTGTGTTGAATTAAACAGAAAAGGTAAATCGATAGCACGGTGATAAGTTTAATGTTCTGAAACATAACAGTATTTTAAAATACTCGACATAGCTTCAAAGCCTTAGCAATTAAAGTTTGTTTAATTTCGACAAAACGTCATTTTTATTAA
Source organism: Mactra quadrangularis (assembly GCA_025267735.1). Lineage (NCBI taxonomy): Eukaryota > Metazoa > Mollusca > Bivalvia > Venerida > Mactridae > Mactra > Mactra quadrangularis. The sequence goes on along the minus strand of CM046303.1, from coordinate 8,489,301 downwards.
ATAGCATTTGTCCAACCAAAAGATTTGAAACGAAAATTTAAAAATACCATTTATTTAAGCCATAATCAATGTTGTGACCTCAGTATCGCCCCTACATACATGCTTATAGTCTTAAATTGTAGCTATGACATATAATTATGCCTACAAGTCTATGTTTGTTTGTTTTTGCGTTTATTTATCGTCGCCACCGGTTGCCCATATGGGCGACGCCTCCAGTAGAGTGTTAGTGATTTTAGGTTGCGGAGGATAGCGCAAGATACAGAAGACACTCCAATTCCAGAAGCTTCCCTGGTTCTTTAACGTGCCAGATGCAGATAGAACATCAACACGGGACCTCGGTTTAAAGTCTCGTCCGAAAGACTCTTTACATGTCTATGTATCATACATGTACATGTGTGTCATAGGAGTTCATAAAAGAAAAAAAACAGCAAAATCGAGTGATTTGTCAAAATGTTGAAGTTATGCTGACCAAACGGTTTACAGAATTATTGTTCTATTTGATTGTACTATTCGGCAATATTTTAACGAACAATATAAAAAACATTGGTATGATTTCTTAAAAAATGACGTCAGTATAATTAAGTAAAATAAATGGAGAAGAAAAAAAGGCAAAATCGGGTTGTGCAGTCATTTTGTCAAAAATACCTTAATTTTGTTTTGTAAGTATCATCACCAAATGGTTATATAATTATTTTTTGTTTATTTTTATTTTTTTATTTTTTTTCCATATTGTTTTATTTGACAATATGTTAAAAAACAATATAAAAAAATCATCATAATATCTTAAAAAGGAGGTCAGAATAATTAAGTAACATTAATAGAAAAAAACAGCAGAATCTGGCGGTGCTGAGTCTTAAAGTATTTATAAGAAATCTTTGTGTAAAAATCATTTTAAACAAATTCTTTCACTTTAATTTAATCAATTACAATGAATCAATAAAAATCATTTAGAAATACTGAGGAAAAGTTATATCACTTTAAAACTTTATAAAAACAACAAAAATGTAAGAAATGTTTTGACTGACCACTACATTTCCATAAGTTTTTTCCCTATGTTATATAACCATGCATATTATCTCTTGTACACTTAATGTACAAATTAAATTTATGTGAACATTTTAATTCAAATTTTATGACATTATTGTAAGTGAAATGGAATTGCATCTTGTTTTTCATATTTAATAATTTATTTTTTGTAACGGCGTTTTGAAAATAAGAAACCCCTTTACATGTTACATGGCAGTTAGGGATCATATTCCCTCATCAATTCTCCGGTCCATTATCAAGGAGGTGTTAATTGATACCCGCTGAGAACCTGCAGTCGGTAGTAAAACTATCTCCCAGAGCTAAGACACTTGTGGGTTAGACTGAACAGTCATTTGTTAATCAACTTCTTACGCACCTCCATATGTACAGCTATCTCTCAGCTTGATACATCAATGGCACGTGCACATTAATCAGATTTATGATTCGTTGCATAAACAGGTTAATCCGGGCGTCTGATTCTCTAATGAGGAACAATGTATTGAATCGACCGTGTATTGGAACATATTTGCTCAATGTAAATAAATTACAGGTTCAAAGTCGGTAAGATGGGGTGATAAATTACAAAACGTATAATGGTATAATAGTGTTCGCAATTTCTAGTCAATTCAATTAACACTTTATTTAATTTGGATGAGCAGGCGACGCTGTATTTGTTTATAAATTGCATCATCAATGACACTTAGGCACCAGGTTGTACCATGAGTAAGTTATTCTACATCGTAACATAGCTGCTCGTCAAAACATTCAAGTATGTAGTGAAAAGTGTGTAATGTAATTACTATTCTTAAAATCAGTTTTTGGTGTTTCATTCCATTCACGATTAATAAAAGTATTTCGCAGGTATTCATTTAAGTTCTAATAAGCAAGAAGTCTCAGACTTCAATGATGTGCTGCATGGCTTCTCTGTTACTTTTTGTAAATAACTAAGCTCGCGACCTTTTTTTTTTACCTGACCTAAACCAATTTCGAAAGGAACCAAAATTTCATAGAAGAATACATTCTGGTCAAATTAGATCAAGATTGCATGTACAATGAACTTCTTTTTAAATGGATACATTTTGATCATCATTCTTTAAGATTGCTTGAATAATGAAGCCTGTAAGTGTGTATATACGAGGTAAATGTTAACAGACGGACGGACAGACAGACGGACGCCGGACAATGACCGATCACAATAGCTCACCATTGAGCTCAGGTGAGCTTAATAGGCAACAAGAAACAAATATGTCCTGCTGCAAGCGTATTTCATCATCAACAGCCATGTCACAATCATCGGTGATTATTTAACTCTGACCTAATGACATATTTATTGAACACAGTCCTAAGTATTCCACAATACAGACACACCTCCAAATTTATGGACATGTATATTGAATGATCCAAGTTGCCCAAAATATAAATGTCTAGTTCTCCAATTTAACACTTATATAAAGTATTATAAATGACATTACTGTGCTCTACGTGTATGAAGATATTAAATTATCTTTTACAGTACGGCACCTGCGATGTATAATTTGGCGACATGAGCGTTGTATAAGAGATTGAAATTTTCTCTGTAAATTCTCGAGTGTAAAGATAATTGTTTCAGCCACAAAAACACGAAACACAAAAAGGAAAATTGCATTTGATCGTGTGGTGCATCCCATACTTTATTTCAGCATGCGACACAACTCCAGCTTAGCTAATGTTCCACTAATTGACAATTAAGACATGTCATGGTGACGGCACTGAAGAACGATACGCTAGTGACCAACTTTACGCAATGTGCCAAAATATTCACCTTGGCAAATTATAAAATATGTTCAGATGGCCCGACTTTACTCACATGCAATCATATTGCCGCGGTTGTTTCACAAAATTTCGGGAATATAATTAGTTTAAACAAATTTTATTCCTTTCAATTTTTACAATATGTGCAATGCAAATATATAGAAAGAAAAATATATAAATACATTTTGAAAGAAAAACGGTTGGACCACAAGTTCAGGGAATATAATAATTTGACGGGAAGAGAAGTTAGTAAAGTAAGTATACTGATTTATTTTCTCTTTCGATTAATATTCTTCCTATTAGTAAATCTTTGCCTTTTGTCTGAATATTTGAGCATTTGTTAGAAAAATTATTTTTCCACAAATTTTATTTTTGTATCATTCGAAAGGAAATAAGGTGAACAAGACTAAAGTTTAGAATTTGTCCGCCCCTCGTTTCTCCAAGACCACAGAGTTGTAGGCGAGACCGGGGAAAGTTATTTTTTTGGAACTGTCTTTTTTTGCAACAGTTATGCATGTAGTGGCCACAGTTATGTATATTGTTATGTAATTGAACATGAAGAAATAAATTTTTAAACAACATAAGTTTGATAAGTTTGATAAGTTTATTTCAATATTCCATTGGACCAAATGGTCCATGAGGATAAACAGATACATAATACATGGCAAGACAGTGTAAAGCATATACATACAATAACATGTGTAAATGGAGAAGGTATACACAAAATTGTATATCATCAATTAAAATGAACATCATAACAAAGGGACATTCAAATTTATCTAATGTTAAATAAATTACCACTGTCTAGCAAAACTTACAGAGAAGTGAATTTCATACATTGTTTTGAGTTAATTTGATAAGATACATGTATATAATATAATGCATCATATAAATTTATATTCATATTTGCTTGAGTATGTATATGCTGTTCTTGTCGAATCAAAATACAAGAACAAACATAACCATTTGTCGGTAAATTTAGATATAGAACGTGAATCAATTTAAAAACGAAATTAAATGAATTTTGACAAAAACTCGGATGTATTTACTGTATAATATGAAATTATATTTATACTTGTTCGAGTACGTGTATGTTGTTCTTGCCGAAACAAAACACAAGAACAACATAACTATTAGTCAGTAAATTTAGCTATAGAGAGTGGTTCGATTTAAAAAGGACGCACAATCTTAAGAATCATTTAGCTATACATTTACAAATATATATCCTTGACATGTATATCTTCTAAACTAAAGCATTCACTAATTCAAAATTATTAAGCAAAATAATTTAACTATGCATTTACATATAAATTATTATATTATTGACATAATTATCCATTTCACTAAAATTTCACTTATTCAAAACAAAATAAATATAATCAACTTAACAATAATGACTACTAATTATTTGTGTATAATCTTTCTTTTCTTAGTGTAAAAGCATTGTTTACAAATTTTCCTAATTTACGTAATGTGCATACACAAATTTTGAAGACACTTCACCCCTCAAGACACTTCACCCCCCAAAATCAGTAAGACACTTCACCCCTCATCCATTTTTTTTCTATAAAGTAAATAAGCCAACAACAATGTGCTTTTATATGTTTATTTTAATTATTTTTTAGTATTTTTTGATAAATAAGTTTTTAATTAAAGTATTTTGATTATTTTTAGTATTATTTGATTAATAAGTTTTTTATTAAAGGACAATTGAGAGTAAATATTTGTTTAGTAAATAATTCAGAAACAAATAAAACATGTAATAATATATTTAACTCATTTACGTATAACATGCAATATAACATGGGCCCATACTGTATTCAAGCTATGCTACTACCACCTGTGGTATTCCATGGAGATTTTCGTTTAAAATGCTTAGTGTTAATACAATATCGTACTTGAAATGGACTGACGATCTTTGGACAGTAGTGGCAGTATCAGCATTAACAACCGTAGCAGATAAATTGTATTAATTTTAAAAATTGCGACTTGTTATTCGCGTGAATCATGGTGGAAAACTGAACAAGACAAGCTTTTACTATATACAAAACAAAACTGACACCGTTTAATTTGTTAAAACCATGAAAACGCCTTATAATTTCCAAACACGACATATTCAGTGGAGTTATACATAACATAAAAAATTGCAACATTACTAACTATTAAAACAGTCCTGATCTACCCCATTACATAGGGCTATTATACCAAGATTGCAGAATACTGCATTTAGAAGTTCACCACCCCACCCCACATGGTTAAAATGATATTACGTTGATACATTTAAAGCTTCCACATTTCTGCTTACTTTGCGGAACGAAACGGAATCACAATTTATAGAGTTGAAGACGTGGTTTGTACACAACGCTGACTTTAATAGTGATATTGCATGCACAATGAAATTATGTATGGCAAACATGTTTTAAATTTAATTTGTTTACGATATTATATAAGTTTTTAACTCGCCCGCTTAGATCAATAGGAAGGAGCGTCGGTGTCGGTAGTTCGATCCTTGGGCGGGCAATGTTCTCCGTGCCGATTTGATAAGACATTAAATCTGACATCATTTGTCCTCCGCCTCTGATTCATGTGGGAAAGTTGGCAGTTACAAATCTTGTTCCGTTCCGTTCCGCTAAATATCATTATCCTAGGGGATAATTATACTTTGCGGAACGAAACGGAATCAAAATTTATAGAGTTAAAGACAAGGATTGTACACAACGCTGACTGTAATAGGGATATTTCAGCTTTATTAGTGCATGTAATTTCAAATAATATATGGCAAACATGTTCTCAAATTTAATTTGTGTAAGATGAGATAGTTTCCACATTTCTGTATTTGATTAATATGTTGTCATTTCTAAGAACAAAGTGACAATTCTTCATTAGCAGCGCAGGATAGCAGGATAAGTGATTATATATAAGTGAAGTTTATACAAGCATTATAAAGAAGGAAATGAGTCATAAATAACAAATCTTGTTCCGTTCCGTTCCGCTAAATATCATTATCCTAGGGGATAATTATACTTTGCGGAACGAAACGGAATCACAATTTATAGAGCTGAAGACATGGTTTGTACACAATGCCGACTGTAATAGTGATATTTCAACTTTTTTTAATGCATGCATATTCAAATTATATATTGCAAATGTGTTTCAAATTTAATTTGTTTATGATAATTATATAACTTTCCAACCCGCCCGCTTAGATCAGTAGGTAGGAGCAGTGTCGCGAGTTCGATCCTTGGGTAGGCAATGTTCTCCATGAAGATGATAAGTAATTTAGTCTGACATCATTTGTACTCCACCTCTGATTCTTGTGGGGAAGTTGGCAGTCACAAATCTTGTTCGGTTCCGTAAGCTAAATATCATTATCCTAGGGGAAATCTTGTTCCGTTCCGTTCCGCTAAATATCATTATCCTAGGGGATATTTATACTTTGCGGAACGAAACGGAATCACAATTTTAGAGTTGAAGACAAGGATTGTACATAATGCTGACTGTAATAGTGCTATTTCAGTTTTATTAGTGCATGCACATTCAAATTCTATGGCAAACATGTTTTCAAATTTAATTTGTTTACGATAATGATATAGTTTCCAACACGCACACTTAGGTCTGTAGGTAAGAGCGTCGGTCTTCGGGTCGCAGAGTCGCAAGTTCGATCCGGGAAGTTGGCAGTTACTTGCGGAGAACAGGTAAGTACGGGTACAGAATCCAGGAACACCGTTTAGGTTAACTGCCCATCGTTACATGACTGAAATACTGTTGAAAACGGTGTTATAAGTTCCACATTTCTGTATTTGATTTATATGTTGTGATTTCTAAAAGTGACGAGTATTCATTAGCAGGATATGTAGCCTGCGATTTTGTTTATGCATCATGAATTATTATTTATATGTGAAGTTTAAACAAGCTTATAAAGGAAGACATGGATATTGAATAACAAATCTTGTTCCGTTCCGTTCCGCTAAATATCATTATCCTAGGGGATAATTATACTTTGCGGAACGAAACGGAATCACAATTTATAGAGTTGAAGACAAGGTTTGTACACAATGCTGACTGTAATAGTGATATTTCAGCTTTATTAGTGCATGTAATTTCAAAAAATATATGGCAAACATGTTTTCAAATTTAATTTGTGTAAGATTAGATAGTTTCCACATTTCTGTATATGAGTCATATGTTGTCATTTCTAAAAAACAAAGTGACGAGTCTTCATTAGCAGGATATGTAGTCTGCTATTAAATTTATGCATCATTATTGATTATATATAGGTGAAGTTTATACAAGCATTATAAAGGAGGAAATGAGTCATAAATAACAATTTGTGTTCCGTTCCGTTCCGCTAAATATCATTATCCTAGGGGATATTTATACTTTGCGGAACGAAACGGAATCACAATAAATAGAGTTGAAGACAAGGTTTGTACACAATGCTGACTGTAATAGTGATATTTCAGCTTTATTAGTGCATGCACATTCAAATTATATGTTTTTAAATTGAATTTGTTTACGATAATTATAGAAGTTTCCAACCCGCCCGCTTAGATCAATAAGTAGGAGCGTCGGTGTCTAAGTTCGATACTTGGGCGGGCAATGTTCTCCGTGCCGATTTAATGAGACATTTAGTCTGACATCATTTGTACTCCACCTCTAATTCATGTAGGGAAGTTGGCAGCTACAAATATTGTTCCGTTCCGTTCCGCTAAATATCATTATCTTAGGGGATATTTATACTTTGCGGAGCGAAACGGAATCACAATTTATAGAGTTGAAGACAAAGTCTGTACACAACGCTGACTGTAATAGTGATATTTCAGCTTTATTAGTGCATGCACATTCAAATTATATGTTTTTAAATTGAATTTGTTTACGATAATTATAGAAGTTTCCAACCCGCCCGCTTAGATCAATAAGTAGGAGCGTCGGTGTCTAAGTTCGATCCTTGGGCGGGCAATGTTCTCCGTGCCGATTTAATGAGACATTTAGTCTGACATCATTTGTCCTCCACCTCTAATTCATGTAGGGAAGTTGGCAGCTACAAATATTGTTCCGTTCCGTTCCGCTAAATATCATTATCTTAGGGGATATTTATACTTTGCGGAACGAAACGGAATCACAATTTATAGAGTTGAAGACAAGGTCTGTACACAACGCTGACTGTAATAGTGATATTTCAGCTTTATTAGTGCATGCACATTCAAATTATATGTTTTTAAATTGAATTTGTTTACGATAATTATAGAAGTTTCCAACCCGCCCGCCTAGATCAATAAGTAGGAGCGTCGGTGTCTAAGTTCGATCCTTGGGCGGGCAATGTTCTCCGTGCCGATTTGATAAGACATTTAGTCTGACATCATTTGTCCTCCACCTCTGATTCATGTAGGGAAGTTGGCAGCTACAAATCTTATTCCGTTCCGTTCCGCTAAATATCATTATCATAGGGGATATTTATACTTTGCGGAACGAAACGGAATCACAATTTATAGAGTTGAACACAACGCTGACTGTAATAGTGATATTTCAGCTTTATTAGTGCATGCACAGTCAAATTATATGGCAAACATATTTTTAAATTTAATTTGTTTACGATAATAATATAACTTTCCAACCCGCCTGCTTAGATCAGTAGGTAGGAGAATCAGTGTCGCGAGTTCGATCCTTGTGGTGGGCAATGTTCTCCATGCCGATTTGATAAGACATCTAGCTAGTCTGACATCATTTGTCCTCCACCTCTGATTCTTGTGGGGAAGTTGGTAGCTACAAATCTTGTTCCGTTCCGTTCCGCTAAATATCATTATCATAGGGGATATTTATACTTTGCGGAACGAAACGGAATCACAATAAATAGAGTTGAAGACATGGTTTGTACACAATGCTGACTGTAGTAGTAATATATCAGCTTTATTAGTGCATGTAATATCAATTTATATATGACAAGCATGTTTTCAAATTTAATTTGTTTACGATGATTATTAATATTTTTTTAGAATTTTATATAATACAAAATGAGTGTACTTGATATGACGGCCATTCGATACATATTAAAGAGGTCCTGATATCGCCAAAAAATAATTAGATTGTCTACTCATTTTTTTTTACATTCGTCAGTTTATATGAATAATAAATATTAAATTACTGCAACAAGTGCAAAACATTTAAATATATAAATTTTATGGCGATAGGACTTCCTATTTTGACTAAGTCAAGAACATAGTTTTTGAAACAGGTTGCATGTAATAAATTCGTGTACCTGTAATATACCAGGATGAAAAATTCCATTGACAAGAAAAAATAAATCTTGTTCCGTTCCGTTCCGTAGAATATCATTATTCTATGGGATATTTATACTTTGCGGAACGAAACGGAACAACTGTTTGCAGTCCCGAAGATTTTATATAAATAATATCCATTTAGAAGTGGGTTTTCAGATGGTTCAGTTCGAAAAAGGCTTAGATCGACTGTTCGCTAGGCAGTTTCAATATTTCATTATTATTATTTAATATATTTACATATTAGTAAAAAAATGCTGTGCCCCGTGTGGTGCCTCAATGTTTGTTCCGTTCCGTTTCGTTCCGTTCCGCAAAGTATAAATAGCCCAGTAATCTGAAGCTGATTTGTTTGTTTGGGTTTTACGGTCATCAACACAGAAAGGTCACCTTATATAAGTTATATCGCGCCATAAATCTGAAGCTGAACTCGACTGAAAAGATTAGTGTTGTCAGCACATGACACACTAGCATGTGCAAAGGAATGTCATAGAATTTCTTATATATGCTTTTGAAAATTTACAGCATTGTTAATGATTCAAAGGTATATGGAAAAGCTCTATATTCAATAATTTTAAGTATACATTGGGCAAATTAACCCATTCAAAATTGCCTTAACTTTTACATACACGTGTACATGTATAAGATTGAGTCAGCACCCGACGACATGCTCCTAATTGCCGCAAATTCTCTTTGGAAATCTCTTTAAATCACTAAATTATGAAACAAAATTACAATTAGACCGTTTTATGGATACTTTTCATAATTATATCGAGGGACATTATTCTATACTTTTTAAATGCTTTCAAAATTAATCAATTTTATTAGATTTCAAATATTCTTAATTTCAAAGCCACATATATAAAACGTCAGATGAAAGAAACATAATGCTATAATTCTAAAATTCGCTCTAAAAGGTCACCCGCCTATAATTATCTCAATACCTTCGAGATAGAGCAAAGATATTATTAAGTTTTTTTTCCAGACAAAATCAGATTGTATTTTGTTCTAATTATTTGTACCAGACAATTTCATAGATAATGTAATAATGTCGATTGGTATCATACTGTGAAGTTGTTCTCTGTACTTACAGGTATATTAGTACTTAAGTTAAAGGCCCTATACCACGATAAATTCGTTTATAGCAAAATAAAAACTGTCTTAAAACTGTGAAGTCTAAATAATATAACAAGCATAAGCGACACAATAAATACACATATGCCAAACCAGTTTTCTCAAAAGTTTAGTTTTCCTACATACACTGTATTCGTTCCCAGAGGCTATCAAGATTCCCATAAACGTAAAAATAGCCTTGAGGGCACCGTACAGGTGCCGTGCGATCAAGATCCGCAAGGACCCGTACAAACTCTTGCGTACCCGTACGGACTGTTACATTTTTACCAGGGTCCGTGAGATGAGCCTAGGATACACGTATCAGTTTCAGAGTCAAATCATGAACAAAGTTGTGGCCGAGTATGGATTAAACATGCGTATCATCAAGTTACAGCTCCGTACGGGTGTGTTGTTTTGTACCATGTGCGTACCATCACCTTGATACGCAAGGCTTCCCACGGCCTACGGTTGTCTGCACGTACGGGTCCATAACAAGCCACAATTTTAAAGGACTGAGGCAATAGATGGAAAATCTTGAAAACCTCTTGGTACGAGAATTTCCTAATAAAGAGGTTCTTATATAAAAGCGCAGTATTTACATTTTTTATTGGTAATAACACATGACTCAAAATACTTCATCACTTTGTTTTGTCATTATTTCGATATTTTCATCAATCTCAATAATTGACCACAAACAATATGTGATCACAGCTATAAAAGTTACCCGAAGGTCTATCTGCACAAGCAAATTGACTGAGATGGTCAGTCATTCCTCAAATATTATGTTGACCATATCCATACTTTAGTTCAACAAACAAGTCAGTATATGAACAGTCTTATTGTACTTAATGTTTTGTTTTGCTATAAATTTTAAAATACCACCAATACCAACACATCCAAATCAGAACTCTGTTGTTTCAGCTTCAGACCATTTTAGTAACAAGAGGCTATTAATTAAGTTTTTCGATCTAGCTGGATGTAGAATCTTGATAACCTCAGGGTACAAGAATGGATTCAGCCTAAAAAGCTACTAAAATGTTGTAGGGTTATTTTTTATTCATCATTACAAGGAAGTTCCAGTACTATACTAAAATACTGACTTTTTGTCCCAGTAAATTAATGTAACAAGAGCACCACCAGGCGGAGCATTATATGCCCAAAAGTGTTGGTTTTTTTTAGTAAAGAAATTGTAGACCAAATGGATCTTAAGTTATGCTCCGGAAACTGTTTTCAGTTTTAAGGAACTTAAGTTATGCTCCGGAAACTGTTTTCAGTTTTAAGGTAATAGTGACCTTGACCTTGGACCTTGTGACCCCAAAATCAATAGGGGTCTTTTACCCGATATGGACAATCATCGTATGAAGTTTGAATATTGTGGACCAAATGGAACATAAGTTATGCTCCGGAAACTGTTTTTTAGTTTTAAGGTAATAGTGACCTTGACCTTTGACCTTGTGACCCCAAAATCAATAGGGGTCTTCTACCCCATATGGACAATCATCCCTTGAAGTTTGAATATTGTGGGCCAAATGGAATTTAAGTTATGCTCGGAAACTAAATTTCTAACAGACGGATGGACGCCAGGGGGTATAACATAATATGCCCGAAATTCTTTCGAGCATATAAAAACACATGACACTCGATGAGTAAAAGATAACAGCAATTTAAATTCAGTAACTTCAACCAAGGACCTTACATAAAATGTATATAGGGTCCATGATTCAACTAACAACAGACATGAGTTGCTTGGGGTTTAAAGGATCAAGTTTAAACCGTACATCATCAGTAGACAAATATCCGCTGAATGTTATATTAAAAGAACAATAAACAACATATCCATTTTATATAATTGTATAATCTTCAAAAAGAAAAGAATAGAATTATTTTAAGATAAATATTTTATTTCCTCCAAATCTGAGGGAGCAATAACAAAATTACGTTCCCAGAGTCTAGTAGGATTCTCAATACTAGAATCTTTATAACCTCGGAGTACGAGAATGTAACAAAATGCACAATAATTAATCAATTAATAAATTATGCAATTAAACAGTGTATACAAGCACAATTTTATATATTAATAATTTGTAGATAAAATTGAACGAATAAATAAAACAATATGCTTAAACATGTAAGATATTATAAACCTTAAAATTAAAGCCCCCAAAAATGGGCAAATTGACCCACTTGAAGACTTTATCATAAAGAAATAATATTTTGCTGTTTTGCTGATATCTTTACTCAATTACAAAAGCATTTTGAACTGTTGCCTAAGAACAGAATTTTTATTGAAAATTCAAGGTTTATATTCAATTAGAATATTCATTTTGAAATGATCTTTTAACTTCTTTTTGTCATAGAAAAGAAATAACAACAAAGCAGAGCAAACAATGCTAGTTGTTGATTTTTCATTACAAAACAAATTTTAAATTTGGCGAGTTTTGTGATAAACAATTAAAAATAATCATGTTTATAAATGAGCACCATAAGTCATTATTCTAGTGTCATTACTTATAAGAAATGTAGTCATCTATAAAAAACCAACATCAAACAAATTTTGTAATTTTTTCATCATCCTTAAGTTTAAGATAAGTTTTTCATAGACATCAATCTGCCCATTAACTTACTGTAAATAGAGTAAGCAAAACAATTTAAATTCACCAAATAAATTAGGGCTGTCACAATTACTAAAACATGAAATTGGTTAATCTTTACATGTAACCTGAATTTCATAAGAGTTGATTTATCATCAGCCATTTTGACTCACCATTACAGCCATTGCTGTTTGTCAATAGCAGCAAGACTTGAGCTGATTTGTGTACAAAAAGACGTCTTAAACTGATTCATATTGACTGCTACATTGCAAAACTCCAAGCAGTGGTTATTTCCCTTTATCAAATCAATAACCACTGCCACCACAAGTAAATTCATCCCTCAGAGAGCCAAATATTTTCTTCATCTTTTCTATTACATTTTACTATCTGCTAAAAATTGTGTCTTCTTGTAGTAAATTATTATGTTCAAAGTACATAAAGATAAAAAAATAATAATTTTAATTGTTAGGTAGCAAAGCGTTACGTAAGCACTATAGGGGGTTTGGGTATTTCATAATGGTCGCCATTTTCCACATTGTATCACTAGCATCAAATGAATTATGTGTTGGCAGTGGTTAAGTAGCAAAGCATGACTAAAGCACTGTGAGGAGTTTGCTTCATTACTGGACACTAATTATAAAACTATGTTGCCTGAATGAACAGCCAGCTATATTTTAATCTAGCCTGAACCATATCGTTAGTACATGTAGCAGTAACATGTTGCCAAAACCCAAATAAACGTCATCAGGAGGCAATAGGACGGCCTTTCATGTTGAGCCATGCTGCTTACAAAGTTAGTTAACTCAATTATCTTTTGTCTTTCATATTGACAACTTGTAAAGATAAAATAGCACAGAATTTTATTAGACATTAATTCACATGCATTTGAAGCATATAAAATTCATAAATTGTGGAGTCCTACTTTATCCTATGATCTTATATTAAAGGAATGATTAACCAATTCCAGGAACTGAAATGGATTTACTATTGAAATTAAATCAGCGTTAATTAACAAGCTAATTGTGACAGTCCAACAAAAAATAACAAAAAGATAATAAATTTAGAAAAAATGTACAACAATAATAAACTTGGAAGACATGGCTATTTAATAAAACCCCATTAAACAACCATAAAAAATCACAGTAAATATCATTGCTCTAGGATTATTGCACTCTAAAATCTAAAGATAAATAAAGCTGAAATATGGAATGAATAAGTAATAAATAAAGCTGAAATATGGAATGAATAAGTCAATTTTTGTTGAATACATGATAACCACAAAAAAAGAAAAATACATACATGTATAAACAAAATTTGAACACAATATGAACATTTTCATAATGGCAATATTTGGACCCTTAGATATTAAACTTGAACACTTAAGTGTATAGAAGACCATTTGATGCTACCAATTACATGGGTGCAAGCTGAAAATTTTGAAAAACCTGAAAACTGTAATTTGAAACCATTTTTCTTTATAATTTAATAACAAAACATTGTCTAATTTGTTGTGAAAAACCTGAACTTCAGGCATATGCCTGAAAACTTGCACCCATGCAATTAAATATTGTGCCTGTTGCCAAAGCATATCGCTATGTATCGCTTCAACCCCTGGTACCCTAAATTTGATATCATATAGTTATTATTTTTTGTGAAGGAAGGGTACCAGGGCACAAAGCACTACATAGCAATATGCTTAGGCAACAGGCCATGGTAGCTCCATATCAAAATTGTACAGTCTGCCGACAAAAAATCCTAATTTTAGGATAAATTAATTCCCATCAACTCATGAAAAGAAGAAAGAATTAGGAATAAATTCATAACTTAGCATTAATAAGTTTTAAAGGGATATACAGGCAAAAGTTCAACTTCATACTTCCTGATTTTTAATTATTTTTTTTATAACTTTGAATGCAACAGACACACTGTTATATTACTTAACAAAATATTTCTTTATTTTCTCCTAATATTTGGGGTGTTTACTAACTTGACCCATGTGGGTCAGGTTAGCTAAAAATAGATTAGTGTTAAAATATGCATTTACTGATGAGACGATACTAGTCTTAGAGCTTGTTATTGCGCAACATTAGTAAAATTCTATTAAAAAAATATCCTAACTGCCTAAAAATGTTGAAAAGACAAGAAGCGACCAATGAAAATGTTTAATTTTAGCAAGTACGACATTTAACAAATCTATAAATAGCTTGGTGATTCCCTCAGTATCCTACTTCCGTTTTCAACAATGTGTATGCCACATGTTTTAATTTGTTCAGTTGAATGTTATAAGTGACAAATGTCATTAGTAAGTGATTTCTTATGTTCTTAATACTGTTTTAAAGACTAAACTTGGTTCTATACTTTTGGCACAGTTATTTGCCAGTATATCCCTTTAAGTTAGTAAAGCAAAATTTCTGACAGAATGTGTGATCAGTTTTTTCTGGAAAAAAATTTTCATTTGACCAAAACCAAAGTGATGTGACTTTGTCTTTAAGTTTACCAAGTACACTGATAGGTTCAGATGTCAGTATTCATCTTGTTCAATAACAAGTATCATGAAAATTCAGAAAGACATGACATATATTAAACCACTCTTCTAGAAAAAAGTAGTTAAAAGGAATCACTCAGAAATGGGTTCAAGAAATTTGAGAAATAAATCACAATAAAAGATCCTTGATCTACAATTATTTCAAGGGAAGCTTGCAAAACTGTAGTAACTTGCTCTTTATGCAATGCACTTACTACAGTCTTGCCAGCAACCCTTGATTTGTTCAAACAAAAACAAGAACAGATGTCAATTCAAAGAAATAACAGAAAAAAAACAATACATATATATTTAATGTAATAAAATCCAATTCTTAAGTTCTAAAAGGAAGCAGTCAGGGATAGGATGACAGGTTAACATGTTTCAAAAAAATGATATACATGTATATAAGAAAGTCAACCATAAAAAAGAAACCAGATCCAAAATCCACCAGTATATTTTTTAGGCAAAAATGAGATTCTCTAACTACATTCACAAGTGTTTTATCTACACATAAAAGAGAATCTAAAAAATATATATTCTGGTGATATATATGAGAAAATACAATGCCCTTCAAAATTCCCTCATCAAAACCTTGTTTTCAGGACAAAAAAATAAAACAAAGAGTAATCAGAGAATCAATTAGTTTAAACAATGTATGTTTTAAACAATGTTACAAAATTTAGCTTTAAAGACAATATTACTTGCAGTTTGCATGATCAGAGAGATTTTCTCTCTCAAAATTTCATTTGTCGTAGGACTTTTGAAAGGAACTGTACATTTATATAAGAAAACATATCAGCAACAAAGCAAATATGAAATAAATGTTGTCACAAAATTGTCACAGATAAACAGTCCATCTCCTTGGAGACGACACATCAACATCAATATATTTTTCCAACCAAATACAGATGTCATATTCAGGTCATAAGATGAGTTCTATCAAATCCCTGAGCTGTAAACACCAATATAAAGATAGTATGTAAATACGTGCTAACCAAATTTGTTACAATTGTATGAAACAGGAGCTGTCAGTAGAGACAGCATGCTCAACTAAATCAGTATTTGTCGCATGAGATGTGGTTAATGATAAGGAACATATATATTTGAAAATGATACCTTAAGAAACAAAGAAGTTAAAGTAAGAAAATGTTTGGGTTTTTTTAAAGAAAATTTTAAGTTCACAGGAGACAATTTTGAAAAAAAAAATATTTGGAGTTATGAACCATGTCACATGAAATGTGGTTGATAATAAGGAACATATTTAAAGTTTAAAATTGATACCTACAGAAATGAACAGTTACAGTAAAAAACAAATACTTTTTAACGAAAATTCTAAGTTCAAGGGGAGATTATTCTGAAAAAAAATGGATTTGGAATGATGAACCTTGTCACATGAGATGTTGTTGATAATAAGGAACATATATTTAAAGTTTGAAGTTGAAACCTAAAGAAATAAAACAGTTGCAGTAAAAACAAATATTTTTTAAAGATAATTCTAAGTTCAAGGGGAGAAAATTCTGAAAAATATGTATTAGGAGTTATGAATCTTGTCACATGAGATGTGGTTGATAATAAGGAACATATATTTTAAGTTTGAAGATGATACCTTAAGAAATAAAAAACGTTATAGTAAAATGTATTTTACTGCATAAAAACTTTAATCAGAAATTTGGACGCGGACGCCAACACTAGGGTGAGTAGGAGAGCTCTCCATTTCTTCGAAAAGTCAAGCTAAAAGTGACAGCAAGACAGATGGTATGTTGTGTGGTGCTTGTTAAATTTAGATGTTGAGATGGAGTATATTTAACAAGGATGAAAGTTCAAAACTTTCCAAACTTGAAATTTCTTATTTTCCCTGAATTTTAGGACTAATTCTGCAAACTTTGATATTATCAGTATCTCTTGACTCTTGAGTAGCAGTTAGGGGCATACAGACTATATTAGGTAATCTCCAAATTCTCCAGGCTTATATTAGAGGCTAACAGAAATCATCATCATCATCATCATTATCATTAATCTTTTTGTACAATACCATTGAATATGTAATATAGAAATAGGCATTTAATCAAATGAAGAAGTTTAATTTAAAGAAAAACAATATGATCTTGTCATTTACTGGTACATTGATATAAATATTGAGTTGGGAAGTAGGAAAAGTATAGAAAAAAAATCTAAAATGTCGGATCAAAACTTTAAAACATATCTCTGGGGCCGGATAAATACAATTAATTTGAGAAGGGAAAAAACCACAAAATTTTAGTAGGATTTTGTTTGTTTGTTGGGTTTAATGCCGTAGCAACACATTGTATAGGTCATATAACAGCGGTCAGTCAACCTACTCAATCCTCCTGGAAAGGCTAAATCCCTGGATTTAGCAGTACCAACTACTAAGCACATACTTTCGTCAGTGACTGACAACTGCCATACATAATTAACAATCATTGGTAGGAGGGAGAATGACCATAGAAATAATTTCATGACCAAGCTCCATGAAAGTATGCCCCGCCCGGAAATTGAACCCACGACCCCTCGATCAGTAGACTTGCGTGCTACCAACTGAGTTATCCGAGCGGCTTATTTTAGTAAGGTTAACCAATTAAATCAGTTATGGTCAGTATTTATATATTAAACTTAAGAGTATAATTATAGATCAAAATTATTACTGGAGAATATTTCACTAAGTTTTTTTTTTTAAATTATTAAACCTTCATTTTGAACTTTATTTTACACCACCTAGAGTCATAGTTTGGTCAAAATTGGAAACAATATGCGGTCGATGTCATTGTCTAAACATTGATTTAATATGGTCTAAACTACAAGTAATTTTTGGCAACATGCACTGTATGCATAGTCATTAATGTCCGTATGAAATCTTTGTAAATTCACGAATATATTACTTTACGGTTTAGTAATAGCACACAAAGAGACATGTAAGGACTTGGTGTAGTGGTAAAACGTACCACCTCACAATCAAGAGATTCTGGGTTCTATTCCTCATAAAACCTTATTTTTTCCAATTTAAACACAATCGGTGCATGCTTTACAAATACTTCGGTACACGATGACGCACAGATTCCATGATTTTTAAAAAAAATACCTTCCGCTAATGACTTAGAGTGTCACGTATCAAAGCAACGAACTTGACGAATGTATATGAAATAAGCCCTAAATCAATGTGGATACTAATGAAGTGCATGTTTAATGTTGTCAAATAATAAATGACATACAAAACATCATACATTGGATAGCATTCATTTTATCCCTTTAATAAACTCATAGTCAGATTGCTTCCAAAACATTAAACTAAATACTTAATCGATACATATTTAATGCCCTTCTCACAATATCAAGATCAAAACACAGCAATTGTTCAAATTACTATAGTAATAAATGTAGCCTCAACATAAAAAAATCTTCAATAAATTGTTAATCTGATGATGGTGTTTAACAAAACACAGGACAAAACATGTACGTAGTATTGTTTTTAATTAAATTTCATCATTAAATTGTCTCATTTTAATTTAGATAAATTAAATCAGTATTTCATTAAGTATTATTGTTACTAGTAATTCAATTCAAGATGTCTAATCAATTTACGACCATCAAGAAACTTGTCTTCAATAATAAAGAAAATGTAACACTTACCCATTGTACAGAGTATAACTTTTGCCTGCAATTTAAACATAAGAGACATATAATACAATCTCATGCAATAAATCAAAGCAACAAAACACAACATTACTCAATGCAACACAACATTACATAAAACAACACAACCCTATACAATATAACACTATGCAAGACAATTCAACACAACATTATATAACAAAATGCACACAAACAAAGCAACACAATGTCATGAAATGCAATTCAATTCAACACAACACAACACAACACAACATTATACTATACAAATTCTTTTATTCATTTTTTCCAAATGCATGTAAATAGGAAAAAAGACTTCCAAAATCAAAACATCAATACAATCTCAAACATTTTTTATTAATTTATATATGAAAATCAATAGATGTTAAATGGATTTCAAAAGCTTGATTTTTCACCTGCATTGACAAGGTGCAAAAAACACGAACAATTTTTTACACTTTAATCACAGACTCAATATTAAAACTATTGTTTTATGAGAAAATACTTTTAATTGTTACAACACATATTTACTAGAACTGCATGTAAAAACCCTAGATCTTTTGCTAGAGGTTGACATCAGCCTAACATGTACATGATACAGAAGCAGGCTAAGGAATGGCCATAGAATCTATTTCATGACCAAACTCCACAACGGAAAGTAGATACACAGTATCAATACAATAATGTCAATTTTCCTCCATTAATGCGGTATATAAAGAAGTTTATTTATTTCGGCATAGATAACACATAGTGGAAAATAAATATAATCTGACAGAATATGAAAATTAAATATACATGTAGTTCTAATTACTAAGACAATGATTTAAACAGAACATTAAAAAAATTGCATTTCAATTTAATACCATGACATGCTTCCCAATACCAAGGATATCACAAAAAAAACTAGTCTTTATTTTCATTGTGAACCTTGGTACCAGCCTTTTGGAAGGACAGGTGAATACTTGTTATAGACAATGATCCAGGAAAGCAGTTAGGTACGCAAGTCTTTGCAAAATAACAGAAATTGTGTTGACATGGAATTAAACCCAGTATAATAAAAAATCCTAGATGAAGATTGTGGGTTTAATGCAAAGGGGTCGTAACTCACTCTTTCCTTATATTGAGTTATAACTGTTCTTCACTAAACCCAGGAGATGTAAATCACTCACCTCTTCTTCCGTAGAGGCTTCAAATACATGACAATAAAACTTCTGAGATAAACTACAATATGTCTCCCTGTAATAAAGAATGAGATCAGTAAACATATGTCATCATCAGTGCAGATTATAAGGTTTTATGGTTTCAGACAAAAAAATGAATATTTAAAGTCTAGTGATCTCTGGAGTGTAATTTGGACAAACATAGTTTATAACCTCTGTACTTTATGTCACATGTAGTAGCTCTAGACATAATGGTTTCAGACAATAGTGTTTTCATCTGGCTGCAATGACCAACACAAGATTAACAAAATTAAATTCAATTTGCAGAATTCAACAATTTTAACAAGATTAAATTCAATAAACCAAATTCAACAAAATGAATGTCATAGCTGTTCAAGAAGTTAATTCTTTGATTACAGAGGTACATAAGCCTGGAACACATCTACATCTATTCCACAATTTGTGTTAAAGAAACATGAATAATCAGAAATCCCATTTGATTATGATCATGTGCTAAGGTACCTTTATTATATAGAATTTAATTATGACATTGTAAGGTACCTGTTGCACACAGAGTTGTGTAGTTTATTACAAATAGCATGTTAAGCATGGAACTTCAAATCTATACTAATATGTTTGAATATCTGATGGATGTATTGAAAAAAGCTATAAAATAACCAATTACCCAGCAATAAAGGCAAAATATTTGAGAGCATCTATTCTACGTCCACATGAAGAAATCTCAGTGAATAAATGTTGGAAAATAATCTGTAATAGAAATACAATACTAATATTATAGCATTCTGAGTATGTGGCATAATCTATGAGTCTAAATATTGGCATTTTTAAGATCTTTTTATATAGCTGGTTTCTATATTTGGCAGTGTCAGTGTCAATATCAACCCGTGCTCTCAATAAAAAATGTCAAAATTATACCATTGATCTTTGCAAGTTGATTTCTAAACTACAGCAATTGGCCATGTCTTATTAATGAGTTCAATATTCGGCAGTTCTGATACTGGCTGCCAAAAATACCAATATAAAATGGGCAATAATAATAAGATGTATACAGTACTTAAAATTAGGTTGAAAAGTTATTTAAATACAAAACAAATAAGAAAACTTTCCAATTTAGTAATTTTATAACAGATAGTCAAGCATTATGACAATTTATATGTACTTGAAACTTTATAGACATATTGTGGCAGTCTGCCAATCTTCTTATGGTCCCTGGTTAGGCATAGATCTATGGACCCAAGCTTTTAACCTTAGTAATAAACAAATACCTTCCCCATAGCAGACAATTACTCTTCTTGTTAAATATAAGCATGGAAAGTTGAAAATTTTGAAAATACTGAAAACCTACTTTAAAAATACTAAAATAGACAAATTTCGTATAAATTATATAGAGAAATTTATTCTCAAAATACTGAAATCAGTATTCATACTGGAAACTTTCACCCATGTATAAGTGAACAAGAGTTTGACAGTAGAAAATATTTCACAACTAAGCTCCAGGAAGGTAATATGTGGTCATGTGAATCAAACTCATAACTACTGGAATACTGGGATGGTAGCCAGGCATGCTAGCCAATGACCTAACCGGGCAGGAATACTAAAATATTAACACATTTACTCACATTTTTTGTCTTTGGATCAGTTACAACAACATCTTTTTCTCCTAGCTCTAGCACAACATTCTGAAAGATAAAACAACACTACACATACTAAATTTAGTCACTGTTATAAATATAATATTGTACACGTATAAGTCTAAGATAAACTTACTACAGTAAAACTCGAATATAACATACTCGCTGGGCCATAGAAATAAGATATATTATAACCGAGGTATGTTATATCCATATAGAATACTAAGTATGTCATAATATATAAGAATGAAAAACGGGCCAGAAAAATTGGTATGTTGTAACCGAGTGTATGTTATAACCGAGTATGTTATATCCGAGTTTCACTGTAATCCCAAACAGAATTAATTGGATAAAAAGCTTACTATTTTGCATGCAAATTTCAACATAACTTTTAGAATATTATCATAGGTTACCAAACAAAAGCACATATTGAGGGTTGCTCGCAAGACTGTAGTAAGTGCATTGCCTAAAAGAGCGAGTTACTACAGTCTTGCAGGCAACCCTTGATATGTTTTCACTCTAAATTTGATCTGACTTAATTTGTTTTTTAACATTTAACACATACATGGCTTTAACAATTAATTCCCTTGCTTATAAAACTTACTGGTCAAAGTATTTATATTTTGTAACTTAAAATCGAAATAACATACGGATGTTAAATATTATGTCATAGAATAAAATATAGCACTTATTTGATTCACTTATTACATATGTTGTACTACAAAGCATTTGATATTTAATTTTGGCTTGTGCCTACATTAAATTATATAATAAAATATAGACAACTACAGTCAAAATTGCTCATGCGACCACGTGTATTAAGCGACCTTTGTCTTAAGCGACCAGTTTTGATTCCCCCCCCCATGCGTTTTCACACTGTTTTACTATTGCATTACGCGACTTTTGTCTAACGCGACCAGTGACCACTGATTTTGGTCAAATCTGACTGACTAATTTGTGTTAAACGACCAGCTCAAATAAATCGAATTTGGCGAAAATCATTAAAATAACATCTTAAGAGACCATTGTCTTAAACAACCACTTTTAGTCTTTCCCTTGGATGGTCGCTTAATACAAGTTTGACTGTATATGTTACTGAGTCAATTATGAGTAATAATTCTGCAAACATTTACCTGTTTATTATTAGACCTTCTAAGAACTTCAGCAACCCCATGTTCAATCATGTCTACCCTTCCATCCTAAGAAAAAATATACACAGTAAATGAATGTATATTTTGCACTATATTAGACCATTTGCCTTCTAAGGAGCATTATAAACAAATGGAAGCAGACATTTACATCTAACATAAATTGATTACTTCTGAAACAGTACCAATTACATGCTAGAAAAAAAACTACAGAAGGAAGGTTATAGAAATTGATGAGTCTACAATAAAATTTTATTAAAATGACAAAGACCAAGTTTTTAAAGTACACAACAGACAGATTATGTCATTTGCAAAATGATAGTTGGTTGTTCACACGAGCTTACGATAACAGTTATTTGTCTTGCAGACATGAAATAAAATTCATCTTATCTTAAAATGTATTTAACTTGATTGGTCTAATGTCAAGATTACCAATTTAGGTGAATAAGTTAATATTATCAAGAAGTGTAAATTAAAGAGTTTTGTCTGTGGATTCTACAGACTCAGGTACTCCATCTTCAAGTAGGAGCAGTGGTCCAGTGGTAGGACGCGCGCTTAGGGATCAAGAGGTCCTGGGTTCGAATCCCACTGCTAATTTCCTTGAGCAAGAAATTGCGATTGCTTCGCTCCACCCAGGTGTAAATGAGTACCAGTGAGAGTGGTATAATTCCGTTCACCAATAAGCGGAGTAAAAAGACTCAGGGAGATTGATAGATGCCAGTAATCCATTGACCAGGGGCAATAGCTGTAAAGTCGGTGAACGTGCGTAAGCATGAAACTTAGACTATAGAATGCAATAACTTTACTTTACTTTAGTAGACAAATAAGTATCAAATGTAGATACACATGATCATGTCATATTTACCTTTCCTAGGTAAGCATTTCCAAGATATATAGTTGAATACTTTGCCCTTAAAAGGTAACAAAAAATATGTATGTCAAAACTATGTCAAGTTGTAATTTTATGGTAAAATTACTCCCAGCATAGATGATCAGTTCAGTGCTCAACATTAACAGTCTCCCTATTGCACATGACAACCAAACTTAGGGTTTGGGCAAAAATTCTGCCACAAGTCATCCAAGCAGGCAATTAGAATAAATTTATCCGTAGCCCTTAAAGGTACTCATTCACAGATTTCAACTTTTTCTGAAACTACCTAAATTGTATGGAAACATTTTTAATGCAGGAAATTAGTGTTTTGATAATGAAATTTTTTATGCAAATGGACTTACAACTACAAATGATGGCGTTTCAAGTAGTAAAAATCTACCCCATATGTCACAGTATAGACAATTTCAGTGCATTTTTGTGACTTTTATTGTATACTTCTTGGAAACTTTAGGTCAGTTTGTCTTGAAATAATAGTAGTTTTTGTTTAGATGCAATTTCACACAGTGAATGTTTTTTTGAAAATTTAGAAAAAACTTGACCAAATCTGTGAACTAGTACCTTTAAAATTTATTTAAAGTACCATTTTGTTTGGGAAAGTAAAATTTATAGTTGGACATCCTACTGCAACACCTACTTTTTAAGTGATTTTCAATAAATGCAGTTTTTTCTAAAATTTAATTTGTCCAAAATCTATTTTGTTTATTTATTTTATATGGGTTTAACGCAGTGTTAACACGTTTTGGTCATTTTAGGGCGTTCAGCGCACCTTGCCTAGCTTTCCTGGACCCTTGTCTATAACCAGTACTCACCTACCCTTCCACAAGATCGGAAACTTCTCTATATACCTTATTAATGGAGGAAAATTTCCATTATTGTCAAATTTTCATGGAAGGGTATAACCTCCCCGGGTGGGATTTGAACCCGTACCCCCCTCAGGACACTAGATTTAAAATCCCAGGGCGCTACCGACTGTGCTACCAACTTAGGTTCCAAAATCTATTGGGGCAGGGGCAACAATAATTATTAAACAAGAAATCTTACTTTCCCTCAGAATCATGTACAGGTATTTCATCTTCTATTTCTTCAGGTAATATAGACTCAGGTGGTGGTCTTGATTCAAACTCAGAGTCAGGTGATCTTGTGTCTGGAGAGGTTGGTGATATATCTTTCATTTGTAGAAGTCTCTCTATTGGTCTATATACTGATCCATCAGGATATTGAGACTGTTTTAATAAATAGATTCAAGTCAAATCAAGTCAAAATATTTTATTGGCGTAAACAAATGTGTTCATCGATTAAATTAGAATAGATCAACCAATACATGTATATTGAAACATCATTAGTGCAAGTTAACAATTTTTGAAAATACTGAAAACCTACTTTCAAAATACTGAAATAGTAAAGATTTCAGAAAATATACATACAACACTTTTTTCTTAAATTACTGAAATCAGTATTATTACTAAAAAAAATTCACCAATGAAACATGCAATTTTTCCAAAAATAATTTCATGATATGAGAATGAAAAAATGTTATGTATTGTGCTTTCTTTCAAATTTATCATTTTTGTCATATTGCTGCTGTCAGTCATTCCACTCAATGTCCCTAAATAGACCTAGATATCTTGACCCAAGGTTTTAATCTAATACCAAGGACATACACTGACCAGTGGTTAACGACTGCCAAACTCAAATAAAGCAGTCAATACTAAATTCATGATTATTTTAAAGTAGCGTAACAGGGTCTTGAATCCTTCTTTTTTGCTACATTCTAAGCAGAAATGGTCACATTGAAACAGCAATCATCTGAGAATACCCCGCATTTTTCTGCCTCCCTGTCCCTTTTTCTGGGTACGAGAATTATTACTAAGAATGGACATCTACCTTATAGCTTTAAACAACAAATTACAATATATCAATTTCTAAAACAAGAAAATTCAAGAAAGCTTCACCTTTCACATAAAATGTTTGTCTTATATGACAGCTTAAACTTTAAAATTCTCTATTAATTTCCATGTACTGACAATAGTTAGTTTCAAATTTCTCAGTATCCAAATATGTAGAAGTAAGACATAAAAATGGAATAACAAAGTAAATGATTTCATCTCATAAATCAAATGAAATGTGAGCATATGATAGATCTAAATAAGTTATTCAATAAATCTTAAATGAAAATAAAAACATAGCACAAGAATGTTTAATACAGTAAAAAAATTGCAGAATAGAGTTGAACAAATTATGTTGTGCCATGTCCATAAAATTAATAATGGCATTGCACCAGAGTACCTTAAACAACATTTTTTATCTCAAACTTCTGTGCACTCTTATAGCACAAGATTAAGTACCAAGGGTGGATATTGTATCCCTAGAGTGAAAAATTCAGGACTAAACCTTTCTGTTACATTGGCACCAAGCTGTGGAATAACTTGCCTGCAGATATTTCTAATTTAATAAAATATAAACCTTTTAAAGATTCTGTAAAAAACTTTTGCTTCCTAAAGTAGTCTACATAAAGTGTTCCTGTAAAATTCATTAAATATTTGTATAATTTCACATACACTTTCTATCATTTCCTATATAACTAGTTTTTATTCATTTTTTTAGTCAGGTATTTTTCTATCAAATTTTTAAGACCTCTGTCTTTGTACATTTGTGATTAACTTTACTAGGTTACATGCAACACTTAATTAAATACTGTTGATTTTCTGTGATATGATATCTTAGAATTACTGTGAAAATGATTTTATTGTAAACATTAATTTTGCCTCTCCGTGTCATACTACTACATGAGGGTCCACAATGGAAACAAGAGTTCACTCTTTTTGTGCTAACCCTGGTGCTGGTATTTCATGACACGGTTTTAATATATATATGTATGTATATGTAACTTTTAATATTTATGTATTTATTACTATAGTATCATATTTTTATTGTTAAATTACATATGCCATGTTGTATTTTGCCAATACCTAAATCTATCTATCAATCTATCTAAATACAAAGTACAGTATAAATACTGTAAATATTAAACATTCATTGTGCTAGGACATATTTTCATCTATTAAGGATATCACAAAACAAGAGCCTTCCACAGACAGCATACTCAACTATACCCGGTGCTTGTGTAAACAAAAATATGATAAGGAATAATCCAGTCAAAAGTCATGCTAGCATGCTAGAGTTATGCAACTTTATATTTGACCTCCAGTGGTAATCCCAGATTTATGTGTGAAGTTTCAAGTGAATCTCTCCATATATAAAAAAGTTGCAACTAAAAAACTTAACCAAGAAGTGTTACACCAATGCCACGGCTTGACGCACAACTGAGTAGGATAGACCCACTTTTCTTTGAAATACTTAATCTAAAAAGGGAAACATGAGTTTCTTTGATTTGTTCTAAATGACAAATGTATAAATCTAACCTTTATAACACAAAGCTGTATTGGTTGTCCTTCATGTTGGTTGAATATAAAATATACCTGAAAAACAATACAGTAAAGTGTCACTATAAACACCACCTAGGTAATAAAAAAATCATGCAATTTTTAAGGACTTTTGAGTCCAAAATGCATATTTTATGAAGAAAAGGGTCCCTGTACTAAGACCGTTCTGCTATAAAGACCATCAATTTTGGTGGCCCTAATAGTAGAATTTACTGTATCATGCAACTAAATCTTGCATGAGAAACTGTCAATAGATATAGATCAGTTTTAAGTCTGCTTACTTATACAAGAACACCCAATCAAAAATATCTTGTATGCTAACCCCTGATCATTAAAATCATCTTAAAGCAGGTGAACCTCGTTGAGTCCCATCACTCATACAGGTTTAGGGAGGAATGAAGAAATCACAAATAAATTTCTTGCACCAGGAAATAAGCATTGCTCAAGTTGGGGTTAGTCATAAACGTAAGTTTTATTCAGGGATATTCCACCTAAAGTCTTTGTTGTAAAGATTACTCTTCATTAATATAACATATTATTATTATTATTATTATATTACCCCACTTTTTCCTACTCCTCTCAAACATTCACCACACATTTCATCTAAAACATCACCAACACTAATCTTCTCCTGTAAATATCATAAAATATCATATTTTATTTTATATGCCCTACATAATACATTGTTAAATTTTGTTCAACTGTCAGCAGCACATAGATTAACCCCACTGATTTATTCACTACAGTACTTAAAATCAATTCAAAGCAGCAGGATAAAAGTATTTAATGCCAAAGGCAGTTGAATACAATTTAACAATACTGTTATTATGTTACTCATAAGAAACTGCTAACAACATCCCTTCAAATTTTCACTGATGGCAATCAAGAAATACACTAGATTTGAAAAAAGCAACTTTCTTTCTGCAGTGCAAGTGAATATAGTACAGTATAACTTCAGCAGAGCGGCCCCCTACAGAACAAATCCTCTGCACAACAACATCTTTTGATATTTCCCTTAGGTGTATTTTTTATTGAGTTTAACCACAGCAGAGCAACAACCTCTGAACAGCAACACACCTTATTCCCTTCCAGTGGGTGTTGTTCAAGAGAGGTTGTACTGTATCCAGTTGTCAGCCAGGGCCAAAACACCATTTTCAGGGAAGGGGCCTCAGCCCTTTATTAGGGGAAAAAAAGCACGATTTTCATTTAATTGGGGAAAATGGACCCACTATATTGCCAGTAAAATAGGAATAGATGTATTAAATCACAGGTGTTACAAAATCAATTAGATATTAAATTTATGTTGTAAAAGAAACAATATAGACTGCCTTGTGAAGAAATCTTGAATATTTTTCCCTTTGTATGTCACAAATTATGGTTCCTTTAGGAATCTTTTATGGGATTTTATGGGGAGTTTTGAGGATCAAACTGGGGGGAAAAGTGTTAGTTTTGTTTGGGGAAGCAGCCTGTATTCGGCTTCTGCATAGAAGAGTGTTTTGGCCCTGTCAGCCTAACACTTGGACCATAAACCTTAGTCAGGCCAGATTTGAGATAATTGGTATAAGTATTTGTAATAGCATGTATTTAAATAAAGTTTTTAAGTGTCTGTACTTGCAAATTTTTATGATGAAAGTATCTGTATTTTATCAATTACATAGTCAAGTAACTGACAAGAATAACGAAATACTTTCAAATACATTGAGGCTCACTTCAGCTTAAATCACTTAACTGTTAACATGATAGAACCCGGGTCTTCTTGTGTCCCGAAGGGGATGCAGGTTTGAATCCCACCCAGGGAGGTTACACACTTCTATGAAAATTTGACAATAATGTTGATTTTCCTCCATTGATTAGATAACATGGAGAAGTTTCCGGCCTTGTGGAAGGGTAAGTGAGAACTGGTTACAGACAAGGGTCCAGGAAAGCTAGGTTAGATGTGCTGGACATCGTAAAAAGACCTTAATTGTGTTGACAGGTGGTTAAACATAATGAAAAAAAAAAATTAAAGTTCAAATCATTATGCTATATACTTTAAGTCAAGTGAAAATTACTTATTTCATAAAGTCGCCAAGTTGATAATTTTGCCTTTTACAAAAGTATAATAATATAATAAATCAGACTAGAGCTAGATCAAGTTGAGAATGAGGATTCACTAACACAATGTTTGAAATGCATGCATGTACAAACAGTAGACGATAGACTAAATCTAAATATCTGGAGGATAAAAACTTGGTAAGAAATTAAAATATCACAAATGATACATAAGTTGCTTAATAGATTATATCCGGTATTCAAATATTTGGGTTTTCCCCTCTGATACAAACAAACTTTCACCGTTAAAATGAAAACACATGTACAAGAATAATAGAATTTAATCCATAGCTGGAGCTATTTAGCAGTAATGTGTAACTAACTTTGTTTGTACTGCCTGTGCAGGGACAGGAAAACCCATAAGTTTGAATTCCGGATTAGGTTTATTAGATAAAATTCTTTCTTACATCTTCTCCAGCTACACTGCCTGGATCAACTTGTGTGACCAATGGATAACCTTTAACAGTTCTGTAAAATATAATTATTAAATACATGAATGCTATGAAGCTGCTTGGCTCGCTCAGTCAGTAGTGCACAAGTCTATTGATAGAGCAGTCATAGTTTCAATTCCAGAACTGTATACTTTTGTGGAGCTAGGAAATAATTTCAATTGCCATTCTCTCTCCTACTACTGATTCTAAATCATGTAAGTCAATTGTCAGTCACTGACTAAAGTATGCACCTAATAACTGGTTAACAGCTAAATCCAGAGATTAAGCTTTTCCAAATAATTGGGCAAATATCCTGGTGTATATATGGTCTTGTTGCTTACCCTGCTCAAAATTAAATATATAAATATTATGTTAAACCCAGCATTAAATATAGGGTATGTACATTGTATTTGATCAAATAAACAATTTTACATTGTACCTTAAAACAAAATATTAAAGCTCACCTTATATCTAAACCAAGATCTTCAGATGGTACCAGTTCATATTGTTTATATACCTGAAACAATAAATATTAACAATTTTAAATTATGTAGAGGAAAATACTGAATAATAAAATTATTTCCATTTTACACAGCATATATTTCCGAGGCAAGCAAAGCATTTCCAGCACTTGATTAATGACAGGTCAAAGGTGAAAATAAGTGCAGTTAGCACATTTCTGTACATTAAAATGAAGACGACTTTGAGTACTTTTAAAAATATTTAGATTAGTAATTATTATATACCACTTAGATAAACTTAATCATTGTATTTTACTATTTTTTAAAATTTTAAGGGTTATGACTAAACAAGAGGGTATCAGACCCCAGTCCCCTCAACTAAAAACTAGTTCCTAAGGACATCTAACCTTAAAGTTGGGCAAAATTCAATCTGATTTAAACCCGATCTAAAATTTCCGCTCGCCTACTCGCTAATTTAGATCTGGCCTTTTTCAAACGAAGGTCACATTCAGGTGACCTTTTCTCATCATAATATTAATGATGAAATTGTTATGATACGTAACTTGTTTACATCGTCTACGTCACGCAATTTAAAAATGAGCCGCCCAATCACAGACTGTAAATAATACCCCTGTTAAATTAGCATGCAAACCTTGGTCTATAAATAGAAATGACGAAATCAAAATGTGATTAATCGTGTTTTCGTCTAAATGAAAGCTACGCATTGATTGGTCGACACAAAGTTCATCTTGACGTGACCTTCCACAGAGACAGTAGAGATCCTGTACGACAATACAGGATATCCGTTTACAGAGATTGGGCTAAATTGAACCAACAGTCTGTGTTCAGGTGAGCTATAAATTTCATACACAACCAAGAATCTTATTGAGTACCAAGGGAAAAATGATATAAAACATCTTGCATCGAACTAGCAATGCTATTGCCTATATTTAAACCCAACATGAAAACTACAACAGTAGCTCTCAATTCTTTTAGAAAAGTATCAATATTTATGAATATTTTGTAAGGAATGCATACATACCGGAATTGTCCAAGAATAATCCAAGAAACTAGCATTCTGAAATATAAAGAAAAGAAGGTTTTAGTTTAGTAGTTATTAATAGGAAACAAATTGGTTCTGATAAACTGACCTTGTTTCATTCAAATCTTTCGGTAAAATGAAACATAACATCTTATTGGCATTACACTTTTGTGTTTGTTGCGATTATAGTAATTTGATGGGAAACTATTTACTATTGTCGATTTTACAGCCAAAAAAACCTCTAAAATCAGTTACATTTTGGGTCCTTAGATGTTGCTATTTTTGGTCCCTAGACATTACTATTTTATATACATAATCAACATAATCAAATATTCAGACCAGTAGATAAACTAGGAAAAAAGGACATAATGCTACAGTTAAATTAAACCATAGCAAGATATATGGTACTAGAAAATGAAGATAATATTGTACTAAGTTACTTACCTTCAGAAGTAAATTAAATGTGACCTCTTGTAACTCTAATAACAAGGAACTCAAAATTTCTGAAAATATAAAATGATAATATTGATTTATATTCTTTTAAATCTTGAGTATAGGTTGTATACTGCAAGTTCTCATTTTGTAGATAAGAGTGGCTGTCAGTAAACAAAGTAGGAGAACATATTTTTTGGTCATGTTTTAATATAAATTCAAAAATCTGTGAGCTAATGCTCACTAGTGATACCCCCGCAAAAATCTAAAAATATGCGACAAACAGGAAGTAGATGAGCAAGGAGCATGAAATCGCTTTACACCACATGGGACTATGGGATGAAGCAATATGCAAAGTATTAGGCTGCTGCATGTTATAGTTGCTGAGAAAACTGCGACGGAAATTTTGTAACAGATGGAGGGACGCACGGACAAGGGTAAAACAGTATACCCCCCTCTTCTTCGAAGCGGGGGTATAAATATTGGTCCTGCATATCTTTCTAAACACTTTGTACATCAGGACACCATTTATTCATGTAGTACTAGAAAGAAGTAAAGAATTGTGTTAGGCTACCGGTATTCCTAAAATTAGATATTTCAGTGAAAAAATCTTTTGTATAAAATGGTTGCCACGTGTAGTAAAGACAGTTGAATAATATACAGTAAATAAATGTTATTTAAATAGCGACAACTCACCAATCAAAATTTCATTTCCCAAAATAGAACCATACTCTGTATAATAAGTCTGAAAAACAAAACATACAAGAGTGTACATGTTATGTTTTAAGTTTTGTTATATTTTTACGCCTTTTTTCAATACATTTTTATGTATTTATTTATAGCAAATGGTTTTTTTCCTGATATAATCATAAAGGCCCTAAACATGCCCCTTTCTCTTCTGGAATTCTTTGAAATCATGCAGTTTTCGTCTGGTAAAGCCCTGCTAGAGAAAAGCTTAAAATATTGTATGTTGACTATCATGTAAAAGTCATAATGTATATTACAGCTTAGTGACCCTAATACAATTATAACAGGTCAGAGATTTACCTGCGTAAACTCCACATTATTTTGGAATACTTTTAAAGCTGATACAAGATTTTTTTTCACCAAGGCTGTCCTTATAAAATGTCTACCTCTCCCTCGATCTGTCTTGGTCTGAAATATAGTTTAATTATTTATATGGAGTGTATTAAGACTAAATAAACAATAGTTTCATACAATAAATTTTGTATTACAGGCAACCAATATAAATAAGATGAGAATTTCAGTATATACGAAGTGTAACCAGCCATATTTTAGAAAAGAAGATCGCAAGAAATATTGATAATTAGTACCTTTAGACTAATAAAAAAAGAATATGCATATGTTAGAAGTTTAATGCCTGTGCCATAAGAAAAAGTCAAAAAGTAATGCTATGTATAGAGCAACAATATTAACCTGAACTTGAACTACCTAATTATAATAATTACACACTTCACTTACATTAAATTGTGATTTTCAGTATATGTGTATACGATTATAACATGTTTATAACAACCTATTTGAATATAAATCAATTTTGTAAACAAGGTATGCTATTGTTCTTCTAATTTTGGACACAGTAGTTTTGGTGGAAACACATAAGTCTGCAATATTGTGGCACAGTTTCGAAGTATTTATTCTTATAAAAACAAAAGTAATTGTTCAGTATGTGTAATTTTGCTGAAAGCTTCCGATAAAGCGCGATTTACAAACAAAGACAAAAAATAGACTGTAAATACTGAGTTTAATATATTCTTGCATTAAGGTCAAGCTCAGGTTAATATTGTCAGACTATTATAATTGAGGCACCCAAAAGAGCCAACCAGTTGTGCCTAGAAAAGGTAAAATACTACATTATAATACGCTTTTCTTAAAGGCAACTGAAATATGGGGCATTATGTACAACTGATAGCAACATGAAGAATGACAGATATTGGAAGATTCAAAAAGCAAATACATGTGGTTTAAAACAATTCTGGTAATTAGGGCTGAGACAATATACCGGTATATTGCAATATGCAGCTGCGGCAATACATACCGCAATACAAATTTAAAGTACCGGTTTTTAGCGATATTTTCATTTAAAAATTTTACATTTCTCCAAACGAAAGTAGCAAAACGTTAGTTTTCCATGGTTCATTTGATTTAAACTTGAGTTCAAAGAATTTAACTGATCTGGGTGCATTTGAAATGTTCCCATAACTCTAAAAATGTCCAGTTTTTTGCTTTAGTCTGCTACAGGCACTTACCCTACAAAATCCTATAACATAAGTATTATGCAGCCGTGTCTTTTGTTTGCAAAGCAATATATCGTGGTATGTATCGCAATACGGTGCTAGGGCATCGCAATATATCGCGATACACTTCTGGCATATCGTGACAGCCCTACTGGTAATACAGATAAAGTCAAACTCACCTTTTTGCTTTTCTTTATAGCACCAATACACATAACTAACATTGGTGAACAACTGAAAGAATTGACAAATAAAATCATGATTTTTTATTATTAAGTCCATATAAAACAAGTTTATCAACTGGAAACTAGATGTTGATGCCCTTCAACTAACAAAGGACAATTTAGGCCTAATTTTGATTTTACCAATGGAAAAATTAATGCTATTAGACTTACATTAACAGTCTTAAAAGATTTGAATAACAAGTAAAGAAGTAATGCAATGTAATGTATCGTGCTTAACACTCCTTCTCAATATCTTTTTTAGTCTTGTTGAGGCAGTCAATTATCAAAGTCACTGACCCTGGACAGGCCTAGATCTTTGAACCCAAACTAGTAATTAGCACTCGGGGTTGGACAGGTTTTGTCACAAGGGAAAAAAAAGGAAATAACTTGCACTTATCTCAGCAAATACCTTAACTGACTTTATATCCCAAGCATATTTTATTCAAATTAAAATAAGGAAAAGTTAAAGACTACCTTAATTGAGTAGACAATGATGGGATTTTTGATATCCATGTCCAATATTCACAGGAGTTTGAACCAAACCAGGAAGTTGAGCCTGAAATAAAATCATAAGACATTAGTATGTGTATATACATATGATGGAAAAATCACAATCAAATATGAAGAAATTTAAACATGTAACTTCTTGTGGCCATTAGTTGATTTTCAATTATGATAACCAATAACCTTTTCCAAAAAATCCTTCTTATAACCAGTTAAATGTATCCTTATTTAATATCATTTCTTTTCTCACACAATTTTTTTAATAACACATGTTTTATTCCAGCGATTTTTTTTATTGATTAGTTGGATTTACAATATTTATCAACACCTGTTATAAATGTTGTATATTAATTACCAAACCAGCTTTTCTAGGGCCTAGACACTTCTTTATCAGTGCTCGCTTACACTTCCATAAGAAGCTGACAACATTTCCTTCTACTGGGGAAAATCTATACTGAATAATTATGGAGTTTTCATAAGTGAAGTATAACCTGTTGCAGCCAGGATAGATTCCAGAAACTCGATATAAAACCTACCACTGAACCACAACTGTGGTTTCAAGCTGATTTGTTAGTGTATATGTTTAACTTACTTTTTAAACCTTTGAGCAATATATCCTCCAATGTTTCACACAATGGTTGTAGTAAATTATGTCTGTCTTTTATACATTCATCTTTAGAGCGGAGAGCTATGACAAATGCTGAAATATATAACATCTTTATTCAGTTATTCAAATGAATGACAAACTATCACTGCATCAGTGCAGTAGTTATACTAGTTTATACTAATTTGTTAAAGCTTGATTGTGAAACAAGTTCTTACAACTTAGATTAATCACTTTTATCTCCACCTCCTGGTTCCTCGGTACTAAGCAAGCAAGATTAAGTTTCTTGCTCTAGGTAACAATAGGGTAGGTTTTGAATGGAATTGGAACCAACTCAGAGCTGGTTATCCAAAGACTACCAATCCAGTGTTGTAACCACACGACCATGCCATGTATAGAGTTAGGAGTACAGCATTTTTCTAATTTCATCTGGTAGAATCTTTAATTTTAATTCATACAGGGTTTAATGCCATGTCAACATAGTTTTTTTGGTTATTTTACAGCGTCCAACGCACCTAACCTATCTTTCCTGGACCCTTGTCTATAACTAGTACTCACCTACCCCTCCATAAGGCTGGAAACTTCTCCAGAAACCTTTGTCCTATTAATGAAAGATAATTGACATTGTCAAATTTTCATGGAAGGGTATAACCTCTCCGGTTGGGATTCGAACCCGTACCCCCTTCAGGATTCATAATCCAGGCATGCTACCAACCTAGAGTCCACTTTTAGGTAGAATCATATATATTTTGAGTTAGAGAAAAGTTGTTGGCAAGCCTGGTCTTTAACTTTGAACTTAACGTTCAAGTAAACTTAGTATGCCACCTTATGTGTCACTTTGAAGATGACCGCGTCATATCGCCATATATTAAACATCCGGTAAGTTTATTAGTAATGTCCAAAATGGCGGGTGTAATAACAAAAGGATAAGTCACACCGGCAAATATTTGTTTATTTCGATTAATAATGAATATAAACAAGTATTCCGATGTTTAATAGTTGAAACATACGCATGTTATTGACTTCCCTAACTCTAGCCTATCCTAACAGAGGTTGTCTACAGTTACGGAACTTCCGTAACTCTAGAACCTGGGTCTAGAGTAACAGCATCGTAACTCTAGCCACTGCCTTAACTTTAAGTTTAAGGCCACCGCCGGAGCAAAGATAAGGATATCTAATTCCCTGTCTCGAATGAGCCTACTGACACATCTATTGATGTTTATACTTAAGGCTATATTGCATTTCAAGTTTTGTGCTTCTTTTAGGATCCCTACCTAGACCGTTTCTAAGTACATAATAACATAACTTAATAACAAATCCGAATAAATGCACAATCCGAACACCGTACCACTTTTTACCATTATTTCAGTTTGTACTAAAACTATTGAAAAATATGCAAATTGTATACGTGCAATGGATTTTACCTTTTAATTTCTTAATAAGAGGGTCACTGACGGACATATCGGCATTGCATGAAGCCCAATAATAAGGCTAACCGACTGAAAATCTGTTTGTTGTCAATTGAGGGAAT
The DNA here is from genome assembly GCA_025267735.1 of Mactra quadrangularis. Taxonomy (NCBI): domain Eukaryota; kingdom Metazoa; phylum Mollusca; class Bivalvia; order Venerida; family Mactridae; genus Mactra; species Mactra quadrangularis. The sequence continues at coordinate 8,452,469 of CM046303.1, read as the reverse complement.
GTCTGGATCTAGATGTTTGAGATCCAACATGTAAGGTAGCTCCGCCCACCTACAAAATGTACCTGTAAAAATGGGCCCGGTACAACTCATCACGTGTTATATGTAATTAGCATGTATTACTAGAGTTAAAAAGTATTCTTAACAATTAAATTGCTTTTTAACGTAATTTTATCGTGTATAGAAGATATTTGTGAACGAAATACGATCATTGTTATTAAGTGTTTTTAATTTATACTGTAGATTACTCAGTATAGCAATTAAAATCCGTCTCTGCTAATAATGAAGTTTACTTAAAATATTGTCAATAGTGCAATTGCGTTTGTGCTGCATATTATTGTTAACAATTAATTGAAAATTATCATGATTATTATAAACACAACAGCTACAACAAATCAAAACCATCATCATTAAAAACAACAGCAGTAACAAGGAGCCAAAGCCATCATCACCATTAAAACAGCAATAACAAGGAGCCAATTAAAGCCATCATCACCATTAAAAACAACATCAGTAACAAGGAGCCAAAACCATCATCACCATTAAAAAACAACAGCAGTAACAAGGAGCCAAAACCATCACCATTAAAAACAACAGCAGTAACAAGGAGCCAAAACCATCATCACCATTAAAAACAACAGCAGTAACAAGGACCCAAAACCATCATCACCATTAAAAACAACAGCAGTAACAAGGAGCCAAAACCATCATCACCATTAAAAACAACAGCAGTTACAAGGAGCCAAAACCATCATCACCATTAAAAACAACAGCAGTAACAAGGAGCCAAAACCATCATCACCATTAAAAAAAACAACAGCAGTAACAAGGAGCCAAAACCATAATCACCATTAAAAAACAACAGCAGTAACAAGGAGCCAAAACCATCATCACCATTAAAAACAACAGCAGTAACAAGGAGCCAAAACCATCATCACCATTAAAAACAACATCAGTAACAAGGAGCCAAAACCATCATCACCATTAAAAACAACAACAGTAACAAGGAGCCAAAACCATCATCACCATTAAAAACAACAGCAGTAACAAGGAGCCAAAACCATCATCACCATTGAAACAACAGCAGTTACAAGGAGCCAAAACCACCAGCACCATTAAAACAACAGCAGCAACAAGGAGCCAAAACCATCATCACCATTGAAACAACAGCAGTTACAAGGAGCCAAAACCACCAGCACCATTAAAACAACAGCAGCAACAGTGAGTTAAAACAATCTTTATTATTATTTACAACAAAAGCAACGACAAATTTAAATGACCATCTTCATTATGAACAACAGCTAATGATAAATCAAAACCATCATCACTATTAAAAACAACAGCTACAGTTCAACGAGTTAAAACCATCCTTATCATTATGAACAACAGCAACGAGTTAGAACTACCATCATCGTTTTAAACAACAACAAATACAAAAACTAAAATCATTATTATATACAACAACAGCGAAACAAAGCTACCACGCTGATGATGATCAATATATGCATTACTAAGACAGAAAAAACGAATTAAACATTTATTAATAAAAAAAACACAAGCAATGAATCCAACCTTCAACAAATGTTATTCATTCAACAAAGAAACAAATCACCATCATAATTGAAGACAACATTTTCATAACCAGAGGCTAACAATAGTTCGAGAATCTTAATTGATAGCCTTTGGGTACGAGAATGTGAAAACAACGAAGTACAACCGATCGTTTTGGTAGTTTGATGTATAGTATGTAATAATAAAACAACAAAACAATTTAGTTCATTTACTTGGACAACAAACATCTCAAGGACAAAAAGTCCGAGACGACTTGTTGGGGGGGGGAGGAAGACAGGTCAAATCATATCAAGTACATGAAATTAGACAACACACATCTCAAGGACAAAAAGTCCGAGACGACTTGTTGGGGAAAAGACAGGCCAAATTATAAAATCCACGCGTAATTGGACAACAAACATCTCAAGGACAAAAAGTCCAAGACGACTTGTGGAGAAAAAAGATGGGCCCAATTATCACATCCACATAAAACATCGTTGATTCTTCAATAATATACTGTAGAGGGTAATAGTTGAATACATTGTTTTGATTAGTTTGTTCTGCTTGATGAGTACTTCTGTCTCTAACATTCTGAAACTATACAAAAAAAAACAAGAATCATTAATATTACTGAGATATTTTGACCTATGAACCTATCAAAAGCACAGGTGACATTAACGAAAGCTTCCCTGATTCTGTCTATTAAAATTATTACACAGTGCCGACCGTAAATACCTTTACATTTTCGTTCATGTTGGATTTTTTAAACTATTACATACATTTGAGAAATTAAAAATTATGTCTTTAGATACGTGTACAAGTATAACAGTTTCAATTATATAAATGCTCATGACTCCCCTTCCATAGTTACTATCTATTATAACCAACTTAATGCTTAAATACAATTAAAAATACAAAATACATACTACAAATATAAAGGTAAACAAGAGCTGTCCGTAAGACAGCCAATGCTCGACTATTCGAATAATGCTAGAAGAAAGCAATGTGATAGGCAGTAAGAATCTGTCACCTGTGACAGCTTTGCAGAACGAAGTTGCATTCAAAACTTAAAACATATAAGTCCAAAAAGTATTGCATGTAAGTCCCTAAGTCCACAAAGGGGCATAATTCATTCCAAAAAGTACATAGAGTTATGGGACCTAGTGATAGAAGCTCATATGTTCATAGTATTTGTGTGAAGTTTCAACCCGATATCTGAGTTACTTTTGTAGAAAGCAACTTACATTGGAAAGTTAAAGCAACATTTTGTAAGTCGATAAAGGAGGATAATTTTGTAATAAAGCTTCATATAGTTATGGCACTTGTTGATACAAGCTCGGATATTTAGCCTAAATGTTCGTGAGAAGTTTCAAAGTGATATATTAGTTAGTTTTGGAGATAAGAACTTACTTGAAGAACTTTAACCAAGATTTTCTGAGTCCAAAAAGGGGCATAATTCTGTTGAAAAAAACTACATAGAGTTATGGGACCTAGTGATACGACCTCATATTTTTATACTAAGTATCTGTGTGAGGTTTCAACTTGATATGTGAGTTAGTTTTGTAGATAGCAACTGTCATGCAGAAGTGTAACTAAGATTTTCCAAGTCCAAAAAGGGGCATAATTTTGCCAGAAAGCTTTATAGAGTCAAAATCAACCTCAGAGAATTTCATTAGCTTTTACATGAGTAAAACTACATGTTATTTTAAGTTAAGACAAAAATCTCAAAGCAATCGCTTGTCAAAATTCCTTGAAAATCGAAAACTACGTTAGCAGTATTCCACGCTATATAGCACACACAAAATAAATGGAGTTTCATACCTTTGTAGTACATGTATTTGACTAATGTAACATTGTACGCGGTCTTTCACATAAACCTTCTGTACATTCATCTGTAATCTGAAGTACAAAACTTGTTTTAAAAGGATGTTTTAACTAGACAGTTTTTGTATATGTTTGAATAATATCAGCACCTAAAATTAGACGCAAGAATCAGACAAATAATTATTTGAAGACTGTGTTACTCATTCATTCTGCAGTGCACCAACAACAACTTACGAGCGACTGCACAAATTCACGGACACAACTACTACCCTAAGAATACTGATTTGTTAGTCAGAACACAGACATTATTATTATTAACATTATAATCATCATCATCGCTATATACAAAACAACAATGACAAGGACAACGATGATATCGATAACAAAGACGAACACAACACCATAATCATCAATCTTCATATAATCACCATGATCCTGTTATGAGTTTTAAACCATTTTATTAGGATAGAGTGATAAAAATATAACAGTAGCCTACTCATCATGATGATAGTGGCTGAAAACGAAATCAGGCTCTTATTTGTGATTGATGATTAGTAGTATGGTCATTATAATGATGATGAAATGTTGTTTTCGTTGTGACTGATGATGAAAAGTACTACAAGGGCATGGTTAACATTCATTCACTGTGAAATTATTAAAGTCATTTCATATTATGTCAGTCGAGAAAAGGCTGACTATATAAATAACTTACCATTAGATATTCATTTTCCATCCCATCAGAATGTGTAACATGAGAATACATGTACATTCATCCAACAAACACCATGGATATTTCAGAGCTGGACTGTACCTGTGAAAAAATAAATGACAAAACCTAAGCTTTTGTGTAATATACAAACACAGAAATGAGTACGCTCATATTCCATGTAAATTGCATATACATGTACGTATTGAATAGGACTAGAAAGTAAATAAACTTGTAATTTCTATTTTATGCTATTTATCAGCACCAATAGGTTATGTAAAGCGACCATTTCATTTGACCAGCTTTCTTGGACATTTATCATTGGCCAGTACTCATTTACCCTTCCACAAGGAATATACACCTTATCCTATAAGGAAGGAAATCTACACTGTTGCAGAAGTTTCATGGAAGGGTATGAGTCACTATCTACAGGGATTCAAACCCATGTCGCTAGCTTCAAACCTGCTTCCACTTCACAAAAACCATCATTGCAAAAGATCTATAAAATGTGTTTTACAAGTTATAGTTGATAATTAAGAAATGTCAAGATGTAATCTTTAAATGTAAAGATCTACAATCTCCCTTGGTATATATGTAAAATAGCATAACCAACTTGACTAATAGTTGAAGAATGTGAGTAAAATTGTCAGAAATGAAAATGCCAAACAAAGTGAAAATAATGCCATAGACTAAAATGTCGTAATTTTACACTCGGCATAAAAACTTAGCCTGTAACAAATCAATGAATCTAAGCAATTGTATATTCTAGATATTTAATACATGTGCACATCGCATATTACAAAACAATTAATTTTTGCCATAATACATGTATATACGTATAAATGAGACAAGGCAGCAAGAATTCTTGGCATTTATAAAGTATGTTTCATGTAGAAAGTATGCTTAATGAAAAGATGATTTGTATTTCAAATGGTATGTTTGAAGTAAATGACACTTTTTATATAGAAAAGGTATGTCTTGAAAAATAGTATGCTTAGTGCAAAGATTATGCTTCAGATTAAGAGATTGTTTTAGTTTAAAGTTTATTTAGAGTAAAGATATGTTTTAAAGAGTATGTTTAGTAAGAGTATGTTTAGTACGAGTGTATGTTTTATCTGAAGAGTATGTTTCGTGCAAAGAGAAAATTGTTTGAAAGATATGTTTTAGCAGGAAAAAGTGAAATAAGCATTCTCAAAACATACACTCATCAAAAGAATATATATCTGTTGTATAAGGGTTTTCCATAGACTATGTTTTAAAAAAACATGTTTATCATAAAGAGTATGGCAAAAGTTTTGTAAAGATAGTGTGTTTTTAGGAGGGTTTTACAGAAAAATGTTTATGTTAAGTTCGGAAATGTAAATAAAATTTAATGAATTTTAATTTGCAAGCAATAATCTATATAATAGCTACCATTAGTAACGCTAGGCATCATTACTTGATAAAAAAGTACAGATATTTACATGAGTTAAGTATGATGTTTTAACAGATGAACTCAAATCTTTGAAAAGAACGCAATTGATCGTGAAAAATGCCATGCGAGGTACTGTGTGCAATGTTTGTTTCTAAAGGAGATTTGATGTAGAGGGCATTTTGACTTGTAATCTACAGAACGATTGGATAATGTCATGCGAAAAGAACTTCCCATTATGAATGATATACTGGTATATAATAAGCTAGTTGTTTAGGAAATATTATCAGTTTTCTGAGATTAAGATCTCACGAAGATAAATTCATCAGAGGAGTAGAGAAGTTAAAGAGATCAGTTTTCTCAACTTTAACCCACTGCATTGAAAACAGGGGCTCATACAATGTATGATGAGAAAGAAAGAGTCACATAAGACAGAAAGATGTCAACACAACTGAAAGGATTCCTATATTAAGTATTCTACCTCTTTTAAGATGAACAAGAGTTTCAGTATACATTGTTCATTCTGAAGACTCTATGTTTTCTTCGTATGATAGCTTATCAATAATAACTTTATTTTTAAGAAGCTAACATATAAGATACAACAATTCTATGAGATTTTTTTGTGCCTAATTGGTCTAGAAATACTTAATTTCTGAAGTGTTGTTACTTATTCAACTACACAATAGTATATTGTATGTAGCATTTGGGATCTTGTAGATAACAAGTAGTAATGACCATTGGCTCATTATTGTCAATGTTTGATGAAGTGATATCAACTAGCAATCTTTTTGACCACTTAAGGAAGGATACAGAAATTATAGTTCTTACAGTATGTAAAGGTACTTTGATATAGTAGAACATTTAATGTTCCAACTTGTGTTTTGACAATAGAAAGTTGTCATTTTTAATGATGTTTGTTTACATATATGGCGATAGTGATGACCTTGTAAGTGATCAACCAGACGAGCCAACCAATTGGATATCAATAACCAGTAATGTCTTAGCCACTGCTGACCGGCGAAAAATATACCTCCCGATTACTCGGTTAGGAGCAACAAGGAAGTATAAGACCTACTGACCACCGGCAGAAAATTGTTCAAAGATGTGCTCCCCCACATCCATCTTGGTGTGGGTAGGTACATTTTTGGCACCCTATACCAGTACCAGTACCTTAACCTAATTGATTTTTTTCTTTAAACCGCTAATTAATGACCAAAAATAAATCCTAATACATTAAGCCTACTCATACGGATGAGTAGGACTGAGCACATACATATAAACAATAATCATTAGATGACCAGAACAATGACAGGTGCTTTCCTGGCGCAATGTGTCAACAAGTCCGTGCAATGTCAATCACTTACAAAACCATCCACCCTATTAAACAAACTGTTAGAACAATTTCACCTGAAGTGACCTACATATAATTGTATTGTACAAGAGGGATTTGTTTAGTAACCTAATGCATATTGAAATTGTGTTTACACATCAGTTAAATATGATTATACTTTTGGTCGCAAGTGTTGGCAATACTTATCCAACAGTATATCATTTAGACGATACTTTTATTCTGCTACTGTTACTATACTTTTTATATCTTATATGATTACTTTATTAATGTCGAACAGTATTCCAGACAAAGTGGTAATGTCAACTTAACTTTAAGAATCCTTCTATTGTATTGCATAGACTTAAGCAAACGTAAAATATACAAGCCATAGATGAGACTTAATCGTCTAATATGCTGGATGTTGTCTACCTACTGACCAAAAAGGGTGTACAGAAGAAAAGTTGCACTGAGTATGCGTATCAAAGACAGCGACAAAGAAAGACATGAAAACACCAAATATTGTGTTTTGAAGCCAGTCAATGTCGTTTAGAGAGAATAATTTAGTCATACAGCGACAAGAAAAATAAATTAAGACCATTTGATGTTTTAAGTTGATTATTATTTGACTATTCTGCATGTGTGTAAAACTTCAAGAAAGAAAGACAATTAGCATCAACAATAGTACTTGTAGCTAGACGAGGCACTCAATCGCCACACAGCTAGACGATGTTGTTAAGAGAGAGCATTGGGTTATACAGTAGCAAAGAAAGAAATGATAACAGTTGCAGTGGGTTTTTTTGTAGTTGCTTATTATATACATATTGTGTACAAGTGTCTTACAGTAAGGCAGAAATATAATATGCACAAACAATTGGTTGAGATGTTTTGGTGCTAAGCAATAGTTATTAGAAGTCATATGTGTCATACAACGACAACGAAATAATGACTGGACTGAGGTTTTTTTGATAGAATAAAAATCAACTTACATGCTTTTTAAATGTCATAAAGCGACAAAGATAGAAACATAAACAACAGTTGTATTGTTTTGGACAAAATCAATATATTATAAGTGGGTATTTGTGTCATACAGCGACAAAGATAGAAACAATATCAACAGTTGTATTGTTTTGGACAAAATCAATATATTATAAGTGGGTATTTGTGTCATACAGCGACAAAGATAGAAACACTATCAACAGCTGTATTGTTTTGGACAAAATTAATATATTATAAGTGGGTATTTGTGTCATACAGCGACAAAGCTAGAAATAATAACAGTTTTGATTTTATAGGGTATCTTTAATACTTACCTTGTTGGCCACAGTGTCATAAAAATGTCACAGAAAGAAAGAAAACAGCAGATGTGTTGTTGGGGGAAGGTGACAAGGTGAGTTTGTGAGTTTGTGTGTCGTACAGCGACAAAGCTAGAAATAATAACAGTTATGGTTTTATGAGGTTTTTTTTAATAATTACCTATAGAACTAAGGGGTTATAAAGTGGTACAGAAAAACAGAAGATGTGCTAATGTGAGAAAGATGATATATGTGTCATACAGCGACAAAGCTAGAACCAATATCAACAGCTGTAGTTTTGGACAAGATCAATATATTATAAGTGGGTATTTGTGTCATACAGTGACTAAGATAGAAACAATATCAACAGCTGTATTGTTTTGGACAAAACCAATATATTATAAGTGGGTATTTGTGTCATACAGCGACAAAGATAGAAACACTATCAACAGCTGTATTGTTTTGGACAAAATTAATATATTATAAGTGGGTATTTGTGTCATACAGCGACTAAGATAGAAACAATATCAACAGCTGTATTGTTTTGGACAAAATCAATATATTATAAGTGGGTATTTGTGTCATACAGCGACAAAGATAGAAACATAAACATCAGTTGTATTGTTTTGGACAAAATCAATATATTATAAGTGGGTATTTGTGTCATACAGCGACAAAGCTAGAAATAATAACAGTTTTGATTTTATAGGGTATCTTTAATACTTACCTTGTTGGCCACAGTGTCATAAAAATGTCACAGAAAGAAAGAAAACAACAGATGTGCTGTTGGGGGAAGGTGACGAGGTGAGTTTGTGTGTCGTACAGCGACAAAGCTAGAAATAATAACAGTTATGGTTTTATGAGTTTTTTTAATAATTACCTATAGAACTATGGGGTTATAAAGTGGAACAGAAAAACAGAAGATGTGCTAATGTGAGAAAGATGATATCTTATTTAGTGAGTTTGTGTGTCATACAGCGACAAAGCTAGAAATAACAACAGTAATTGTTCAATGGGTATCTTTAATACTTACCTTTAGAACCATGGCATTAAATAATGGTACTGAAAAAAAAACCAAAAGATGTGCTGTTTTGGAAAAGGGGACATCTTATTAAATGAATAAGTGTAGTGTCATACAGCGACAAAGAAATAAAGAACAAGACTTGTTGTGTTTGCATTGATTAATACTTACCTTTTGAGCAAGCATTTCACACAACATAGAAGAAAATTTATTACATGTAATACATTTACAGTTTATTTGTCATACAGCGACAAAGATAGAGACATGTTCAACTACAGTTGTGGTGACTTGATCCCAGTCACTGTCAATGTACATATAATTATTTGATTGTGTTTATGTGCCATAAAAAACAACACAGAAAGAAATTATAGCAGGTTTGAATGTATGGTGTTCAGTAGCGATTTAATATCTTATTAGTAAGTAAGTACATGTATGCGACAATATTTCCAACAGTTTTCTGTCATACATATTTTGTCATTGAGATTGGGTAACAAGTGGGTGCTTTTGTCAAACATCATGAAAGAGATATTGTGTTTTGTGGCATATATATACTAGGACGAAAAAGAAACGCCGGGTACCTATAATGATTGTTTTAAGGGATAAATTGTATTATTGGATTGTTATATTTATTTTTGTATGAAATGTCATCTGTATGGAACCAGCTGTTGAAGTTTCAATCGATTTCCGATGCTGATTATGTGAAAAAATACCCCCTTTTAACGATGACCCTTCTTGTTTTGCGAAACACGGCCGGACATGTGTTGCATATTTTATGTACCCGGCGTTTCTTTTTCGTCCTAGTATGTGTGTGAAAGGGACAAGAAGGACAAAAAGACATAATAACAATGAATGTGCTAAATATCTTACTTTGAGGGTATGAAAGTAACTAAAAATCAACAACAATGACAATGAAGTAATTGATAGCTAAAGAAGCAAATACAAGTAAAATCGTACGAAAATAGTATCAAATTAAATAAATGAATAATACACATGTATTAACAGCATCTTAAGCTAAGTTTAAAGGCACTAGAGTACAAATGTCGTATTATATATTTCGTACAATGATTGTAATACATACATAATGACTTAAAGTAACTTGCTAGTTCTATTTGTACAACCACAATTAGTAACCAACATTATAGTTCCAGTTTACTTCACATTGCCACTTAGTATGTCATATACGTGGAGGCCAGTGAGGCTGGTTCCGAGTGATTAATAAATATTGTAATTATGTGTAAATATATTATATAAATCAATACTTAGCTTCTTCTAAATGATGACCACATATGTAGATATAATAAGATCATGTACTGACCAAACAATTGTTGTGAACACCATATTATCTTCTAAATACGATCTTTTCTCCTACTGTATATCTCTCCTTACCATTGTAAGACTGTAAACAGAAATACAATGGTCAGATTGAATTTACATCTTAGTCCAATACTTGTCTAGTATCTAGATGTAAATTTACGAGTCCAAGTAAATGATATCAAATATTCTGAGAAGTGCAAATTTTGTACTTGTCATCAGTGGTGTAGCTAGAATTAAATTGTTCTCCGCGGGATCGTGTGATTGTACCATGTATCAGTCGGTTTGATTTTAAAAATCATTTTCATGAGCAGCCCAAAGTCCACATTCCTCAATGAACATATTACAACTGGGCCTCTGGATATTCTGATCACAACTGTGAAATTCAAGTTAACATTTTTTTATTTGAATATCCGACATAAAAAAAGAGAATTTCACTACATGTAGAAATTTAAACTATTATTAGCTTAATGAGAGAGTTGAATAATTGTCGCTATTTTCTGAATATTCCAATTACCTCCAGACACAAAAAAAAAGTTTGGTAATACAATGTACATTGCTTGAAAATTGATTTAAATGTATACAATGCCATCAAAACGTCATTGCACAATGTCCAATTATTATGAAAAACTTGCTCACATTTAGCCATAAAAAAGAAACAGTGATTCATCTGAGCACTGAGTTCAGAATCAATAAGTTTATCAAATTATAAATTAAACTATTTTTCATTAATGAAATTTAATCACGATAGATTTCTTGCAGTATGCATGATACTTCTATAAAATCTTTTGAAGAGCACCGAACATTTTTTCAAGCCTGACGTCCAAATTAAAGCAAAGGGAGACAAATGCTACACAAATAATTTAAATTAGATAATTGGATTACCTCCCTTTCACAAACAGTCACTTGTATGATTGAAGGTTAAGATACTGACCATATCACAGGCAATATCCCTATTATCTGTATGTTAACTCAAAGGAACAATAGTTCAGTGCTAGTTCATGCACCAAGGGACCAAGAAGTTCCAGGTTGGAACCCTACCAGGGGCGTTGCGAATTTTCGTAACTTGAGCAAGAAATTTGTACAGGTCTGATAATTACAAGATTTTACTTAAAACTAATTAATCAAATAATTAACCTACCATATAAGCCATGTAACCAGATCTTGAAAATTTCTTTCAAATAAGCAATCAATCTATGTATACAACACTTTCTTAATCATCATTGTTACACATATTACATAGCATGGAGACATTTTATATTATCTCTCAAAACTCTTCTTGAACTATGATCAGAAATCTGAAATACAAAATGTTTACATTGTAATTTGTGTTCAACACACTAAAACAAAATTGATGTATACTGTAGTAATATTCCAAAATAGAATAGCAGGGCACTGCGCCCTACCTTTTTTCTCTCCTCCATGTCCATTTAGCCTTTATCTATGCAGTATTAGAAGATTTGAGACATTTACCCTCTGATATGCCCTGCCCCTATTTTATGTCTCCCTGCCCTTTTCTAGCTTTGGAATAATCACTAAAAATTCCACAAAATGATATTCATATATTGACAAGAATCATTTAAAGGCTAAATGTTTGACAAAAATTATTTAAAACACACAATGTACATCAACTTTTCTACACACACATTTTACTGGAAGAAGAATTTATAGTGTAGCTCGAAAAGAAAACAAAGCCTATTTACAATCACGGTGTAGACCTATGTGAACAAGAATTAGGGGGATTTAAATCGTGTTACACGGTTTTCACCAATGTATGTGAAGACAGCAGTAACAGCAGTACAGCAGTACAGCCCTACTGCCAGAATTTTCGGCAGTACAGCAGTACAGCCCTACTGCCAGCAGTACAGCCCTACTGCCAGCAGTACAGCCCTACTGCCAGACTTTTCGGCAGTACAGCAGTACAGCCTTACTGCTAGAATTTTTCGGCAGTACAGCAGTAAAGCCTTACTGCTAGAGTTTTCGACAGTACAGCAGTAAAGCCTTACTGCTAGAGTTTTCGTCAGTACAGCAGTACTGTTAGAATTTTCGGCAGTAAAACCTTACTGTTAGAATTTTCGGCAGTAGGGCAGTACTGTTGCAGACTGCTGTATCATTCTAGCAAATTATTCTTTATTTTGCCTCTCAGAATTCTCAGATCATAAAAGTTATATGTTTGAATTCTCTATAAGGTCCAAAATTAAAAAAAAAAGAACATATAGAGCCAATCTAGGATGTGGGATATGTTAAAATCAATACTAAGAAATATGAAAATAAAAAAAGTTTGTTTGTTTTAATTGGGTTTAACGTCGCATTCAACACACATTTAGGTTATACAATGTATATACGACATCCAGCTCTTCCTACTATAATACCCTACCACGAGACTGACAACTCATGTATAGGGTATGACATCGTACCGCGACCGGACTCGAACCCGTGATCTCCGGATTCGAAGTCAGACATGCTAACCAATACGCCACTGCTGCAACTAAATAAAGAAGTAGAATGAAGGAACACATTTAGTGATCCGAGGACTTGGATAATTATATACATGTTTTTTCTTGTTAGGTTTATATCCATGTTCTACACGATCACAAGTTACTGCTGGTTCTTGTGACACTATGACCATGAAATATGCCATTTACTTCCCATTTTCGGAAAGCTGAATGAACAAGCTTTCTTTTGGTGTATAATACTGCTACAAGTTTGTGTAAGTATTTAACTCTGGATGAGTTATATAACGAACAGTTTTTCTTCAATTTTTTTAATTCTCTACACAAAGAACTGATTCAAACGTACTGAACGACCTATCTCTGATGTCAATATTTGCAACGTATTTGTAATAATATCAACGGCATAACATGGATATGCAATGCATAAAAAACCATGAAGAATGAAAACATACGGCTACATTGAGTGATCGAAGTGCTTCAAGAAATATATTCAATATTCTTGTTTGGTATGTACTTTTTTACAAAAAAATGTTTTACGCTACCGCAAGTTACTGCTGGTTCTTGCGACAATATGACCAAAACATATGCCATAAAATACCCATTTTCTGAAAGCTTAATAAACAAGCTTTCATTTGGTATAAAAAACTGCTACAAGTTCGTGTTAGTAATTTTCTCTGGATGAGTTATATAACGAACAGTTTTTCAATCTTTATTTGATTTCTCTACTCAGAGAACTGTTTCAAATGCACAGAAGGACCTATCTCTGATGGTAATATTTGCAAAGTATTTGTAACAATATAAACGGCATAAAGAGTATATGCAGTGTATGAAAATAACCAAAAAAAGATGAAAAATACGGCTACATTAAGTGTTCGAAGTGTTTCAAGAAATATATTCAATATTCTTGTTTGGTATGTACTTTTTACAAAAAATGTCCTACGCTAACGCAAGTTACTGCTGGTTCTTGCGACAATATGACCGAAACATAGGCCATAAATTACACATATTCGTAAAGCAAAATTAACATGCTATCATTTGGTATATAATACTGCTACAAGTTCGTGTTAGTATTTAACTATGGATGAGTTATATAACGAACAGTTTTTCAATTTTTATTTGAATTCTCTACACAGAGAACAGATTTATACGTTCAGAAGGACCTATCTCTGATGGCAATATTTGCAACGTAGTTGTAACAATATCAACGGCAATAACATGTTTATGCAATGTATAAAACTTACCATGAAGTATGAAAAATACGGCTTCATTAAGTGATCGAAGAGCTTCAAGAAATATATTCAATATTCTTGTTTGGTAGATACCTTTTTAACAAAAAAATGTCCTACGCTACCTCTTGTTACTGCTGGTTCTTGCGACAATATGACCAATACATTGGCCATAAATTACATATTTTCTGAAAGCTGCATTAACAAGCTTTCATTTGGTATATAATACTGCTACAAGTTCGTGTAAGTTATTTACACTGGATGAGTTCTATTGGGTTAGTAAAATAAACATATTTTTACAAAAAATAACCCTCGTAATCAGAAGTTACTGCTGGTTCTTGTGTCGCTATGATCGAAAACTGTGTCATTTGCTACTCATTTTCGTAAAGCTAAATGAACAAGCTTTCATTTGGTATATAATACTGCTACAAGTTTGTGTAAGTAGATTACACTGGATGAGTTATATCACAAGTAGTTTTTTCAAATTTTTATTTGAATTCTCTGCACAGGGAACTGATACAAACGTACAGAAGGACCTACTTTTGGTGACAAAATTTGCAACGTATTTGTAATAATATCAACGGCATTACATGTATATGCAATGTATAAAAATAACCATAAAGAATGAAAAATGCGGCTACATTGAGTGATCGAAGTGCTTTAAGAAATATATTCAATATTCTTGTTTTGTTTGTACTTTTTTACAAAAAATGCCCTACGCTACCGCAAGTTACTGCTGATTCTTGCGACAATATGATCAAAACATACACCATAAAATACTCATTTTCTGAAAGCTGAATGAACAAGCTTTCATTTGGTATATAATACTGCTACTAGTTCTTCTTGTTTTTTCTGACACTATGTTAGTTTTATAAACATTTTTTTTCATTTGAATTTCTACGCGAAGGTCCATATTGTACATACATATAGGGCCTATTTTTGATGCCAATGTTTTCCAACAGTGTTTAAAAAAGCAATGACGTAACATTTATCTAAATAAGAATGAAGAATGAAAGAACTCAGCTACAAACAACATTGTAAGTACTTGACTGTTTAAAAATATATATACATATCATACATTCGTTTTGGGATGCTAAAATTTAAGTGATTTTTAAAAAAACGTCCCTTGCAATCAGAGGTTACTGCTGATACTTGTGACGTTATGAATGAAAAGTATGCTTTATAGTGCCCATTTTTGTAAAGATGAATAAACAAGCTTTCATTAAGTATATAATTCTGCTACAGGCTCATTTAAGTATTTTACGCTGGATGAGTTTTATTACGAACAGTTTTTTCTATTTTCGTTTGAACTCTCAACACAGAGTACTTAGTTAAACGTACAGATAGCGCCTGTTTATGATGTCAATATTTGCATCGAATATGTTTAAAAAAATCTAGGGTTTTACATGTATGTATTAAATAGGCGTAAAAGACTACGGCTAAAGTTAATAATCTATAATAAAACTTTAAAAAAATCTTGTAGATTTAGTATCCCTGTGTTTTTCCAAAAAGTTTTACAAGTTACTGCTAGTTCTTGTGACGCTAATACTATGCTTTTTATCACCCGTTTTCGTGAAGCTGAATGAGCAAGTTTTCATTTGGTATATAATACTTCTACCAGATCGTGGCAAAATTTCACACTGAACGAGTTTTGTTAGGAATATGCTCTTCAATTTTTATCCGAACCCTACTCGGCGTTGGATTAAATGTACAGATAGGACTTGTCTTAAATTTCAAATTTGCTGCAAATATGGATATAGAACAATGGTAATTCATATTAAACATTGACAATTACATTAACATTCATTGCTTTAATACTGGCAGAAATAAGAGCTCTGAGGGTTGGTTATGTTCACGTACTTCGTTCAAACTTTAACTTCGCTATTGTAAGTTACTGCTGTTTTTGTGATCCAATGACTGGGCAAACATACTTTTCAATACACATATTCACAAAGCTAAAGGATCAAGCTTTAATTTGGTGTATAGTACTGCTTTATGTTGTCGATAGTTTTCAACATCAGATATATTTAATTTAATACATATCTTTCAAGTTTCGAATGTTTACTCGGGATTCAAATTAAATGTGCAGATTTAAAGACTTCTCTCAATATTTGTTACAGATCTGCATAAAAATCAATGATAATTTATATCAAAATAAAGAGAAAACATGGACGATTACATCAGCGCGAATTGTTTTAATAGTGGTTGAAAAAAAGAGCGTAAGCGTTGGTAAAGTTTACGTACTTCGTGCAAATTTTAATACCATTTTACATGTATATTGTAAGTTACTGCTGTTTTTGGCGTTGTTGTGACTGGTAAATATACCATTTAATATACATTTTCAAAAAGTCGAATGGACAAGCTTTAATTTTATACATGATACATTGTTATGTTGGTTTTTTATAAACTGTATAAGTTTATCTTATGACATTTCTTTCAGCGTGGTAATTAATCTTGATATTTTCTCCGCATTTAAGACCAACTTCAGGGTAAAGATAGATAGCGGAAACAACTTGATTTTTCATTTTTACATATTCGTTACCACCTGTTACATAAATACTATATGGTTTTTATTCAAACAAACTTGATATTTATGAAAGCATATTATAAAACACGTTAAAAGAGCTAGTTTTGTTACAAAAGTCCTGCACATAATAATTTGTTGTTTGCGTAAAAAAATTTTTTTCGCGAAAACAATTTGGTTCCTCTGTCTTTCTATACCCGGAAGTTGATCTAAAATACAAGTTAATTTTATAACATGAACCATGATTATTTTGTTTTTATTTGCATTATTTTCTTACACTTTACTTTATCAAATATAACATGACTTATCATACGTGCAAGATAAGATTTACGAAAGGGAATGATTTTGTTCAAAATCAAACGTTTAACATCTAACAGATATTCGGTACGCAAGTTTAATCTGCGGCTAAATATTTCATTCGGCGGAGAAAATATCAAGAATGATAACCACGATGAAATTATTGAAAAATTTGTCATAAGAAAAACTTATTCAGTGTATAAAATCTAACATGACAGTTGAGATGAATAATATACCATATTAAAGCTTGTTCATTCGGCTTTTTGAAAATGTATGTTAAATAGTATATTTATTGACCATAATAACACTAAAACAACAGTCACTCGCAATATAAAGCGATGTTAAATTTTGTACGAAATACGTGAACATGATCAATGCTTAAGCTCTTACTTCTACCAGTATTATGTAATTCATGTTGATATAATCGTGTTTTATCTTTAGTTCGATATAAATAATTCTTGTCTTTTGATGCAGATCTGTAACAAATATTGACATTGAAGATGGGCCTTATATACGCACATTTATTTCCAACTCCAGATGAATAATTCGAATGGAAATCGAAAAATGTCATTAATAAAACATATCCGAAGTGGAAAACTATCTTGAACATAAAGCAGTATTATATACCAAATGAAAGCTTGTTCATTCAGCTTTGTGAATATGTATATTAAATGGAACACAGATCCGGTCTTCGGATAAAAAATAACAGCAGTAACTTACTATAGCAAAGTAAAATTTTGAGCGAAGTGAAATTTTGAGCGAAGTATCTGAACATAACCAACCCATTAGAGCACTTATTTTAACCATTATAGAAAAAAACTTTCTTATGATTATGAAATCGTATTTTTTTCCCGTTATTTTGATATAAATTTTCATTGGTTTTTATCCATATTTGCAACAAATAATGACATAGAAAAGAAAGTCCTACCTACACATTAATCCAAACCAAAGTAGAGAACACCCGGGGAGGTTATACCCTTCCATGAAAATTTGGCAATAATGTCGATTTTCCTCCATTGATTAGATAATATGGACAAGTTTCCGGCCTTGTGGAAGGGTAGGTGAGTTCTGGTTATAGAAAATGGTCCAGGAAAGCTAGGTTAGGTGCGCTGGACGCCGTGAAATGACCTAAATTGTGTTGATACGGCGTTAACTCCAATAAATAAATAAATAAAAGTAGAGAATTCTAATGAAAATTGAACAAATGTTCGCAATAAAACTAGTTCAGTGTGCAATACTCACTCGAACTGGTTGTAGTATTATATACCAATTGAAAGCTTGTTCATTCAGCTTTACGACAATAGGTATTAAATGGCATAGTTTTCGTTTTTAGCGTCACAAGAACCAGCAGTAACTTGTAATCACGTTGAATAATTTTCTGGAAAAAAAATCTTGGATGCCAAACAAAGTTTTAATTTTCTTAAGTTTTATTACATGTTATTACCTGTAGCTGTGTCCTTTCACTCTTTCTCCTTATTTTAATATATACATGTAATGTCATTGAGTTTTTACATACTTGATGCAAATTACTACATCATAGATAGTCATTATCTGTATGTTAGATCAAGTCCCCTGTATAGAGAATTCGAATGCAAACTGAAAAATGTTCGCAATAAAATTCGTCCAGTGTAAAATACTCACATAAACTTGTAGCAATATTATATATCAAATGAAAGCTTGATCATTCAGCTATACGAAAATGGGTAGTAAATTGTATAGTTTACGTTCATAGCGTCTCAAGAACCAGCAGTAAATTCTGATTGCAATGGGACATTTTTTTTGTAAGATTATGTTTACTTAACTAACCCAAAAATAACTTTGTATGTAACCATATAAGCACTTACAATGTTATCTGTTTTTCATTTTTTATCTATATTTTTATAAATGTTATGTCATTGATTTGTGTAATTACTGTTGGAAAACATTGGCATTAAAGATAGACCCTATTATGTATGTTCTATATGGACATTCGCGTAGAAATTCGAATGAACAAAAATGTTGTTTATAAAACTAATATGGTGTAAAAAACAAACGAGAAGTAGTAGTAGTGTTTTATACCAAATGAAATCTTGTTCATTTAGCTATTAAAATAGAGGGAAATTTATGGCATATGTTTTGGTCATATTGTCGAAAGAGCCAGCAGTAACTTGCGGTATCGTAGGACATTGTTTTGGTAAAAAGTACAAACCAAACAAGAATATTGAATATATTTCTTGAAGCACTTCGATCAATAAATGCAGCCGTATTTTTCATTCTTTATGGTCATTTTCATAAATTGCATATGCATGTTATGCCGTTGATATTGTTACAAATACGTTACAAATATTGCCATCAGAGATAGGTTGTTCTGTACGTTTGAATCAGTTCTCTGTGTAGAGAATTCAAAGAAAAAAATGAAAATTGTTCGTTTTATAAATCGTCCAGAGTACAATACTTACACGAACTTGTAGCAGTATATTATATACCAAATGAAAGCTTGTTCATTCAGCTTTCAGAAAATGTGTAATTTATAGCATATGTTTTGGTCATAATGTCGCAAGAACCAGCAGTAACTTGCAGAAGTGCAGGACATTTTTTTTAAAAAGGTACCAACCAAACAAGAATATTTAGTATATTTCTTGAAGTACTTCAATCACTTAATGAAGCCGTATTTTTCATTTTTCATGGTTATTTTCAAACACTGCATAAACATGTTATTGCTGTTGATATTGTTACAACTACGTTGCAAATATTGCCACCCGAGATACGAGTAGGTCCTTCTGTACGTTTGAATCAGTTTTCTGTGTAGAGAATTCAAATAGAAATTAAAAACTGTTCGTTATATAACTCATCCAGAGGTAAATACTTACACGAGCTTGTAGCAGTATTATATACCAAATGAAAGCTCGTTCATTCAGCTTTCAGAAAATGTGAATTTTTTGACAAATGTTTTGGTCATAATGTCGCAAGAACCAGCAGTAACTTGCGGTAGCGCAGGACATTTTTTTTGTAAAAAAGTACCTACCAAACTAGAATATTGAATATATTTCTTGAAGCACTTCGATCGCTCAATGTAGCCGTATTTTTCATTATTTATGGTTATTTTATACACTGAATATGCATGTAATGCCGTTGATATTGTTACAAATACGTTACAAAATTGCCATCAGAGATAGGTCCTTCTGTACGTTTAAATCAGTTCTCTGTGTAGAGAAATGAAATAAAAATTGAAAATTGTTCGTTATATTACTCGTCCAGAGTTAAATACTTACACGAACTTGTAGCAGTATATTATATACCAAATGAAAGCAGTATTATATACCAAATGAAAGCTCGTTCATTCTTTATATTTCTTGAAGCACTTCCATCACTTAATAAAGCCGTATTTTTTATTCTTTATGGTTATTTGTAAACATTGCATAAACATGCTTTTGCCGTTGATATTGTTACAACTACGTTGCATTTATTGCCATCAGAGATAGGTCCTTCTGTACGTTTGAATCAGTTCTCTGTGTAGAGAATTAAAAAATTTGAAAAACTGTTCGTTATATAACTTATCCAGAGTTAAATACTTACTCGAACTTGTAGCAGTATTATATACCAAAAGAAAGCTTGTTCATTCAGCTTTCCGAAAATGGGAAGTAAATGGAATATTTCAAGGTTATAGTGTCACAAGAACCAGAAGTAACTTGTGATCGTGTAGAACATTTTTTTGTGAATAAAACATGGATATAAACATAACAAGAAAAAAACATGTATATAATTATCCAAGTCCTCGGATCACTAAATGTGTTCCTTCATTCTACTTCTTTATTTAGTTGCAGCAGTGGCGTATTGGTTAGCATGTCTGACTTCGAATCCGGAGATCACGGGTTCGAGTCCGGTCGCGGTACGATGTCATACCCTATACATGAGTTGTGAGTCTCGTGGTAAGGTATTATAGTAGGAAGAGCTGGATGTCGTATATACATTGTATAACCTAAATGTGTGTTGAATGCGACGTTAAACCCAATTAAAACAAACAAACCTTTTTTTATGTTCATATTTCATAGTATTGATTTTAACATATCCCACATCCTAGATTGGCTCTATGTTCTTTTTTTAATTTTGGACCTTATAGAGAATTCAAACATATAACTTTTATGATCTGAGAATTCTGAGAGGCAAAATAAAGAATGATTTGCTAGAATGATACAGCAGTCTGCAACAGTACTGCCCTACTGCCGAAAATTCTAACAGAAAGGTTTTATTGCCGAAAATTCTAACAGTAATGCTGTACTGCCGAAAATTCTAACAGTAAGGCTTTACTGCTGTACTGTCGATAACTCAAGCAGTAAGGCTTTACTGCTGTACTGCCGAAAAATTCTAGCAGTAAGGCTGTACTGCAGAAAATTCTGGCAGTAAGCTGTACTGCCTAAAATTCTGGCAGTAAGGCTGTACTGCTGTACTGCCAAAAATTCTGGCAGTAGGGCTGTTCTGCTGTACTGCCGAAAATTCTGACAGTAGGGCTGTACTGCTGTACTGCCGAAAGTTCTGGCAGTAGGGCTGTACTGCTGTACTGCCGAACATTCTGGCAGTAGGGCTGTACTGCTGGCAGTAGGGCTGTACTGCTGTACTGCTGTTACTGCTGTCTTCACATACATTTTTCACCAATAATGTGTAAACGAACTTGTGTACTGTATGTGCAAGCATGGAACCGACTTGAAATAACAATCAATTTGAGTATCGAATAAAATATAAACAGACATGGTAAACATTAGTCAATATTTTAACATATTTTGACTAAGATATCAAAGCCAAAATTATGGAGCAAAATTTATTTAAAAATCTCTAGATGTAAAACAAGACAGTACCCCTCAAGCGGTATGATTCTCTCGCTAAAACCAAGGACCCCACACATTTCATGTTGCGATAGTCCGCTCATTGTAGCGCTACCAAAATTCAACAATTCATTGCTACGAAAATTCGTCGTCACGACAGTTTAATAAATAAAGTATAGTTTAACAAGCCTACGTACCTATTTACTGTATAATTTCCATGAAATGCTAAAAAACGCAAGACGTTCTGTGTTGAAAATGGCGCTTGATCCTTTCTCTTTTAAATATCCGACCAATCAAATAAGCTGTAACATGAAATATTGTAACATTTGTATATAGTTTTAAAAGACAATTTTAATTGACACCATGCACCGCCACCATGAGTATTTTTTTCGGTGAGCAAATTACGATCTATAAAGATCCTGCTCAATATTGGAAGAAGAAGAAGAAGAAGAACATTGCACGTGACTTATTACTTAGCGACAACTTGGTTGGTTAATAAACAGAGTTACTATAGTAATGGTAAGAGTTTTCGTTCCTTATATCATGTATCATTTGTAGCGGAGCTAGCTGTCCACTTATTACTAGTTTTATAACACGGCCCGACCTAGAATTTTAATTTCATTCATTTAATTCCTGAAATTAGAGCATTAAGTAAGCATAAATTGTTATGCCTGTGTAAGGGGACTATCGAACAAGTATCGTGTATTTAAATCAGTGGGGTTAACGTAGTGGCCACTGACAGTTGAATATAAAACCGACAATAGCATCAACGGTTTACAAAGCTTGAAATCTAATATGGTACGATTTAGCTAAGATAAAATTGCTGGCTTCAATTTATCTTGATGAATGTGTTATAAAAACTCTAATAAAGTATTGGAAGAAAGAATGATGAGTGTCTGTTTTCATGTATAGAAGGATAGTTCTTAAAGCCGCAGTAATCAAAATGTAACTTGCATTACATTCATAATTAACATGTTTTGTTTTGAAGTTTAAACATGATTATGACCACTGGTGCCAGTGTTATATCAAAGTCAATTTTATGGAAATGATATACGTTGTGTTATAGGCAGGGTAAATTAAATATTTAAAAAATGCATTCAAGGGAAATAATTTAAAATGCGAAACATGATGTATATTTAAGATGTTTCAGTTATTTCCCCTCTCTTATCATTCTCGTACCCCAAGGTTATCAAGATTCTCGTTAAGGTTAGTACGAGAATACTACTATACTCTGGGAACGAGAATGCGCTCTTATCATTCTCGTACCCCAAGGTTATCAAGATTTCCGTTAAGGTTAGTATGAGAATACAACTAGACTCTGGGAACGAGAATGCGCTCTTATCATTCTCGTACCCCAAGGTTATCAAGATTTCCGTTAAGGTTAGTACGAGAATACTACTATACTCTGGGAACGAGAATGCGCTCTTATCATTCTCGTACCCCAAGGTTATCAAGATTTCCGTTAAGGTTAGTACGAGAATACAACTAGACTCTGGGAACGAGAATGCGCTCTTATCATTCTCGTACCCCAAGGTTATCAAGATTCTCGTTAAGGTTAGTATTGAGAATACTACTAGACTATGGGAACGAGAATGCGCTCTTATTGGTGAACCCTTATTTCAAAAATGGTAGTTTACTTAAAGTACCACATTTCGTTATTTCTTGTTGGTATACGAATATTTTGGTTAGAACTTTAGATTTTAGCGCTATTGTAAAAATTAGTGTATTATGAGGCGGACATTTCAATTAGTCGTTAATCCTGAGAATTATTTAGCTCCAAACATACTTTAGATGATGTGGAATGGGGCTTAAAATGGCACATCGGCGGGAAAATGCTTTATTTTTTGAAACAGTCTGTAAGCGAATTTTACCTCAAAATCATCTAGAAACACATTTTTCCTAACATTTATGTCAATTTGAATGGTACTGGTACAAAACGTCATGTGAAAATCTTTATTTAAACTTGTTATACAAATTGTTTTCCGTATGTGCCGAAATAATAGCGAAGACAGTGAAATTTGATGAAAATCTATTACATTTACTTATCGTTACAAATCCCTGTTATATAAAATCCCTGTCCTACATAAGCAAATCCCTATTTTCAGATACATGGCGAGTGGCCAGTAGTTTTGTGTTTAAAATCGGCCTACGCATTTACTTTTCGGCGTATGCAAGAGACGTTGGCGCAGTTCGTAAAATCAAAGTCTTAGATATTCATGCAGATATAAAACTGAAAAATAATAATAGTATGTCGGCCCAAGGCTAAAAAAAGTGGTTCGCTGTACTCATCGGTATATCAGCAATATTTTGATGGGGTTTTTTTTATTGAAAAAAGTGTGCTCTTTACGAATCTGCCAGGTGATTTTTCAAATTTTGGGGCAAGAAGATGCTATTGGCCAAAAACCGATGACGTCACTAATTTCTAAAAAATTGTCTTTAAACTTTAAAAACGCATTGCGCGCTTATTTTTCATGTTTCGAACAAATAAATTTGGGTTTAAGTGAAGATAAGCTTCGACTATAAGATTTTGTAAATGTTTTGAAAATAATCGGGTGCTGGAAGCACTGATCATCAAAACAAGTGATTACATCACATTTTTACTCTTTTCCGAGATATAAGTTTCAAACGTCATTTATTCTATGTTCTAAATTATTTTTTTTTAAATCGAATGCACGCCGAATATGCCGGTTACGTTTGAGTGGCGAGCGTGTGACAAATGATACAATGGCAACAAGTGAAACCTATTACATTATAAAAAGTACTGATTTTTAGACTCATTGATGTTGTATATAACTCCCCTTTCGTGCCATTTAAGTAACAGTATTATCATATTACACATTCATACGCCAGACACGAACTATTCATACACACCGCTCGAAATGTCCCCGTCTTCAACAGTAATGCATTGTCTTCCTCCTCGTTACTCATCCTAACATCGTTAATTATTTGTGACACAACCACAGTCGTAGCTATTGATGCCATTAAGGTTTACTGGAACGCTTGATTCATAATTACCACTTGGTAGAGCCGATCGGTATTACGTTAGCTCCGGTTCATAAGCCGCCTTGACAAATCAAGTCGGCCCTCATTAGGAACTCATCGACCATTCGCTACGAATAAATTATTCATTCATGAAAGTCGAGGTGTTCCGAATGGTCGGCCCTAGGTGTCAGCGTTTTAGACCGTCTCATGTCTATTTATTGGCGTCCGCGTCGAAGCGCAACACCCCTTATGGAATGAAATCAGATTAGTGAAAGGGCAACTGCAAAATCTTGGACCTTTTTCGTCAGACATATTAGCCGATCACTCTGATTATTAAGGGTCCTCCTAACTAATGTAGTGAAAGCTTTCATTTACATCTAACCTCTCACTTCAATACCCATAGTATCCTATATGATCTCCAACATGGCTTTAGAGAGAGGCGCTAATGCGAGACCCAACTTATTGAGTTAACAGATTACCTTGTTAATAATCTAGCTAATGGTTACCAAACTGATCTTGTACTGCTTGACTTTAGCAAGGCTTTTGACAAAGTTAACCATCTTAAACTACTTAGAACTCCCCAAGAATATGGTGTCTCCTCAGGTTCTTTTATTATTTATTTATTGGATTTAACGCCGTATCAACACAATTTAGGTCATTTCACGGCGTCCAGCGCACCTAACCTAGCTTTCCTGGACCATTGTCTATAACCAGTACTCACCTACCCTTCCATAAGGCCGGAAACTTCTCCATTTTATCTAACTAATGGAGGAAAATCGACGTTATTGTCAAATTTTCATGGAAGGGTATAACCTCCCCGGGTGGGATTCGAACCCGCACCCCCTCGGGCACGAGTATCCAAACCCCGTCGCGCTACCAACTGCGCTCCTCAGGTTCTCAACTGGACAAAATCTTTTCTAATAGGAAGAAGCCAGACAGTTACTCTCGATGGGGATTGTTCTACTGAAGTTCCGGTCACCTCCAGGGTACCCCAAGGCTCTGTACCTGGTCCCCTCTGCTTTCTTATCTATATCAATCAGCTTCTTTCTTCTGTCACTAAATCTCAAATCTGACTCTTTGCAGACGACACTGCCGTTTACCTTACAATTAACTCACTCTCTGACTCCCAATCTTTACAACAAGACCTTGACAAAATGCAGATCTGGGAGAAACAGTGGGACATGGAGTTCAATCCAACTAAATGCCAAGTCTTGCATATCATCAAAAATAAAAATGTAATTAAAAATAAATACTTTCTCCATGGCCAAGCTCTTGAACCCGTTCCTCACGCAAAATATCTCGGACTATATCTTTCATCAGACCTTAATTAGAATACTCACATTCAACGAATAAGTTCAAATGCCAACAAAACACTTAATTTCATCAAACGTGATATCTTTACATAGTTGATTTTCAGTTAGCCAATGGTTTATTATCTGTGTTATATTTCCATGTTTAATTTTAAGTCTATTAATTTTCAGACATTTTAAAGATTAAAAACGTTACAGAATTTTCTTTACACTGTGGTCATTAAGATATGACAACAATATTAATTTGTATACTTAGCAATTTTATGTGGCATAATCTTTCAGTTATAGATTCCTAACCTTGTTATTGTTGAGATTGTATGTAAAAGGTAACATAAATTATAGATTTCTATATATTCAGACTTCTTATGATTCAACAGCAA
Organism: Mactra quadrangularis; assembly: GCA_025267735.1. Taxonomy (NCBI): domain Eukaryota; kingdom Metazoa; phylum Mollusca; class Bivalvia; order Venerida; family Mactridae; genus Mactra; species Mactra quadrangularis. The sequence goes on along the minus strand of CM046303.1, from coordinate 8,426,055 downwards.
ACCAACTTATTTGTTCAATGATTCATTATTTGTTCATAATCTTTATTACTATAATAAGTTTTGATATTATGTTATCATTATTTTATACATCATTTTTTGCTTTGGCTGTGCAGAGCTATCCATAATTACATTTATTCTTTTAAAGAGCGGGTTTTTATCAATACAATTAGAGCTTTTATTTCAGATGCTTTTTCACATACGGATAGTTATAACAAATGGCAACATTTTAAAGGGGGGTGATTATACATACCTCAAAATGTAATAGTAATGCATGTACATGTATCTAAGGATTTGTTTTTTGATTTCTGAATTATCAAAGCCATCACACATTATGTATAAAGTATTAAGGTAATTATGGATGGTTCAGTTATAGTTCACTCATAATATAATTTTAATATGTACTGTGTTATTTTAATTGCTTTGTTTTTTTGGGGGAACATTATTTGTTTTGTAATAATTTTATTTGCATAAAGGGTACTATTTTATTTTGATATTGATAAGTGTTGAACGTTTATTTAAAAATAAAGTAAATGTAAATGCACGAAGTATAAAGATTGGTAAAATTAATATAATCTTATAAATACAATTTTTTATTAGTCTCTTTAATTGGGCTTTGTTTCAATGCTGCTGGACAGACTGTACAAACTTATACTGATAATATGGTAAAATTATTTGGATATCTATGAAAATCTTAGGTTGGATATTGGTTTGGACTGGATTTTTATCCAATTACACTTTTTGTAAATAGTTAAAGAATTGCTATGATATTAGTGAGTTGATATTATATATGATTATTTATATTGATAGTTAAATGTTAATTTTGTGTTTAAATAGAAATTTATTCAAATGTAGATATATTTATAATTTGTTCATTATATCATACTAATAAAATTATTTTTGGTGTTTTTTTTATGTAAGCTTATTATTATCATTTCTATTAATCAATTATATTACTTTGATTGTTATTGACCTTTGTAACAGAGTAATTATTGTTGACACAGATGTTAAAGCTACAATGAATCAAGAAACTACATGTATATATCGTTTTGACATTGGTGTAAGTAACATACAATTTTAAAAAGTGATAATAACCATATTAGTTATGGTGTTGATGATTTTAGTGTGTTTTGTGTTCATTTTCATTCTTCTCACAATACATTGGTCTGTTTACTTAATTATAAAGTTTTCTCATACAGAACTTAAATATGTATTTATGTGGTTCACTATCCCAGCCAACATTCTATATCGGCCCGACATCAAACCTATATGGTTTTCTATGACGGCCCGACGTCGGATTTAATCTCGGCTGCAAATAGGAATGATGTCGACCCGACATCGGTAGTACAATATCGGGCCGATGTCCACACAATATCGGCCCGATATTTCTTGCCTACATCGGGCCGACATCAAAACAATAGCGGTGTGATGTCAGTCAACAGTAGAAATTATTTTATATCGGTCCGACAGCAAACCTATATGGTTTTCTATGACGGCCCAACGTCGGATTTAACCTCGGCTGCAAATAGGAATGATGTCGACCCGACATCGGTTATACAATATCGGGCCGATGTCTACACAATATCGGTCCGATATTCTTGCCTACATCGGGCCGACATCAAAACAATAGCGGTGTGATGTCAGTCAACAGTAGAAATTATTCTATATCGGTTCGACAGTAAAACGTTATGGTTTTCTATGACGGCCCAACGTCGGATTTAACCTCGGCTGCAAATGGGAATGATGTCGACCCGACATCGGTAGTACAATATCGGGCCGATGTCTAAACAATATCGGCCCGATATTTCTTGCCTACATCGGGCTAACATCAAAACAATAGCGGTGTACATGTACATTAATAAACCGTGGAGTGAAAATAAACAGCCAGTATGCAAAATAAAAAACGGATTTGTTACAAAAAAGATTATAAAAGCAAATATTTAGTATATTCTAACTATAAAGGGCAAATGATAAATACGGCCTTGTTAAAGCATGTCGCGAAATTATGTTACAAATATTTTCAACCATAATTTTACTTTAAAATAAGACAAACAGATAAATTTTGTATTTTTCAATCGCTCAAATGGTTAAAATGAAGTAATTAACAGTGTTTACACATTTGTTAAATCATCATTAGATCTACTTTTAAAAGAAAATAAACTTCACCTTCATCACATTCCTTTGACTTTTAGTTTTTTTTTTGTTGAAAGAAGGAATGCAGTGAATATTTGCCAGTTCTTCATTTAAAATAATATTATTATATAAGAGTGGTTTTTATGTACTTAAAAAATATTGATTTCAATTACAAACAACATTTCATTTCAAAACACAGCTAAAATTATTTTAAAATTCATACCAAAATGTACAATTATTTGCTGCATGGTAATCAAGAAAACGCAATATCGTACCGTTGTCAATCCGATATACAAAATAGTTGCGTTCATTACCATGTAGGCCCGACGCAGACCCGATATACCTTTTTTGACGTTACATGAAATAGGGTTTGTGTGGTTCTAGAAATTGAAATCATACACAGGACTATTTATTAACATAATTAAGTGAACAATTCAATTGCAGTTAGCATTTATCAAAATATTAAGTATGTCGGCATTGCAGCGGTCCGATGTCGGTCCCAAAATAGGCACATTTTGCTGGTACGACAGTACGTAAATATAATAAGTAGATAACAGAGGTGTTTCATTAGAATTAATTTATTTCATAATATTTTAACGATTTAACAATATATGGAGGTGTAGCTGAAAACGCACTATCGTACTGATGTCAATCCGATGTACAAAATAGTTACATTAATTGATCATGTAGGCCCGACACAGACCCGATATACTTTTTTGATGTAACATGAAATTGGGTTAGTGTGCTTCTAGTAATTAAAATCATACACAGAACTATTTATTAACATAATTAAGGAAGCAATTCAATTGCATTTATAATTTTTCAAAATATTGAGTATGTCAGCACTGCAGCGGTCCGATGTCGGCCTCAAGTCGGCACATTTTGCCGACATGCCGACATTAATTGTATATCGGCCCGATATGGTCATGCTGGCTGGGATGTTCCCAGGGAGATTATACCCTTCAATAAAAATTTGACAATAATGTCCATTTTCCTACATTAATAAGGTATATGGAGAAGTTTCCGGTCTTGTTGAAGGTTAAGTGAGTATTGGTTTTAGAAAGGCTAGGTTTGGTGCACTGGATGCTTTAAAATAACCTAAATATTTGTGAAGACAGTGTTAAACCAAGGATAACTGTTAACTATGTTAACTATTATCTTATGTACCTTGACAGTATAATTTCCATTGACTGTCACCACAAATTGTATCTATCTAATCAGTGAGTAGATTCTCCTGGCAGTCAGTGATGGTGTCAGATTTTTCTGCAGGTTTACAAGATCACTGAATGGATCAGATAATGTTTCACTGTATAGTTGGAGGTTGCCATTTCCATGTTAGGATATTTTGTGTGCCATCGATGCTTGAGAATGCGAGATAATGAGCCCTTAAATACTGTCATATCACTTTAATAGAATTTTAGTGGAGTGTGAGACTTTTTTCAAAGACATTTATTAGGTTATAAAAACATGAATGTATTTGAAATGTAGCATTTGGGAATGATAGAATTGGTTTACAGTACAACCTCTCTTGAACAACACCCACTGAGAGGAACTACATAAAGTACATACACTAAGGCGCACGTATTACTTGAAAATGAATACGATTCTTATACGCAATACGTACGTACCATATACGCAAGTTATAATACGATTTATACGATACGTTATGCGTTTTATACGAACTGCGTACGATGTGTGTTATACGTTTTATGCGATACGTTCGATATCTGTTATAGTTACTTTCATTACGAAGCGTACGATAGTGCCGGTTGATAATATTATTATAGTTTAATGGGGTTTTATATTGTTATTTTCAATCCGTTGATTATAATAGGGCGGTCTCTTAGTCAAGTGGGCGTACCCACGTTGAAAAGTTAGTCTATTAGTATTACTCCTTCATTTACTAACGAAACTTTTAAAATCAATAATAAAGTAATGACAACTTGGCCAAGATATATTCTTTGTTACTTTCTCTCTTTAGTAATAGTGATCACCACTAATTATTAGGGTCATGTGGCCGGTGGGTTAAAAGAATCAAAATGTTTAATAAAAAATATTAGAAACATTATTTGGAAACAAATGTGCTCTCAAAACATTTATACTTTAGTTTACGGAGTAAAATGTAGATAGCATAGTCTGTTAAAACAACTGACTAATTCTCAAGTTAAAACTATGTACAAAGACATTTCACCTTACATGATCAAAATAGCCTGCTTTAAAGAGTCCACAGTAGTAGACAGTCATCATGGTCTAGTCATTCCATTTCTGTGTTAATGTAGCAAAGTATGAATATTTGAAACATTTTGTATGTGCTGACTGTCAATTTGACTAAAATGGATGACATATTTGAAATGTCCTACCAATAGCTGTTGTAAAGTACTACTTATTATAAATTTTAAAAAGATAGTTGGGATTTTTATAGGAAATATTAAGGTTGTGACTTGTTTTCTATGCTCAAGACAATCCAAATTTTATTTTATTAACATGATACCCACTTGCCTTGATCCACACAACCTTCAACATACCCAACTTGCAGCTGTATACTGCTGTCACTTGGACCATTCCATAAAATGAAATCTATGCTTTATAATTTACCCCTATTTAAAATTTAAAAAATAATTCCAAATATTAATATCATATTAATAAGATGATAAATTGTAAATCAATTAAGTATTAAATGTTATATATAATATAATATATATATATATTATACAGGTTGACTGGTTGATTTGTCTCTTCCAACAGCTTGAACTGTGAATGTCACAGCTTCGGTTTGAGAGAACCGAGCCTTGTCCCTTGTGTTAAAAGTGAACTGGACCCTTTTAGGTGTGTTCAAAAATAAATTAATGGAAATATAAGCTGTGGCCAGGAGATATATCAGTATTTCTAAACTTATACCTCAATATTAATAGATATAAAGTCCACTGACCTGATAAAAAATGAGCAATAACAAGAGGGTTATATATTGGAAACACTAAATAAATAGCCATAAGATTTGTTTGGTTACCCTTTACCATGTACTGTGGATAACTAAGTAATATGACGGACAGTTTACCTGACTATCCTTTTATGAAATCACTAGTTCAAGACTTCTTGTTAGTGAAAGGTTAAACTCTAGTAATTCAATTTGTAAGCTGGATATATGTTTAATTATACAGCTTTATCCAGCCGGTAATATATAATTGATCTAAATTGGTTTTTTTTCACTGATGAAATTATGAATTGAAAGAGGATAGTGATCCAAAGTTTGAAATTTACATTTTTTGTTACAGTCATCATGAAGTTCACCTCTCAATATTTTGATGGTTTTCAACTTGAGTTTGAGCTTTATCTTTGTGTCTTTTTAATGTAAAATTTGCTATATGTAGAATGGTTTAAAATGTCCAATATTTTTCACTTAGAGAAATTCAAATCTTAAAAGGATTAAAACATCAGTGATGTAGAATGGTTTTGAATTTTGATTATCAATCTGATATACATTTAGTAATCACACAATAATTATGTGATATAGCTTACAAAAATGATTTTCAGGGTTTGCAAACATATGATTTTGCATACCTCATATTTAAGTTTCTTCATTTAAGTATGATAGGGTCTAAATGGTAGTTGGGATGTTTTCTCAGTAGTGTTGTAAAACAATAATTCTTAATGGTGGTGTTGTTTAAGAAAGTGTTTTAGAAATAACATGCTTGACTTTATTAAACATAATTATACCCCTGCTTCGAAGAAGAGGGGGGTATATTGTTTTACCCTTGTCCGTGCGTGTGTCTGTCTGTCCGTTACAAAATTTTCGTCGCAGTTTTCTCAGCAACTATAACATGCAGCAGCCTAATACTTTGCATATTGCTTCATCCCACAGTCCCATGTGGTGTAAAGCGATTTCACGCTCCTTGCTCATCTACTTCTTGTTTGTTGCATATTTTTAGATTTTTGTTTTAGATTAGGTATCACTTGAAAGCATTAGCTCACATATTTACTTGTTGATTTTGAATTGCTTAAATGCATCATAGTTGCCATGGTGTGAAAATGTCAGTACAAGTCTGGCAGTATTTGATACCAGATTTCTATGAAACAGCTAGCTAGAACTAAACACCAACAATGATATATTTTAGTTCCTACAAACATTTTGATGAAATAGTTTCATTTTTTATGTGTAACCCTTTGACAGAACTCTGTGAGACATTATGCCAACACCATGAATATTTCAAACTGTAATCCATGATGCAAAATCTGAAAACTGAACTATAGCCTACTGTTGTAAGCGACTTTCATATTTATAGATAGTTTTGTTATGTGCCCATAAATAAAACATAAAGGTTGAGCAGCGATGCACATACACAGCTATGACTATCGAGTCTCTATTCCTTGGATTAGGACCCTTGGTTTTGCACTCAATACCCACTTGTGTATATGTGCAATTGTGCATGAAACAGTACCCTATTTTGTCACATTGCAGTACAAAATATATATTTCACATAATAAGTTAACATGACTGCTTTTTTTCCCTTACTTTCTTGCAACCAAACTTTTTTTGCAATATTGGTACCATCAATAAGATTATTTTTAAGTGTTTCAGACTTAGATCATAATCATATAAACCTACCATAGCCTCTGAACGTTCATTTCTATTTGAAATTTTTTCGCTGTGAGAGAAAATATTAGTTTTGTGACTTTTAAAATATTTCAAACGGATTTAATGTTTTAAATTTTGGATAAACTTTATGCTTGGAACATTGTGAACACATCTAGTATAAAATTTAGTGATAAATTGGATTATCTTTTGAGTAAATTTGGAATGAACATTTCCCGCGGATCAAACAAAGGATTTTCTTTTTCTTTTTGAATGGCCATTACTCCTTGTGTTTATATATGTGTAAATAAACATTGACCTAGTGTTTATATTTGGATATATAGGACACATTCCTTTAGATATTAAGATGTCGGTAAGTTTCTCACAGTTAAATATTGAACAAGACAATGAAAATGGTGATTGGCAATTTGTCGCACGTGATAATAAGAGAAAAAGACACAACACTAGTGTATCTAATCCACCTTCACCTCAATCGTACGATAGTAAATTTATTAATGAAAACATTGATACAAAATTGAACATGATTTTTGAAGAAATTATCAACTTAAAACATGACCAGTCTTCTACCCGTAAACTTGTGATGGCAACCAACGAGTGTCTTCCAAAACTATGTAAAGAGATCAATTGTATATCTGACACTATGAATAAACAATCGTCATTACTTAAAACACTGGCCTATAAATCTATCGACGGTGAAGCACGTGGTAGAAGAAACAATTTGTTATTTAGAGGCATTAAAGAATCTAGAGGTGAAAATTGTACCGATGAACTATTCCGTTTTCTGGCTGATATATTACAAGTTGACACATCAAACATGATAATTCAACGAGCTCACAGGCTTGGTCGTCCTCAAAATTCACAAAAATCACCTAGACCTCTTATCGCCAATTTTTTAAACTATTGTGACGTTGAATACATATTATCAAATGCTAAAACTTTGAAATTCTGTCCAGGATACTCTATTGATCGTGATGTACCTAAAGAAATAATTGAGGCTAGGAAACGTCTATGGCCACTTTACAAGGACACTAAACGCACTAACCCTAAGAAAAATGTGCGTATAGTATACCCTGCAAAATTAATTTGTGACAATATTGTGATACAAGATGAATTTCCTGACTGGCACAGCGTACTATCCCGTAGTAGACTGGTTGAAATCCCTAGTTGTGAGGGAGTGTCGTTTACTTCCGGTTGTGAGTTTTCACAAATATCTAGCTCAGGGCAATCTTATACACAATCCAGCTTTAGTAGCTTATTCGCAGAAGATTATGATGAGCTATCTATTATGGACCAAACAACATTAACAATACCTGGTTCTCAGCCGTCGGTGATTTATGATCAACAAACAACAAGTGAGTTAACACAAAAATCATCCAAAGTGATCAGTCAACCATGTAACAATGATTCACAAACCAATAATATTGGAGTCACTCAACAAAGTATATCTTCAACTGAATCAAAATCTAAATCAAATAATAAAAAGTCAGCACCCAAAAAGGGTTGCCGACAACCAAATAGTGATAAATTGACCACATCAGTTCAGCACGAATCTAGATCAACAAGTCGTGCTCAACCTAACCGTCGTCGTGCGAGGACAAATTCCCTGCCACCTAGACGTAAACCAAACTCAACACAAGAGTCAGTAAATACTGGAAATACGGGCGTTAACCCCGAAGTACAAAACCCTGGTTCAGTGAACTTACCTGGCGGTACCGGCTAGGGGTCACAGGGGAAGGTGAACATTAATTGCGCACTTTTAAATATTCAATGTTTAGTGTCGCAAAGTTGTGACAAACTTATGTGTCCTGATGTGTTGGAAGTGTTTAATTCGAACGATATAGTGATGTTCACAGAGACATGGTCAAATGAACTCCAGAATTTTCATGTAAATAATTTTACGTACTTTGCTTTGCACAGGGCTAAATCTAAGGGCTGTAAGAGAGACTCAGGTGGTATTATTGTATATGTACGAGATTATCTTGTTGATGAAAACTGTATTTTCTTTCAAAGTGAAGATGACATATTATGGCTTAAAATTAATGGCCAAAAACTATTGATTGATCATGACTTATATATAGGTTTATGTTACGTAATGCCTGAAGGTAGTAGTAGGTTTAATATTATCGAGCAGGGTTGTTTTGATAGATTACTTAACTCTGTCGCTTCTATACACAGCCACACTAATGGAAATTGTTATATTATTTTATCTGGCGATTTTAATAGCCGTACATCCGAAAGTCCGGATTATGTTACTCACGATTCAATTGACAGTTATGTCCCTTTACCCGAAAATTATAACGCTGATATCAATACTAAGAGATCATCACAAGACAAAGGGCATACAAATCAAAATGGCACTGCTCTGTTAGACTTTTGTAAGCAAACCGGTTTACGAATAGTGAACGGTCGTTGTGGTCAAGACTCTAACATAGGTAAATATACGTTTGTCGGTCACAGGGGATCTAGTTTAGTTGATTACGTTTTAGCGTCTCAGAATCTTTTCGAATTCATTTCTTCTTTTAATGTAAATGATCCAAACCCTTTAAGCGATCATTGTTTAATTGACTTTTCTTTACAATTTTATACGACATCGCACAATCATGTAAATATTGAGGAGACTATAGTCGATAGCGAAAAGACTAAAATAGACTATAAGTATACATGGTCGAATGAAAATAAATCAGAGTATATCAATAGTATAAATAGTGCTAGTTTTTTGAGTAAATTAAACGATCTAGCACATGAAGTGACGTTATGTTCTACTCAGGAGGACATAACGTCAAATTTAGATTCATTTTCGACTATTATGAATGATGTAACGAGCAATATATGTAGACACTCAATTAAACACACGCTTAATTACAACAATAATCACTCAGTTCGTCGTGACAATATTTGGTTTAACGATGAGTGTGATGAACTTAGAAACAAATTTTTATTAACGTTAAATCATTACAGAAAAAGTCCTAACGATGAAAATCGTATTCTTTTAGTCAATGCAAGAAGCTTGTACAAAAACACTCTTAAGCGTTATCGAAAATTACACTTGACAAATAGAACTAAAACTTTAGAATCCTATAGATTAAAGAATGCTAAACAATACTGGAAACTTTTACGCGAGTCATCCCATATTAAAAGCCCCAATATACAGTTATCAAGTTTTGAAAATTATTTCAAAGCAGTCAATAATCCAAACGATCATTTCTTTAATCCTGATGAAGACATTATGTATTTTAATGAACGCTTTGTTAATGGCGAGTTCCAGCTCATGTTCAGTGAATTAGACACTAGTATTTCTGAGCGTGAGGTGAAAACCGCTATTAAAGAGCTTAAATCAGGTAAAAGTGCAGGTCCCGACAATTTGCTTAACGAATATTTTAAACATGGCACATTTCAGTTAATGCCATATTTAGTAAATCTTTTTAATATTGTTTTTACCACTGGAAATTTTCCGAATGCTTGGTCCGAAGGGTACATAATTCCGCTTCACAAAAAGGATTCAATACACAATCCAGAGAATTATCGCGGAATAACTTTATTAAGCGTTCTAGGCAAATTATTCACGCGTATTTTAAATAATCGTTTGAACCTTTGGGCTGAAACATATAACGTCTATGTTGAGGCTCAAGCGGGATTCCGTAGTAATATGGGTACTACAGATAATATTTTTGCATTACATGGTCTGTTAACCCACATGATAAATAATGGTAAGCAGTTATACTGTGGATTCATTGATTTTAGTAAGGCTTTCGACTACATTGAAAGAAATACTTTATGGTACAAGCTTATAAAACTAGGTATACGTGGTAAAATGTTTTCAATAATCAAAGACATGTACACAAATATCAAATCAAAAGTTCGTTTCAATAACACGTTAAGCAATGAATTTACTTGTTCATTAGGAGTTAGACAAGGTGAGAGTCTATCTCCATTTCTTTTTTGTATGTTTTTAAACGATCTAGAAGAGCAATTAATAGCTAACAAGTTCGAAGGTATCGATATTTTAATGACCAAGATATTCATCTTACTCTATGCAGATGATATAGTTATATTCTCGGAAAGCGCGTCCGGACTACAAAAAGGTTTTGATATATTATACGAATACTGCACTCGATGGAAGTTAAAAATCAATGTTACTAAGACTAAAGTTGTTGTTTTTCGTAAAGGTGGTACATTGCCTAGAGATATTTGCTTCATGTATAATGGCGAACCCATAGAAATTGTTAGTTCTTTTAATTACTTGGGTATTGTTTTTAGTCAAAGTGGTTCTTTCAATATGACGCAATCCACTCTTGCGGGCAAGGCACTCAAAGCGGTTTTTAGTCTAAACAAATACTTACTTAACTTTCCTTATGTCTCTATAAACCATAGACTAGACCTTTTTGACAAACTCATACTTCCTATCTTAAACTATTCGTGCGAAGTATGGGGGTTTCATAGGGGCAATAGTCTAGAACGCGTATATATCCAATATTGCAAAACATTACTTGGTGTAAAAAAATGTACACAGAATGACTTTGTATATGGTGTCTTGGGTCGTTTTGACCTAATGTACTACAGACTTGTTAAGATTGTCAAATATTGGTTAAAAATTATCTCTTGCCCGGACTCTAAATACTGCAAAATCATTTATGAACTTTTAAAATATGATGCCGAAAAAATGCCGAACAAAACTTCTTGGGTTACACTTGTGAGAAATCTTCTGTCTACACTAGGATTTTATGATGCGTGGGATGCGCAAAGCGTTGGTAACAATGAGTTATTTATCATCAATGTTAAACAACGACTTAAAGACACTCGTATCCAAAACTGGAATGAAAGACTTAGAAATTCTAGCAGAGCTGATTTTTTTCGTACAATTATAAATTTTGAGTGTCAATTTTATTTAACTAGCATAGATCAAATTAAATACAGAACAGCCATGACAAGGCTTATAACATCATCGCACAAATTAAGAGTTGAAACAGGTCGCTGGCATAAGCCTCATAAAATCCCTAGAGAGAATAGGTTATGTACAAAATGTAACAAAGTTGATGACGAGTATCATTTCATACTAGAATGTTCTCTATATAATGATTTAAGACAAACGTATATTGACAGGCACTATAGATTTCATCCCAGTATGTTTAAACTTAAGCAACTTTTCGAAAGCAAAAACGATGCTAAGATAAGAAACCTAAGTGTTTATATTTTTAAAGCTTTTAAGATACATGAATCATACAATGCGCAAATATAAGACTTTATATCCGTCGCAAAATACGTGATTGTTCACAAATAACTGATTTTTACCAAATACATGTCATATATTAAATTATGAGTATAATATATTATGTTTAGTACTTCACGTATTATACTCCTCGTGCCTCTTGCAGAATACGTGATCTATCAAAAACAACTCTCTTGCTTAAAGACTTCCTTAAGTCGAAGTTTGATTATTACATATCAACAGATTTTATATTTTAATCCGTTAAAACTTCTGAGTAATATATATGATGATTTCTTGTATTTGTCTCTAAACACATACAAATGTGTATTGTTGTTTGTCACAAATAACTTGAACATGCAAATTGTAAAATAACTAATATTGTATATATTACTGTTGGAATATATATTTTGACTCTGAGTATATATAAATGTACGATTTCCTTTTGCAAAATTGTTTTTGCAGAAAATTGCCTTATGTCAGTTACAATTATTATATATTAGTGCTGATATTATTTGATATATGTCAATTACGAGTATTATATGTTAATACTGATATTATTTGATATATGTCAATTACGATTATTATATGTTAGTACTGATATTATTTGGTATATGTCAATTACGAGTATTATATATTAGTACTGATATTATTTTGGTATATGTCAATCACGAGTATCATATATTAGTGCTGATATTATTTGATATATGTCAATTACGAGTATGATATGTTAATACTGATATTATTTGATATATGTCAATTACGAGTATTATATGTTAGTACTGATATTATTTGGTATATGTCAATCACGAGTATTATATTTTAGTACTGATATTATTTTTGGTATATGTCAATCACGAGTATTATATTTTAGTACTGATATTATTTTTGGTATATGTCAATTACGAGTATCATATATAAGTACTGATATTATTTTGGTATATGCCAATTACGAGTATTATATATTAGTACTGGTATTATTTTGTCTGTAAATATGTACAAATGGGTGATATCCCACAAGCAACTCGTTTCTGCTTACAACAGCGATACAAAACAAGTATAAGTCACCTTCTCCTGCGTATATGTCTAAGATATTTTGATATAATTTATAATATATTACCTTTATAACCTTTGTTAACTGTGATACCTGCTCAAGTTTGATTGAATTTTCATAAAACCAATCCTTTATAGCTTTATACAAAAGTACTACACTGCATATATATATATTTAAGTGTACATTGATCTCGAATGTTCTCTCTTTTTCAACTGTATGTTATTGATTACATGTAATGTCATTGTCACGTGATTGTATATTTTATGAAATTCATTGTATGTTCACGCGGGTCTATTGACCTATTGATCTGAAAATAAAATCTTCTTCTTCTTCTTCTATAAACTTAATTATTTGCTTCATTAATGAGTGGCCTGTCATTGAGTTGCATTTTTTATTGAATGTGACTCTTTGGGTTTTCTGTTAGTAACAAAGACAAATATAATAGTGCTGTACTATAATCAATTTCTTATTATTTAGTTGTCATTTTTACTGTTACTTTTATTAAGTTAGTTATTAATGGACCCGTATATTAGTTTGAAGACCGCGTTCTAAACAATATCGGTCGAACGATTACACTCGATTTTCGCGTTTTAAAGTTTACAAAATACCCGAAAATCGTTATGTATGAATAGATGCAACAATCAAATTTTAACGTAAATGTAACTAGAACCCAGAATGTTTCAAAAAAAGCATATTTGAATCAGTTAAAGAAAGTCGTCTCGTCAAACAAATTCGCTCGAGAGTTGTCGTTAACAGTTGAATAAAAAAGTTTAATTGTTTGGATTGCTATGACAAATTAATAGGTCAGAACTCTGAATTTAAGTCGATTTTTATCACGTATTTGCAATTTGCCTGTCCGTTTCTTTTTAAACGGTGTCACTACGAGCGTTTGATTTCCGACAGCCCCATCCACTCTGCGATAGTATAAGCATACGATTCGTACGATTGATACGAAGGGTCGGTTTTTTATACGTACCATGCGCATTCGGAACACCCTCGACCTTTCATGAATGAATAATCTCGGGAGGATTCGTGGGGGGTCTTCACCAAATTTTGGTGATTTTTCTACCTACGCGAGGCGAAGCACGTAACGGTTACGCAAAATAGTTCTTGAAGTATACACACAGATCTTTGTCTAAACATATTTATTTGTTTTAAATTGAACCAAATATTGTTCATCGGTATCATTGAACTGAGTAATTTTAAATTTACGGATTTAAAACGGAACTTAAGTCATCGCCTAAACGATCGTGTACTTGTTTACATAGTTTCAAAATGGCGCCTAAATATGTCCGAGGTTATTCGTTAGCGAATGGCTGAGGGTGTTCCGAATGGTACCATGCGATGCGATGCGATATACGAACGATGCGCAAATCGGATAATTTTCATACGATACGAACGTACGATATTCGTACGAAATGCGTACGAAATACGCAGAATTTTTCAAGTTATTCGTGCGCCGTAGTGTATATGTTGTTGAATAAATAAAATGACACCAATAGATATATCAAATGATGTTGTTGTGCAGACGATTTGTTCTGTAGAGGGCCACTCAGCAGAGATTATACTGTATGTTGATGTAAAGAAACCTGGCTAGGCTAGAATTTTGGAAGGCTTGTTTACAATTGCAGGTAATAGTGACCTCACTCTGCTGTACTAGCTTTAGACTTGTTATAATCTTTGTCCAGGATGAAGATTATTCTGATGATTAGGTCATCTTAATGTGATATAATTTGCATATTGTCATTATTTGTAAATTTTGGATAACTGTATTCATATAGCTATGTTATTATTGTTAATAAAATCATTACTAAAATAATTATGTAGAGCGTATTTGTTTAAGTTTGGTCTTGAAATGCAAAAGTAATTGCATTTTATATTATAAGTTTCAACTATTTTCAACTACCTCAGGTCATCTTCTAGTATCTGCCTATCAATCTTTATTTACTCCACATTCAGCTGACACAATGGTACAACTGAATTATACCAACCTAGCGGTACATGTACATATAATAAATTACACCTTGGTGGAGTGAAGCCATTGTAAGTAAATTCTTAGCTCAAGGAAATTAGCAGTGTCTGGTGGGGTTTGAACCAGAAATTACCAGATACCTCACGATCCCTATGTGCATATCTTACCAGTGGACTACTGCTTCCATGATGACATATGGATGGTAATGATGGTTGTCGGTGTCATTTTTTCCCTTGGGAATAACATTTTCTCTGTACAAAAAATGTTCAAAACTTAGATACAACCTATGAAAACAAAATTTTATGGACTTTGCCCTATCGGGGTACCTGACAGAGTTAATATTCAGTAGTTTTAGCCATTGCATTTGGTCTTATGATAAAACCAAGTCAGCTTTATACAAATACTACAAAATCTCATGGATATGATATCATTATATGTGTAGTTGCAATCGGCGGGAATGAGTACCCTTAGAGTGATTAATGTTCCTGAAAATGCACTGTTGCAGACTATAGATCTATTACCAGCAGTTAGCAAAGAGGTAGCACAATATATAAGATACCTCACTTTTCTGGGTTTTTTTTAATGATGCCATTTTATTAAAACATAAAATATGCGTCTAGACTTCAAAGAAACTACTCATTGAAAAAAGGAATTTCGAAAAATGACAGTCTGACCTCATGTATGGTGGACAGACGGGTTCTCGCACCTCTAAGAACTCAATGAACCATTTCTAATTAATGCAACAATACTTTCAGAAAAATACATTAAAAACGAACCATTTAATCTATATTCCATTTGTTTATCATATACTTGCTGATATTTTATATTTAAAACAAATCCAAATTCTTCCAAAAAAAACACGACCATTTTCTGAAAACTGTCATGGCGGCTAAAAATAGATGACCTAATTTCGCACTTCTACCGTATTTGGCTCTTTGTGACGTCATAATTAGCTGCCACATGACTGTCATGTGACTTTATGAGCAAGGGCTACCTGCCATGTGCTTTTTTTATTATAACATACTTTTAAACAATATTTAATGGATTGTACTGACAGAGCAGAAAAAGGTAATAAGGATTTACTGAAAAATATTCACCATCACAAAATTTTCATTCTAAAAACCTGTTTCTTGCGCATTATTCTCATTTGACAGTTGTAGTTGCGTTGATTGTTTACTTGACATTGTGCACACGAATTGATGACATCATACGCAATAAAATAGCAAAGTAAACAACTTTTTTATGAAAGGACCGAAATCAGGTTAGGAACGAGATCAGGTGTTTGTACGATACAATAAATGTAGGTCAGTCAGAAATGAACAACCATGTTTAAATACCACCAAATTCTCGTGTAATGTAAATTTAAACTAAACGTTTCAAAAGCAAACAAACAAACATCCTGTCAGCAATACATGCTGAATTGCATCTTACGATTAGAAACAAAGACATTTTACTCAACGCATTTTCGAAAATACAGAAAATGTGTCATACTATTTATAGATTTTTGGGGAAAATATTTTTCCCAATGACTATAAATAGATTTCTGGGGAACGAAAATAGCTATTCTTGAAAGTAATCGACCCAAAGTATCAAACTCCTCACAGCGGTTACGTCACGCGTTGCTACTTTTGATTTGATAAAGGGAGATAACCGCTGCGGGGAGTTTGCCAAAGTATCCAATCTCTCATACAGAGTTGTCGATCCTTACAGTGATCTCTGTAAGGATCGACAACTCTGTATGAGAGAATGCAAAGTATCGGCCGAAAGTCACGTGACGATAAGTTTATAAACAGCGATTGCTAGCGGGTTTGCAATATAAGATATTGAAACTCCGAAGTGTTTAAATTGTTAATTGATTCATTTTAGTCATTGTTTTGCAAGAATTTGGACACTTAAAGGTAAGCGATACGTTTGTTGATAAAATTAATTATTTGTTTGCTGTATCAGAGACATAGATAACAGCATTCTGTACACAAACGGTCTGACTGATATCTTCACCGTCTATTTATAGAATGAGATAACAGAGATTAGAAGGTATTGGAAAAAATCGCCGATTCGTCCATAACGTTATCGGGTTGGGTTTAAAGTTTGGTCGAACCGTTCCGGATAGTTGGTACGGGCTTGCCCTTCTTTTTTTAATTGAAATATTTCAGATAGATTAAATATTTTATCTTATAGGCATATAACACTTGGAATTTGTAATCAACAAAATGTAGGTCACATATGGTGTATATTAATTACTCGTTCTCTCAGACATTCAATCTAATTAACAAAGCAATAAAAGTGTCACAATCAAAGGAAACAATATTGTCTTATCAGTGAGAGGGCAGTACAATTAGCAACTTGGAAATTGCACCCTGGTGTTTTATGACCCATGACATGTTTGTACAACGGTTTGCTTTAAATAATTGTAATATTAAGTTAGATGGTTAATTACTTATTATTTGTAAAAATAAAACAAAACTGAACATATGAAATATTATATGCAATTCTATTTAATTTCTTTGTGATGTGTGACATTACTTATAAATTTGGTAAAACTACAATGTTTATTTTTACAGATTGAAAATTTGAATCTGATTTTTAATAAAATATTTTTTATGTAATTAGATATTCAAATTTTTTCAACAAAAATGTATGAGCAAATTTAAACAAAAAGTAAAATAATACACAATATACTTATACATGAATGATTTTAATATTGTTTATTATGTCATGTTTGTCAAAATAGTATACATTATGATTTCAATAGGTGCTAAATACCTGTCCCCTAACACCAACAATGAAGCCACCCCTCAGTATGATAGACTATGACATGAATATCATATAATAATATTTATGTTATATTGTTGGCCAAATTCATGTTTTGAATAGTCAACAATATTATTTATACAAAATGTCTTCAGAATTTATCAAGTGGGATGAATTAAGTCTTGACTTATTACTTGGAGAGTATACAGAAGATGATAAAAACATTTCACCAACATAAAACTCTAACATTTTTTTGTATATAATTAAAAATTTCAAAAATGCAGCAAGGCAATGACGACTATATCTTGGTTTCGAGGTCATATGACTAAAAAAATTAAATCCCTTTAAAATTAATCTGTGACTTAACTAATAACAATTATCTTAGACAAAGGAAACATCTCTAAGTCTATGATGATGTATTAAGTAATTTGAATAAATTAAGTTAATGCATTACTTGCCTATATTTTAAAGTACAGTGTTAATGCTTTTCGAAGATAGAAACTTTGAATCTGCTTATTAAATAAAATAAAATAGTAGTTAACTGAACATCAATTATAATATTGTGGCTGATGTCCTGCATGTGAAAAAATTAAAGCATGATTCTCAATAAAACCTGCTAAAAACTGACCCCTCACTCCAGTAATAAAGCCACACCTAAATACATATTATAAATGGGTGAGTCAAAATTCTACAAAAAGTGTAAAATATATACAGACGGATCAAAATGACCATAATCAGGCACTGTCTCATGTGCCTACACAAGCCCTTATAAAATCTTACATGTAATCAGAGGCTTTCAAAAACACCTCTCAATACTGTAGAAATGAAAGCCATTGTTGTCTCCATAGGCTAGATAATTGAAATCTTACATAAATTATTTACAGCGTCCACCTAGCTTTTTTGGACACTTAATTGTCTTTAACCAATACTCACCTTCCCTTCCAAAAGGCCATAAATTTCTCCATATTGTATAATCAATGGAGGAAAAAATCAACATTATTGTCAAATTTTCATGAAAAGGTGTAACCTATCCAGGTGGGATTCCAACCCGCACCCCCTCGTGGGCCAGATTTCAAATCCCCGCGCACTACCGACTGTGTTATCGACCCATGTTTTAATTGAAATCAACCCAAATCAGGTAATATTCTGAGGTAATGAAAGTAGGGAACCAGCACCTATGGCTGACCTGAAGCACCCAGTGGGTGATAGTGTTGTGAACCTTGACCCCACTGAAGTATATTCAATTATAAAATCTCATTCAATTGGACGTTGTCACAAGCACTTGAGTCGCAAGCTCATATAATGATTATACATTCTTATCGGTGCTCAGGATCCTGAAGTCTATTTGTCAAGGAAAAGATTAGACTATTGCTAATCCCCCTGAGATTGGGGGGTAATTCTACTACCAGGATCCATTGGTCAATATGTTATCAAGAATAAAATCCAACTTGCCAATATATATAATGAACTGCAATGATGACTTATTATATCATCGTTGTCTTGACTTCGAAGAGAGCAGAGCTACTTTGGCTACACTTTATTAAATAAAGTTATTTTCTAAATTCTAAATTCAATATCTTAATAAGTTAAAGTATTCTTGTATACTTAGTGTTTATCGTTCAGTGTGAAGTTTACAGTGTTTGTACTTGTGTTTTTATACGCCCGTTTTGAAAAAACGGTCGTATTATGTTACGATGTTGTCCGTCTGTCCGTCTGTCCGTCTGTCAGTCTGTCAGTCTGTCCGTCTGTCCGTGGACAATTGCTTGTCCGGATGATAACTCAAGAAAGGATGTACCTAGGTTCCTAAAAATTTATGTGTGGATAGCCCTTGGGTGGAGGAGGTTCCCTATTGATTTTGAGACCCCAGGGTCAAAGGTCAAGGTCACTGGGACTTAAAATAGGTAAAACTTGTCCGGACAATAACTCAACAACGACTGTACCTAGGTTCACAAAATTTTATGTAAAAGTAGCTCATGTGTCAAAGATGTTCCCTATTGGTTTTGGGGCCCCTGGGTCAAAGGTCAAGGTCACAGGGGCCTCATATAGGTTAAAAACTTGTCCTGACAATAACTGAACAACCAATCTATCTAGATTCACCCAATTTTAGGTGAGAGTAGCCCTTGTGTCAAGAATGTTTCCTGTAGGTTTTGGGGCCCCTGGGTCATAGGTCAAGGTCAAAAGGGCATCATATTGAAAAACCTTGTCCGGACAATGACTCTACAACCACTGTACCTAGGTTCACAAAATTTTATGTGAAGGTAGCCCATAAGTCAAGGATATGCCCTACAGGTTTATGGGGCCCCAGGTTCAAAGGTCAAGGTCACAGAGGCATCATATGAAAAAACTTTGTCCGGACAATAACTGAACCACCAATGTACCTAGGTTCACCAAATTTTATGTGAGAGTAGCCCATGTGTCAAGGATATGCTCTATTAGTTTTGAGGCCCCTGGGTCAAAGGTCAAGGTCACAAGGGCATCATATCGAAAAACATTGTCCTGGTAATAACTCAACAATGACTGTACCTAGATTCACCAAATTTCATGTGAGAGTAGCCCATGTGTCAAGGATGTGCCTTATTAGTTTTGGGGAAACAGGGTTAAGTTTAAACCTTCAACCAGAAGATATCAAATTACCAAGCAGTGACTTCAAATGTTCAATCAATATGTTAATAAAGTCAAAATGGCAAACAATAAAAAACTTGTCCGGACAATAACTGAACCACCAATGTACCTAGGTTCACCAAATTTTATGTGAAAGTAGCCCTTGTGTCAAGGATATGCCCTATTGGTTTTGGAGCCCCTGGGTCAAAGGTCAAGGTCACAAGGGCATCATATTGAAAAACCTTGTCCGGACAATAACTCTACAACCACTGTACCTAGGTTCACCAAATTTTATGTGAGAGTAGCCCATGTGTCAAGGATATGCCCTACAGGTTTATGGGGCCCCAGGTTCAAAGGTCAAGGTCACAGAGGCATCATATGAAAAAACTTTGTCCGGACAATAACTGAACCACCAATGTACCTAGGTTCACCAATTTTTATGTGAGAATAGCCCATGTGTCAAGGATATGCTCCAGTAGTTTTGAGGCCCCTGGGTCAAAGGTCAAGGTCACAGGGGCATCATATCAAAAAACATTGTCCTGGTAATAACACAACAATGACTGTACCTTGGTTCACCAAATTTCATGTGAGAGTAACCCATGTGTCAAGGATGTGCCTTATTGGTTTTGGGGAAACAGGGTTAAGTTTAAACCTTCAACCAGAAGATATCAAATTACCAAGCAGTGACTTCAAATGTTCAATCAATATGTTAATAAAGTCAAAATGGCAAACAATAAAAAACTTGTCCTGACAATAACTGAACCACCAATGTACCTAGGTTCACCAAATTTTATGTGAGAGTAGCCCTTTTGTGAAGGATATGCTCTAATGGTTTTGGGGCCCCTGGGTCAAAGGTCAAGGTCACAGGGGCATCATATTGAAAAACCTTGTCCGGACAATAACTCAACAACAACTGCATCTAGGTTCACAAAATTTTATGTAAAGGTAGCTCTTGTGTCAAGGATGCGCCCTAAAGGTTTTAGGGTCCCAGGTTCAAAGGTCAAGGTCACAGAGGCATCATATGGAAAAAAATTGTCCAGACAATAACTGAACCACCAATGTACCTAGGTTCACCAAATTTTATGTGAGAGTAGCCCATGTGTCAAGGATATGCTCTATTGGTTTTGAGGCACCTGGGTCAAAGGTCAAGGTCACAGGGGCATCATATCGAAAAACATTGTCCTGGTAATAATTCAACAATGACTGTACCTAGGTTCACCAAATTTCATGTGAGAGTAGCTCATGTGTCAAGGATGTGCCATATTAGTTTTAGGGAAACAGGGTTAAGTTTAAACCTTCAACCAGAAGATATCAAATTACCAAGCAGTGACTTCAAATGTTCAATCAATATGTTAATAAAGTCAAAATGGCAAGCAGTAAAACCTTGTCAGGACAATAACTGAACCACCAATGTACTTAGGTTCACCAATTTTTATGTGAGAGTAGCCCTTGTGTCAAGGATATGCCCTATTGGTTTTGGGGCCCCTGGGTCAAAGGTCAAGGTCACAGGAGCATCATTCAAATGTTCAATTAATATGTTAATAAAGTCAAAATGGCAAACAATGGAAATAATGCTATATTTAATAAGTAACATGAAATTAGTTCTCCAAATTTTATGTGAGGGTAGCCCATGTGTCAAGGATGTTCCCTATTGGTGTTGAGGCGCCTAGGTCACAGGTGAAGGTCACAGGGGCCATCATATGGAAAAACCTTGTCTGGACAATAACTTAACAATGATTGTACTTAGGTTAACAAATTTTATGTGGATCAACCCATTTGTCAAGGAATAATGTGCTGATAGCTCTTTTGTAGAGGATGTTCCCTTTTGATTTGGAGACCCCAGGGTCAAAAGTCAAAGTCACTGGGACTTAATTTGTATTGAAACATTTTCTGGACAATAACTCAATAATGATTGTACCTAGGCTCACCGAATTTTATTTAAGGGTAGCCTAAATGTCTAGCATATGCCTCTTTGGTTTTAGGGCCCTGGGTGAAAGGTCAAAGTCACAAGGAAATCATAAGGAAAAACCTTTTCCAACAACCAACTTTATCTAAGAGTGATCACCAAATTTTATGTATCAATACTCTTTGGTTCAAGGGTGAGAACTTTTGGTTCTGAAGCCCCAGGGTCAAGGTCACTGGAAGTTTGTGTGGGGAAAACCTTTTGCCAGTGATTACTCAACCATGGCTGTACCTAAGTTCTCAAAATCTTTGCTTTGGATATCCCTCCAGTTAAGGACCTATTCCTGGGTCATTGGTCAAGGTCACAGGGACTTCATATGAGATAGAACACAGCATGGACTGCACACGGGCGTATAATGCCCCGCCCAGCGGAGCTCTTGTTGTGAAGTGTTCTAAGTGTTGTGCTTTATGTTGTCAGTGTAAAATTTGTGTTTGTGTTTGTGTTTATGTTTATGTGTTAAGTATTATATAGGATATATAGGAAGGAAAAGATCATACCAAGGATAGGTGATATAGTATCGTTATTATATTAACCATCCCTGTCCAATCTAACCATATCTTTGTACTTCCTTGTAAAACTTATATACTTGATATTGAATTGTATTTTATTGTACTGGAAAACCCTGCCTGTCAAAACTTCAACAAGCTCTGCCTCTTCAGCAAACCACGAAATACGTTAAAAGTTTATAATCATATTTACTCTATATTGCTATATTTGCTTATATTGTATGTATTATATGTATATTGTGACTGTTTATGTATAAATCTGCTTATGTTTAACTATATGTGATACCTAAATCCAAAAAAGTAAACAATCAAACTAAATCTTAAACTGAAACTACTTAAGAAACTTCCGTAGGCCAAAAACAAAGAGCCTAAACCCCTGATATAAGCTGTTCTCTGATTGGCTAAGAGAGAACGTTAAAAACACCCTACCGAACGTCAATCTAGAAGACACTCTGTGATTGGCTGTTGAGAAATAACCAACAACCAATCAAGAGAGCCGTACTGGACACACCTTCGGTACCCAGCCGCCATTACCCAAAATCCTAATATTGAGCAAATTAGTAAAATAGCCATTAAAACTTCAATTTCAAACATAATTCGGAATTCAAACAACTTTTTTGTAATAATTTTTCATAACCAATCCAAAAATATAAGTTACAACTCTCTAAAAAGTCAAATTAGAAAACTAAAACTTAAGGTCTCAAAGATAAGAAGCGTGACCTACTTTTGACACTTAGCAAAATTCAAGATCTAATTTTACCTAAAACTTAATAACTGCAAATAAAAACTTAATCTAAAACATAATTTTAAGACCAAATAACTTTTTTCAAGTAACTTTTAACGACAATTCTGAATCTTCAAATCAATTTTCCCTAGCTAGTCAAAATAAAAAGTTAGAACTTAAGGCCTTAATAGTCAATACTGGTGACCTACTTTCAACACTTAGAAAATTTTTGTAGTCCCAAAGTAAATAATAGAAAAAGTCAAGAAATTAACATAAAAACCATTCTAAAAGTGATATTTCAAGAAACTAAGAACTGTTTTAACTTAACTTTTCATCACAAATCCTTTGATAATAATCAAAATCTAGTAAAATATCAAATAACAAAGTTAATAACCTAGGGCCCAGCATTGACCTAATTAAGAACTTAGTACTTCTCTACCTAAAAACTCAAAAATTTGACTAAATCACTCTAAAAACTTAAATAAACTTAGATTCTCAAGCTTAAACTTCCATTCTAACATAACTTTTCCCAACAAACTCAAAAATAAGTGCCTCAGCTCTCTAAAAAGTCAAATAAGAAAATTAGAACTTGAGGTCTCAAAGATAGGAAGCGTGACCTACTTTTGACACTTAGTAAAATCTAAGAGCTAATATCTCCCAGAAATTAATAATTACAATTAAAAACTTAATTTAATATATATTTCCAAGCTTAAAAAACTATTTTCTAGTAACTTTTAATGACAATTTCGAATTTCAAAACAAATTTCTCCTAATTATTCAAACTTAAAAGTTAGAACATAAGGCCTTAATAGTCAATACCGGTGACCTACTTTCAACACTTAGAAAATTTGTTGGAAGTCGCAAAGGAAAAATAGACTTATTCACTAATTGACTCTAAAAACCTTAAATTAACTTAGAATTTCAAAGCTAAACAACCATTCTAACATAACTTTTTCCAACAAACTCAAAAATTAAGTCAAATCAAACCAAAACTCAAAAATAAAAAAAGTTTCATAAATCTAACCATAAGTGACCTAAATAAGAATAAAAGTTTCAAAATGGCCGCCACAATCAATAAGTCAGATAACTCAAGCAAAAACTCAACAGACCCAACCGCACTAATAATTGACCTATCAGCTGAAGCCGACAGCTCTGCCATTAAAATAATAGAGGAGGAGGACAGGGTGACGTCCACTCCTAAACATAAATCAACTTATGCTGAGGCAGCCAGCATCAACTTGTCTAAAGTAAGCTTTAAAACTCCTGAGAAACAGTCTAAACCAACGTCCAAGTCTCCCAATTCTAATGTCAATAAAAACAAAACCAATACAATCAAAGATGAAACTTGGATAGAAATCACCTTCCAAATTATAACAATAGGAACACTCCTGAGATTAACCAGGAACATCAAAGCTAAAGTGGTAGATTCCTTTACAAGACATGTAGGAGCCGCCTACATTAAACAAATAAACTCTAATTTTGATAATGTAGTTGACAAGCAAAAATTTCTTATAAGAAAAGACAGATTGACCATAGCTAATAACTTCAAAGAAGGCAAATATGACTATAAAATTGATATCGAACAAAATAATAACCAAAGCAAAAGACTGAATCTTACTCAAGGCATCACCGATATCCCTAATAATATGACGTTTGAGGATTTCAAAATTAAAATCAGCAATGACAAAACCATTCATAATGTCACCCAAACTAAAAACGGCCAGGTAGCAGTGCAATTTACTACTAGCACTGTACCAACCCAAATTTTAGGTCAAACAGTTAAACCATCTCTTTTAAACATACTTAGATGTAATAACTGTCAGATGTTTGGTCACCTAACAAAAAAATGTAAAAATACTGCTAAATGCCCACACTGTGCGGGTAGCCACACACATCACCAATGCACAACCAAATCAAGTAAAAAGTGTGCTAACTGTGGACTGGCCCATGGTGCAGCCTACAAAGGGTGTAAAATCTATCAGAAGTATTGCAATAAGATCAACACCATTAACAAAAAAGTGTTAGGCTCTAAGGAAAATAGACCTAACCAACCAAAACAAAATCCCCCCCAAAAAATACATCAACATACACCACCCCAAATCAACATATCTGATTTGGCTAAACAAATAGTGAATAAAACCGAGCAAGAAATTGTCAGCATCTTGACTCAGGCTTTAATAACCCAAAAACCACTAGCCGGGACCAGAAGCAATTCAGGCCCGACAACCACCCAAACAACACCAGCTGAGCCTAAGAAAGTTCCAGGCCCAGCACCCATAACTCAACAACAACCAACAATCACTGCGGCCGAGCAGATTGAAAAAGCAGGCCCAAACACAGAACCCATGTTCATAGCTACAAAACTGGTTACCCAGCCAGCTCAAACTAAAATTACCCCTAAATACAAACATATTCTGGCAACACCCTGCCCCCCTTCCCAAGAAAATTCACATTTGACCCCTACTACAACCCTTCTCTAATAATAAATAAGGAAACTAAAAAACAAGATAAACTTAACCACCCTGCTAAATAAAAAGACTCTATTAAGATCATATAAATAGGCTAAACTATAATAATAACCAACAATTAACTAAATAAATAACCATGACGGAACAAGGCCATAAAACAAAAGCTCTGTCCAGCCTCACCGTCATGTCATGGAATGCTAGAAGCTTCTCATTTAGGGAATCTAACAATAAAAAATACCAATTAGAAAACTTCCTCTTTCAACATAATAAAACAATAGATGTTATATGCATCCAAGAAACTCACCTTAAACCTAAAGATAAACCTGTAATAATAAAAGGGTACCAAACCCCAATAGAATTTAAAAGAGAATATGCCACCCGGGGAGGTGTCTCAATATATGCAATTGAAGGTTTACAATTTCAAGAGCTAAAACTAGAAAAAGATGAGTACATGGAAGCATGTGCCATCACTGTATTTGGAACAAATGCTAAAGTTAACATAATTAACATTTACTGTCCACAGGCCCAATATAATACTTTAGAAAGATATAATAAAATACTATCCAATGTCGATAAAAACAAAAATAACATAATAGTAGGAGACTTAAACCTAAAACACATATTTTGGAACCCCCCCGGAGACTTAAGGTGTGACGGTGAGGCAGACAACTTATTAAAAATTCTTGATGAATATAACCTAACTTACTTAAATGATGGGCAAATAACTAGGATGTCCCCAACACCAAATTGTAAAGACAGTGCCTTAGACCTAGCATTAGTGTCAGCAAAACTGCAAACAAACAGTGAATTTTATATAATTGACAACTCCTTAGGAAGTGACCATCTACCAATAGAGGTAACCATTGAATTCTCATTTTCTCATGAGGGTAGACATCCCAATGGAAAGTGGAATATCAAAAAAGCATCCCATGAAAACTGGCAAAAGTTTAAACAATTAGCAGAAATTGAATTCAAATATTATAAATCTGAAACTGATATTCAAGAAAATTTCAATAAATTTTATGAAACCTTAAAGAACATCTTAGACCAAACTATACCAAAAATAAAACCCAATAATAACAAAAAAGTAAAAAAATCAGTCCCTTGGTGGACTCCAGAATGTGATGAAGCTATAAAATTAAGAGAAAATTTAAGGCATAGAGCCAAAGGTAATAAAAATCAATCTAATTCTGACGCATTTATAAAAGCCAGAAGGGATGCCAAACACATAATAAATTAATAAATGAGGCAAAAACAACAGGCTGGGAAAACTTTTGTTCCCAAATAAATGATAGAACCACATCCAAAGAGATGTGGGATTTTGTCCATAAAATTAAGGGGCGCCCGCCTCCATCCAACCCCCCCTTTATAGTAGATGGCAAAATAATAACTGAGGCCAAAGAAAAATCTAAAGCATTACTTGATAACTATATTAAAGTAAGTAGTGATGAGGGCTTTAGTAAAAAATTCATCAAAAAAAAGAAACATTGGAATAAAAAGCTAGAAAAACTCATAACTGACCATAAAAAAGACAAATTGACTAATACTCCCTATAACCAAGACTTTTCAATGTTAGAACTAGAAAATGCTTTAAAAAACTGTAAAAAGGGAGCCCCTGGAGAAGACGGTATACATTATACCATTATCAAAAATTTGCCTCTAAATGCTAAACAAAAACTATTAGATTTATTTAATCAATCCTGGGAGAAAGGAGAAACACCAGACTCCTGGAGTGAAGCAATAATAATTCCCATACTAAAACCCTCAAAACTAAAAAATGACCCCAAATCATATAGACCAATCTCCCTAACTTCAACTTTCACTAAACTCATGCAAAAAATGATAAAACCCAGACTATGTAACTATCTTGAGGAAAATAACAAAATGTCCAAGGTTCAATCAGGCTGCAGACAAAATCACTCATGTGAAGATAACTTATTACGTTTAGAACATGACATTAGATCAGCCCAAATTCACAAAAGACATATTTTAGCAGTATTCCTAGATTTATCTGCAGCCTTCGATAAACTCTGGACAACTGGGGCAATCGATATCCTAACTAAGGCAGGAATACAAGGTAGACTATTATTTTGGCTCATAGACTTCTTATCAAAAATAAAAATAAAAGTTAACTATGCAGGGGAAACAACCCACACTGAGGAAACCCTCAATGGATGCCCTCAAGGTAGTGTTCTCTCCCCTATACTCTTCTCTTTAATGATGAATACTCTTCAAGAAGCCTTAGATAAAAGTAATGAAGAGGCACAAAAACTAAAACTATATAAAATAGACTTATCACAATTTGTAGATGATGGAGCTATATGGACCCAACTAAAAACCATCAAAAAAGGGCTCAAAAGCATCCAACATGCCCTCAATGCTATACAAAAATGGAGTTTAGAGTATGGCTTCCAAATAAATCCATCAAAAACTCAAGTAGTTCTATTCAAACCTATTAAATCTAAAATAAATGAATTTTCTCCTAACATGACTAAATTAAAACTCTGTGGGGAGACATTGAATTTCTCAAAATCAGCTAAACTACTAGGTCTAACTTTTGATAACAAACTAAACTGGAAAGAACATATACAAAATATAATAAAAAGATGTGAAAATGACCTAAATCTAATTAAATGTGTCAAAGGGCATAACTGGGGCTGTAGCAAGAAAAACCTAAGAACAATCTATAAAGCTCTAATTCAATCCAAAATTAATTATGGTAGCATAGTATTTAACTCAGCACTAGACTCTCAATTAGAAAAATTAAATTACAAAAAATAGAAAATAGGGCTCTTAGAATCATCAATGGATGCCCAATTCATACTAGAGTCATGCCTCTACTAATTGAAAGTAATGAACTTCCTATTAACCTACAAAGAGAAATGTCTATGATGAAATACTGGGCCAGAACTATTAAACTAGAAAACAATTTACCAATTAATGAAAAAATAAAGTATCATAATAACCTTAAACATAAATTAACTAAACAAAAAAGACTAAAAGCCCCATATACCCTAGAAATTCAAAGACTAACTGAGGAATATGAACTAAATAGTGAAGATATCTCCCCACCCTTCTACGGAACTCTAATAGGATTAAAACCCCCAAATACTAATACTGATCTAATCAAAATTATAAGTAAAAAAGACCCCGACTCAATAAATAAAAATAAAGTAATGAAACAAATTAATAATAACAAAACTCAATGGGAAATCTATACCGATGGCAGTAAAGATCCAGATATAAAAATTGCAGGGGCAGGAATAATAGTCCTAGATAAAAATAATAAAGTCATCCATAAAAAAGCTATTAAACTGGACCATAAAGTCACAATATTCAGCTGTGAACTCACAGCCATAAAACAAGCCCTCAAATGGATATACTTTAATGCCATAAATGAGGTACCAATACCTAACAAAATCAACCTGTACTCTGATTCTCTAAGCTCAATCCAGGCTATAAAAGCAGGCCAATCTAAAAATAGACCAAAGCTAGTAAATGACATCTTACAATATCTAACGGAATTAAATAACATTAATATAAATATAAGTATCAACTGGATACCAAGCCATATAGGTATAGAGGGCAATGAATTGGCAGACAAAATAGCCAAACAAGGATCCCTAAATGGAGAATTTATAGATATTAAATTAAGTGTCCAAGAAATGTATGCCATCATAAAAGCTAAAATTAAAAATAAATTTAAAAATGAGTTATTCCCCCAATACTGTACAACCAAAGGCATAATATACGGAAAATGCCCCTCAAAAATCCAACAATACTCAACTGTACCAGCTCATGACAAAGCAATAACTCAATTAAGATTGGGATGTAGTTATCTTGGTGCCGAAAATATAATAAAAACACTATGTCCAAATTGCCAAGCTCCAGAAACTTTTGACCATTTTTGACTGTAAAAATTATGACAAACCTAGACAAAAACTAAAAAACAAACTATTCGAACTTGATATACCATCAATCACCAAGGTAACACTACTATTTCCCAATAATGAAAACTCAACCAAAATATTTAAAATACTACTGGACTATCTAGCCGAGGTAGGATATCTTAATAGAAAATATCATAAAAGACCCCAAATTACAAATCTGACTAGGTAGCCTCATGAACTTTGGGGGACCAGGCAGCTTTGTACCAAATAAAAATCAACTACTTATATAACCAATCAATATTAAACTAATTAGGTAGAAAAGACCCCATAGAAACAAATCTAACCATGTAGCCTCATGAACGTTGGGGGATAGGTTAGCTTTGCACTAATAAAATTAAAAAATAAACCAAATTCACCCTCCTAATTACAAATAAGATAAAAATAAACGTTCAATGACTCCGAGGGCTTCGGTCAGCTAGTTGGGTAAGCCCTCGAGTCACAAAAACTAACTCAATATCACCGGCCTGGAGACTTCGGTCAGCTAGTTGGGTAAGTCTCCAGGTCAATGATACAAAATAACATAATACTAGTACCCAATAACATAATAAATAACTTAATATATTAAAAAAAGGGTATTCACCACCTCCTATATTAAATAATAAATGACCACCCTAAAAAAGATAAAATATAAAATATAAGTAATAAAACAAAATCTAAAATATCATTAAATTTCTATTATGAAGGATACCACATGAGATTAAGTATGGCCGTCTTCAATATCCATGTGATCCACCATAACTTCTTCCCATCTTGATCCAATATTAGATGATAAATAGAGCCAAACCCACAACCTAAAAGAGCCGCACCAATAAAATACAAGGTGAAGCCAAATTAGATTATGAATACACCCTAAATATTCCATTCATTCCATTCCACATAGTGCAAAGTTCCCATCTTCTCCAAATCCAATCCAAATCCTTCCTCTTGAAAAAATCCTCAAATCTTCTCACTCCTCAGACCCAATCCACCATAAACAAGACCTCAACTAAGCCAATCCCAACATATAATACCAAACCTCCCCAATACCTAGGCCAACTAGAACCAAAATATCAGTTTGGTGCAGAGGGGTCCATGTATTTACAGGAAAGTCGGAAAGCCCGGAAAGTCCTAAAAAAATTTGTTTAGTGTTAATTAAATAGTGTTTAGACAGTAAATTACTTGTTTTTATGAGTTAAAGAAGTCATATCAATGATACTTTAACAACTTTGATATGTTAGTATAATAATACGAGCGTTTTTTCTATCTCCGATAACAAACAGTAATAGAGCAAGGCCGGAAAGTCCTATAACAATTTGTATTATAGCTAATGAAATTGCTTTTAGACTGAAATTTACTTGTTTTTGTGATTTAAAAACCTCATAGCAATGACACTTTAACAACTTATGATACGTATCTATAATAATTTGAGAATTTTATTTGGATCTTCGATCACGAACAGTAATAGAACATGGACTTTCCGGATCTGAAATAAAGACATAACGTCAGCTATACATTGATTATGAGAATAATAGAGTAATAGAACAAGACCGGAAAGTCCTATATAAATTTGAATCGTAGATAATTATATTGCGTTTGGACTGAAATTTTACTTGTTTTAATGATTGAAAAGTCCATAGCAATGTTTTTATCAACGTTAATAAGTTTTTATAATAAATCGAGAATTTTTGTTTTATCTACAATGACGAACAGTAATAGAGCAAGGCCGGAAAGCCCTATATAAATTCCTTTCGTTGCTAATTTAGTTGCCCTTAGACAGAAAACACTTGATTTAGTGATTTAAAAACGTCATAGTCATAAAGTCTGTTTTTTTGGACTAAACTCAGGGCTTTCCGGATCTGAAATAAAGACATAACGTCAGCTATACATTGATTATAAGAATAATAGAGTAATAGAACAAGACCGGAAAGTCCTATATAAATTTGAATCGTAGATAATTATATTGCGTTTAGACTGAAATTTTACTTGTTTTAATGATTGAAAAGTCCACAGCAATGTTTTTATCAACTTTAATAAGTTTTTATAATAAATCGAGAATTTTTGTTTTATCTACGATGACGAACAGTTATATAGCAAGGCCGGAAAGCCCTATATAAATTCGTTTCGTTGCTAATTTAATTGCCCTTAGACAGAAAACACTTGGTTTAGTGATTTAAAAACGTCATAGTCATAAAGTCTGTTTTTTGGACTAAACTCGGGGCTTTCCGGATCTGAAATAGAGACATTACATTGGCTATACATCAGGGCTTTCCTGATCAATTTCTTATATTTTTCAGGTATGCAGAAAGTCATGACACCACAAATTATTTATATATCTCATACACATATATTAATTATTCTTGTGTCATGACTTTCTGCATACCTGAAATAAAAAGAAAATTGACCAGAAAATGATACTTCTCAAAATCAATATATAGCCGATGTTATGTCTTTATTTCTGTTCCGGAAAGCCCATGCATGTTCTTTTACTGTTCGTTATCGGAGAAAAAAAACCTTAAATTATTATGCTAATGTATTAGCTACGAAACTAATTTATATAGGACTTTCCGGTCTTGTTCTATTACTTCTCATAATCAATGCATAGCCGATGTTAAGTCTTAATTTCATATCCGGAAAGTCCATGTTCTATTACTGTTCGTGATAGTAGATAAAAAAAAAAAAAACTAGAATTATTATACTTACGTATCAAAGTTGTTAAAGTATCATTGCTATGACGTTTTAAAAGCATTAAACAAGTAAATTTCAGTCTAAAAGCAATTTCATTAGTTACGATACGAATTGATATAGGACTTTCCGGCCTTGCTCTATTACTGTTCGTTATCGGAGATCGAAAAAAACGCTCGTATTTTTATACTAACATATCAAAGTTGTTAAAGTATCATTGATATGACGTTTTTAACTCACAAAAACAAGTAATTTTCAGTCTAAACGCAATTTAACTAGCTACGAAACAAATTTATGTAGGACTTTCCGGCGTTGCTCTATTACTGTTTGTGATCGGAGATCGAAAAAACGCTCGTATTTTTATACTAACATATCAAAGTTGTTAAAGTATCATTGATATGACGTTTTTAACTCACAAAAACAAGTAATTTTCAGTCTAAACGCAATTTAACTAGCTACGAAACAAATTTATGTAGGACTTTCCGGCGTTGCTCTATTACTGTTTGTGATCGGAGATCGAAAAAACGCTCGTATTATTATACTAACATATCAAAGTTGTTAAAGTATCATTGATATGACGTTTTTAACTCACAAAAACAAGTAATTTTCAGTCTAAACGCAATTTAACTAGCTACGAAACAAATTTATGTAGGACTTTCCGGCGTTGCTCTATTACTGTTTGTGATCGGAGATCGAAAAAACGCTCGTATTATTATACTAACATATCAAAGTTGTTAAAGTATCATTGATATGACGTTTTTAACTCATAAAAACAAGTAATTTACTGTCTAAACGCTATTTAATTAACACTAAACAAATTTTTTTAGGACTTTCCGGGCTTTCCGACTTTCCTGGCTTTCCTGTAAATACATGGACCGGGTGCAGAGTCGCGAAAACTGATGACAATAGGCTAAATAAGGTCATAACCTAAAATCCACACGAAAATTCCCCAAGACCCTGACCCTTATCAAAAATATATAACTCAAATAAACGAATTACTCCAACTATTAACTCCTACCTACCTATTTAACATAAAAATCCATTAAAAAACTTAAAAAATGTGACATCCTTCATAATAGCGGAAACGGTGACCCGGTAAAATAGCACGTCGTGATTTTTTAAAGTTTTTGATGTTACAGAGTTACCGTTCGTGATTTTCAAGAAGTTAGACCCAGTAGACTCCACAACCTGACAAGGTAAAACACTCAAACAGTTTTTATTTATGTTTCTAACTTAACTGCTTCTCAGTATAACATCCTTTCGAACATATTCTTACTTTCGTATAAGATACGAGAAGCAAATCAATTTTAGATCAACATAACTATATTAGTAAATTACTAGAATATCCTAATCTAAACCTAACCTAAAAATTAGATTCATGACCAGGGATTATAAGTAAACAGGTATCTTGTCAGCGCTAAACAGACAGAATAAGTAGGATCCAAATATAATTGGAAGTAGAACTCTAACTTAACTATTATCCTAACCTACCGATCAACTAATAACCAACATACATATATTTTTTATGTCATTAGTAGCTAACCCAAACTATTTACCTAATTAGTTTAACCCCACACTAATAACATGTTTTACTTACAGAACAACAGAAGTTACCAGTGTACAATAACAGAAGCTCAGTGCTAACACCCAAATAGAGACACAAACCATAGTGCTCAACACTACAAAAAGTGATAAATTGGGTGTAAATAGTAATACTATATCAATAGAACACTTTAAATAGTGCCATTAATGAAATGAACAATTGTATAGTGATATACGGAGTGCCCAACACACCAACCAATCTACCTCGGTGACATATATTCAGACACTCTATGTGCTAATACCAGATCAGACAACAACGAGGGAAGACAATAAATTCAGTGGAATAACCCTTATAATATACCTATAACATCATAGTGCTCTAATAATTGTGTTAATTATAAAATGTGCTTATCCATCAATACCTAGTGTTATATAGTGCTTTAATAAATGTGCTCTAAATATACTTTATGCTCCCGCTGATTTATTATTGTTTTGTATACTCCGTTATCATATACCCCATTTGTCATTTCAAATATAGTATCACCCATAATTAACATTGATATAATACTATGTTTAACTATATGTATATGTTTGGTGAAGGTATTTGTACTAGAAAAAATAAAATAAAAATTAACCCCGGGAAATTACATATCCCACAAAAAATATTTACTAACATTAAAATGTTCATACTTGTTTTTATTATACATAACTGTGACAAACCCAAAATAAAAACCCAGGTCAATCTCAAACATAATTAGTTAAGGACAAACTGAGACAAATTCTTCATAAGTCAAGTGGGGCCCTGATAAGGGCCGTTTTTACAAGAACAATGGCCCTAAAAAGGGCCTTTTTTGTAGAGATGGTCCTTAAAAGGACCTTAACTAGATGACTTCAGTAGAGGAAACAGCTCTCACGACCATCTTCTGGAACCCGTTATACCCATTATTCCCCAAATGCACCCCATCACCCAAAAATGACACCCTCGAATATATTTTTGGAAACCTGACCAAATCCCTACCAAAGAACCCCTCCAATAACCTATTCACCTCCCTCCTCTGATCTTCAAACATAGATCTAGTAAGACCAGGACACCTTTCAAAATTGAAACGTGTAACAATCTCACATATGATGACCCTAAATGCCCAATTATCATAAAAAGTCTTAACTATCCCCCTAATATCCTCAAAAATAGACCTAGGTGATGATGTAGGTGTTATATCATTCCCCCCTAGACTCAAAACAACCACATCTGGCTTCAACCCAACAGCATCAGCCAGCATGTGATATGGGAGTCTCCCAGCCCTCAAACCCCCCTTCCCTCTCCAGTAAACTTCATAAGGTACATTCAAAGCTGTGTCCTCCTCAGTAAAAGTCTTCCACCTCTTTACATAGCTGTCCCCAAAAATCAAAAGTTGTGACATCATGAGAATCAATCGTAAGAATGATTCAAAATAGGTCAAACCCCCCTGTTATATAGCAACTTGCTGAGTAAAGTAGGTAACCTCAGGTGTGACAAACAAATAACTATATACTATGTATAATCACCATGTATTAACTAATGCTATGTATGTATATATATATATGATACCTGGAATAATCATTCAAATAAACAATATAATCATGTATTATTACCATATAAAATGTAGTTAGATATAATATTGTACTGTTCGAATATTCATACCTCATTTTATCTAAGTTTTGTTAATCAACATTTTAAACACATATATATCATGTATATATATGTCATTATGTATATCTATATGCTGTTACAAAAATATATCTATGTAGTAAACAATCATGTCTATTTAAGTAAATAAAGTGACTTGTAGTGTAGTGCTGTAGGATTCGCTTCGGGACAGGGGCGGGCAGCTTCTCTTGGTTTCTGCAAACTCAAACTTATATTTGGCAAAACGCAAAAAATAAAACAAATTCTCTCTCATATAAACATTTAAAAGCTACTTATACTTAAAGACTACAGATTAAAGTAGTCAATAGAAACCAGGAGGGGGGCCTCCTTTTTTTGCTGTCTGTTATAAAACCTTGTAACCAAGGTCGTGGGGGCTGACATTCTTTGTTTCTTCCTGGTGGCGCTGCTTTGACAGGCATGATTGCAACAAACACAAAGCCCAGTTTGGCTATTGGGCCACAATCACAATACTTGCATGTCAACACTACCCCGGTATAAGTAATGTAGGTCACTAGGTCAATATCTAAAAATACTCAAAATTAGGTCATGACCTAATTCAAACACACATAAATAACACCCAGATTAGCAATCACCAACATTCACAACAACGAAAACCACAATACACCACCCAGCAATCAAACATACTCAGGCAAATCACTTAATCAAACAAATGCCTAGAGTAAAAATAAACTATATATACAAGGAAAATCCCCATACTTTAGGTGCTGAATTAGCAAAACAAGGGGAGAACCTATCTTTGGCTAAACAAATTACCACATCTTTGGCGAACTAAGTAAACAAACCCAATATGAATTATATTGGGTCTTATTTAACAAAATTTGACCTAATTTCGATACTAAAACACTATATTTAAGCGGTGAAGGGTCACACCCCGGGGTCTGCACATAATGCATCTGTTTAGAGCGGACAGACCCTTAAATAAACACCAATCATCATCATCATCATCATCGACTTATTATACTTTTTATGCCAAACCTCTACCCAGATCTTTAATATTATTGAAATAATTTCTTGATTTATCAGTTTCACAACAGTATTTGTTAACAACAACTGAACAAACAAGGGTTTTGTATTGAAACCTAAACAGGGTCTGCCCTCAAGCTCACATCAAAATCACTATCTGGATTCTAATCAACGACACATAAGATGATATAAGGAAAACAAATAATGAAAAATTATGACAAAAACTGAACATTAAGTGACACAGAGTTTATTTTTAGTAAAAATGTATGTACAAATAATTTCAGCCAATATTATGAATTATTCTCTTGTAAACAATAAGTGTTACATCTACATCAACCTGAAATAAAGCAAAAAAAAACATATCTAAGTTCCAATAGTAATCAATTCAACAATATAAAATATCCCTGATGTCATGAAGATAAATTGATACAAGATGTATGCAATATTTTACTACTACAAAGAAGAATGCAGTCAACGCCTTTGAATTTTCTTGAGCACTAATCTATTAAATTTGTTTACATGGGTGAGAGTTGAAAGTTAAAAATTCATTTTTTTAAAAAATATTACAGTACAAAAATGCAATTTTCCCTTAGTTGCATCTCTATAGAGACACTTTTGTCTCACATGTGTGTACCTTACGCACTACAAAATTATCAATTAAACTGACACATGAGAGTTACCAATAGTTATTTTCACAAAGCCACCCGACTAGCTCAGTCGGTAGCGCACAAGTCTACTGATTGAGGGGTTGTGGGTTGGATTCCCGGGTGGACCATACTTTCGTGGAGATGGGTCATGAAATTATTTCTAGGGCCATTCTCCCTCCTACCACTGATTCTAAATCATGTAGGGCAGTAGTCAGTCACTGCGAAATTATGCGCTCAGTTGGTTACCAGGTAAATTAGAGATTTAGCCTTTCCTGGAACAGTGACTAGATGGGTTGTCCCCCGTGATATAATCTGTAATGTGTTGCTATGTTGTTAAATCCAACAAAAAAACCCAAACAGATACAATCCTTAAGCAATAGACCCAAGAGGTTAATATGATGTATGGTCAACGATCAACATGGAGGATTGGATTAACATAATGTATAGCCTCATTACATAAGTTTGTTTTTATAAATTAATGTTTATATATTAAAAACAAATACAATAAAAATTTAAACTTAGATGTCTGATAGCTTCACTCTATTGATAGGTTTAGTAGTATTAGAGATGAAGGTATAAGTGTAAAAAGTAAATCCTATTACATTTGTACTTACTATTTGGATAGAATTAATAAGCCCAACTCTAACAGTAACATATGTTTACATCATCACACCTCAAGACATTTCATACCTCTGAAATAGAAAATTATTCATAAAGCTATAAATAGATATTCTTTGAATTGTCATAAAATATCTAAATGAAGGTATAAATCATTAAAAATGTGGCCAACAGTACTTCATAATATGTTTTTTTTCATTAGAAACTAACTAACATAACATATGTCAAGTCATTTTCTTATTTTGGCATCTAGAAAATTGCCTTTCAGTTGGTAAATAATTTTGACCTACATTTCTACGAATCACTGGCGGTATTGTTAAGAGCAATAAATGCAGAAAATCTTTCATTAAATGCATGATTAAATATATAATAACTATTGTACTATTCGAATGTTGTCTTAGAATATCAAGATCTGGCCATTTCGTCGATTATTTTGAAAAATAAACCATAATTAAGAACATAGGTTCCGCGAAATTTGAATATAAAAACCGGAAGTCGCTGCAAATGACATAAAAAGTCAACGATCAAAATTAATCCTAAAGTATAATCTATCGTCCGCAACAGCTCGGCTACGGAGGATAAACCTGTATTCTTCAATAGCAATTGATCAAAACTTTGGTATCATTTGTAGTTATCGAGTTTTTAAATCCCTCATTAACCTATCATCGTCTTCAACAAGTTCTACTGAAACGCCGCTACCCCACCCACCAATGCATGAAAGTTTTTACTATTCCTTTACCTTAATTATTCCTTCGAAGTTGACGATCCTTACTCAAACATACTCATACATGCATGTAACATTAAACTCAACCAGTTTTAAGTTAAAAATATTAGAATTATTCTTTTAAATCACATAAAAACAAATCGCCGGTAGTTTGTTTACTACGTGTTCCGCCATCTTGGATTTTCAAGCCTCGCGAGAATTCGCGGGATCAGGTTGACGACACGAAATCGAAATACTAAGCATATGAACAAAGAACAAGCTTCGATTCCCGTGTATCTAATTCCCTGGCTGTATACACTACAGCGATTTACTTTTCCCATTTTCAGCTTCGGTTTATGAAAGTTGAAAATCGAGTAAACCTTCACGCGTATTTATTTTGTTGCTATGGTTTTGCGGTACATTGTGTATTTATTTTCGGCATTTAAACCACGTATTTCGCTGGGGTTCTGTAAATAGAGTTTATTCGTGACTTTTAAAGAATTTAATCTGCACGCATATCAAAAAATATATATCTTACCGCTTTCATGTAGAGAAAAGTTTTTAATCTTTTATGAAAAGATGTCAGTGTGACCTCGCTCTAGTTCTCGTTCCTGAAAATTCAATTTTTAAGTATGATCATATTTAATAGCGCGTCTTTATCTGTACGTGATCGATCTGACCG
The DNA here is from genome assembly GCA_025267735.1 of Mactra quadrangularis. Taxonomy (NCBI): domain Eukaryota; kingdom Metazoa; phylum Mollusca; class Bivalvia; order Venerida; family Mactridae; genus Mactra; species Mactra quadrangularis. Next base: position 8,386,618 of record CM046303.1, on the reverse strand, counting down.
ACGATGATTATTTATGGCAAAATCTGTCTACCAACAGAGGTTTTTATCATGAAGTTTGTTTGTAAAATCTCCCTGGAATAAACTATTCTACCCACAAAAACTTGCTTTGTATTATATTGTGTGATTAAAAACCATTTTACCTCAGTTTGGTAAACAATCTGTTGTATATAGCATGTATCAGGTTTCTTGGATTGAAACGTTAGCTGTATTTCATTTTGTAAGATTTGTATTCATTGTGTTAACAATGAATACTCTGTTATGAAAAGATTAATAGTAGTATTCCGATCGGAGTCCAATTTTAATCGCCTATACCTAACAGCACCCAAGCCAGAATATTCTGAGACAAAGTAGTTCATGATTTGCAACATCATACTGAAACTGGTACTTTATGTATTTCTGCGCTAGAAATTGACCAGACGCTCAATATGACGTCACAGAATATACTTGAAGCGAATAACTTGTAACAGAGATAAGACTGCCCATAATACTCGTGAGAGGTGTGTGGTAGTACTATGAGATAGATGTACACTCGACGGCCTTTGCGGTCTATTTATAGAAAGTCAAAGCCGCCCGGTCAGCTCAGTTAGTAGCACGCACGTCTACTTATCAAGGGGTCGTGGGTTCGATTCCCGGGCGGGGCATACTTTCGTGGAGCTTGGTCATGAAATTATTTCTACGGCCATTCTCCCTCCTACCAATGATTTTAATTATGTAGAGCAGTTGTCAGTCACTGACGAAAGTATGTGCTTAGTAGTTGGTTAACAGCTACATCCAGAGATTTAGCCTTTCCAGGAGGAGTGAGTAGGTTGACTGACCGCCGTTATATGACCTATAAAATGTGTTGCTACGGCGTTAAACCCAACAAAACAAACAAACAAGTATAGAAAGTCACAGTCTAAACCACTGACGAAGACACTGTGACTGGCACCATAATCAGAGAAGGATTATCAGACCATCACTGATAATGATCCTTTTATATATTGTACATTTATTTATTAAATTATCAAACATGATTGGTTCAATTAACGGTTAATAAACATTTTTTAAAGAATTTTAATCCCTCACTTATAGAGATCTAAGGCGTAAGTAGCATTTCGTGCTATTAATTGTTTGGGGACCTTTGATGTTTTGCGTCAATATTTTCTTGTAAAGAAATATAATCTACGTTCGATTAGCCGTCGGAACCTGGGTCGATAGCGCAGTTGGTAGCGCGCCGAGATTTGGATACTCGTGCCCGAGGGGGTGCGGGTTCGAATCCCACCCGGGGAGGTTATACCCTTCCATGAAAATTTGACAATAATGCGATTTTCCTCCATTGATTAGATAATATGGAGAAGTTTCCGGCCTTGTGGAAGGGTAAGTGAGTACTGGTTATAGACAATGGTCCAGGAAAGCTAGGTTAGGTGCGCTGGACGCCGTGAAATGACCTAAAATTGTGTTGATACGGCGTTAACTCCAATAAATAAATAAAGATTAGCCGTCGGAATATGGGACAGAACATGTTTTTGAGTTGAATAATCTGGATTGGTTATCAATAAATATAATTTCTTGCCAAATGAACAGGTGAATTATAAAGTATACCATAAAAATGAGTTTGTACGTGCTCGGTCGGAACATGACGAAATTGTTAAACTCTGGCACATATATTGCTTTCAAGAATGCTTTACTAAAGGAGATCTCATACATGGCTAACAGACGATTTCAAGCATTTTTTGGAAATGCTAATACTTGTACTGTATACATTATTTTAAATGCTATTCCCGCGTATTGAGTTTGTTTTAAAGATAATTATTTCCGGACTGTAACTGTTTGGGTCGTGTGCGATTAAACCTGAATTTTACGGCGCATTGGATGCAAGTCTTAAGTGAAGTGAATTTAACAAGGATAAAATCATCAATATACATTTTGTCGATGAGTACCCCAATGGATAAAATACTTGCAATAAAATCCATCCATGACTATATCGGGTTTAAATACTTAGAAGTCAGTAAATTTGGAAAATCCTCTGTTTTGAAGTGGGTTTTTTTTTTTGGGGGGGGGGGTTCTTTTGAAAATCTTGTGCAATAAAATAGTGTGAATTATCATTGGTAAAGTCACACTATTAGTGTAGACTATGATACATTAAGTAGCACCCTGACTTGGATACTGGAGTATCAAACCCTTTCAAAAAAATAAAAATTGATGTAGATTTTTTTCTCTGTGAAGGTATAGTTTGAAGTACTGTGAGAGCTAAGGGATTATAAAATCTATAAAATCTATTCAATAAAGAATAAAGGCTTATGATGGAAAAGTTTCATTTCACCAATGCGTAATCTGACAAGAACTGGAGAGATAAAGGAAAATTCCTGAATAAAAAATGTTAATACAACATACTCATTTAAAAAATACAATAATTGCATTTAACTTAAGTATATTAATAATATAAATGATAATTATTATACTATCAATTAATTTATTGAATATATTATTTGTACTTGTTGAAGTCATCAACATAATTAATGTTTGGAACATATATCAATTTTACTTCAAAGTAACTAGTTTGAGTGTAATAATGAACTCTGGTATTTAGATAAATCTTAGTATAACATTTTGAATCTTAACATTTGTTTATTTTCTTACAAGATATAGATAATTTGTGCACATAAAACACTTTTAACTATTTTCCAAAAAATAATCCCATTCACTTGACTACATTAACCTCTTTGTTAAATCAGATATACAAATGAAAAAAAAAAGAAATATAATTTATTATTAATTAATTCTTAATTATATCTGTAAATTTAAACCTTCATCATTAAACACCATCAATGCAGGTAAAATTAATTTCTAAGACATTTATGATAAGCAGAAATGGGGTTTAAATACATTATTTTCTGTTCATTTACTATATAAATCATAGAATAGCAGCAGGGTGTTTGTTCAACCTTACTCAAAAATGTGTACTACGTAGCACACATAACAGATAAAAATGACATAGTTTTAAATCTCTCCTATATTAGAGGTTTTTTTACACACAGACTAATTAAACAATGTAATAGTCATATTGTAACAGTTAATAGCTTTGACTAATTACAACAGTAATCATAGTAATACGTAAATTCAATCGTTCAATATTGTAAATGACTCAAGCAGATTTTTATTGTGAAGAGAGTATGAAAAAAGCATGTAATCGACACCATTAATAATTAGACCAGCTAGCCGTCTACTGTGATAAATGGGATTTAACGGTAAACGTTGATAAAACGAAAATCGTCGTTTTCCACAAAGGAGGCAATATTTCAAGAAACGAACAATGGACATATAAAGGTCAAATTATCGAAATAGTAAATACTTTTAACTACTTAGGATTTACAATTTCTAGCGGTGGATCTTTCATGCATGGGACAAAAATTCTAGCCGATAAGGCTACACGGTCTATGGGTGCTCTGGCATCCGTATTAAAAAATGTAGAAACACCAGTTGAGATAGCATTCAATTTATTTGACTCTTATGTATGTTCGATATTAAATTATTCATGTGAGATATGGGGATCAATAAACTGTGAGACAATAGAGAGGGTACAACGGAAATTTTGTAAGAGAATTTTACATGTAAAACAATCTACCAATAACTACGCATTGTATGCCGAATGTGGACGATACCCATTATCAATAAGCAGGAAAGTTCGAATGATTAAGTACTGGTTAAAGATTAATTCGTCTGATTGCGAAAATATAATCTTAAAATATGTGTATAACATGCTGTTAGAAAACATTGATAACATGAACAATTGGGCGAGTAGAATACGACGTATCCTACAAGAATCAGGGTTTAATGATGTTTGGACTTTTCATGAATCAGTAAATCACAAACATTTTTTGAATATATTTTCGACCAGACTTAAAGATATTTATTTTTAGAATTGGAACGAAGTTGTCGATACTTGTAGCTCACTATTCTTGTACAAACATATCAAGGATAAAATTGATTTGTCGAGCTATATATATAAAATAAGAAATTATAAAATACGTCAATCTATATCTAAGATACGATTGTCTTCACACCCATCACTTATTGAAACGGGTAGACATAATAATGTTCCAAGACAGGATCGTAAATGTATTTTATGTACAAAAAACCACAATGAAGATGAGTACCATTTTGTTTTAATATGTGACTGCTATAAGGAACTTAGGAAAAAATTTATTAAACGTTTTTATTATAAAAAACCTAGTATGTTTAAATTTACTTTATTATTAAAGTCTGAAAATATACAAGAACTTAAAAACTTAGGATTGTTTTTAATCAAAGCTTTTGACAGGCGTAGATCCTTAATTTATTAAATTTCACTATCACTTATATTTTTACATTTTATATTTATTGATATTTATAGAATATTTTCGCCCCTAGACAACAGTCATGCTTTGTTGTTATATTACATGTATATAGTATGTATATATATCTGTCTTTTTTCATATCATGTAACTTGCAATTGTATGTAACCATCTGTACATTATATTATATTATGTAGCTTATGACTATAAGTCTATGTGCTTTTGTCAAATAAAATTTCTGTTCTGTTCAATAATTTCTACGGCCATTCTCCCTCCTTCCCCTGATTCTAAATCATGTAGGACAGTCATCAGTCACTGACGAAGTATGCACCTAGTAGTTTGTTAACAACTTAATCCAGAGATAAAGCCACTCCAGGAACAGTGAGTAGGTGGACTGACCGCTGTGATATAACCTTTATAAGGTGTTGCTTTAGCATAAAACCCAACAAAAATTGAATAAATCTAAACACAATGAATACCCCAGTACTTTCAGTGATTTGATTAAATCAATGTACAGTCTAGTTTAACACTGTGTAGAGCTCTGCTTGTAAATTGCTTTAAAATGTACTGCAGACGTATATTATTTCTTTGTTAATATAATTTTATTTATGTATTTTAGGCAAAATGCCCATGTACATCATAATATATAGCTACATATATTTTACAGGTTTAACATACATACAAGTATCAATATCAAAATCAACATACATTCATACATATAATTATATGTAAAGTAAGCCTCCAAACATTCCTGCATACATTCATCATAAACTCATATACATTGTATATGCATTCATGTATAGTCTCATGCATAAAGTCATATAATAACACATAAATGTAGATGTTTACTTTCATACAGAAACACTTTCATGTCTGCTCTCATACATACATTCACTCACACACACCCCACACACACACACCCACACACACTCACATTCACCCCTACATACAAAAATACAAACAAATAATGTTGCACTGCGGTAGCATTAAATGAGCATACAAACATGCAAGCATATTGAGTGGTGATAGTTTTTACAAATATAATAATTTTTTTTATAGATCTAAATAGTATTTCAATACGATATGACTGAGGTTCGATTAGATATTATTTTATTATACATGTAATATGATTATAATAAAGAATCTCTTAGTTCAAAACTTTTAAAAATAAAAACAGACAAGTTACGTTGAGTTTTTTTACTACATGTACTAGTTTGTAACAATTCCTTAAATTTAATAATATTTGCATGTCTCCAATAAAATTTTGGAATATATTTTTTCTAAGTTCTCTATATAAGGAGCATTCAAGTACAAAATGGTATTCGTCCTCTAGTGTGTTACAAGAAAGACATTTTCGATCATGGACAGGTATAGCATTAGGTTTCATCCACCTACCAACTTCAATATTTAAACGATGTGAAGATACCCTTAATTTAGTGAGCGTTTTTCTATATTTGCTTATGTTAATAAAGTCTAAGTATGATTGAAATTTGAATTCAGCAAATAATCTGTATGTTAAGGATCTGCTTAATTATCAATATCATTATACCAGCTTTGTAAGTATTGATCTTTAATTCTTGTCTTTAAAAGATATAAAAACACGTTATCATCACCAACTGATTGATTAATCAATACTTCACTGAAACCCAGTCTATCAAGTATATTCTTAACATTTCTTGCCCATGAATTTTTGTTTGGGTATAAATCCATATCGTTTAGCATCATTTTATATACTAGTTTTATATATCTATTATCATCTGTGTTAATTATTTTTAACCAGTATCTAATAGTATTACAAATTAATTTATTACGTAGTGGGATCTTCCCTAATTCACCATATACAAATGTGTTTTGAGTTTGTTGTTTGATACCTAATAATTGTTTATAAAACTTTAAGTTTATTCTATCAACTTCTTTCGTGCTATAGCAAGCCCAGATTTCACTACCGTAGCTAAGAATTGGTTCAACTAACTTTTCATATAAATCCAGTTGGTGGCTAATAGTAAGGTTAGAAAAGTTCTTAACGTAAGATTTCATTTTAAAAATTCCCTTCATTGCTTGTCCAGCTAGAGCTTCTAATGCATGTTTAAAAGATCCGCCTGTGGAAAACACTATGCCTAAGTACGTAAATTTATTTACAATGTCTATAGTTTGTCCTTTATATTTAAATGTATTGTTTTGTATTGAGTAACCTCCCTTTTTAAAATCATGATTTTGGTTTTTCCAACATTTACTGATAGTTTCCATCTATTGCAATAATCCTCTAAAATATCTAAACCTTTTTGTAAGCCTTCTTTACTTTCTGAAAAAATTACAATATCGTCTGCATATAAATTAAATATAATTTAAGCATCCCAATATCTACCCCTTCATACCCATGTAAAATAAATGTCAGCTCTATGTCATTTAAATAGATAGCAAATAATAGTGGAGATAAACTCTCACCTTGTCTAACGCCTAAATTACAGATAAAATCATTGCTAAGTGTATTGTCACATTTCACCCTTGACTTAACTTCTGAGTACATAGAATAAGCAATATCCAAACTTTTACCCCTAAGTCCTATTTGTAACATTTTATACCATAATATATCCCTTATTAAATAATCAAAGGCTTTGGAAAAATCAATGAAAGCTGCATATAATTTTTTTCCAGTTATTAACATAATTATGATTCATGACATTGTATAAAATAAATATATTGTCTATAGTAGACATATTTTTTCTAAAACCAGATTGGGCTTGAATATATACATTATATTGTTCCATCCAAGTATTAATTCTATTATTCAAGATTTTTGTAAATAATTTACCTAATGTTGATAATAATGTTAACCCACGATAATTATTCGGATCTGAAGCCGAATTTTTTTTTGTAAATTGGGACTATATGTCCTTCTATCCAGGTTTCTGGAAAAAAAACAGGTCAAATATCTTATTGAATAACAAATGCAGGTAGATGTGTATTTTATCTGTTCCGTACTTAAAAAACTCGTTAAGTACAAAGTCTGGACCTGATGATTTACCATTACTTAATTGTTTACAAGCTTTTTTGATCTCACTTAATAAAATTTCTGTATTCAATTCTTCAAACATTATTTTTAATTCTCCGTTTAGGTAACGTTCATTAAATTGTTTTACATCTTCATCTGCCTGGAAAAATTGTGATTCAGGATAGTTGATGGCTTTAAAATACTCTTCAAACTGAGTTAAAGAAGGTTGTTTATTACTTTTACTACTATGACATGTTTGATTTTTTAGAAGTTTCCAATATTCTTTGGCATTTTTATATCTATGTTTTAATAAGTCGTCAGTAAGTGTAGATTTGTACTCCGATTTTTTCTTCGAAATTAATGATTTATATTTAGATCTTGACTTAGTCATTGCCTTTCTATTAAATTCACTTCTGTCCTTCCTATATTTATTAAGGTTATTATAACAAGACTACTGTTTACACAGGCGAACTTTATTATTATTAACGACAAGGAAACTCAATTGTCGGAGCAGACGCTTTTGGAGCTATCGTAAAGTTCTACTGATTGAAGCCTACTCAAGAAGTCTACTGAAGAAACTTAACATTGATAGGGTTTTTATACTATTTGAATGAATTACCAGATGTTTAACATAATCTTAATTCTCAAAACTAAAGACACGTTCATATTCTTAGTTATATCAATAATTAAATTATTATTACAATCTATAATAATAATAATAATATGGAAAATAGCCTGATGGTCAATGACATACGTGACTGATAGTATGTGAACCTAACTTATGGTAAGTACAAAACGTGAATCTAACTGATAAGCTGATAGCTGTATTGTTACATTTCTCCATTACCCAAAAAAAATAATATCTAAATATTATTTTTTTAAAAAAAGTAAATTAACATTATTCTAAACTAAAAGTCATAAAACGTCATATATCTAAACGTTAAAGAAACAATCTAAGATACTAAGATAAAAACTAAATACTTCTATGTAAATAATCCTACATAAAAATCTCAATCAGGAAAGAACTTAACAAACACAATTGAACAAATGAATAAAATAAGATAGCTCCAAAAAAAAATATACAAAAAAATACAATAAAATCGACAAATTCGCAGTCTGTAAAGTCGCAGTAGTAGTGATCGTAATGGCACACATTCGAAGTCTGTAAAGTCGCAGTTGTAGTGATCGTAATGGCACACATTCGCAGTCTGTAAAGTCGCAGTAGTAGTGATCGTAATGGCACACATTCGCAGTCTGTAAAGTCGCAGTAGTAGTGATTGTGTTGGTATCGAATGTAATGAAACATCGTTGATTTAAAGTTGAGTATGAATTCGTTGAATGTGAAGCGTCTGTTTTGTCGTCTGTTTTGTCGTAGACGACTTCAAAATGAACAGTGTTAAATTTAGTTTGAACACTTATAGTAGATATATATCTAAAGTTCTATCTAAGTCCACAATTATAAGTCCACAATGGTTGTAAATTTCATTTGAAATTGATGAAACAAAACGTTATCCTTATCAGTTCATGGTGATCGTATAGGTTTGAAGTTGAATTGCACTATAGTTGAATTCATCGCTGTGTATCTAAGTTAGAAATAGAAAGTTTTGTTATGTGCCTAGAACATTAGCACATTATTAAGTCGTATAATATCCATAACCGTTGAATAATCAAAATGTTAATAGTATGTACATAAAGTCTATGCATCCGTATTAATATTCGGATATAGAAGAACATAGTTGCTGTCCTCTTCTGTACTCATAGGTGGTGCTGAAGAAATTTGCTTCATTGGGTATACATCAGTTCCCACTTCATCGGAAGACACCATCTTTTTCAGTTTACCATGTTTTATCTGATAAGCTGATAGCTGTATTGCTACATTATTATAAAAAACATTTCTACATTCAATACATTCTTGATCAAACCATTTATTTTGAACAGATAAGGAATCAAAGTTTCTCGTCGCCTCATTGGGCTTTCTAATATTTTTCTTAAAAAGTGGTGAACAAATGTCATCAACAATATTATAAAAACAATCTAAATTCGATTTAACATCATCAACATTTAAGGAGTTTGTCAATAGCTCAGTAAGATTATCGAGATTATTGATAACACTAGGTTCATTGCATGCATTTATGTAATCCTCTTTTTTATTACTATCCCATTTATATTTAAATGGTACTCGTTCATATTGATTGTCATTACATATATTCATAATATTTATATCTTCCACTGTATTTTGATTAACAACGTCTTTACATGAAATTGAAAAATGAATACAACAATGATCACTGTAAATATTTGGGTCATCAATAGAGAAATTATCAATATAGTCAAACAACGATTGTTTACATAATACATAATCAACAACTGAGCTACCCGTAGATTTAACGCATGTGTATTTACCAACCATACTATCATTACATAACCTTCCATTCATTACTCTCATACCTGTACTTTTACAAAAATCAATCAAATATTTTTTGTTAATATACCTGAACACTTTCCTCCCAAAAAAAGAGAAAGTTAGCCGATTTGAATGAAATTTTGAAGGCTTGTTGTATGAAGACTGAATTTTAGCGTAACATTAATATTTTGACGTCATGACGTCTTATTCTATACATATAGGGGCCGTACATTGTGCACGTGCATTTTGCCGCTTAGAGTGCTAAAAACGTTAATATTTACCGTATTTTAAATACGTCTTGCATATATGTTACCCATTTACTATGACAATGCTTAACTTAATCCACAGAACACAAAATTTTGTAAAAAGCGTCGAGTAGTTTTCCTATCAGTCCCTATTTTGTCTGGAACACACGAAAATTGACATGTAAAATTTCATGAAAAAAACGTCACATTTTTGCCTATAGCTCAAAAACGAGTTCGGTAAGGGTATCATTTTATTTTAAATTTTGACTGTAAATTTTAAAAGAAAGCTATTTTGAAATAAAATTGATAGGTCTAACGGTCGGAAAACGTCGAAAAAAACTTTTAAAGTTTTCATTTTTAGTCATTTGGTAACGAATTTCGACGTTGACGCTAACTCAATGATGATAAATACTACAGGAAAAATCTTAATACTTTTCTAAAATTTTGATATTTTGTGCACGCATAGATATAAAATTCTAGATATTGAAAATTATATTTTTCCAAAGTTTTACGTAACGTCACTTTGGAAACGGATATTGTTCCTTTAGAATAAAAACGAGGGTTTTTTATATATCAACTTAATACAAAAAGCTATTCATTTTATAGTAATGAATTCATTTTAATATTTGCTATTAAAGTCCCATTACTAAATTGAACGCTGATAATTTTGAAGTATCATGTTTTTGCGTATAACTTATGCAAACATTAAACTATTATATAAAACGCATCCCAGGCACAAAAATCTCAAGTATTTTTTCCAGAACTTATAATAATACCATTTTGAAATTGGCAATTAAAACCTAAAGTAAAGACTATGAAAAAAACACGGAACTCAACGAACGAGGTCGGAATATCCCTTCGTGGCTAAAAATAATCACAACTTCAATTCGGAAGTAAACAAATTTTCTGCTTTGTTAAATACACGTTTTGTATGGTGAATTTCGTGCGAAAGCTAATTAAAATTCACGAAACTCTGTTAAAAGTTTTATAAAATTACACATGAACATATATTGACGAGAAAAACAAACGCATCAATTAAGTCTTTAAATGTACAGAAACGTTTAGATAGAACGGGTGAAACGTGAGTAAGACAAGACAACTACAAAATGTATGTAAACGCCAACGTCATTCGAGTAATAGATTTTCATGGCAGTATCTACGTCACGTATAGTGAAAGTGTAACCGTGTACGCCAAAAAAGTCGACAAACAATGGGAAAACTACTTGTTTGGCGTTAATCGTACCGCGGACTATAGTTCTAAGTTATGCCACCGTCACCGACGTCTATCTCTACCCTCGTATCATCGCGGCCATGGCGTTGGGAGTTCAGTGATGAGTCGTGTTTCGACTTATGTAAGTGTCTTAAAACGAGATTCAGTCACAACTCGTTGTTTGCCAAGGTAATCTCGTGGACAAATCACATTGACCGGCTATAATGCCCTGTGGGTCTCGCTATATTCTGGCGACGTCAATACTTGTCTTTCGGCAAAAAACCGACAGACCTCACGTTGCACACGTCACCAAGGGCTTTTTATTGGCTGACAACATTAAAGTTTTCTCTTGTTATTCTGTTCACGGAAATAATGTACCTACTTCAAATGAGACGTTTCTTTTTAGCATCAATTTAGATATTTGCATACTCAAAACTTGCACGCACTGGTTTCTCGTGAAAATCACTGGAAAACGATTTGATATATCCAACACTTAACATTGGCGTGTAAGTTTTATTTAACACTTTTCAAGCAATTTGATTAGCTGAAAGAGAGTATCTCCGTAGACTAATTTACATGTTATAAAAGTACCCAACTTTTATAAGAAACTGATATTTTTAAGACCTTGACCTTTACAAGAGAACCCGCTAGAGACAGGGGCGTAGCCAGACGAAAATTGAATGTACTCACCATTTATGTAGGGGGTTTCGGGGGCATGCTCCCCGGAAAATTTTTGAATTCTACATCGCTGGAGATGCGTTTTAGAGCATTTATGGCAACTATCACACAGTTTTATGAGGTACATATTTACGAGAAAAAATTCTCAATTACCAATGAAAAGCTATAAAAATGTTAATATTTTTCTTTTGTTATATGCCTCTCTCTGATATCGGGTATTCCCCCTTGTTTTTCTAGTGTGGAAAACGGAACCTAAGCATGACGGCATCCATTCTTTTGACGCGTTATTAGCTTTCCGATATGCCATCTGCTTAAAGAAAAACTAAATCCGATCAGATAAAATACGAAAAACCTTACGATCGGGCTAAGTTTATGTTCTAAAGTGTATTTTTAACTCTTAGATACAAAATAAAGACATGTAATAAACACATTACTCACTGACGGTGGTATAAATCGTGTATCGGACTTTCGTCGTACTTGGCGGAAACACCCGATCACATTCGCGGCACGCCTATTTGGAGAACTTATATTTCCGTCAAGTACGCATCGAGTCCGATTCAACGATTCGTATCCCATCGTCAGTTGGTAATGTGTATAGAGTGAAATGATTAATCGTCTAAAAACAGATATTCATAAATTGTTTCCAATGGACCACTCTTTAACAGGCCAGCAGACACAAAGTTTTACGAAGTTTAAACACAAACGCAAGCCTTCGTTTTTTTTCGGCAAACTTGTCAACAACCCTTACCCGGGTGAGGCAGTACAAATATTGCATTTTTCTCATTTTAAGACTTTTCTATTTTTGAGGTTTAATTTCGATTTGTACGCCCGGTCGTACAGGGAGTATGCCTGGATACGCCACTGAGAGAGAGTTATTATAATCCCAAGGCGGTTATATTCTATAGTATTTTAGATAGTATTAATCATTTTAAGATTGATGATAAAAAAATTGTCTTTGGCTTTAATTTATTAGTGGTTTCAGATCATTATATCTTACGATAGTTCTAAACTATGCTGTTTACTGAGGAGAAAGCACGGCTGAGTTCAGTTACCGCGAACGTTACAGAACGTTCCGTAACGATACATTCGGAACTCCTCGTCCATTTGCTGCGAATAATCTCGGACATATTTAGACGCTATTTTGAAACTACCGGTGTTGAAGTAAACAAATATATGGCCGAGGAGTTCCGAATGTATCGTTATGTAACGTTCTGTAACGTTTTGTGTAATTGAAAACGCAACACGTCATGTACAGACATGTACAACCCGGGTCGATAGCGCAGTTGGTAGCGCGCCGTGATTTGGAATCCCGGTGAGGTTATACGGTTATACCCTTTCATAAAAATTTGACAAATATTTCAATTTTCCTCCATAATAAGATATATGGAGAAGTTTCCGGCCTTGTGGAAGGGTACGCGAGTACTGGTTATGGAATAGGGTCCAGGAAAGCTAAGTGAGGTGCGCTGGACGCCTTAAAATGACCTAAAATGTGTTGATACGGCGTTAAACCCAATTTAAAAAATACAAAAATACAGGCAGGCGTGTCAATTTTGTTGCATTATCGGATGCATTTTAAAAAAGTAGTTCACTTTTTTACTGAATAAAACTGGAAAGCTTTATTTGTTATCTCTATTACAAATAATTATTATGCTGAGTAGGCGACATTGTCTGCATTTATGAACGCACGCAACTATATAATACTAATTGTGATTGAAATATGGTACAAGTAGAGTCAGACACGAAGGGGATCGTGGTACTGTATTTGTACACAAAACAATGTAGAAAGAGAAAGAGGCCTTGTCTGCTTTATTATACAGTACATGATTTCTCTTAATTTTAAAATACATGGCTTCTGTGTTGTCCATTGCCTTGCAAGAAGACAGACGCAAGTGCTTAGTTTCTTACTTGGAATGGTCAACCGTACAATTTTCTATGTAATCATGGAAATGACTTGAGGGGAGTCTTGCTAATGGATGGATAAGCTAAAAAGTCAAGCAAAAAAAATCGCCCTGGAGGCATTCCACGCAAACGTTTGTACGCAAAAAATTGTTTGCGTTTTCACTCTTTTTGAACGCTTCCTGTACAAGTAACTGAACTATTTGAAGACAAAAACCGCGTTCCGGTTAGCACTAAGTATATATATATACTAAGATAACATGATAGATATTTCAAAACCCTAGAGGAATAGATACTTTTAATAAATTGCCATCTTCCATTTAGCGAACTAGCAAATTTTTATGGTTAAGATGGCGTAATTAAAAACATATAATAATTGAAGGGCTCAATGTAAAAGGGTACCTATTTCCATTTAGTACTTTTCGAGAAAAAAAAGCTTTTTGTGATTTTTTTTCTTAAGAATTATGACCAAATTGTGTGTAAAAACTACAAAGAAGTATGTTTGTGTTTATTTTATTACTTTTATGCATTTTTGTTTAGGCAAAAAGGATCTTAGCTCCAATTAAAAATAGGACTCTTATGTTGCTTGATAGACATACTTAGTTGAAAAATGTTATTGTTATGCAAAAAGGGCCTATATCCAGCCGTGGAGATAAGACCTTTCACATATTCTTTAAATACCAATTTCTTTCAAAATAACTCATTATTCTTGTCTAGAAGGTGGGTTATCAAATAGAGAATTCAATTTCTTATATGAAAATGGTACTATCTCAATTTTGACAAAAAAATGGACATAGATAATCTTTTACACCGAGGCCTTCAATTAATGGAAATAATATATAGAAATAAACAGCCGTCAATTTCAAATAATCGTAACGTCAAATAACTGTTTACGATGGTTTGTGGTCCTGATTTCAACAAACGCACCCACATAGCATTTTCTTCAGGGTGAAATAGTAAAATCAGACTCGCCATCCTAACCAATTCTTTACATCAAACATCACGCATTATGTTATTAAACTAGCCCCATATAAATGTATTTTTTTCAATTAAAGTAAAATAAATCGTAACTGAATAACAAGTGTACACATAAGCTGTAAGAACAAAATAGTAAATGTTATGTGAGCTTATTCTACTTGATTTATAAAATAAAACTATTTTGAGTATGAAGTTATAATTATTTAATACCGATATTGCTTGATTTTTTTTAAACTATAGCACAACGTTAACCAAAGAATCATTAGTCCGCCAAAGTGCTTGCTTTATGATGTTGTGTTATTGATGACGTCATTTCATACGCAATTGTTTTTTCTCTTTAGGCCCCTTGTAATTTCTACCTACTTATGTTATGTATTTTAATGATATTCCCTTGAAATTAAATAGATAACACATGATTTATAAAGTCTATACAAAATAGGCCTAATAGGCCCATTGGCACAGACGTGGTTAAATGATTTAAATACCGGTTGCTTTAAGCCAATCAAAACAATGCATTTGAGGTCACATAAAGAAAAATGGACGTCGAATAGTCAAATTATGGGTGCTAGAATTAATTTGTTGACGCCATGTTTTGTCGGGTTATCCGATTGCATACAAGAAAATACCATTATCAACAAATGAACGAGTATCAGTTTCAAGAAAGTTGCAATATAAGACCAGGAAAATGCAAAACTAATTGTAAATGTATTTTTTGTTATTTATTTATTTATTGGAGTTAACGCCGTATCAACACAATTTAGGTCATTTCACGGCGTCCAGCGCACCTAACCTAGCTTTCATGGACCATTGTCTATAACCAGTACTCACTTACCCTTTCACAAGGCCGGAAACTTCTCCATATTATCTAATCAATGGAGAAAAATCGACATTATTGTCGAATTTTCATGGAAGGGTATAACCTCCCCGGGTGGGATTCGAACCCGCACCCCCTCAGGCACGAGTATCCAAATCCCGGCGCGCTACCAACTGCGCTATCGACCCGGGTTATATATTTGTGTGTGGGGGGGGGGTGTGTGTGGGGGGGTGTGTGTGGGTGTGCGTGCGTGCGTGCGGGCGGGCGGGCGGGGGTGCGTGCGTGTGTGTGTGTGAGTGTGTAAAAGATGGCAAACTCTGTTTTCAATATTTCGGCCGAAGCCTGTTAATACGCGGAAAAACCCGAGCGGGACCAAAGGCCCTGCCAGGGCTTTGAACGCTTTAAGATAACGTGTATGACTTACGTTAATTCTTTTAAATTTAAAAAAAAGCTGATAAAATCAATAAAAAATTGATATACCTATGAGTTTGAAAAAAATCTCTAGTCAATGGGCGCCGCCATTTTCATCAATTTTATCAGACGCTTTATCAAACATCTGCTTATCAAGATTAAAGACGTTCTCTAGAAAATTGCACTACAAGTGTTCAACGATACGGATCACTTCATGAAGCAACTTGCGGCTTTTCATTTGATAGAAATATTGGCAGCTTCCTTATGCCCTTTTCAACTTACAAAATAATTGAAAATGTGCTTTTTTACGATGCCTATTCCATGATAACAATTCAAAATATATTTGGTCGTTTTATTCGTTCGTTTCCTCATTAAAATATTTATTTATGACTTTTTGCATCGGAAATTCTTACCAACGCACCGTTCGTGACATCGCTGAGAGACGTTCATGATAAAACCGGCACGTGGATAGATTCTAGTTTAGCGAATCCCGGATGTTGTCGCATTCTAACGTTACTGCGCATGCTCCGATGTTGCTTCGCAGAGCATTGTTTATTAAATTTGGCCGCCATTTTGTTTTTACCGATACGGGAGCGTTTTCGTCATTTTCTTGAAATAAATTATTTTTACGGATTTATTGTTCATTGTTTTTTTTTTTATTTCAGCGGGGGTGGGGGGCGACAGCCCCCACAATTATGTGGGAGAAGCGGGGGTATTTGGGGCGGCAGCCACCATAATTGTAAATATGAAGCGTCACTTACCATTCACAACGCAAAATCATCCAAGCTGTCACTCGATGTATTTGTGATACACTGTAATACTTTACGTTGTTTTTTTGTACTCTGTTTTTCGGATTTTCTTTTTTTGAACTCGTTGATTTCTTCAGTGGTAGGGTTAAACGAAGGGTTATAGATTTCTTTAATTAATGAAAGGAATGTTAAGAAGGGATCGGAAGAACCAGATAAATATTGCTTTCTTACGCAGTATTGGCTGAAATAACTGTCATATAAGGTTTTGGTAGTACATTTTACAGGCAAGAATCTTTTCAAAGCCCTCCAGGTACTTTCAATGGAATTTGGTGCAAGCCCCCGTTTCTTGGTTTTTGAATTCCTTTGAATGATTCACAGTGAGATGCTTGTAACCCTGTTCCTCTAAAGACGAATAAGCTTTCCAGCAATCAGAAATTATTGTGGTGTCAGGTATAATATTGTCCTGTATTATTTTAATTAATGTATTAGCTGTCCTATCAGGCACAGTTTGAAAAAAAACACTCCTTCGTATCCTGGTTGATCCCACCAAAAACCCAAACACCATCTACTCGTTTACCCCTGTGAAACTTTCTTTTACCAAACTTGCTTTCATCTATTTCAACTCTATGTCCTATACCACCATTTTTTTTTAGAATTATTTTCTAATATAGTCAAACAAACTTCCCTACAAAAATTGTACCAATCTACTATTGTTTGACGGGCCACCTCTATCTCGTGAAAATATGTAATAAATACTATTGTTTCTAATGATAGATGGCTTCTTGAGAACCAACTTCCATGTCTCAAGGAAACTTTCTTAGAACATTCTTTGTTGGAACACTTCCAATGAAAAATGTCTTTACTGAAAGAGCTATCTTTTTTCAAACAAAACTAACCCTTACCACAAAATTCACAAAATCTACCATTTAAAGCTAATAACAAACCTAATTTCAGTAACCATTCAACAAAAAATTCAAAATTTCCAGTCTTTTCATATAGATCTTTCAACTTGAAAATAATAGTATTAAATTTACAACTTGTTTACGTTTTGATGTTTATGAATGACATAACACCACGTGACTAAAATTGGCCAATAATAAAATGAACTACATCCCGCTTATAAATTGATGTCAATGCTGATAAATATGAATTGAATTAATATTTGTTGAAATATTTTTAACAAATATTAACATAAAAAATCACAACAAACTCGAAAATCATGTTATTTTTCAATTTTATTGCCTTTTTACAACTTGCCTTTTAATATATGCCTTTATTGCCTTTTTTTACAAACATCGTCGCGCTGTCGCGCGACTCGTATATATACAGTGCGCTTCGAGCACCTGCCCGTAGTAACAGCGCGCTGCGCGCGCATATATTACACTCATTTCCGGGATCCGCTAAACTAGATGTGTCCCCCGGCACATTTCCGTAACTTAACGTTACCGGGCATTGTTTAAAGAGGAAAACATTTCTATCTTAAAAAATGAATGTTTTATCGAGGCTTTTTATTTTCATCTCTATTCATAAGATGAATAAATATGTATAATACATTTCTTTCAGAATTGAAATATGATTCTGACATAAAAGAATGAGATGTTGTCAGATTTTTCTGAATGCAATAAATTACACAGTGCTCTCCCCTATCTTATCTAATTAATAGGCCCTCAAACAAAATAAATCCTTCACAGCGCCGAATATCTTTTCTTTATTTTATTTTGCCAAAGTAATAATCTAATGTTTTTTTTTATTTTTAAGTGAAATATGTTAGTCTGTTTTCCGCGCCATAGGTAGCACCTAAGTTCATATTATCAAGAAATTAATACATGAATCACATTACATTTTGACCATTGACGCCATGTTGTTTATTTGATAATGACATAACGTCGTCCATGACGTCGCGACGTCGTTCAGCGTTATAACGTTATCTGGTGCCAAAATGTTTATTTAAACACTGTGGGTATGCATTTGATGCTGACTTTAATATTACAACCATGTGCAAATTGAATTAAGTTCTCAATCCATACACCCTCTGCTAGTTGCCTTTCGGTTCTTTCGGCTGCATACATTTTCTGAAGTACACCAAATGCAACATCCTTCTCCGTATGTTCCAACAATCCAAAATGTGCATTTATAGGTGGATCCTTCTGAAGTCTGACGTCCCTTAGATGTTCCGTCATCCTCGTACATAACTCTCTTTCCGTTTCCCCTACATATACTGGAGATTTGCATCGCGTACATTTATGTACATTTATGCCAATTTGTAAAGTCTAGATGCCAACCGATTTTGGTTGAATTTTAGTGTCTAGATACCAACCGATTTTTGTCGTTTTGTGGAGTCTAGATGCCAACCGATTTTTGTATATTTGTTAAATTCAAATGGCAACCGATTTTTTTGCCTATTTGTAGAGCCTAGATGCCAACCGATTTTGGTCGTTTTGTTTAGCTTGGATCCCAACCGATTTGGGTCGATTTTTTTAGTCTAGATACCATCAGATTTTTGTCTATTTGTTAAGTCTAAATGCCTTCATTTGAAGAGTAAGGATGCCAACCGGTTTTTGTCTATATGTTCAGTCTAAATGCCAAACGATTTTCGTCTATTTGTAGAGTTTATATGCCAACCGATTTTGGTTGATTTCTAGTGTCTATGTTTTCCTAAAGTAGACGTCATACATGTCTAAACGGCGATTTCAAGCATTTTCGGAAATGTTTATACTTATAGGCTATTTTACATTCTACTGTACCATACGGAAATATATTTGGACGAGTACACAGCTTGTAAAGTCATATTAGACGAGCCGATATGCAATTACAGTAGGTAACTAGTCAGTGTAAAGGTAATGTTTTGTGTGTAAATGATATATTTGATAAAAGTATACAAATTTTGAAACCTTTACCACGTCTGTCTTATTTCAGGATGAGCTATAGTTCCGGTTCAAAGGGTAATATAGGTGAAGAATCTTGGGAATCCATCAAGAAAAAGTTTAAGCCGTATATTGATGGTGAGAGCAGGTCAAAGTCAAAGATCAAGAGGGTTTGGATGTACAAAGTTAACTTGTTCCCTTATCAATGGACAAGCTATGTGCTTTTCCACAACTTTGTGCTCTTTGAGACCGAAGACGGCATGTATTGGACCATTGAAAAGAACTCTGCTAGTATTGTTCTACAATGCAATGAGGACAAGGAAAAGTTGATTAAATATCTGAATGGAGAAGAAAGAAATACGGCTTGGTCGACATTTGACGGTCAAGGTAATACGACAATAGCCCAGCTATGGACGTGGTTGAAATCAAATATGAAACAATATAGCTGGTACCATTTTTTTCTTAACAATTGTAAATTGTTTGCCAGACGAGTATACGACTACATCGTTAACCCGAAAGCGGATGTTCGGTGTGTTAGTTATGCAAACAAAGTTTGTGACTAAACATTGGTAAAAACAAAATATGAACTATAGATTTACACCAGAATACTTGATTTATCAAAGTACTTTTAGGTTCGGCGTTTTCTGTTGAAAACATAGCGATATAAAAATGTCAAATGGACCAGTGTACGAGCGTATTTGTTTGCAATCCTTGGAGTCGACTTCAGGTACCCGATTGACATTTTGAGCATCTAGAGTCAATCCGTCACACTAGGGCCACGTTGTCCTCTTGTTGTTGCTCGAAACTAGTGTATGCAAAACAAATAAGCTCCAAATTGTCAGTACTTAGATTCAGTCATTCCCATTGTGTATTTTACGATTAAATTATCAAAGCGCTGAAAATACTGGGGTGATCATTGTGTTTAGATGGGATTATGGAGACTTCGGTAAATGACTATATAGGTAAATTGATTTTATATAGTAAATCGTTTGGAGAGATCGGTAAATTGATATTGTGTAGCGTAATTATTCTGAATGTGCAAGCGAAAGCTAGCGAAAAAAAATCTCCGCTACCCTAGACCGCTTTAACAAATCAAAATGGCTGCCTCCGCAGTAATGTAACATCCTGTTTGCCGACAATTTTTGTTTTTATGCTCGACTGAATAAAGATGAATTGAAATCAATAAATGTTTGTAATTGTTCAATTAAACATATGTTTTTGCAATGATTTTATATATTTTAAAGACTTATTTAGTTTGAAATCTTCCCGAAAACATTCTTTTGCAATGAGCGCAAAAGATTTGATAAAGGGAGATAACCGCTGCGAGGAGTTTGGAAAATAGCAAGCCGTTCTTAAGAAGAAGCGCTACAAGAAAGCGCTTTTTCATAGCGAAACGTAGCGAAATCGTTAGGCAACGCGTCCAATGTTCATTATGAATATGATTTATTGTTTTATTCAAATATATCATGCACTAATATGTCATATTTACAAAAACATTAGATATCAGTTGATTGCACATCGTGAAACAATTACAATGTAATTATAAAGAGATTGCATTATACGAATAAAAAAATTATTCCAATATTTTCGACGGGAAACTTACCAGACCTGAAATAAAGGAAACAACATTAGATCAAAGTATAAAATAATACATATAATATACATTTACTCAAGTTATTATAACAGAACATTGTATGTATCAATTAATAAATCGTTGTAATATATTGACGGGAATAAAACCATGCCTGAAAAAACGATAAAAAGGTATATAAGGTATAAATGAAATAATATTTTTTATAAAATATTAATGAAGTAAAAAGATATTTGAATGAATTTATTTATTATTCCACGGGAATCGAATACAGCATTTTTTTAAATATATTTAGAAAACGTGTAATCAAATGTGATAATAACAAATACATCGTATGTATATGTTATAAAATGCAATATATCCACGGAATCGAGCCTGAAACATAAAACAGTAAAAAAAAACTGGAGTCGAAAAACCATCGTTCACTCAGAAGATAAATTGCCATTGGTGATTGCCAATTAGCTAATTCAATATCGGTGCGTTTAAAACAATCATGATTGTTCATATTCGTTCATATTAAAGTTTGAATAACTTAATTGTCATCAATTGGCCAATTAAAGTTTGGTCACAAACCAATCAGGTGTGCGCATAATTAGCACAATATTTGTTGTACCTTTTTTATTTTATATCAGTAATTACGTTGACAAAAAGGTCAACAATAAAATAGATTTTTTAAATTTTATTTACTATTTCATCTTAGTTAATACACATTCACAATGATACACTATCTTAACTTTATCAAACGTGAAATTGTTTTAGTACAATGAATAATAGATACACAGAAAAGAAAATATAAAATCAGACGAAACACATTCTTTCACATGTTCATCCAATCTTTTACTTCATATCTGTACATCTTCAAAAGCGAACAAACAACGATAAATAAATGATACTATTATACTTTTTCCTGTTGCTGCCTAAGTATCTTCGTTGTCTTCTGTAGTAGTAAAATGAAAAACAACAACAGCGTGTAATTGTAATTTTTACAATAGTAAACCTTAAATAAAATCTTTTTATTTCAAAATAGAAACTGTCAAATAGGACAACTTAAATAATAAATATTTTTTAATGTAAGTACATTTGTATATTAATTCATTTTTATTTAATCATTGGCCACAACCAGTTATACTGTTATTCACACCTACTTAATTTACACTATACAATATCACTTTACCGATCTCTCCAAACGATTTACTATATAAAATCAATTTACCGATATAGTCATTTACCGAAGTCTCCAGATACCTTTAGATGTACATGTATCGCAATATGAATTTCGGAAGAGTCATTGTCAGTACATCTTTAAACGTATGTTCATTATATTATTACAATTACTACAGATCATAATTATATTTATTTTGTATAGATATTTCTTTGACGCAGTTAGATATAAATAATTTGATCTATTGTAAATAGAATGGTATCACCCCCCTTTTGGGACAACTGTTCTACCAATGCAACCAGGAGCAGCAAGTAAATTCTGGGATAACCACAAAACTGCAATAATTTTATCAAGCAATGATGGACTGACAACAGTTATGCAGTCCCTATTCGGTCGGAATGTAAGACATTTGTTCCTAAGTTGATGTCTATTGGTGTACAGATTTAAAGAGACAATGTCATATGATATGTAACTATAAAGGGGGCAATACAATTGTACATGTATACTGTTGGACTCAAATCACAATAACCGCTATTCAGCAATTCACTTCATGGAACTGAAACAAAATACATCAAACATCTTACAAAAGTTATTAAGAGATAAAAACGTTAGTAGAAATGGTAGTAGCCATATTTAAACAATAAATCAAAACAAGATGTTTAACTATATACAATATAATTATATAATTAAAAAGAAGAACTTGTACGATACTTTGTGAAGTCTACACTTCGTGATATTTATTTCTTACTGCTTATTATCATTATTTTGCGGACTTTGTGCATTACATTTATTTCATAATTAACTCTGTCACGTCTTTGTGGACTTGTATAATTGGATATAAATGGACCTAAAAAATTATTTTAGATTTTCAAACCTTTGTGATTTGTTTAATTAGAGAGTGACGCTCCTCACACCGGCAACTCGACAATTCGTCTCAAGTACATTTCATCACTGGCGTATTACTAATCCACAATTGTTTTTCATTTGTTAATGATAGTAGTTAGTTATAACGGGAGCTAATCCACATTTTTGTTCATGATCAACGTTTTTGCCAAAAAAAATGACTTTCCCCTCGAATTTTTGATGCAACTTTTTTGGGATACTACTATTCATACGAACTTTCACCTTGTACAAAAATAAATTCAGTTGCAATTTTTTCTAGGTTAGCCTATTTAGCTACATTAAATGGACTATATCAAGTAGAAACAGTATGACCTTTGTGATATACGTCTTTAGAGTACCGGCGCTTTCTGACATAAACATGTTTTTTCTTAAAAATTATTCACCAGTTAACTTTGCTTTTTGTAATTTTTGAACTATTAGACGTGTACAGTTTACGTTGTTGTAAAATGTGCGCTTATCCAATTGGAAAATTCCAATATTTTTTCAAAAAGGTTAAACGAATAAAGAATAATTCACTAAATGTTCCGGCAAGTCTTTTTATATACACATATGAAAGAATTTCAATACAATTTATTTTATTATTTAATACTTGCATAAACGTGGCTTTCTCTTGCAAAATCGCCGACTTGAAAGAGTTTAGCGAGAGACTCTTTCTCATGTTTTTAGTACCTGCAGTCAATGATATATTACCACGGCAAGTTTGTTCATGGTTGACAATATTCGATTACTGGTGATATGCCCATTATTTAGTCGTACCTCTATTTGTTGAAAAATAGAAAGGGATTGGAAAAAATGAAAGTTTTATGCAACCTTTCTAGATTCTAGACAAGCATATTCTTGACCATTTTTATTCCAGACTTAGCCGCCAGATTTGCTCAATTGGTTGCAAACAAGTCTGCTTATTCTAGTAATGGGCAGTTTGAAAACGCCTTTTGGACAGCATATAAGAACGCTCAGCAAAATGATAATGTATATGTATCATCATAACGATATTCCAAACAATACTGAAGGGAAAATATTTTGAGAGTCCTAAGATAAAAAATTATTCCCATTTTGATAGTGGTAGAATTCTCACATTAGAAAAATCTCATAGGGAGGATATTTTTATTGGAATTTTTACTTTTGACTTCAGGTTAAACACATTTCTAGATAATAGATAACTTAATTATAAAAATACTGGTGTTATGCCCATTCTGAAGTCTTACCTCAATCGTTGAAAATTGGAATGGAATTGAAAAATATACGTTTTATGCACCCTCTCTGGATTTACAAGCATATTCCAGACTTTTATTCAAGACTTAGCCACCAGGCTAGCTCAATTGGTAACGAACACGTCTGCTTGTTCTGGGAATTAGCGATTTGATTCATGGACAGGATCTTCTTTTTAGGAGCTTGTTCATGGAATAATTTCTACGGCTATCTTGGGTAAGATATGCAGTCACCTGTTGTCAAATGTCTAAATGAACTTTCAATTGGAGTTTAGAATATTTTGGATTAACACATTGTAAAAATGCTACATCACGGCGATCAGTCAACATGCTCACCATTGCTGGTGAGGCTTAATCTCTGGATTAAGCTGTTAACCAGTTACTAGGCGTATGTTCCGTCAATGACTAATAAATTCCATCGAGAATAGCCGTAGAAATTATTCCATGAACAAGCTCCTAAAAAGAAGATCCTGTCCATGAATCAAATCGCTAATTCCCAGAACAAGCAGACGTGTTCGTTACCAATTGAGCTAGCCTGGTGGCTAAGTCTTGAATAAAAGTCTGGAATATGCTTGTAAATCCAGAGAGGGTGCATAAAACGTATATTTTTCAATTCCATTCCAATTTTCAACGATTGAGGTAAGACTTCAGAATGGGCATAACACCAGTATTTTTATAATTAAGTTATCTATTATCTAGAAATGTGTTTAACCTGAAGTCAAAAGTAAAAATTCCAATAAAAATATCCTCCCTATGAGATTTTTCTAATGTGAGAATTCTACCACTATCAAAATGGGAATAATTTTTTATCTTAGGACTCTCAAAATATTTTCCCTTCAGTATTGTTTGGAATATCGTTATGATGATACATATACATTATCATTTTGCTGAGCGTTCTTATATGCTGTCCAAAAGGCGTTTTCAAACTGCCCATTACTAGAATAAGCAGACTTGTTTGCAACCAATTGAGCAAATCTGGCGGCTAAGTCTGGAATAAAAATGGTCAAGAATATGCTTGTCTAGAATCTAGAAAGGTTGCATAAAACTTTCATTTTTTCCAATCCCTTTCTATTTTTCAACAAATAGAGGTACGACTAAATAATGGGCATATCACCAGTAATCGAATATTGTCAACCATGAACAAACTTGCCGTGGTAATATATCATTGACTGCAGGTACTAAAAACATGAGAAAGAGTCTCTCGCTAAACTCTTTCAAGTCGGCGATTTTGCAAGAGAAAGCCACGTTTATGCAAGTATTAAATAATAAAATAAATTGTATTGAAATTCTTTCATATGTGTATATAAAAAGACTTGCCGGAACATTTAGTGAATTATTCTTTATTCGTTTAACCTTTTTGAAAAAATATTGGAATTTTCCAATTGGATAAGCGCACATTTTACAACAACGTAAACTGTACACGTCTAATAGTTCAAAAATTACAAAAAGCAAAGTTAACTGGTGAATAATTTTTAAGAAAAAACATGTTTATGTCAGAAAGCGCCGGTACTCTAAAGACGTATATCACAAAGGTCATACTGTTTCTACTTGATATAGTCCATTTAATGTAGCTAAATAGGCTAACCTAGAAAAAATTGCAACTGAATTTATTTTTGTACAAGGTGAAAGTTCGTATGAATAGTAGTATCCCAAAAAAGTTGCATCAAAAATTCGAGGGGAAAGTCATTTTTTTTGGCAAAAACGTTGATCATGAACAAAAATGTGGATTAGCTCCCGTTACAACTAACTACTATCATTAACAAATGAAAAACAATTGTGGATTAGTAATACGCCAGTGATGAAATGTACTTGAGACGAATTGTCGAGTTGCCGGTGTGAGGAGCGTCACTCTCTAATTAAACAAATCACAAAGGTTTGAAAATCTAAAATAATTTTTTAGGTCCATTTATATCCAATTATACAAGTCCACAAAGACGTGACAGAGTTAATTATGAAATAAATGTAATGCACAAAGTCCGCAAAATAATGATAATAAGCAGTAAGAAATAAATATCACGAAGTGTAGACTTCACAAAGTATCGTACAAGTTCTTCTTTTTAATTATATAATTATATTGTATATAGTTAAACATCTTGTTTTGATTTATTGTTTAAATATGGCTACTACCATTTCTACTAACGTTTTTATCTCTTAATAACTTTTGTAAGATGTTTGATGTATTTTGTTTCAGTTCCATGAAGTGAATTGCTGAATAGCGGTTATTGTGATTTGAGTCCAACAGTATACATGTACAATTGTATTGCCCCCTTTATAGTTACATATCATATGACATTGTCTCTTTAAATCTGTACACCAATAGACATCAACTTAGGAACAAATGTCTTACATTCCGACCGAATAGGGACTGCATAACTGTTGTCAGTCCATCATTGCTTGATAAAATTATTGCAGTTTTGTGGTTATCCCAGAATTTACTTGCTGCTCCTGGTTGCATTGGTAGAACAGTTGTCCCAAAAGGGGGGTGATACCATTCTATTTACAATAGATCAAATTATTTATATCTAACTGCGTCAAAGAAATATCTATACAAAATAAATATAATTATGATCTGTAGTAATTGTAATAATATAATGAACATACGTTTAAAGATGTACTGACAATGACTCTTCCGAAATTCATATTGCGATACATGTACATCTAAAGGTATCTGGAGACTTCGGTAAATGACTATATCGGTAAATTGATTTTATATAGTAAATCGTTTGGAGAGATCGGTAAAGTGATATTGTATAGTGTAAATTAAGTAGGTGTGAATAACAGTATAACTGGTTGTGGCCAATGATTAAATAAAAATGAATTAATATACAAATGTACTTACATTAAAAAATATTTATTATTTAAGTTGTCCTATTTGACAGTTTCTATTTTGAAATAAAAAGATTTTATTTAAGGTTTACTATTGTAAAAATTACAATTACACGCTGTTGTTGTTTTTCATTTTACTACTACAGAAGACAACGAAGATACTTAGGCAGCAACAGGAAAAAGTATAATAGTATCATTTATTTATCGTTGTTTGTTCGCTTTTGAAGATGTACAGATATGAAGTAAAAGATTGGATGAACATGTGAAAGAATGTGTTTCGTCTGATTTTATATTTTCTTTTCTGTGTATCTATTATTCATTGTACTAAAACAATTTCACGTTTGATAAAGTTAAGATAGTGTATCATTGTGAATGTGTATTAACTAAGATGAAATAGTAAATAAAATTTAAAAAATCTATTTTATTGTTGACCTTTTTGTCAACGTAATTACTGATATAAAATAAAAAAGGTACAACAAATATTGTGCTAATTATGCGCACACCTGATTGGTTTGTGACCAAACTTTAATTGGCCAATTGATGACAATTAAGTTATTCAAACTTTAATATGAACGAATATGAACAATCATGATTGTTTTAAACGCACCGATATTGAATTAGCTAATTGGCAATCACCAATGGCAATTTATCTTCTGAGTGAACGATGGTTTTTCGACTCCAGTTTTTTTTTACTGTTTTATGTTTCAGGCTCGATTCCGTGGATATATTGCATTTTATAACATATACATACGATGTATTTGTTATTATCACATTTGATTACACGTTTTCTAAATATATTTTAAAAAATGCTGTATTCGATTCCCGTGGAATAATAAATAAATTCATTCAAATATCTTTTTACATCGTCATTACGTAGCGTTGTTGCGTTCATAAACCGGTGACGTCGAGCTTGTATAACTAAAAACCTGTCTTCAGCCTGCGTTGTTGCTCTTTGACGACCACCCCATGCCTGTGGGTAACGTCACCATAAGTTTGGTAACGGTTCCACATCCGTGAAACTACACTCTGTGACACGCCGAGTGCACGTGCCACTTGAGGCTGAGAACGCCCTCCTGCAAGCATCCCGACGCCCATATTCATTTCTTCCCTACTTAAACGATGCCGTACGCGCAAATTCGCCATATTTTACGTATTCAGTAAGTTTTAAGCTGAATGTGTTACATTCAAGTGAATAACTTGAAAGTGTGTACAATTGTACATGTTGCCACCACGCCTCTTCATGAGTAGCCTTTTCCCCGTGCAAAATGGAAATTTGTATTCAAATTGTAGTTTTATGAATAAATAATACTAACCTGACATTACAGTGTGGATTTCTCTTTTTGGATCCGCATATTACGCCTCGATTATCCGGAAGTTAAACTTTACCCATGACCTACAATGTAACTTCCGGTAAACACTGCCACATTGTCAGTATTCCTTTTTGGCGAAACAGTTCGCACAAGGATACTGAATGACTGTGGGGCAGGTGGGTGGGTTTCCTGTAATGTCAGGTAAGTATTATTTATTCATAAAACTACAATTTGAATACAAATTTCCATTTTTATTTCATAAATAAACTTACCTGACATTACAGTGTGGATTATTCTGATTCCACAGCAATGCCCTTGGGGTGGGAGTCATTTATCTTACTTAAACTCCTCATGAACATTTACCGATCCTTCTCCAAGTTGTAAAGACTGTAAATCGCTACATCTTCTAAATGTGGTAATAGCAATCAGAAAACAAGTTTTCCATGTGACAAATTTTAAGGGTGCATCCTTCAATGGTTCAAACGGTGCTTTCTTCAGACAACCTAAAATAATAAGAAGATCCCATTCAGGTATCAGCTTTCTAACAGGTGGCCGCTCATTAAAAACCCCTTTGAGCAAACGGATAATGAAAGGGTGGCGACCTATAGGGATATTTTCTACTGGGGCAAGAACAGAAGACAGCATGGATCGGTATCCATTTATTGTTCTATATTTTAGTCCCTTTTCAAACAAGTATGTAAGAAACTCGGCACACTGCACTAAAGTTGCTGAATACGTATCAATTTGTTGTGTATGACACCAGCTATTGAATTGTCTGAATTTACATCTGTAATCTTTCTGTGTGCCTTGTCTCCAAGATTTGGATAGTAATTTTCTAGTCTGTTTAGAAAAGCCTTTTGCTGACAGGTTTCTGTCGATAACAACCATGCAGTCAGTTGTAACTGTTGTGGTTTTGAGTGGACAATTTTCCCCTTGCATTGGGACAGAAGTCCCTGACTGCATAGTAATTTCAGAGGCTCTGCTATTAGATAACTGAGTAACTGTGGATACCAGTGATGTCTCGGCCAAAGTGGAGCAATTAGTATCATTGTACACTGAAATTTCTGGAAATGTGTGACTACTTTTGGAATCAATTGAATTGGTGGGAAGGCACAAACAAACATGTTCTGCCATACAATTGATAGGGCATCCAAAGCATATGCTTGTGGATGTGGTGTCCAAGAGCAGAACAGGGGAGTTTTCTTGTTCTCCACTGTTGCGAACATGTCTATGGATGGTTGACCCCATACTTTGAAAATTTGAGCAGTCACTGAATAGTTGAGTGACCATTCTGTATTCTTGAACTTCTCCCGACTGAGAAGGTCGGCCAAACAATTCTCTACCCTTAATATGTGTACTGCTTTCAATTTCATGTTGTTGTTCAGAGCTAGGCTCCACAACTTCCATGTTAACTGGCATAGCTGGACAGATTTGGTCCCCCCTTGGTTGTTGATGTATTGACAGACTGTCGTGTTGTCCGTCCGTATCAAAACATTGCAATTCTTCAAATGTGATAGGAAATGTTTCAAAGTTAAAATTACAGCCATCATTTCCAAACAATTGATGTGTAACAATTTCTGAACATTGCTCCACTTGCCTTGACATGTCATGCTGTTCATGTGACCTCCCCAACCCCAAGTGCCACTTGCATCTGTGGTTACTGTAATCGGAAAAATTTCTTTCTGAAAAGATTGACCCTTTAGAATGTTGTGATCCTGTAACCACCAATTTAGATGTGAAACTAATTGTGGAGTAATAGGAATATTGTGAGACATTGCCATTCTTGCTGGACTCCAATGTTGAAGCATGTGAAGTTGTATAGGTCTCATGAACAGCTTTGCATATGGTATTAACTCTAGACATGATGCTATCTTGCCCAAAAGAACTAAAAATTGTCTGGCAGTATTGCGACCCTGTAGAATAGCATATACTGCTAATTTCAGACTGGACAGTCTTTCTAGACTCGGAAAAACTAGACCTTTCTGGCAATCGAAATTGGCCCCTAAATATATTAGATTCTGAACTGGAACCAACTGAGACTTGGTCTTGTTTATCATGAACCCTAACTGAAAAAGAAGATTTAGTATCAGCTTCCGATTTTGCAGAAGGTCTTGTTTTATTTGATTTAGTCCTAACCAGTCGCCTAGATAACTGGCCAGACGAATGCCAAACTTTCTCAAATGTGCTACAACTACTGAAATGACCTTGACAAAAGTTCTTGGGGCTGTGGTGGGTCCGAAACACAGCACTCGAAACTGGTATATTATGCCTTGGAACTGAAATCTCAGATATTTTCTGTGACTTTTGAAAATCTTTATACGGAAGTAGGCATCTTTTAAATCTATCTTTAGGAGCCAATCCGATTTCTTTACTAGATTGAGAACTTTGGTCAAGGTATCCATTTTGAAATGTTGTTTCCGGAGATACTTGTTGAGGGGTTTTAAATTTATTACTGGTCTGAGTTCTGGGGTGTCCTTTTTTGGAACTAAGAATAAGGTACTGTAAAACCTGAGTGAGCCACTTTTAGATCTACAATTTCTATTGCATTTTTTTGTAAAAGGCCATCGATTTCTAATTTGATAATATTTTGTACTTTTAAAGGAATTCTTGTTGGCTTTATTCCTAAAAATGGAGGTTTTTTTATGGACTCCAATTTGTGACCATGTCGTATTATATCTAAAATCCATTTGTCGGTGGTAATTTTTTTCCATTCCGACAGAAAATGGGACAGTCTGCCCCCTACAGGTATCTCCGGAAATTTTGCTAACACACTCACCTTGTCATTTTTCAGCTGTTTTTCCCAATCTTCTTCTGTTTGATGAGGAGTACATGGAATAGCTTCTGCTAGTACCTCTTGATTTTGATCCATAATTTCTTTTTGAGTCATCTCTAGATGAGTTTCCTTTATCTCTAGGAATTTTGGGGATACGAAAATTATTCCAACTCCCTTGTGTACTGTTAGGAATTGAAGAAGTAGCAGGAGGTGTATTGTAATACCTGTCATAAGCAGGCCTCTTATACGATTCAGACTGAGAAGAAGTAAATTTACGTTTTTTAGAAATGTCAGGGATTAATTCATCTACTTGTTTTTTCTTCTCTTTGCGGGTTTTGAGCAATTCATCTAAACCAGGCCCAAAAACTCCTTCACCAGATAAAGGTAAGTTAGAAAATTCTGATGAATCAGGTTGTTCATACAGAGCAGTGTCAGTCATGGCCACCGAGCGTCTAATAATGTGGTGAAAGGCACCAGCTCGTCCAATCTGATCTAACACCTTTGTTGACATAGCAAATATGTCTTTCACTTGTTGACAAGCTTTATCTTTCTCAAAGTCGTCAGACTGTAAAAACTGAAGAAAATTACCCAGGCTTTGTTGCACATAACTTTGTATGACTAAACCAAGTCTAGCTGCTTGCTGGCCTTTGTAACCAATTTTTTCTACCATTTTACAAGGTTGAGAATATAGAGTCTTTCCTTTATTTTTTGTAAATGAAGCTTTATTTCCATGTCTTTTCATTAAACAACACTCAATAAGCGAGTCTAACGATGGCACTTCTAAGAATTTCTCACATTCACTGTCCACAGGAAATAAATCAAAATTTTCTTCAGAAAAGGCACTTAAAAAATTAGGCTGAGAGCACCTGTAACTATTTTCTAAAACTTCAATTTGTGACTAGTCTAACACAATGCCATCTTTCTGTGGGGCTTTTTTAACCAAAGCATCTTCCCCAAACATATCATATAAACACTTTTTCTGAGACTCAGACATATTATTCTCTGGTAACTTACACTCACTGTCTGACATGTCATTGTCCGAATATATTTCACCATCCGAAATTTGACCTTTAGCAAAAATGGACACTCTGTCATCATCCTCACTATCACTATGAATTCTACGACTTTGAGACGGACCTACTAAAGTAGAATTCTGTGGGATATTCTCTTTATTAGAGCTGGAGTTTGTCTCCATAGCTTTTTCTGATAGTTTGTTGCACGAAGGATCGGAGTTTGTCTCCGTTGCCTTCTTCTCTAGAACATTATGCAATAAATTTTCTAAGGTCGAGAAACGTTCATTTAACTCTTCATATCTAGAGCGTTTTTTAGTCTTGTTCTTCTTTGTGCGATACGATGCATAAGAACCTGCGAGGTTTGTCTCGCTATCAGCGGAATAGTGACCTAAAATGGCCGACGTGTTTGTCACGTCTTCACTTTCCGATGTTTCCGACATGAATATTGAAAAAACTAATTCCTCGTAAAAGTCTTACTGCAGCCTGAACACCGTCTAACAATAACCATGAAACCAACAGGCACACAAAAACTAAATGACACGAGGCAATCTAGAGCGAATAACGTCCG
This sequence comes from Mactra quadrangularis, assembly GCA_025267735.1. Classification (NCBI taxonomy): domain Eukaryota; kingdom Metazoa; phylum Mollusca; class Bivalvia; order Venerida; family Mactridae; genus Mactra; species Mactra quadrangularis. The sequence goes on along the minus strand of CM046303.1, from coordinate 8,353,710 downwards.
AACTGTTTCGCCAAAAAGAGAAAACTGACAATGTGGCAGTGTTTACCGGAAGTTACATTGTAGGTCATGGGTAAAGTTTAACTTCCGGATAATCGAGGCGTAATATGCGGATCCAAAAAGAGAAATCCACACTGTAATGTCAGGTAAGTTTATTTATGAAATAAAATCGGGAAGCCGTGGACCGTGAAACCGCAGTAAAACTCACTGTACCTTGTAGTAAACACTCTAATAAATATACACACCAAAACTTGAGGGACTGCATTGCGTATATTACAAAATATGTAGCATTGAAAAAGCTTTCCTTATCAAATTTGAGTAGTATAGAAGAAAGTATTTTACTGCACAAAAACTTTAATGTGTGCACAAAAAAACTTTAATCAGTTCAAGGGGAGATAATTCTGAAAAAAATGTGTTTGGAGTTATGAACCTTGTCACATGAGATGTGGATGATAGTAAGGAACATATATTTAAAGGTTTAAGTTAATATCTTAAGAAATAACAAAGATATAGAAGAAGGTATTTTACTGCACAAAAACTTTAATCTGTGCACAAAAACTTTAATCAGAAATGTGGACGCGGACGCCGACGCCAGGGCGAGAAGGAGAGCTCTACATTACTACGTAATGTCGAGCTAAAAACCATCATCACTAAAAACAACAGCAACAACGAGTCAACCCCATAGTATTATTATCACCTTTTAAACAACAGCAGCCACAATGATTTAAACCATCCTTATCGTTATAAACAACAGCAACATAAAACAATAGCAAATTTAAATAACTAAAATCATCATTATATAAAACAACAGCAACAACGAATTAAAACTATAAGACAGCAATAACAAATTAAACCTTTAATAAAAAAAAACCACAAGCAATGAATCTAACCAACAACAACTATCATTCATCCAACAAAGAAACAAATCACCATCATCATCATTGAAGACAACATTTTCATAACCAGAGGCTATCAAAAGTTTGAGAATCTTAATTGATAGCCTTTGGGTACGAAAATGAGAAGATAACGAAGTAAAACCGATCGTTTTGATAATTTGATGTATAGCATTTAAATAATATAACAACAAAACAATTTAGTGCATTTACTTGGACAACAAACATCTCAAGGATAAAAAGTCCGAGACGACTTGTTGGGGGTAAAAGACAGGTCAAATTATATCAAGAACATGAAATTGGACAACAAACATTTAAAGGACAAACATTCCGAGACGACTTGTTGAGAAAAAAAAATTATAACATCCACATGTGTCGATTCTTCAATGATATACTGTACAAGGAAATTGTTGAATGTTGCCCAGTTTGCTCTGCTTAACGATTACGTTTGTCCTTAACATTCTGAAAAGATACAAACAAGAATCAATAGTTAACATTAGAGTGACATGTTGACCGATGAACCCATCAAAACTTAAACAAACTTAAACAAAAGTTTTCCTGATCCAGTCTATTCAAAAAATATAGATCGACAGTTGATTCAGTACGCCGTGGGCATATGTAAATTATTACTAAATAGGTAAAAAGCTGCAACTTCGTGTATTTGCCAAAAAAATGAAACGCAGCTTTCGTCAAGTTTTTTTTTAGTTGAACCTACGTGTATGATTGGAAATCACTTTGTGATAAACAGCAATCGTGATGGTGATGTTGCCGTTAATGAAGTCAGGCTCCTATATTAATGTGATTGAATATGAATAGTTTGGTCATAATGATGATACCATGTTGTAGATAATGATGAACAGTATGGCCATTATATAATGATGATGGTATGCCGTTTTTGTCGTGACAGATGATGAATATAACAACCATATTAATAGTGGAATGTGGTTGTTTTCGTTGTGACTGATGACGAGTACAAAAGTGCTTCAAGGACATGAAACGCATTCATTCATCGTGAAATTATTCAAGTTTCGTCACTTAAGAAAAAATAGACTATGGAATTAGTTTAACTTACCCTCAGAATACATTTGTATTTATTTTCCAAGCCAAAAAGTACCTAAACATAAGCGATACACAGTCTGTGCTTTTATTCAACGTACGCCATAGATATTTCAGACCTGAAATGTTCCTGAAATAAAAGACAGAACCTAAGCTTTTGTTTATTATACATTATCATCTCTTAGCATTTTCTTATTTATTTATTTTTTGGAGTTAACGCCATGTCAACACAATTTAGGTCATTTTACGGCGTCCAGCGGACCTAACCTAGCTTTCCTGGACCATTGTCTATAATCAGTACTCACTTAACCATTTTCATTCAATTGTTTCCTAATTATGCATATGATTGTGAAGCACTTTTGAACACATATTCAATATGAAAAGAGCGCCATACAAATTTGGTATACAATAATTTACTAACGCAGAAATGGGCACGATTACATTCCATGTACATTGTAGTTACGTATTGTATGAGACTAGAATGTAAATGATCATGTAATTTGTATTTAATCCCATTTATCAACAGCAATAGGTTATCTCAAGCGACCGTTTCATCTGACCAGCTTTCCTGGACATTTATCAATGACCAGTACTCATCAAATCCACAAAGAGTCTATACCTTTTCCCAAGAAATCTACACTGTTGCAGAAGTTTCATGGAGGGTATGACTCTCTGTCTACCGGGAATCAAACCCATGACGCTAGCTTCAAACTGCTTCCACTACACAAAACCCATCCCTGAAAAAAGATCAATAAAATGTGTTTTACAAGTTATAGTTGATAATTAAGAAATGTCAAAGTAAAGATCTACAATCTCCCTTGGTATATGTGTAAAATAGCATAACCAACTTGACTAATAGTTGAAGAATGTGAGTAAAATTGTCAGAAATGAAAATGCCAAACAAAGTGAAAATAATGACATAGACTAAAATGTCGTAATTTTACACTCGGCATAAAAACTTAGCCTGTCACAAATCAATGAATCTAAGCAATTGTATATTCTACATATTTAATACACGTGTACATCGTATATCACAAAACAATTAATTTTTGCCATAATATATACGTATAATTGAGACAAGACAGCAAGAATTCTTGGCATTTATAAAGTATGTTTCATGTAGAAAGTATGTTTAACGAAAAGATGATTTGTATTTCAAATGGTATGTTTGAAGTAAATGACACTTTTTATATAGAAAAGGTATGTCTTGAAAAATAGTATGCTTAGTGCAAAGATCATGCTTCAGATTAAGAGATTGTTTCAGTTTAAAGTTTATTTAGAGTAAAGATATGTTTTAAAGAGTATGTTTAGTAAGAGTATGTTTATTGTTTAGTACGAGTGTATGTTTTATCTAAAGAGTATGTTTCGTGCAAAGAGAAAATTGTTTGAAAGATATGTTTTAGTAGGAAATGTCAAATAAGTGTTCTCAAAACATACTCTCATCAAAAGCATAATATATATTATATATCTGTAGTATAAGGTTTTTTGCATAGAGTATGTTTTAAAAGAACATGTTTATCATAAAGAGTACGGCAAAGGTTTTGTAAAGATAGCGTCTGTTTTTAGGAGGGTTTTACAGAAAAAAGTTTATGTTAAGTTCGGAAATGTAAACAAAATTTAGTGAATTTTAATTTGCAAGCAATAATCTATATAATCTACCGTTAGTAACGCTAGGCATCATTACTTGATAAAAATGACTGTACTGATATTTCAAGTATGTTTTTTACAGATAAACTCATATATTTGATTGAAAAGAACGCGTTTAATCGTGAAATAATGCAATGCGTGGTACTGTGTGCAATGTTTGTTTCTAAAGGAGATTTGGAGTAGAGGGCATTTTGACTTTTAATCTACAGAACAATGGGATAATGTCATGCGAAAAGAACTTTCCATTATGAATGATATACTGGTATATAAAAAAACCAGTTGTTTAAGCAATATTATTAGTTTTCTGTGATTAAGATCTCACGAAGATAAATTCATCAGAGGAGTAGAGAAGTTAAAGAGATCAGTTTTCTCAACTTTAACCCACTGCATTAAAAACTGGGGCTCATGTGATGAGAAAGAAAGAGTCATATAAGACAGAAAGATGTCAACACAACTAAAAGGATTCCTATATTAAGTAGTCTACCTATTTTAAGATGTACATAAAAGTGTCAAGAGTTTCAGCATACATTGTAAATTCTGAAGACTCTATGTTTGCTTCGTATGATAGCTTATCAATAATAACTTTATTTTTAAGAAGCTAATATTTAAGATACAACAATACAATGAGATTTTTTGTGCCTGATTGGTCTAGAAATACTTAATCTCTGAAGTGTTGTTACTTACTCAACCACACAATACAATATTGTATGTAGCATTTGGGATCTTGTAGATAACAAGTAGTAATGACCATTGGCTCATTATTGTCAATGTTTGATGAACTTATATCAACTCGCAATCTTTTTGACCACTTAAGGAAGGATACAGAAATTATAGTTCTCACATTATGTAAAGGTACTTTAATATAGTAGAACATTTAATGTTCCAACTTGTGTTTTGACAATAGAATGAAGTTGTCATTTTTAATGATGTTTGTTTACATATATGGCGATAGTGATGATCTTGTAAGTGATCAACCAGACAAGCCAACCAATTGGATATCAATAACCAGTAATGTCTTAGCCACTGCTGACCGGTGAAAAATATACCTCCCGATTACTCGGTTAGGAGCAACAAGGAAGTATAAGACCTACTGACCACCGGCAGAAAATTGTTCAAAGATGTGCTCCCCCACATCCATCTTGGTGTGGGTAAGTACATTTTTGGCACCCTATACCAGTACCAGTACCTTAACCTAATTGATTTTTTCTTTAAACCTCTAATTAATGACCAAAAATAAATCCTAATGCATTAAGCCTACTCATTCGGATGAGCAGGACTGAGCACATACATATAAACAATAATCATTAGATGACCATAACAATGACAGGTGCTTTCCTGGCGCAATGTGTCAACAAGTCCGTGCAATGTCAATCACTTACAAAACCATCCACCATATTAAACAACAGCTTTTAGAACAACTTCATCTGACGTGACCTGCTGACTATAGTGTACAAGAGGGATTTGTTTAGTAACCTTATGCATATCGAAATTGTGCTTACACATCAGTTCAATATTAATATACTTATTGTACCAAGTGTTGGCAATACTTATCCAACAGAATATCATATAGACGATACAATTATTCTGCTACTGTTACTATACTTTTTATATCTTATATGTCTACTTTATTAATGTCGAACAGTATTCCAGACAAAGAGATAATGTCAACTTAACTTTAAGAATCCTTCCATTGTATTGCATAGACTTAAGAAAACGTAAAATATATAAGCAATAGATGAGACTTAATCGTCTAATATGCTGGCTGTCATCTACCTACTGATAAAAAAGGGTGTACAGAAGAAAGTTGCAGTGAGTATGCGTATCATAGACAGCGACAAAGAAAGATATGAAAACATCTATGGTGTTTTGAAGCCAGCCAATGTCCTTTACAGGGGATATTTTAGTCATACAGTGACAAGAAAAATTAATTAAGACCATTTTAATATGTTTTAAGTTGATTATTATTTGCCTATTCTGCATGTGTGTAAAACTTCGAGAAAGAAAGACAAATATTAGCATCAACAATAGTACTTGTAGCTAGATGATGTTGATAAGAGAGAACATTGGGTTATACAGTAGCAAAGAAAGAAATGATAACAGTTGCAGTGGGGTTTTTTTGTAGTTGCTTATTATATACATATTGTGTACAAGTGTCTTACAGTAAGGCTGAAATATAATATATGCACAAACAATTGGTTGAGATGTTTTGGTGCTAAGCAATAGTTATTAGAAGTCATGTGTGTCATACAATGACAACGAAATAATGAATGGACTGAGTTTTTTTGATAGAATAAAAATCAACTTACATGCTTTTTAAATGTCATAAAGCGACAAAGATAGAAACATAAACAACAGTTGTATTGTTTTGGACAAAATCAATATATTATAAGTGGGTATTTGTGTCATACAGCGACAAAGATAGAAACAATATCAACAGCTGTATTGTTTTGGACAAAACCAATATATTATTAGTGGGTATTTGAGTCATACAATGACAAAGATACAAAACGACATCAACAGTTGTATAGTTTTGGACAAAACCAATATATTATAAGTGGGTATTTGTGGCATACAGCGACAAAGCTAGAAAAAATTACAGTTATGATTTTATAGGGTATCTTTAATACTTACCTTGTTGGCCACAGTGTCATAAAAATGTCACAGAAAGAAAGAAAACAACAGATGTGCTGTTTGGGAGGGGAATGTGACATATTGTGTAGTGAGTTTGTGTGTCGTACAGCGACAAAGCTAGAAATAATAACAGTTATGGTTTTATGAGTTTTTTTAATAATTACCTATAGAACTATGGCGTTATAAAGTGGAACAGAAAAACAGAAGATGTGCTAATGTGAGAAAGTTGATATCCTATTTAGTGAGTTTGTGTGTCATACAGCGACAAAGCTAGAAATAACAACAGTAATTGTTCAATGGGTATCTTTAATACTTACCTTTAGAACCATGGCATTATAAAATGGTACTGAAAAAAAAAACCAAAAGATGTGCTGTTTTGGAAAAGGGGACATCTTATTAAATGAATAAGTGTAGTGTCATACAGCGACAAAGAAATAAAGAACAAGACTTGTTGTGTTTGCATTGATTAATACTTACCTTTTGAGCAAGCATTTTTCACAACATAGAAGAAAATTTATTATAATAGAAGTGTCATTTTGTAGCCTGATAATATCTTTTTAGAAGACGTAAGTTTTAAACAGAGACAAAGAGAAGAAGGAAACGTCATTTTATGACTTCTTGAGTGAGATAATACATTTATAGTTTATTTGTCATACAGCGACAAAGATAGAGACATGTTCAACTACAGTTGTGGTGACTTGATGCCAGTCAATGTACATATAATTATTTGATTGTGTTTATGTGCCATAAAAACAACACAGAAAGAAATTGTAGCAGGTTTGAATGTATGGTGTTTAGTGGCCATTTAATATCTTATTAGTAAGTAAGTACATGTATGCGACAATATTTCCAACAGTTTTCTGTCATACATATTTTGCCATTGAGATTGGGTAACAAGTGGGTGCTTTTGTCAAACATCATGAAAGAGATATTGTGTTTTGTGGCATATATATGTGTGTGAAAGAGACAAAGAAGGAAGGACAAAAAGACATAATAACAATGAATGTGCTAAATATCTTACTTTGAGGTTATGAAAGTAACTAAAAATCAACAACAATGACAATGAAATAATTGATAGCTAAAGAAGCAAATACAAGTAAAATCGTACAAAAATAGTATCAAATTAAAAAGATGAATAATACGAATGTACTAACAGCATCTTAAGCTAGTTTAAAGGCACTAGAGTACAAATGTTGTATTATATATTTCGTACAATGATTGTAATACATGCATAATGACTTAAAGTAACTTGCTAGTTCTATTTGTACAACCACAATCAGTAACCAACATTATAGTTTCACACTTCACACTACCACTTAGTATGTCAAATACGTGGAGGCCAGTGAGGCTGGTTCCGAGTGATTAATAAATATTGCAATTATGTGTATATATATTATATAAATCAATACTTAGCTTCATCTAAATGATGACCACATATGTAGATATAATAAAATCATGTACTGACCAAACAATCGTTGTGAACACCATATTATCTTCTAAATACGATCTTTTCTCCCATTGTATATCTCTCCTTACTATTGTAGGACTGTGAACAGAAATACAATGATCAGATTGAATTTAAATTTTAGTCCAAGACTTGTCTAGTATCTAGACGTAAATTTACGAGTCCAAGTAAATGATATCAAATTTTCTGAGAAGTGCAAATTTTGTACTTGTCATCCGTGGAGTAGTTAGAATTAAATTGTTCTCCGCGGAATCGTGTGATTGACTGATTGTACCATGTATCAGTCGGGTTTGATTTTACAAATCATTTTCATGAGCAGCATAAAGTCCACATTTCTAAATGAACATATAACAACTAAGCCTCTGGATATTCTGATCACAACTGTTAAAAATTAAAGTTAACATTTTTTTTATTTGAATATCCGACATAAAAAAGAGAAATTCACTACATGTAGAAATTTAAAGTATTATTAGCTTAATGTGAGAGTTGAATAATTGTTGCCATTTTCTGAATATTCCAACACAATCTCCAAACACAAACAAACAGTTTGGTAATACAATGTACATTGCTTGAAAATCGATTTAAATGTATACAATGCCATCAAAACGTCATTGCACAATGTCCAATTATTATGAAAAACTTGCTCACATTTAGCCATGAAAAAAGAAACAGTGAATCATCTGAGCACATTCCAAGTTCAGAATCAATAAGTTTATCAAATTATAAATTAAACTATTTTTCATTAATAAAATCTAATCACGATAAATTTCTTGCAGTATGCATGATACTTCTATTAGAACTTTTGAAGAGCACCGAATATTTGTTCAAGCCTGACGTCCAAATTCAAAGAAAAGGGAGACAAATGCTACACAAATAATTTAAATTAGATAATAGGATTACCTCCCTTTTCACAAACAATCGACTTGTATGACTGAAGCTTTAAAAGATACTGACCATATCACAGGCAATATCACTATTATCTCATTTATCTGTGTGTTAACTCAGAGGAACAATAGTTCAGTGCTAGGTCGCGCACCAAGGGACAGAGAAGCTCCAGGTTGGAACCCTACCAAGGGCACTGCTAATTTTCGTAACTTGAGCAAGAAATGTACCTGATACTGAACTACAAGATTTTACTTAAAAACAATTAATCGAATAATTAACCTACCATATAAGCCATGTAACCAGATCTTGAAAATTTCTTTCAAATTAGCAATCAATCTATATATAACAATTTCTGTGATTATCATTGTTACACATATTAGATAGCATGGAGACATTTTATATTATCACTCAAATCGATCTTGAACTATGATCAGAAATCTGAAATATAAAATGTTTACAATTTAATTTGTATTCAACACACTAAAACAAAATTGATATATAATGTAGTGAGTACTCCAAAGCAGTATAGCAGGGCACTGCACCCTTCCTTTTTTCTCTCCTTCATGTCCATTTAGCCTTTATCTATGCAGTATTAGAAGATTTGAGACATTTACTCTCCGATATGCCCTGCCCCTATTTTATGTCTCCTTGCCCTTTTCTAGTTTTGGAATAATCACTAAAAATTCCACAAAATGATATTCAGATATTGATAAGAATCATTTTAAGGCTTAATTTTTGACAAAAATAACTTAATACACACCAATATACATCGACTTTTCTACACACACATTTTACAGTGAGAAAAATTAATTGTAGCTCGAAAAGAAAACAAAGCCTATTACATGTACAATCACGGTGTACAAGAATTAATCGTGTTGCACGTTTTTCACCAATAATGTGTAAACGAACTTGTGTACTGTACAAGCGTGGAACCGACTTGAAATAACAATCAATTTGAATATCGAATAAAATATAAACAGACGTGGTAAACATTGGTCAATATTTTAACATCAAAGGTAAGATATCATAGCCAAAATTATGGAAAATTTATTTTAAAAAGCTATAGATGTAAAATAAGACAGTACACCTCAAGCGGTATGATTCTCTCGCTAAAACCAAGGACCCCACACAATTCATGTTGCGATACTCCATTGTTGTAGAGCTACCAAAATTCAACAACTCATTGCAACGAAAATTCATCGTCACGACAGTTCAAGAAATAAAGAATAGTTTAACAAGCCTACCTACCTATTTACTGTATAATTTCCATGAAATGCTAAAAAACGCAATAACTTCTGTGTTGAAAATGGCGCTTGATCCTTTCTCTTTTAAATGTCCGACCAATCAAATAAGCTGTTACATTACACGTGACATATTACTTAGCGAAAACTTGGTTGGTTAATGAACAGAGTTACTATAGTGATGGTAAGAGTTTTCGTTCCTTATATCATTTATCATTTGTAGTGGAGCTAGCTATCCAGTTATTACCAGTTTTATAACACGGTCCGACCTAGAATTTTAATTTCATTCATTTAATTCCTGAAATTAGATGAACGTAAAGTTGGCAGACTCAGCAGACACAGCAGACACAGCAGAAGGAACGATCCTTCTGCTGTGTCTGCTGGCAGAAGGATAAATCTACAGCAGAAGGAACGATCCTTCTGCTGTGTCTGCTGGCAGAAGGATACATTTACAGCAGAAGGATCAATCTTTCTGCTGGGTCTGCTGGCAGAAGGATTGAATTATAACAGAAAGATGTGTCTGTTGGCAGAAAGATTTAATAATAACAGAAAGATGTGTCTGCTGGCAGAAGGATTAATCAACAACAGAATCAATCTTTCTGCCACGTCTGTTGGCAGAATAATTGAATTATAATTTCAAGCCTCAATTTAAGCAAAACATGTGATATTATGCATCATTTTAAAGCTGATAGTTATGAAAATGTTTTGATGAGTACATTTTGAACAGTAAATAAAGAATAAGGGCCTGGTGAGTAAACAAAACAGGCCCATTTCGAATGTGAATTTTGTGTTCGACTGACATCCTTCTGCTGTTATTTAACACATGTTTGATTAATCATTTCATCTATCTGTTCACAAAATCAAATGTTATATAGAACAAGCTTTAATCTGGTATAAAGATGTGCGATAAACTCTATTTAATTGCGACAATTTGAACGTTAATATATCGAGTACGAAAATTCTCAGTGCGGAAGTTCGGTTCGATATTTTCATTAGAAAAGTGCCAATACATGCTATTTACCGAGTCTTATTTTAAGCCCCAATGAAGACAAAATATGCGAAATTATGCATCATTTTAAAGCATATACATAGAAAAAGGTTTAGACAGGTCGATTTAGAATTTTTGTAAAAGAATAACAGCAAGACGAGTGTATAAAGTAGCCCTATTTTCGGACGTACATTTCGGTTTGAGTGACTTCCTTCTGCTGTAAATAAATACACGTAATCTTAATTAATTTAAAAACTGAATCGCAAAATCAAACTGGCAATAGAATAAGCTTTCTTTTGATGTATATGTGAGTGAATAACTCGACTTAATTTGGACAAAATTTATGTTTTTATGTCAAGTTCGTAAATTTATCCGACCAAAGTTTGGTATGATTTTTTCATTGAAATGTGCGAAAACATGCTAATTACCGAGTCTTATTGTAAGCCTAAATTTGGGCAAAACATGTGATATTATGCATCATTTTAAAGCTGATTGTTGTAAAAATGTTTTGACGGGTACATTTTGAACAGCAAATAAATAATAAGGGCCTGGTGAGTAAACAAAACAGGCCCATTTTCGAATGTGAATTTTGTGTTCGACTGACATCCTTCTGCTGTTATTTAACACATGTTTTATTAATCATTTCATCTATCTGTTCACAAAATCAAATTTTATATAGAACAAGCTTTAATCTGGTATATAGATGTGCGATAAACTCTATTTAATTGCGACAAATTATACGTTAATATATCGAGTACGAAAATTCTCAGTGCGGAAGTTCGGTTCGATATTTTCCTTAAAAAAAGTGCCAATACATGTTATTTACCGAGTCTTATTTTAAGCCCCAATTAAGACAAAATATGCGAAATTATGCATCATTTCAAAGCTTATACATAGAAAAAGGTTTAGACAGGTCGATTTAGAATTATTGTAAAAGAATAACAGCAAGACGAGTGTATAAAGTAGCCCTATTTTCGGACGTACATTTCGGTTTGAGTGACTTCCTTCTGCTATAAATAAATACACGTCATCTTAATTAATTTAAAAACTAAATCGCAAAATCCAATTGGCAATAGAATAAGCTTTCTTTTGATGTATAAATGAGTGAATAACTCGACTTAATTTGGACAAAATATATGTTTTTATGTCAAGTTCGTAAATTTATCCGACCACAGTTTGGTTTGATTTTTTCATTGAAATGTGCGAAAACATGCTAATTACTGAGTCATATTGCCATCCTAAATTTAGGCAAAACATGTGATATTATGCATCATTTTAAAGCTGATTGTTGTAAAAATGTTTTGACGGGTACATTTTGAACAGCAAATAAATAATAAGGGCCTGGTGAGTAAACAAAACAGGCCCATTTTGGAATGTGAATTTTGTGTTCGACTGACATCCTTCTGCTGTTATTTAACACATGTTTTATTAATCATTTCATCTATCTGTTCACAAAATCAAATTTTATATAGAACAAGCTTTAATCTGGTATATAGATGTGCGATAAACTCTATTTAATTGCGACAAATTATACGTTAATATATCGAGTACGAAAATTCTCAGTGCGGAAGTTCGGTTCGATATTTTCATTAGAAAAGTGCCAATACATGCTATTTACCGAGTCTTATTTTAAGCCCCAATTAAGACAAAATATGCGATAGTATGCATCATTTTAAAGCTTATACATAGAAAAAGGTTTAGACAGGTCGATTTGGAATTATTGTAAAAGAATAACAGCAAGACGAGTGTATAAAGTAGCCCTATTTTCGGACGTACATTTCGGTTTGAGTGACTTCCTTCTGCTATAAATAAATACACGTAATCTTAATTAATTTAAAAACTAAATCGCAAAATCAAACTGGCAATAGAATAAGCTTTCTTTTGATGTATAAATGAGTGAATAACTCGACTTAATTTGGACAAAATATATGTTTTTATGTCAAGTTCGTAAATTTATCCGACCACAGTTTGGTTTGATTTTTTCATTGAAATGTGCGAAAACATGCTAATTACCGAGTCTTATTGTAAGCCTTAATTTAGGCAAAACATGTGATATTATGCATCATTTTAAAGCTGATTGTTGTAAAAATGTTTTGACGGGTACATTTTGAACAGCAAATAAATAATAAGGGCCTGGTGAGTAAACAAAACAGGCCCATTTTCGAATGTGAATTTTGTGTTCGACTGACATCCTTCTGCTGTTATTTAACACATGTTTTATTAATCATTTCATCTATCTGTTCACAAAATCAAATTTTATATAGAACAAGCTTTAATCTGGTATATAGATGTGCGATAAACTCTATTTAATTGCGACAAATTATACGTTAATATATCGAGTACGAAAATTCTCAGTGCGGAAGTTCGGTTCGATATTTTCCTTCAAAAAGTACCAATACATGCTATTTTCCGAGTCTTATTTTAAGCCCCAATTAAGACAAAATATGCGATATTATGCATCATTTTAAAGCTTATACATAGAAAAAGGTTTAGACAGGTCGATTTAGAATTTTTGTAAAAGAATAACAGCAAGACGAGTGTATAAAGTAGCCCTATTTTCGGACGTACATTTCGGTTTGAGTGACTTCCTTCTGCTATAAATAAATACACGTAATCTTAATTAATTTAAAAACTAAATCGCAAAATCAAACTAACAATAGAATAAGCTTTCTTTTGATGTATAAATGAGTGAATAACTCGACTTAATTTGGACAAAATTTATGTTTATATGTCAAGTTCGTAAATTTATCCGACCACAGTTTGGTTTGATTTTTTCATTGAAATGTGCGAAAACATGCTAATTACTGAGTCTTATTGTAAGCCTAAATTTATGCAAAACATGTGATATTATGCATCATTTTAAAGCTGATTGTTGTAAAAATGTTTTGACGGGTACATTTTGAACAGCAAATAAATAATAAGGGCCTGGTGAGTAAACAAAACAGGCCCATTTTCGAATGTGAATTTTGTGTTCGACTGACATCCTTCTGCTGTTATTTAACATATGTTTTATTAATCATTTCATCAATCTGTTCACAAAATCAAATTTTATATAGAACAAGCTTTAATCTGGTATATAGATGTGCGATAAACTCTATTTAATTGCGACAAATTATACGTTAATAAATCGAGTACGAAAATTCTCAGTGCGGAAGTTCGGTTCGATATTTTCCTTAAAAAAAGTACCAATACATGCTATTTACCGAGTCTTATTTTAAGCCCCAATTAAGACAAAATATGCGATATTATGCATCATTTTAAAGCTTATACATAGAAAAAGGTTTAGACAGGTCGATTTTGAATTTTTGTAAAAGAATAACAGCAAGACGAGTGTATAAAGTAGCCCTATTTTCGGACGTACATTTCGGTTTGAGTGACTTCCTTCTGCTATAAATAAATACACGTAATCTTAATTAATTTAAAAACTAAATCGCAAAATCAAATTGGCAATAGAATAAGCTTTCTTTTGATGTATAAATGAGTGAATAACTCGACTTAATTTGGACAAAATTTATGTTTTTATGTCAAGTTCGTAAATTTATCCGACCACAGTTTGGTTTGATTTTTTCATTGAAATGTGCGAAAACATGCATATTACTGAGTCATATTGTCAGCCTAAATTTAGGCAAAACATGTGATATTATGCATCATTTTAAAGCTGATTGTTGTAAAAATGTTTTGACGGGTACATTTTGAACAGCAAATAAATAATAAGGGCCTGGTGAGTAAACAAAACAGGCCCATTTTGGAATGTGAATTTTGTGTTCGACTGACATCCTTCTGCTGTTATTTAACACATGTTTTATTAATCATTTCATCTATCTGTTCACAAAATCAAATTTTATATAGAACAAACTTTAATCTGGTATATAGATGTGCGATAAACTCTATTTAATTGCGACAAATTATACGTTAATATATCGAGTACGAAAATTCTCAGTGCGGAAGTTCGGTTCGATATTTTCCTTCAAAAAGTGCCAATACATGCTATTTGCCGAGTCTTATTTTAAGCCCCAATTAAGACAAAATATGCGATATTATGCATCATTTTAAAGCTTATACATAGAAAAAGGTTTAGACAGGTCGATTTAGCATTATTGTAAAAGAATAACAGCAAGACGAGTGTATAAAGTAGCCCTATTTTCGGACGTACATTTCGGTTTGAGTGACTTCCTTCTGCTATAAATAAATACACGTAATCTTAATTAATTTAAAAAGTAGATCGCAAAATCAAACTGGCAATAGAATAAGCTTTCTTTTGATGTATAAATGAGTGAATAACTCGACTTAATTTGGACAAAATATATGTTTATATGTCAAGTTCGTAAATTTATCCGACCACAGTTTGGTTTGATTTTTTCATTGAAATGTGCGAAAACATGCTAATTACTGAGTCATATTGTAAGCCTAAATTTAGGCAAAACATGTGATATTATGCATCATTTTAAAGCTGATTGTTGTGAAAATATTTTGACGGGTACATTTTGAACAGCTAATAAATAATAAGGGCCTGGTGAGTAAACAAAACAGGCCCATTTTCGAATGTGAATTTTGTGTTCGACTGACATCCTTCTGCTGTTATTTAACACATGTTTTATTAATCATTTCATCTATCTTTTCACAAAATCAAATTTTATATAGAACAAGCTTTAATTTGGTATATAGATGTGCGATAAACTCTATTTAATTGCGACAATTTGAACGTTAATATATCGAGTACGAAAATTCTCAGTGCGGAAGTTCGGTTCGATATTTTCATTAGAAAAGTGCCAATACATGCTATTTACCGAGCCTAATTTTTAGCCACAATTAAGACAAAATATGCGGTATTATGCATCATTTTAAAGCTTATACATAGAAAAAGGTTTAGACAAGTCGATTTAGAATTTTTGTAAAAGAATAACAGCAAGACGAGTGTATAAAGTAGCCCTATTTTCGGACGTACATTTCGGTTTGAGTGACATCCTTCTGCTATAAATAAATACACGTATTTTTAATTTATTTAAAATTTGAATCACAAAATCAAACTGGCAATAGAATAAGCTTTCTTTTGATGTATAAATGAGTGAATAACTCGACTTAATTTGGACAAAATATATGTTTATATGTCAAGTTCGTAAATTCACCCGGCCACAGTTTGGTTTGATTTTTTCATTGAAATGGGCAAAAACATGCTAACTACCGAGTCTTATTTTAAGCCTCAATTTAGGCAAAACATGTGATATTATGCATCATTTTAAAGCTGATTGTTGTGAAAATATTTTGACGGGTACATTTTGAACAGTGAATAAATAATAAGGGCCTGGTAAGTAAACAAAACCGGCCCATTTTCGAATGTGAATTTTGTGTTCGACTGACATCCTTCTGCTGTTAATAAACACATGTTTTTTTAATCGTTTCATCTATCTGTTCACAAAATCAAATTGTATATAAAAAAAGCTTTAATTTGGTATATAGATGTGCGATAAACTCATTTTAATTGCGACAAAATATATGTATTTAAATATGTCAAGTACGAAAATTCTCAGTACGAAAGTTCGGTTCGATATTTTCAAAAAATGTGCTAATACATGCTGACTACCGAGTCTTATTTTAAACCACAACTAAGTTAAAACATGTGCTTTTATGCATCATTTTCAAGCTGATTGTTTGGAAAGTGTTTTGACGGGTAAATTTAGAACTATAAATAAACAATAAGGGCCTGTCGAGTGTTCAAAACAGGCCAATTTTTGAATGTGAATTTGTGTTCGACTGACATCCTTCTGCTGTAAACAAAAACATGTTTGACTATGTATTTTACAAATCCATACACATAATCAGACTGAAGATAAAACAAGCTTTCTTTTGATATATATCAACATACAAAACTTGACTTTTATAAGGCCGAACGATACTAACTGGATCGATGTTTGAGTTTTTTTTAAATGATATTTGGGTTCGGTCTTTTTTATGAAATGACTAGTAACAGGTCTATTTTCGAGAGCAATTTTCGAGAATGTTTCGACTTAAACCTTACACATTATGCATCAAATTAAAAATGTTTTGAAATGTCTATTTGGGAAAAAAAATAATAAAGAATAACAGCATGGCGAGTGTAGAAGTTAGCCCTGTTTTCGGATATAAATTTGGGTTTGACTGCCACCCTTCTGCTATTAATAAATACACGATTTTTTTATTAATTTACCAACCTATTCGCAAAATCAGACTAACAATAGAATAAGATTTATTTTGGTGTTATTTGGTGGTGATCCTAGCAAGGCAGTTAGAACCTCAGTCTATAGGGCTCTAGAGATCTACATAGTAATCTACAATGAAAGACAAAATCTAGATCCCACAAATTCAGTCTATTTCATTTATTCCACCCAATTAAGTGCAAATACCATATGAGTTACATAAACACTGCATAAAAACACCAAAATACAGTTAAAACATCTAATTAAACTTATTTGAAAGTACTGAAAAGACTTAAAATCAATTCTGAGGTACCCAAAACCTCTAATTTTAATGCTATTTACTAGCAAAATTAACAATGCCTTAAGTTCATTGTAATTAAATATATCCTAGGATGCAAATCCTACTTAAATATACATTATCAGGGTCTTTTTACCCAGATAAAACACTATTACCAGACTTACCGGGTTACTAAAACCCATAAATTTAACAAATATTCAACAAATCTGTTGAATCTTAAAACTATTTTACATTACTTAATGCCTACTATACAGGAATATATATATTTTAATCATATAATGTGGAAATTTATGTTTTTTTTACTACAAAAAGACATTATTTTGTCTATTTTAATACAAATTTTATACAATTTAGCCTATTAAAAGGCTTTAAAACCTTTAATTTAACAATTTCTTAAACTAATTATCGGTTAGGAACCTGTAAAAGAAACAAAAGACCTGAAATTACCATCTTAAACACAGTAATATATATATCAAAAACTTCATTAATATACCTAATGACAAAATTCTTTTAAATTAGAGCTAAAATGTCTTAGGTTTTAGAATTTCACATTATATTTTTACTAAAAAATCAACAAAAAATCTATTGGAACACCTATTAAAGTTCATTTTCTGTTCCAATACTGAAAAAAATTATCAAAATGAATAACTCTTAAGAAAATATTATAGAGTTTTCAAAAATATGTCAACAACTGACATATGTATACTAATATATCAAAAGGTTCTCCGGTCCATAAGATCCAATTACCCCGGATATGTTTAATAAACCGGGGTAGTTACTTGGTATTTGCACTATTTTGGGATCCCCGCAATTAATAATACAATACTATTGTTTAACTTTTTCTATAGTACTTATGGATTGAGTCTTTTGTGCTCTGTACAGAAGATTTCATTCAAAAAGTACACTACATTGTGTGTAACTTTTAATCTTTTGTTACAAAAATTAAAGATACCAGTCAATGTGATTTTTTACAAGGAATCTTTTAACGTGCCCGGATTTTTTTGTAAAATTTTAAACTTTTTAGAATACTGATTAAAACAGTCTATTACTAATGTACAAATCTCTCACAAGATCAAAAAATGAATATGGAGCTGAAATTTATTCTGTAACTAGCCCCTCCCAACTCCAAAGACTAAATATTATTCAGAATTAAGCATTGAGAATTGCTCTAAGGGCCTTACCAACCACCCCACAGCATCTTTTAGAAGCAGAGGCAGGAGTCATGCCACTCATTTTCAGGTCTGGGCAGGCTGTTAAATTCTGGGCCAGGGCTCAAACCAAAAAAATTAAAAAAAACCCTGAATGCCATCATTGGGACTGGTTCATTCTGCCACAGGAGCTTCCAAAATACTCCTACACCATTTGGAGCCAAAATTGAGCTCCTAAAGGCAACAATGGGTTTCAGTGATGTCCCCTTTGACAACCAGATCCTACTAGATCCAGGCAAGGCGGTCAGGAGTTCAGTCTATATGGCTCTAGAAACTTATATAGTTGATTGCCAAATGACCGATAAGATCTAGAGCCCCCATTCTCAGTCTATTTCATTTATATCATCCAATATAAGTGCAAGTACCTCAAGAGTTTCAATGAAATCTGTATACATAACACTATAATGCAGAAAATACCATTTAAATGGCTATTTTTCACATAATAAACTATAAAACTATAAGAATGAGGTAATTTAAACCACTTATATAAACTGTTATCCACTAGTTTTGTTTAAAATTCAAGTGATTTTTACTAAATAGCAAAATACATAGACCTAAAACCAAAAATTATTAAACAAAATAGGGTCAAATTCTTTAAAAACATCATTCTGAATAACTTTCCGGGTTAGGAAAACACCAATTTTATTATTTAAACAGTTCAAATTGTTGAATTTTACACCATTTTCAAATTATTTTAATTCTTCTATTTAATTACTACCTTACATATACTAAATACTGAAAAGTATGATATTTTTGACAAAAAGGACAACTTTTTGCCCATCTCCTTCAATAAAAGACTGCATATTAGGGTTAAAAACCTTAAATTTTTACAAAAAAATCACTCTTTATGGATTGGAGACATATAAAGATGTCATTAAACATAATAGTATCAATGCAACCATTGTAATATAAACCAAATGACATTAACAATATTAAAAACATAAGAATTTCAAATTTCAGAACTAAAATTCTCAATATTTTAGATTTTTCACACTTTGTTTACATTATATTCCACTCTAGAAATAAAAATAGCTGGAATATTAATCTTAAAAAACCTTTATAAGTATATATAGTTTATACAATTTCATCAATTAAAGTTTATTTCCCTAAATAGTTTTGATTTCTACATCAATATGTCAAAATTTGGCTTTAAACTTAATAAATAGAAAAGGATCTCCAATCCTAAAGATCCAATTACCCCGTTAAAAATAACCGGGGTAATTACTCGGTACTTGCACTCTGTTTGGATCCCCGCAACCATAGAAATAAATGTATTTCATGTACAAATATTGTTTTGCTTTTTGATTGAGGTTTCTGCACTACATGTATGTGCTTCAACCTTTGATAAAGAAGTAAATAACTTTGTACTCATTTGTATCTAAAACCAAAAGTAACAATCACTGCGATTTTTAAGGAGAATCTTTAAAGGTCCTCAGTTTTCTAGTGAACATTTTTCAATTTAAAAAAAATAAGTGTCAATTAGTGCATGTATGTGAAGACAGCAGTAACGGCAGTACAGCAGTACAGCAGTAAAGCCTTACTGTCAGAATTTCATCATTTTCAGGCTGATTGTTTGGAAAATGTTTTCACGGGTACATTTTGAAAAATAAGTCAACAATAAGGGCACTGCGAGTGGACAAAACAGGCCGATTTTCAAATGTAAACTTTTGTTCGACAGATCGACATCCTTCTGCTATTAATAAATACATCTTTTATAAAATTACTTCACCAATCTATTCACAAAATCAAATTATATATAGAACAAGCTTTCTTATGTCGGTATGAATAGCTATTCATAGCTAATGTTAAATATGTATCTTTGTTACAAATATCCGACAATAAATAAAGTTTGTATTGTATTGTATTGTATTGTATTGTATTGTATTGTATTGTATTGTATTGTATTGTATTGTATTGTATTGTATTGTATTCTATTGTATTTTGGTATACAAATGTGAGAAAAATTCGAACCGAACTTTCGTACTGAGAATTTACGTACTTGATATATTTAAATACATATATTTTGTCGCAATTAAAATGAGTTTATATCACATTTATACACCAAAACAAAGCTTGTTCTATATAAAATTTGATTTTGTGAATAGATTGGTGAAATAATAAAACATGTTTTTATTAACAGCAGAAGGATGTCAGTCGAAAACAAAATTCACATTCGAAAACGGGCCTGTTTTGTTTACTCACCAGGCCCTTATTATTTATTTGCTGTTCAAAATGTACCCGTCAAAACATTTTCACAACAATCAGCTTTAAAATGATGCATAATATCACATGTTTTGCGTAAAATAAGGCTTACAATAAGACTCGGTAATTAGCATGTTTTCGCACATTTCAATGAAAAAATCAAACCAAACTGTGGTCGGATAAATTTACGAACTTGACATAAAAACATAAATTTTGTCCAAATTAAGTCGAGTTATTCACTCATATATACACCAAAAGAAAGCTTATTCTATTGCCAGTTTGATTTTGCGATTCAGTTTTTAAATTAATTAAGATTACGTGTATTTATTTATAGCAGAAGGATGTCACTCAAACCGAAATGTACGTCCGAAAATAGGGCTACTTTATACACTCGTCTTGTTGTTATTCTTTTACAAAAATTCAAAATCGACCTGTCTAAACCTTTTTCTATGTATAAGCTTTAAAATGATGCATAATATCGCATATTTTGTCTTATTTGTGGCTTAAAATAAGACGCGGAATATAGCATGTATTGGCACTTTTTTAATGAAAATATCGAACCGAACTTCCGCACTGAGAATTTTCGTACTCGATATATTAACGTATAATTTGTCGCAATTAAATAGAGTTTATCGCACATCTTTATACCAGATTAAAGCTTGTTCTATATAAAATTTGATTTTGTGAACAGATAGATGAAATGATTAATAAAACATGTGTTAAATAACAGCAGAAGGATGTCAGTCGAACACAAAATTCACATTCCAAAATGGGCCTGTTTTGTTTACTCACCAGGCCCTTATTATTTATTTGCTGTTCAAAATGTACCCGTCAAAACAATTTTACAACAATCAGCTTTAAAATAATGCATAATATCACATGTTTTGCCTAAATTTAAGCTTACAATAAGACTCAGTAATTAGCATGTTTTCGCACATTTCAATGAAAAAATCAAACCAAACTGTGGTCGGATAAATTTAGGAACTTGACATAAAAACATATATTTTGTCGAAATTAAGTCGAGTTATTCACTCATATATACATCAAAAGAAAGCTTATTCTATTGTTAGTTTGATTTTGCGATTTAGTTTTTAAATTAATTAAGATTACGGGTATTTATTTATAGCAGAAGGAAGTCACTCAAACCGAAATGTACGTCCGAAAATAGGGCTACTTTATACACTCGTCTTGCTGTTAATCTTTTACAATAATTCTAAATCGACCTGTCTAAACCTTTTTCTATGTATAAGCTTTAAAATGATGCATAATATCGCATATTTTGTCTTAATTGGGGCTTAAAATAAGACTCGGCAAATAGCATGTATTGGCACTTTTTTAAGGAAAATATCGAACCGAACTTCCGCAATGAGAATTTTCGTACTCGATATATGAACGTATAATTTGTCGCAATTAAATAGAGTTTATCGCACATCTATATACCAGATTAAAGTTTGTTCTATTTAAAATTTGCTTTTGTGAACAGATAGATGAAATGATTAATAAAACATGTGTTAAATAACAGCAGAAGGATGTCAGTCGAACACAAAATTCACATTCCAAAATGGGCCTGTTTTGTTTACTCACCAGGCCCTTATTATTTATTTGCTGTTCAAAATGTACCCGTCAAAACATTTTTACAACAATCAGCTTTAAAATGATGCATAATATCACATGTTTTGCCTAAATTTAGGCTGACAATATGACTCAGTAATATGCATGTTTTCGCACATTTCAATGAAAAAATCAAACCAAACTGTGGTCGGATAAATTTACGAACTTGACATAAAAACATAAATTTTGTCCAAATTAAGTCGAGTTATTCACTCATTTATACATCAAAAGAAAGCTTATTCTATTGCCAATTTGATTTTGCGATTTAGTTTTTAAATTAATTAAGATTACGTGTATTTATTTATAGCAGAAGGAAGTCACTCAAACCGAAATGTACGTCCGAAAATAGGGCTACTTTATACACTCGTCTTGCTGTTATTCTTTTACAAAAATTCAAAATCGACCTGTCTAAACCTTTTTCTATGTATAAGCTTTAAAATGATGCATAATATCGCATATTTTGTCTTAATTGGGGCTTAAAATAAGACTCGGTAAATAGCATGTATTGGTACTTTTTTAAGGAAAATATCGAACCGAACTTCCGCACTGAGAATTTTCGTACTCGATTTATTAACGTATAATTTGTCGCAATTAAATAGAGTTTATCGCACATCTATATACCAGATTAAAGCTTGTTCTATATAAAATTTGATTTTGTGAACAGATAGATGAAATGATTAATAAAACATGTGTTAAATAACAGCAGAAGGATGTCAGTCGAACACAAAATTCACATTCGAAAATGGGCCTGTTTTGTTTACTCACCAGGCCCTTATTATTTATTTGCTGTTCAAAATGTACCCGTCAAAACATTTTTACAACAATCAGCTTTAAAATGATGCATAATATCACATGTTTTGCCCAAATTTAGGCTTACAATATGACTCAGTAATTAGCATGTTTTCGCACATTTCAATGAAAAAATCAAACCAAACTGTGGTCGGGTAAATTTACAAACTTGACATAAAAACATATATTTTGTTTACTCACCAGGCCCTTATTATTTATTTGCTGTTCAAAATGTACCCGTCCAAACATTTTTACAACAATCAGCTTTAAAATGATGCATAATATCACATGTTTTGCCTAAATTTAGGCTTACAATATGACTCAGTAATTAGCATGTTTTTGCCCATTTCAATGAAAAAATCAAACCAAACTGTGGTCGGATAAATTTACGAACATGACATAAAAACATATATTTTGTCCAAATTAAGTCGAGTTATTCACTCATTTATACATCAAAAGAAAGCTTATTCTATTGCCAGTTTGATTTTGCGATTTAGTTTTTAAATTAATTAAGATTACGTGTATTTATTTATAGCAGAAGGAAGTCACACAAACCGAAATGTACGTCCGAAAATAGGGCTACTTTATACACTCGTCTTGCTGTTATTCTTTTACAAAAATTCTAAATCGACCTATCTAAACCTTTTCTATGTATAAGCTTTAAAATGATGCATAATATCGCATATTTTGTCTTAATTGTGGCTTAAAATAAGACTCGGTAAATAGCATGTATTGGCACTTTTCTAATGAAAATATCGAACCGAACTTCCGCACTGAGAATTTTCGTACTCGATATATTAACGTTCAAATTGTCGCAATTAAATAGAGTTTATCGCACATCTTTATACCAGATTAAAGCTTGTTCTATATAAAATTTGATTTTGTGAACAGATAGATGAAATGATTAATAAAACATGTGTTAAATAACAGCAGAAGGATGTCAGTCGAACACAAAATTCACATTCGAAAATGGGCCTGTTTGTTTACTCACCAGGCCCTTATTATTTATTTGCTGTTCAAAATGTACCCGTCAAAACATTTTTACAACAATCAGCTTTAAAATGATGCATAATATCACATGTTTTGCCTAAATTTAGGCTTACAATATGACTCAGTAATTAGCATGTTTTCGCACATTTCAATGAAAAAATCAAACCAAACTGTGGTCGGATAAATTTACGAACTTGACATTAAAACATATATTTTGTCCAAATTAAGTCGAGTTATTCACTCATTTATACATCAAAAGAAAGCTTATTCTATTGCCAGTTTGATTTTGCGATTTAGTTTTTAAATTAATTAAGATTACGTGTATTTATTTATAGCAGAAGGAAGTCACACAAACCGAAATGTACGTCCGAAAATAGGGCTACTTTATACACTCGTCTTGTTGTTATTCTTTAACAAAAATTCAAAATCGACTTGTCTAAACCTTTTTCTATGTATAAGCTTTAAAATGATGCATAATAGCGCATATTTTGTCTTAATTGTGGCTTAAAATAAGACTCGGAAAATAGCATGTATTGGCACTTTTTAAGGAAAATATCGAACCGAACTTCCGCACTGAGAATTTTCGTACTCGATATATTAACGTATAATTTCTCGCAATTAAATAGAGTTTATCGCACACCTATATACCACATTAAAGCTTGTTCTATATAAAATTTAATTTTGTGAACAGATAGATGAAATGATTAATAAAACATGTGTTAAATAACAGCAGAAGGATGTCAGTCGAACACAAAATTCACATTCGAAAATGGGCCTGTTTTGTTTACTCACCAGGCCCTTATTATTTATTTGCTGTTCAAAATGTACCCGTCAAAACATTTTTACAACAATCAGCTTTAAAATGATGCATAATATCACATGTTTTGCCTAAATTTAGGCTTACAATAAGACTCAGTAATTAGCATGTTTTCGCACATTTCAATGAAAAAATCAAACCAAACTGTGGTCGGATAAATTTACGAACATGACATAAAAACATAAATTTTCTCCAAATTAAGTCGAGTTATTCACTCATTTATACATCAAAAGAAAGCTTATTCTATTGCCAGTTTGATTTTGCGATTTAGTTTTTAAATTAATTAAGATTACGTGTATTTATTTATAGCAGAAGGAAGTCACTCAAACCGAAATGTACGTCCGAAAATAGGGCTACTTTATACACTCGTCTTGCTGTTATTCTTTTACAATAATTCTAAATCGACCTGTCTAAACCTTTTTCCATGTATAAGCTTTAAAATGATGCATAATATCGCATATTTTGTCTTAATTGGGGCTTAAAATAAGACTCGGTAAATAGCATGTATTGGCACTTCTTTAAGGAAAATATCGAACCGAACTTCCGCACTGAGAATTTTCGTACTTGATATATTAACGTATAATTTGTCGCAATTAAATAGAGTTTATCGCACATCTATATACCAGATTAAAGCTTGTTCTATATAAAATTTGATTTTGTGAACAGATAGATGAAATGATTAATAAAACATGTGTTAAATAACAGCAGAAGGATGTCAGTCGAACACAAAATTCACATTCCAAAATGGGCCTGTTTTGTTTACTCACCAGGCCCTTATTATTTATTTGCTGTTCAAAATGTACCCGTCAAAACATTTTTACAACAATCAGCTTTAAAATGATGCATAATATCACATGTTTTGCCTAAATTAAGGCTTACAATAAGACTCGGTAATTAGCATTTTTTCGCACATTTCAATGAAAAAATCAAACCAAACTGTGGTCGGATAAATTTACGAACTTGACATAAAAACATATATTTTGTCCAAATTAAGTCGAGTTATTCACTCATTTATACATCAAAAGAAAGCTTATTCTATTGCCAGTTTGATTTTGCGATTTAGTTTTTAAATTAATTAAGATTACGTGTATTTATTTATAGCAGAAGGAAGTCACTCAAACCGAAATGTACGTCCGAAAATAGGGCTACTTTATACACTCGTCTTGCTGTTATTCTTTTACAATAATTCCAAATCGACCTGTCTAAACCTTTTTCTATGTATAAGCTTTAAAATGATGCATAATATCGCATATTTTGTCTTAATTGGGGCTTAAAATAAGACTCGGTAAATAGCATGTATTGGCACTTTTCTAATGAAAATATCGAACCGAACTTCCGCACTGAGAATTTTCGTACTCGATATATTAACGTTCAAATTGTCGCAATTAAATAGAGTTCATCGCACATCTTTATACCAGATTAAAGCTTGTTCTATATAACATTTGATTTTGTGAACAGATAGATGAAATGATTAATCAAACATGTGTTAAATAACAGCAGAAGGATGTCAGTCGAACACAAAATTCACATTCGAAATGGGCCTGTTTTGTTTACTCACCAGGCCCTTATTCTTTATTTACTGTTCAAAATGTACTCATCAAAACATTTTCATAACTATCAGCTTTAAAATGATGCATAATATCACATGTTTTGCTTAAATTGAGGCTTGAAATTATAATTCAATTATTCTGCCAACAGACGTGGCAGAAAGATTGATTCTGTTGTTGATTAATCCTTCTGCCAGCAGACATATCTTTCTGTTATTATTAAATCTTTCTGCCAACAGACACATCTTTCTGTTATAATTCAATCCTTCTGCCAGCAGACCCAGCAGAATGATTGATCCTTCTGCTGTAAATGTATCCTTCTGCCAGCAGACACAGCAGAAGGATCGTTCCTTCTGCTGTAGATTTATCCTTCTGCCAGCAGACACAGCAGAAGGATCGTTCCTTCTGCTGTGTCTGCTGTGTCTGCTGAGTCTGCCAACTTTACGTTCATATCTTTCTGTTATAATTCAATCCTTCTGCCAGCAGACCCAGCAGAAAGATTGATCCTTCTGCTGTAAATGTATCCTTCTGCCAGCAGACACAGCAGAAAGATCATTCCTTCTGCTGTAGATTTATCCTTCTGCCAGCAGACACAGCAGAAGGATCGTTCCTTCTGCTGTGTCTGCTGTGTCTGCTGAGTCTGCCAACTTTACGTTCATGAAATTAGAGCATTAAGTAAGCATAAATTGTTATGCCTGTGTAAGGGGACTATCGAACAAGTATCGTGTATTTAAATCAGTGGGATTAATGTATTGGCCACTGACAGTTGAATATAAAAAGGCATCTAAGATTTATGAAGCTTGAAATCGAATATGGTACGGTTTAGCTAAGATAAAATTGCTGGCTTCAATTTATCTTGATGAATGTGTTATAAAAACTCTAATAAAGTATTGGAAGAAAGAATGATGAGTGTCTGTTTTCATGTATAGAAGGATAGTTCTTAAAGCCGCAGTAATCAAAATGTAACTTGCATTACATTCATAGTTAACATGTTTTGTTTTGAAGTTTAAAAATGATTATGATCACCAGTGTTAAATCAAAGTCAATTTTATGGAAATGATATACGTTGTGTTATTTATAAGCAGAGTATCTTAAGCATGCATTCAAGGGAAACAAATGCGAAACATTATGCATATTTAAGTTGTTTCAGTTATTTCCCCGCTCTTATGGGTAAACACTTATTTTAATAATGGTAGTTATTTCTTGTTTAGATTTACCTTAGCTTTTAGCACTATTGTAAAATCAGTGTATTATGAGATGGACAATTCAATAAGTCGTTATTCCTGAGATTTTTTAGCTCCCATTCTACATAAGCAGTTTCCTATATTGAGATGTAGCGATACATGGCCATGACAGTAGTTACACTTGAATCAACAACACTCTGGGCTCGAACCCAGGCCCATCTAAATATATTTTGTTAACCACCTTCAATGTATATTGATTTTGCGACTTATCTGTCGACAAAACAAATCTGCGTTGATTTTTGTGTTTAAAATCGGCCATCGAATTTATTTTTTGAGCGTATGCAAGAGATGTTGGTGCAGTTCGTAGTCAAAGTATTAGCTATTCATGCAGGCATAAAACTGGAAAAGAATAATTTAATCTTGGTGTGTACGCACCGTGACGTGGAAATTCGATAGTGTTGAAGTGACCTCTGACCTTTCATTTTGATATTTCATGAATTACTGTTGACTTTGATGTCCCAGATAAATATATGACGTCATTAACATGTCACTTTATACTCAAAGTTGTTCATATACTAGACTTTAGTACTTTATTCATTGTTATGTTTGCCTTGCACACTTCTTTAGTTATACTCATAACCGACATAATGTTCAAATAACGTTTGTTCATTACAACAATGTTATCTAAATATTCATATATTTCAATCTAAACACTATCCTTGAAAATGTCGCATAAGTAAACCGATTGTCATTTATACCATATGTAATTTTGTTACACCAATTCACCGCTCTTAATTGTAATGACATTCACAAACCCGAATGAAGCGTTTCTAAAAATGGCGTTATTTTTACATTATATTTATAGAAGAAAATATCGAACCTGCAGATCTACTTTAGATTTGCCCGAATTTCTAAATATCGCATTTCAAAAAGCTGTAATTCAACTGTATTAAATGACAATAATTGGGATTTCGGTCAGCTGACTCACTTTTTAGACAGCCAAACAGTGTTCGCTTATATTTTGCAGTTCACACAATCTCCGTAAACAGATATCCTGTAGAGCGTTGTAATACAGGATCTCTAAGGTTCCAATGGAGGGTCACGTCGAAATGACCTTTATCGACCAATCAATGCGTAGCTTTCATTAGACGAAACACTATTAATAGCATTTTGATTTCGTAATTATTTTTTGGACCTAGGTTTGCGAGCTAATTTGACAGCGGTATTATTCACAGTCTGCAATTGGACGGCTCATTCAAATTTCGTGACGTAGACGATGTAAACAAGTCATGAATATCACAATGAGAAAAGGTCATCTAAACGTGACCCTCGTATGAAAACGGCCAGATCTAAATAAGGGCGAGCGAAAAATTTTAGAACTGGTTTTAATCAGATTGCAGTTCCCGTGACTATAGACCCTGCTAATATAAGTAGTAAGTACATGACATGTAGTTCTAGTACTGTGTCCAGCGGCCATCGACCAAACGAAAAAAAATTAAGCCCGGTGACTACTTAACTTCTTCGATCAGTGTAGCTTTTGATCGTGCACTGTAAAATTGGGAACACGCAACATGTTTTATAAGCGTTAAAATGAAAACACCACAATTAACTTTCTAAACACATCATTTTTATATAGTAACGCTTTTGCATTTGTGTGTATTTTATTTACCAAAAACGTAAGTTTAAAACACGTGTGTTTACTTAGTGTGCAAAACGAACACACTCTAAATTTCGAACACAAAATATGTCTCTCGTCGTACAAGACGAAGCGCTCAAACTTGCGTCCGATCTCAGCATGTGAGGGCCGAGCAAACACTATATTTCCATATTTTATTAGAAATATAGTGTTCGGACTTAAGTCCTATAAAAGCTTGGGGAAGTTGAAAATACACATAATTTTCGTACGAAACAGGAGCAAGGCGTTGAGATTTATCTTAATTTTCTCATAAATTACGAAATAAATCTGACGTAAGTCAAAACAGAATTTTATATATCACTACGTTCATTCCACGTGTACCCCAATCGCCCTAGCCATCTAATAGGAAAGCTCGAATTTTCAAATCTCTCCTCGTACAATACGAAGCACTCGGACATGCGTCCGATCTAAGCTCGTTTTCACGTGCCATAATTGTGCAGGTTTGAAAGTATTGAGTTTTGAAAACTCATCCGAGCTTCGGACAGGACAAAGGAAACATCGTTGAATACTTTTATCGCAGTACCCACCCTCCCTCCCTCTTCCTTTTATTTTTTATCTGAAATGTCTTTGAAATAAAATGGTCATGTTTTTTATCTTTTGTAGATATGACTTTTTATATAGTCACGCTTTAATGGATGAGTGATATCGTTATACATGTAATTGTGTTTTTGTGAGAGGGATTCACCCTCCCTCCCTCTTTCTTTCTGTATTGTATTTTTAGAAATGAAATTATCATGTTCTTTATCTTTTGCAGATATGACTTTTTGTATAGTCATTTTAATGGTTGACTGAAATTAGTATTATTATGTTTTCATAAAAGGGAATAGTGGTTCTGGACAATTTTTCCGGAGAAATAATTCTCTACTCTAAATGTAATAGGACATTGATGCCGATGTTATTGCGCATGAAATAGTTTTTTTCATGGGCCATTGTTCAAGTGTGAAAGAGCTATTTGAATTAAATGCATCAGAATTGAATGAAATAAACCGTACCTGTCTGGGCATACCTATTTATGAGGAATGATAAAAGAAAATAAATAATTTATGTTTGGCCTGAAAGGCTTGAAAGGAAAACATAAATTGAACTTATATAATGGTATGCGTAACGTTTTATTTCAAAACATGTGGCATGTTCAAAGTGATAACATGTTTTGAAAGAGTAACAGAAAAGGGTTTCAAAGGTGTTTAAAAGCAAAGCACATGTTTTTACAGTTTGGAGACTTAACAGAGGCTAGTAGACCACTGTGCACCTTTCAAAAAAAATTCTTACGAAAAAAGGTTATCGTAAGTCAATTTCATACACTTGCAGTTCAAAGTCACAAGGATAATAAACATAACCATGATATGATAGTCGAGATGAATACAGTATTCTACATAATTCAATCATGAATATTTGGAATTGATTGGTCAAAAAATGACCGTATTATCTTTCCTGCTTTTGGCTTACGAGGATTTTCATCGTAAGATATTTTGTGAAAAGCGCCACAAGATTACGTATAGGTGTTTGGAATCTCGTGTCCCAAAGGTAAGGGGACAATAATGTCAATTTTCATCCATTAATAAGATATATGGAGAAGTTTCCGGCCTTGTGGGAGGGTAGGTGAGTACTGGTTATAGACAAGGGTCCAATAAATCTAGGTTAGGTGAGCTGGAGGCCGTAAAATGACAAAAAAATGTGTTGACACGGCGTTAAACCCAATTACAAAAATTGTCCTTTATTGAAATCACAACTTCATCATTCTTCACAAATTCTACTGATGTCAATGTTAATCTTGTTAAAACTTAGATTTCATGACTTAATCTATACTTATTGACAGCACAGAGGGTGACATCAAAACTATCTATCACCATTAACATTTAGCGAACTTTATCATGCCTTTAACACATATTGGGCTAAATAAGTCACATCAATAAAACATTTATCATTTGAACCACTGAAATGTCCCAAATAATTTACTACATCATGAAAGTATCTGATTTTAGATCCATACTTTGGACTCTAAGGTTATTATACATGTACATTGTATCCTATACCAAGTCTGATCTATTCATATTTTCTGCATAGCTTTTTAGACGAAAGGCTTAAGTTATAGCACAAATCGACAACTATCGATGAAATTGCCTGTCCAGTTTAACCTGCGAAGTGATACATGTGTCTCATTTACTACGCAGTTAATGTCTAGGCGATAGAAGTAGTTCCGTCATCTGACTCGTCTGTTACATGTAATGATACTGCGGTCATTCATTGTATTACTTGAAGGTTAAGTTGTTTTACAGTATTGCACTATATTCATTGAACTACACTAATGAACCTACAGAATTTGTGTGCCACCAAGTGTACAGGGCAAAACTGTACTTCAAGATTTTGTAAGGCAAGAAGAGGAAAATAAAATCTTTACAATATTTGCCAGTAATACAGGGTAGAATAAACACTTTACCCACATTTTGCCCTGCTCGATTCGTACTTGAATCTTATGTGTAAGGAATAATTATTAGTGTGGATTTATTAGGTTTCAATGTGCACGAAAGTCTTTCTGCATTTCCATACTTTGATTTTCTTCTTTCAAGACACGATTTTGAAGCATATATATGAACTTAATCGATTATGGAAGTACCATTTTATCAGTCGTAATAACGCAATTTTACCCTAGCAATATAATGACAACAGTACCTTTTGGAGCTAGGAACATGCGGTTACATTGTCGTCACTCTGCAAGCAAAAACTTCTATGTCAACAGAGCACACACTCAATCATTTCAACTTGTGTTTACGTAATTCCTCTGTGTGGCCAAACTATTAGGTAAGCGATGTTTTTAATTATCACGTAATTGGTGGGAATGTGTACGCTATTGAGGTCTCAATCAAAATTTTGCCATTGCTTTTTTAAAGATGGCGGTTAATGTTCAAATTAGTCTAATAAATGAAAAGATCATATCGTTCAGGTGTCGCCCATCAGTTTAAATCCTGTAATGTAAAATATAAAATGGATATTGCTGTGTCATGATCAGTCATTTAACTCTCACGTGTGGTCATTTCAAATTTCTCTATCATTTTTTCCAATACGCTCTACCATAACCTATAAAATGTATAATAGTAATTATCTGAAAAATATGGTTTTAAATTCTATGAAGAGTTGTAATGATAGGTTTCAGCTCTATCATAAATCAATTATATATATTTTGTCAATAATATATTTTAAATTCACTCGGTCAAACAGTTGTCGTCGGCCAAATCATTGGTAAAGCAGTTGCAAGAAAGCGGGTAAACGATAGCAATATGTGGAAAAAAACAGTTGAGACAAAATTGCAGAAAATAATTACCATTGGCGTCTTTAACAAAATGCCATCAGTGATAAAAAGTTGTAAAACAATAGACATCGATGAGAATATAGTAAAACACTTCCAATAAAATAAAAATTGCTACATGTGAGAAAATCGTGTTATGGCTGGTTTTGAGAAAAAATGGGTTTTTACACTTGCTGTCAGTGGAAAATTGTGTACTATTGCCACCGGTGAAAAATGGTTAAAATGGCCATCTTTGAGAAACGGTGAACAACTGCCATCGGTGAGAAAATGGTAAACAATTGCTTTCATTGAGAAAATGGTTATGACATGTTATCAGTAAAACATTAATAAAGAATGGTTAAAAATTGCCATCGATGAGAAAAGCAAAGTAGAGGTACACTTTCTTTCTAAGTAACCTTATCTACAAATTTCCGTTCAGCTGACAACTGGTTTACAATTACAACCGGTGAGAAAATGGTTAAAATTGCCGTATCACCGAAGTTCAACAGTAAACATATCTTCTGTGTTATCTGTTTAATTAATTAACAAATAAAACATCTATCTTGTGAATGTCATAAAGTCAAAACAAGACAGATTGCGACGAGTCACATTGCAAGACTAAAACTAGTAATAGAATTATCAAAGGTTCAGCTATGTCCATTTATTCAAGTCACATTAGCTCTAAAAAAGACTTCAAGTCACATCAGCACAAAATGTATAACTTACCAAGTATTATTGAAAAGAAGTAGACCAAAGTTAAATTAGTCAAATTAGTATAGAACTCATACATAAATGTAAAAAATGCCCTAAATAACCATTTTTCCCTTCCCTCCTACAAAAAAAACGATTTTCTCTAAATAAAAAAACGTTTTTGAATAATTAGTATCTTTACATAATGTTGACAAAACATCTCACAGCCAAGTGCTACAAAGAACTATTACCTATTTTTTATCAAATATAAAAATCAATTTTTATAGATTACTCAAGCTAGACCGCCAGTCCCATTTGGTTGGATAAATATTTGAACGTTTCAAGTCATAAATGTGAATTTAATACATGGGTCCATTTTGTCACATATGTAGGACAAGTATTCCTTATACTAGTCGATGATACATTACTTATTCCAGTTTTGTGTCAATAGGAAGAGTTTTACAATTATATACCGTACCCTCCAAAAGTTGTGGTACAAATTAAATTTTCAGGAAAACTAATTATGCATAGTAAGATAATAAGTTAAAGTACGATTTAAAGTCTGCTTCCGTTTACATGTTCAGTCGACTTTTCGATTTTGTAAACCCGGGTCGGTAGCGCGGTTGGTACCGCACATGGATTTCGAATCCAGTGTCCCGAAGGGGGAAAAGGTTCGAATCCCGTTGGGGAGGTTAATCCCTTCCATGAAATTTTGACAATAATTTCAATTTTTCTCCATTAATAATATATATATGGAGAAGTTTTCGGCCTTGCGGAAGGGTAGGTGAGCACTGGTTATAGAAAAGGATCCAGAAAAGCTAGGTTATGTGCGCTAGACGCCATAAAATAACCATAAAAGTGTGTTCAGACGGCTTTAAACCCAGTATAAAAATACAATTTTGTATGATAATGATTTATAATTATTGAAGTAAATTCGTATATCAAAAAATGATTATATGTTAAAGTTGATTGTGGAGTTAGCTCTAGGGCTGCTGCGAGTATCCGAGTACTCGGATATTCGCGATCCAGTTTTCAATAATTCAATTCAAAATTTCGATTGATACACATTTAAACAAAAAATGTTATCACTGAAAATGCCCATGAAACCCCTGGTAATAGAATTATTTGGAGTACATGGTTTTCCATTTAGTAAAAAATTCTGTAAATGCTTCTTCATCAACTAGTAAATTGTGGTTCGATTCGTGAATCGCTATACATAAATCGTGGTTCGGATCGGATCGTCACTTGCTCAACGATCCACAGCCCTAGTTAGCTCATTATGTTTTAATAGGTAAATGTGACTAAGTTCATCCTAAGAACAGGATTGTTGTTACGGACTTTTGGAGGGTGCTGTAGAAAGGCGAAATATCTACTAAAATGTCTCTATACAAATATGGGGAGTTTGTATTCATTATTATTGTTAAGCAAATATAATAATTACAAGAAATGTATATTTGCCTCTAGCCTTAATTGAGTCATTGATAAACATTTCCCGGGGTTATATCTTATTCATGTCTGATCACTTTGTTCAAAACATGTTTTTTAAATAAAAGACATCAAATATTCCTCTTGTTTTCTTCGTTCATTCAAAGACTCACTTAAGAGATCATAAGCTTCCAGTCTAAATAGAATAGTATGAATTCGGTTGACATTGGGGGTGTAACGGTTGACCGATATACCGGTTAATAATACATTACGAATTCTGACGGTTTTTTACCGGTTTGCTTTTCCCCTGAACCGTTTTTTGTATGCAGTCATTTGCCATGCTGATTGCTTCTATCAGACTGAAATTTAAAAGTTAAGGTTGATGGGAAAATGGCCGTAGAACATAGTTCCTGAAAAATATGTGCGGTAGGTCCTGTCCCTAGGGAATAGAATCAATAAACCCAGTATTAGTAGCCAGACGCCCAACCGTCAGAGATAATCAGGCAGGCGAGTTAATGTAAGTTCAAACTCATTCTCGGCATTTTAAGATTGAAAAACCAGATTGCCAGTGATTGCCATGATATATGAAAAGAGATGAAAAACAGTGTTAACAAAAAACCAACTCCTCAGATAAACTCCTCAAATAAACAAATATCCAACATGGTCAACTATTACCTGCAAGAATAAACTGTGGACATAATCATTCTATACCTTGAATTTACCTTGAATCCTCGGTAGCACTTCGTGAGCTTGCGCTCGTTTTGGCCCAATTTATGTATATAACTTATACTGTTTTCCCTTAATCATCTCAACATAATTTGGATATTTGAAACATTTTAATCACCCAGTGTGAGACGCTTTACTTAGATGTCGGTCCTAAACATTCGTACCTTGGTCGGATTTAAACATCATTTTACTTAAACAGCACACCTGGGTTTTTATACCTTTATATTGATCAGTCGTCAAATAAGTTCACGCAGGGATACTTAAAATTTAGTCTTTACTCTATAAAGTACTAAAGATATGTATGACTTGAAAGCTAAAATGTTGTAATGGCACCTAATGAAAACACTTCATCCTTTTTTCTATTCTTAATAATCGATTATCGAAATAATTTTCACCCACGCCCAGCACTTGTGTGACAAAAATAGAAGCTCTCGTGACGAACACCTCTTCTACTCTAGACAATCTCCATTCGGAACAACCTCGGCGATCATCTACGAAGATATACCTCGGAAATCGTAGTAGGAATACAACCAGGTTATAAGGTCCGACGACTGTAATTTTCATATCAAAATTTAATAATGACATTGTTACACGCTTTATCACATCATTTCATCACTACAATGTCTCACATGTCGTATGTTTGTGAAATTCAGACTATATTACCCCAGAAACCAAATTCCTAGATCTTCTTTTTCACCTTATGATATCCGAGGTCTATCTGCGTAGAAGATCGCCGAAGTAGTTCCGAATGGACAATCTCTACAACGTTCATACTAACGTTTACAATCAAAGAATGAAACACTTACATTAACAGTGGTTGCTAATGTAAGTGTTTCATTCTTTGATTGTAAACTTAGAGCCATCGTGGTATTTTTGCTTGTCTAGCTCTATATAAAATGGCTCCAGAAGAGCTTGGATGAAATACAAAAACTGCTGCATCGGGTTTCCGCATCATATTGCG
The DNA here is from genome assembly GCA_025267735.1 of Mactra quadrangularis. Lineage (NCBI taxonomy): Eukaryota > Metazoa > Mollusca > Bivalvia > Venerida > Mactridae > Mactra > Mactra quadrangularis. The sequence goes on along the minus strand of CM046303.1, from coordinate 8,317,307 downwards.
TAATTTCATAACAGAATTTTTCAACCGCCTTATTATGAAACATCCACACAGAACAACAGTTACAGAACACAATGTTTTTTGTTCAATGAAACAAAAAAGGGGCATTGATTTAAACACTGTAAAGTATCTAATTAATCATTTCATTTTAAATTATTTGGTAAGCAACTTCATTCTGGGTTTCCTTATTATAAAAATCGTCATAAGCAAAGTTTGTTTTCTATACAAACACAAACCATTACTTTATTCAACTCGCACCCAGATGTTTAAAATGGAATTATGTTTGCACATGAAAATATAGAACATAAAAAATGACGATATTTTAAATAAACAGAGCTGATTTTAATTTCATAATCGTCTACAATTTTAATTTAAAGTACAGCACAGTTATCAATAAATGTTTGCTATGATGGTATAAATTCCTTTTTTGTGTTGTATTTCAATGCACTGTAAGGCAAAATATGTAGTATAAATTGCATTAAAATCGTAGAATAATATATCGAATTATTTTGATAAATTGTATATATTTCTAATACTGTCAACACAACCATCCGTTCTATGTCATCTTTATTAACATCGACCTTATCATTCAGCATTGAAATCGCCATCATCTTAACCCATTCGGAAAACCACTCGGGTTATTCCGTAAACTGTGTGTTACGCAGTAATCGCCGAGGTAGTTCCGAGTGCATCTTAACCCTACACACTCTATTTCACCATCAATATTTTAAAGCTAAAAAGTTTGCTTCATTTCAGCCATTACTAGTAAGTGGCTTATGCAAGTTCCTCTCAGTATTTTAGTCACTCAGGAAAAGGCCTTAGTAAGAACGGCCGTAAAAGAATTTCACTTTATTTCAAATCAGACAAATTAATATGTGCATATTACGTGAATTTGTAACCTAGTTTAACCCGGGTCGATAGCGCAGTTGGTAGCCCGCCGGGATTTGGAAACTCGTGCCCGAGGGGATGCGGGTTCGAATCCCACCCGGGGAGGTTATACCCATCCATGAAAATTTGACAATAATGTCGAATTTCCTCCATTGATTAGATAATATGGAAAAGTTTCCGGCCTTGTGGAAGGGTAGGTGAGTACTGATTATAGACAATGGTCCAGGAAAGCTATGTTAGGTGCGCTGGACGCCGTAAAATGACCTAAATTGTGTTGACACGGCGTTATCTCCAATAAATAAATAAAAGTAACCTAGTTACTTTCAGGCGGTTGCGCAAATGCTTCAAATAACTGACGTGTGATTTTGAACAAGCTTGTTGCCGGTTTGATGTGATCGTTCAAGAGTTGTCATAGAACGACATACGTATTGTTATGTAACGCCATTTTGGGCACAGCTTGTGTCGAGGAGCGCTCAGTTTGGGACCCGTCTCAGGTAGATTCTTTGATATACAGTGAATGGGACTAGTGATTCTGAGTTTTGGTATACGTTTAGTATACGTTTTGACTATCTTATATTTTTTTGCATTTAACGTAAGCATAGGCAATGTGTCAGAATAAAGCTTTGGTGTTATATAAAGCATTAAAGTGTTCAAGGCCCAGCTATGCCACAAAACGTTATAGAAGACAGAAAAAGAACGGTTACATTACTGTAAATCAAAACATTACTTGCACTTATCATTTATGATACAAAACTGTACATATTTTTTAACTTGAACCTTCCTGCATGCAGTAACAAGTTGAATAGCTAAAATATATCTACTTTTAGAAATTTAATTGACTAATAACTAGATTATCTTTATCAATTAGATGAAGTACTTGAGATTGATAATTAAGAGCCGTCCCCAGACGATGTCTTGATGATTCCATTGAAATATCTTCAATATTTATGAAGTTATATTTTTTGTCTGTTAAGTGGAAACACTGCTACTGCAGTTTTGTATTATTATGGATAATTTTGAATAAATATTTACTAAAATACTTGCGTCTTAACTCATAATAAATATATTCAGTATTTATTTATTTTACCAAAAGAAGTATACCTGCAATGTTTATGAAGTGGGTGGATTTCAATCTCTTAATTAATTTCAAATATTGTCAAATCAATTAAAACTTGAGGAAATTTTGAACAGTGTCATGGGGCGGCAATATTGAGTAAATGGACCAAAGTGGTTGATTCACTTGATTAAGGTCTCCGTGCAGACTGCACGCTGTCTGGTCTGCTGGAACGGCGCCTTGGTTTTCCATTCGACACAATGTATAGGTTTTATGTTATCTTTGCTTTTCAGCCAGAGCGCATTGGCTGTTTTTCATAACTTCGAAGCATTAAGATTTGTCCTGCAACAGTTTTGACGCGTGGATCAAAATCCGTATCAACACGGCAAGCAACTGACGAGCTTTACCTTATATACAAAATATTCCGTCCTAATCTCTATGTAGTGCCGTAAATTGAATCTGAATCAGTCTCCTGTCAAAAGAATTAGCTTTGGTTTGCTACGATACTCAGTGTTTTAAATAACCATGCAATAATTGTTTTATTTGAATTTTGTCTTTGTATTGACAGCCATTGTTGACTTTTTACCTTGAAATACTTGGTGTCTCGGTTTTTACGCGATACTGGTATATGCCGTGCTAACAATTTTCATTGTACTCGCTGTGCGAAGCTCTCCAAGTCGCTCGCTGTACGAAACTCTCCCACATTGTCCTCACTACCCCCTCTCTCTTTCGGTCCCTATCTATAATTAAAAGGTCGAAACGTTTGCAAGTACGAATGTATGTATACACAATGCTCAACGTGAGACGCCCTATACGTCTCATTAGCAGTTTGACACCAGCATACACACAAACATGTATATTATATTATATACAATAGTTGCTGCATGGTCCACTTTTTAAAGTTGCAAATCAACGAAGTTCCTTATAACATTATAAGATTCCACGGGCTGTCACAAGCTCCCCTACTGTGACGAATTCAGAACTACAAAACGGTATATGGAGAATTGTTGATTTATGATAATCAAAAGGTAAGAAGATAAATATATTTTTAAATGCATGTGGTATACTTTGGTCGAGATATCACTACGAGGCCAATCTTCCTTTTTGATTTAATGACATCATCGGCCATAAAATGTAAAAAAGTAATTGCGATAATATATCAATATGTAACCGTATATTATACAGTATATCCGGGTAGCTAAGTCAATAACGTGCATCTATAATCATACAGTTACTCGTGATATTACCTTACCTGCAGCGACCTTGGGTCGATCTTTGATCATGTGGGTTTTGAACTTAAAGTTAGCAGTCAAGGTTCTGCCTTGACCGAGAGGTTGGTTTATATTGCGCATGTTCTCATTTAGAAGAATGCACAAGGGCCCCACATTACCTTTGCAATTGTATAATGTATTGATTTTACGTCGTTTATATTATAAATATACATTCTATTTGTTTTTACGGAGGTCAGCTTTCTTGGATATTATTTCTAAGTAGCCTCGTCGCTAAATCATTCAACAATGAGCTTACAACGCCTCCGTGTACGCAGGAACCGATACGTTACAGTTGAATTTTAATAGGAGGCTATGACTTGCTGCATCCGAGAATCAGATCACCACATTCGACGTCGAGTGTTATTAGTCTGGATTAACTGCCCTTACCACTATCGTTATCGGGTCAGGCAAACCGCAATAATGGCTGCCCCCTCAGTTATTATTCAGATAACATTTTTTACGTTTTTCTAGTCATGCATGATCATCTGCTGACGATAGTAACTTGAGTTGGAGTTCATTACTATATAGGTCATTCGATATCGAATTTTCTGATTGCACAGGTCTATATTTAGCGAACGATTAACAAAAACCATGTCTCGAAAATAACACAATTCGGACGTGGATAAGTCTCGTTAGAATTTCGGACACTTTAATTAGCATAAATATAACCGAACAACTAAATATGTATCCACTGTAATTCTTGTACAATGATCCTATGATTTAAGCCTGTGTAGTGAGAAATGTTCATTTGAAAACATAATTATCCAATACCTAATTCATTACATCAGGCGCGGCCATTATCGTGCTTTGCCTGACGTACTTTTACCTGTCAAAGTACGACCGGGAACCATACAAGAGTGTTATAACATATCTATTGGTCAGTACAAAACTAGTCTTACTACATGTCCAAGTAATTAAGTAAGGATTTAGATTGATTTTGTGCTGACAGCTCGATATGTACCTCGACACCGGCTAGCGTCGTACAAAATAAATGACAAAATGAAACCTCATAGTGTCCTGACTGTAGTGTCTTAACTGTAGTATTTCCAGACCTTGTGGGGATATTTATGATACATAAAATACGTATCATTATCAGTAGTGTTGTATTTCAATTAATTTTTCACAATATTTAAAGCTACTCGCTCACAGATTTTGTTATTTTCTATATTTTAAAATAATTTTCAGTGTTTCTAACTGTGTTTAGATAAAAAATAATTCTAAATATTCTAAGGTAAACTGACCCAAACTTGTGGGAAAATGGAATAAAGATACTCAAAAAAACGCGCTAAAATCACCCAGATTGTTTCATATGGTATATGTTTTTATTTGTTTAGGGCCGTCAGCCCAAACAAATAAAACTACCGTAATTCAAGACTCTATCAATTCTTAGGTACGGAGTCCGCAGATAGTTAAGGCAGTACATGAATAGCAATAAGAACAGTTTGTCTGCTATGACAGGCGCAATAATGTTAAGATTCCTTACAAATAACAGAAAACCAAACTATTTCAAGTTCTGTGTAAAGCCACATTTCTAACAAATGCGATTAGATCTAAGTATATCTAAGTATAGAGTTGTTTTCGTCGTATAAGTTCAAAATGATTTCACGATTTGTCCGTATCGGTTTAAATGTCGGTTTCCGGACAGGTAAAATCCGGATTAGAGATGATGACTAAGAATGGTCATCTAACTAGTGGTGTTTTGTTTGTTATTTTATGCCAGTATTCAAGGAAAATGTGTATCTAAACTGTTTGTTGCAATTTTTTAAAAATTTTGATTAATTTGATATTTTAGTTAAAATCGGTGACCGAACAGCTTTAAAATTATAACAAATATTGGAAGATAGTATTTTATAATAAGAAAATTAAACTTCATATTATTGAATTATAAGTAGACTAATTTAAAGGTAATTTACCATAAATACAGGTGTAAATAGACTAAAGTTTGAAAACCATTTGACCATCATTGAATTCAATATTCTATTAAGTCGATCAATATACATTTATGTCTCCTGAAAGTGGATATGTAGTTCAACTTTTGTCCGGACATTTTCATTCTTTTTTAATGTAATGGAATGAAGTTTTCTAAGGCTTAAACTTAGTTGAAACAATATTTATTCCTAGTGAAGGGAAATATTTCACTCATGTTTTTATATCCAATTAAAGTTAAAGGTCATACAAGTGCCATTAGCGGTATAACACCACGAGGTATAAAAGAAATCAATGTATGAATTATTTTGAGCTACAAAGTCATACGTGAGACTTTGTAAATTGTAACTCTTTTAAGGTTATGCGACCAATGTCCAATTATTAATATTGGTTTAATTCTAGGTATAACGTGACCGTAATGCAATTATTAACATGCATGGTGCATGCCTTCGAAACTATTTTTTAGGGGGAGGGGGTCAAACCTTTCCATAAAGTTTGAAAGAAATAAAAATATAAGCAAATGTCCGCTTTACATTCAAGGGGCAATTAATTAGTAAAATATTAAGTACTACTGATAATAATTAATTTCCAGTATCTAAAAAGTCGACGTACAATCTTACGTTTCTCAAAGTCTATTTGATTTTTAAATAAATTAAATAAAATTGTAATACATTTGCATTTAATATAAAATGGGTTATTACAAATTGAACATCATATAACTCGTTTTGTAAAATAATCGAATTGAATGTCCGACCCCATTTTTAATGAACCGCTTTGTAGTAATTATAACATTACAAAAGGGGATGTAGCAATGCTTAGATACCTGAATGTTTTATAATATCAAACATATTTCTTAAAATTGACATTGAGATCAATCTCGGTTCAAGATTTAATGAGAAACGTGACATTATAAACCATTAAAAACTTGAACCTTTTGAATAAATGACAATTAAAACAAAAGTGAAATACATTCAAGATCCAAGTACTTTGTTAAAACCGAATGTGAAAACAATATAGGTCGGTTTGTTTTGCTCTTTTTTATGTTCCTTTAAAATGAATCTATATTTTATCTCGTATAGCTTGAAGCGGATTATGACTATACTAGCATTCAATGGGAATTAAAATGGGCCTTTAACACTTTTGTTTACTTTAAACGCATAAGCAAACCAACTAGTTCCAAGGTCCAGTTTCTCTCCCCTTTATCTGTATATTATCCGAAAACGGCTTTAAATCATGACTTGCTACCTACAAATTTATGTCTACATGATTAGTCGGTTAAACGCTGGACAGTATTTTTGCTTGCCATTGGCGTGGTTCAAAACAGAAGTAAGTAGTTTATTACACATGGTTATTAATATATAATATACTGCTGACCAGAAACATCTAAGTGCTTGACGATTTTTTCTTCTTGATCGTTTATGTGTAGAATAACATTATATATTAGCTTCACCATTAAAATGTATATACACAGGACAGCGGAACAGTAGCTTATAAGCCGGATTTTAATCTATTTACTTCATTAACTTGAAGCGGTCTCTGGCTCGAATCCCACTAAGCTGGTTTTACCATTCCATGAAAACTTGACAATAATGTCGTTTTCCACCAATTGATAAGGTATATAGAGAAGTTGTCGGCCTTGTGGAAGAGTGGGGTGAGTACAATTTACAGACAAGGGACAAGAAAACTAGATTAGGTGAGCTAACCGGTGTAAATGGTCATATATTATGTTTACACGGCGTTAAACCAAACCAAAACATGCTTCAGAAGTCAAGTCGAAAGCGACGCAAAGGATGTGTATTTATTTGTGTTCGTCTCGATTGAAACATTTTTAAATGATTATTTCATGGTGCAAATATTTTTGTTAAATGATATTTTGTCTTGTATACATGTTAAGTTGTCTTAAATGTTAGATTAAGATAAGGGGTAACTCCGCAAACTCCGTTTTCAATCATTTCGCAAGCGTCAGACATATTCGATCGCGTAGAAAGATTTAAATGATAACAGATATAGTCTTGAAATTTCACAGTCTTTAATGGCGAAAATCTACGGCCAATGTTTGCTCTTTCTTATGAAAATAAGCAACGTTGACGAGGGCGGAGTTTATCGTGATACCACGAAAAAGGTCTTATTCTATCCAGCTTAAAATAACGATGGTTTTTGCTTGAGAAATGACCTCTCTATGATACTGATTTATACGGAATTTCGTTCATGCTATTTGGAGTACTAGTAAACAGATTTCATTTCGTTGACCAGTTTTCTTATTCTTCATTTTTGGATTGATTCCTGCGATTTGATATTGCATTCTGGATGATATTTAGGTAAGCGACTTAATGACTTATTTTTCAGATTTTTCTCAGATTTTTTTATATTCGGATTGTATGCCGTTTCTCAAAACTTTTTACCAGGGTATGCCCAGCTGACGATTCTCTGAACATCCTTCAGGACACATTTCTTTCGCTAAGTGCTAACCGCTTTTCACTAGTTGAAGGAAAATTGACTTTATCTAAATGAATGCATGACCTCCGAATGGTTCCAATACATTTGCCCTGAAAGTTAAAAATAAAATGTTTGTTCGTTATATTAACGTTTTAATGAAACAATTAACTAACTTTAGAAAGAATAAACATCTTTCCATGAAAACAGTAATTGCCTTAACCCACAAGCCAACTGCCCGGGACTAGTAAAAACTTCAATTCTTGGCTAGTGAATCTTACTTACACCGTATGATCGGGCTAGTTGATAAGTTGCTCTTTCCCAAATAACATAATAAATTTGGCTTGTGCTCATGAAAATTTAAGGCGATGCCTGTGGAAACAAATATCAATGGCGTTGATTTTCCTACGTATCGGGGTTAGCATTTGAATCTTTAGGCCACAACAAGTTGATCATGTGTTCTATGGATTCGCTAGCACCTTCATTTGGACTGTTTTTACAAAAAATATTTTTATTTCCTCGCTCGCTCTTAAGAATTTGATCAAACCGCTATATAAAGCAACTGAATTAAGATTTTTTTAATTTCTTCGCTCGCTCGCCTCATATTTTCCAGAAAAATCCGTAAAACATATCATCAACTTGTTTTGGCCTTGTGGAAGGATACTAGCGAGTACAAGAAAATATAATTGCCTAAAAACCTGTTTAAAAGAGCCGACCAGTCGGCGTAAATAAGAAAAATGTTTAATAAACGGCGTAAAACACACCTTTATGGTCGGTGATTTACGAAACAGGCTTTTTTAAAACTACTTTTAATTGTACATGTATGTATGTGTCTTTGCTTCAGAAAGTTTTTTTACTGGTAAAAAAGGAACCAATAAAATGGTACTATATATGTACGAAATACTATTTCAAACGTTTTTTTGGGTAAAAATTTGTTTAATCATAAAAATTAATGACAATCAGCCTGTGTCTCATGAAATTATAACCATTCATTAATAATTAAAAGAATATACATTTATTATTTGAACATGATTTCATTAATATTTTGAAAATCAAACTTTCAGGTGTCATTGTCTACTCATTCAATTCTTTATTCATTTTAATTACTGTTAAACGTTTGTTATTACTTAATGTGATTTTTTTCATTTATGTCTGATTGACAGATTTGTTCAGCGTTCAAACTTTAAAAATATGTTTTTTTAGAAATAATTGCTTTAAGACAAACACGACTGTTCAAGAGCCACTTCATTTCACGTCTAAATTTACTTTAGTATACCACCCAAGGAAGAAGGTTCTGACACGCGCGTATACTAGTTAAGTTTTACGTGCACACGTTGAATTTTTAAAACTCGGTTAATGAGCTCATGTTGACAAATTTGATTAAATGAAAATGTTTTGTGCATAAAAAAACAATACTACCATTCATTGCAGTACTCTTATCTTGTCATTATTTTGTCCAAACGTTATAATATTACTGTTTATGTTTCGCGCGAATGCTCTCGTTTTAGAATATCATTCTGGTTAGTTCTGGCTTCCAATACTTTATTCGCCGCTTTTTTAACATTTTGATTTTCATCAGACACGGCATCAACAGTACAAACACGAGTTCGCTGAAGACCTTAAGCTTCATTTTGGTCTGATAAAATCAACGTTGATCGTGAGGGTTTCGAGCTTTGTGTCAAACTTTGTCCTTGAATGTATGTAACAGATGTTTGTACCATATGCGGTCAGTATAGTTCCAAGACAAAAACACTACATATACGAGTAAATATGTATGTATGGGGTTCTGACTTGCACTGTGCCGGCCGCTACGGTTGGTACTATTCGAAAGAGCAAAACTTAGTTACAAGTGCATGTATACCTTTTATATGGTTTATTGCAAAGAAATTGGCCACTAGTTGCACTTGGGTTAGACTACTACTATTGTCGGAGATGTAAATCGTATGCATAAAAGTCTTAGGTTTGGGACTGCGTCGTCCTGTTCAGTTTCGAGCACCATCTGATACCAAGTCTGTCTTTTTGATTACATTTTATGATTATCTGTTTATTGAAATATTTTTTTTTTACTCTTCTAAGGCGTTTTACATTTTTCTTGAAAAGGTATGTGAAATTATTCCATTTTAATTAATCTATATGCTTGCTAAAAAATTAATTTATATTTCACTTGTGAAAAAATCATACCTTTATTATAAGAATACGTATCGTTGTTTTTTTTAGTGAAAAAGGTTATTAAGAACCATATCGCTTTCAACGTTAATGCATTTTAGAACGTGCTAGGCGTTTTAATTGTACAAATAGAGTGCAGGGTGATTGTGTACTTATGAACTGACAATACGCGTAATGATCCGTCTAATGTGAATAAATAAAACTCATTTATCAACCGATATACTCACTCACAAAATTATTGTATGAAATGACAAGACCGGTATTGATATTGAAATACGTTTTGAAATATTGTTTAAGGTTTGAAATTATAATTCAATAAAATAGAAGTACATAATTATCATTTTTCTATGACACTGTGTGTATATTTTCATTTGTTTGGGGCTCTCAGTCCAAACATTTTTATCTACCGTTTTCTTAAGATAATGATCTTGCTTGGCATCCGAAATTTCTGTTGAAAATTATCAGACTTAGAACATATTGAAGATATATCCTCCTTAGTGTCAATTTCCAGTCCTTAATATTTTGAAATCAATCATATATGGTTGCAATAAATAAAATTTTATTCATTCATTACATCATTTTAATCAGTTTGTGTGGATTATTATAGAAGATCCTGTTTCAAAATAGTAAATGAAAATTTCGATGAAAGTTAGTTATTATCTCATGGGCGAATCCAGCGGGGAGTCATGGGGGTCCGGACCCCCCCCCCTCCCCTAGAATTTGGAAAATGTACCTGTCCATTAGTGTATTTCTTGCCTGTAAGTCATTTTTAAGTAGCATGAAGCAATTTTTCTCGGTGCTTAACAAAGATTTAATGGTTATGTAGTTTTTATAATCAATATGTTGCATTTTTTCTGCAAAATGTGTATAATGTGGTTGTGGTTCGAGGTTTGGACCCCCCTAGAAAAGTTCGCCCCCCCCTAGTAAAGTTCGGACCCCCCTAGAAAAAATCCTAGTTCCGCCCATGTACCTCCCTTTGATGACATGTTTGTGTTTGACAAAAATAATAAAAAATCTGTCAGTATGAGTACAATGTATAAATCAAATTTCAAAACATGGCATGTTATTGTACTTTTAATTTTGGACTCATCCTTTTTTATGAGGGAGACACATGAGTCCACACTATTGTGTAGCAGTTTCAAAGTACATTTTGTATTTATTCTTATGAAAACGAAATTTATTATTCAGTACGTGTGCCTCAGTAAACAAAAGTGTAGATATTACTTACTTTTTATATAGATAATAAAAGAATAGATCTGAATATATTCATCCAACCCTATTTTTGACAGACTATTCTTTTGTTAAATCGACGCGCCAAGTTAAATAATTCACTTATACATTTGTCAGTATTGTAAGAAATGTTCTGTGATCATCATAATAGTTTTGTATTAGTCAGGGATGTAACACTACGGTAAAAATCGTTTAAAATGAATTTCAATAAGCGAAATCCGTAATGCAATGTATTGCAATACGTTTTGCTTTTGTATAGACGTTCGAAGCAGGAATAATTGCACATGTAGCGTCTTAATTAGATCAACAAACCTCTCTCACCACGACCCAAAGCAAGGATAGACTACCCTTTCAAAATTGTCCCACCCAAAGGGAGCGGGTATTCAACTCGTCAGAGTCGAGCACAGAAATCGATTTAACTCTGTAGAAAACAGATTCAAAACGATTACAAATGCAAATCCCTAGTAATGCTACAATCCCATAAACATAAAAATAGCCATGAGGGCACCGTACGGGCGCCGTCACGGTGTGATCAAGCTCCGCAAGGACCCGTACGAACTCTTGCGTACACGTACGGACTGTTACGTTTTACAATGGTCTGTGAAATTAGCCGTGGATACACGTATCAGTTTCAACGTCAAATTGAACAAAATCGGGGACAAGTGTGGGTTAAACTTGCATATCTTCCAGCTACGGCTCCGTACGGGTGTGTTGTTTTGTGCCATGTACGTACCGTCACCTTAATACACAAGGCTTCCCACGTCCTGCGTATCTCTGCACGTACGGGCCTGCAACAATGGGACTGAGGCATAAGGAGACAGATTATTCGACTCATCAGAGAGTCGAACACAAAAAGAGTCGAAGCAATGTCTATAATATGGCTTATTATATGTTACCATGTCTTATGTCTTAGGTTTTAAATGTTTCTAGTAAATGGCAACGAACATATTATATTTTGAAACTTATTTGAAAACATTAATATATCTAATACTGTATGAATATTTTTTATATTTAAAACATGTTGTTATAATAAATAATTAATACAATTCACAACACAACGATATGCATATGTATAATTACCCCTCATGTTTATATAATTTGCATACAATGAAATAATAATTACATCCCATAAAGACTTCACACGTATCATAATGTATATTTTTTCTACATTTTCTTTTTTAATAAAATGAACAAGAAATACTGAAGTAAATTTCGTTAATTTTGTAGCATTTATACATTCTATTAACATTATTTCACTATGACTACCTAGGGACCGAAAGTTAGCAAATAAAAGGGTTCTCTCCTCATTACTTATAAGAAATAACATCCTTACTGTATTAGGACCCAAAAAAAGCGCAGATGGATAGGCGGATGGTTATGAAGAAAGATATAGAGCGTTTCAAAACTTAACACTGGTGGTTCAAACCCTGTCGGTTCCTTAAATTTTCATTTTATTATTTTTTATTTGTATAATTAATATTTTATATCATATCATTAAGTTTTATTATGTAAACATGCTCTTAAAAATCAATTTAACTGAAAAAAAATCATCTTTTTTTAATTAATTTTCCTTTAGAAGTTATTGAATTTTATTATAGAACTGACTTAATTTTATTTCAGTCCAAAAAAACATAACTTCATTGAAATAATTTAAATTCACTGAATTACATGTATTAGGGAAAAATTATGGCATGGAACATGTGCCATCTAAGAATTTCATGAAGCATGCCCCTAGTAGCGCTTTGTTTTTGTTGCCGTTTAAGTGACTGCGTTGCTGTCAAATGTCCGATGGCTTCTGGTGTAAGATTTTAAAAGTTTAGCTGAATCTCTACAAACATACTTGTGTCCAAGTAAATGACATATTTGAAACCGACTTTCGAGAAGAACTCGGGCATCGAAAAAAACTCCCAAGTTACTCGCCCTGAATGGCTTATCTAGTTTTCATCATATTTTAACATTTATCCAAACATTTAAATTTCAGATTCTGATAAAAACAATCAATATGGCACATAACTATAAAAACCGGTTCAGGAAAAAACTGGTTAAACCCTATAAGAATTCGTATCGCAATGTTAACCGGTTAACCGTTACATCCCTAGTATTAGCGGAAGTCTATCTATATTTAATTCATCGATGGAGTCGTTTTTTGCTATATTGCGTAATTTTGATCAAATAATATATAAGATGAAGAGTTGTTTCCGACGATGGAGTTTATTTGTGGAATCGACGGAACAAAGCACTTGGTGTTCGTGTAAGGAAACAAACATGGTTTTATCTCTACGGTTGTCCATTCATATATTATTCATAGTAATTTTAAGATACGACACTTTGAAGCATTCATTTCTATTAATGATAAACATTTCGCTTATGTATTTGAAGGAAAACATAACAAATAATTGACTTACTGTTATATATAAGATGTTCGTTTTAAAGATATATTACGTTTCAAAGTAAAAAGAGACGACTTTTAAAAAGAGTTTGATATTCATGGTACTGTTCACCTTGAATTTAAAACGAAATTTTTGATATATACTTATATATCTAAAGACTACAAAGATCGCACTCAAATAACATAGGCGTTATAAAAGAGACACGAACACATTTATTGCAATGATATATTATTTAACTGTAAAGGGGTTTTACTTCCAGAAAAAATCATTTCGTTCTTTTGAATTCATAGAATTCAATATCGTAAGTTCAAGGTTTATGCATTAAAATCAATTTACCGGTAATAAAATATGCAGCACTTCAAAGAAACAAATTAAAGCCCCTATACCGCGACATATTCATTTTACGAGTAATATCAAATTCTCATTTCGGTTTCGATATACTTTCATTTTTTAAGGTTTCCATTTTTAAATGTAAAAAAATTATAGGATACATTTGTAAATGTAAATTATAGTTACGAGTTATCTTTCTGAGTCATTTAAAATTATGTTACACATATTTGTACCAACTCGATGCTTGGATTAAATTTGCAGTGCATTGGCAATGTTAGTCCTGATTCATGTATAAGGGCTTTAATTACTCGCAATGGAACCACTTTTTCAATGTTGAAATCAATGTGAGCCTACGTAAATATCATTTTACGGCCTCTGTTCTATTCGGTTGTGCCCTAGAACAGTAGACACAAATTTTATTCACGCATGATTGTTTAACTATGGAAAGCCATTCTGTCATGCCAATTGATATTTGCTTATGATAAATGCGAAATGCAGTTTACTACCTACCTTCCTGGAAGACAGCGGTCTAATTAATGGCGGAAATTGTTTCTAAAATAACATTGTGCCAATAAGCATTTCGCAATAATCATTAGCAAATGTCATTTCGCATTTGTCATTTCGCAAAAAGCAATTCGCATAGCAGAATAGCTATTCGCATGGCAGACTGGCGTTCCATAAATAGCTATTCGCATGGCAGAATGGCGTTCCATATTTAACCTATAATCGACGCGAATTTCATATAAGCAATGTTCTTGAACCCAGTAAACGCAAATTGTGCAGGGGTCTTTAACCCATGTGTATATATGTACGGTGAAAAGGCTGTGTGCATTTTGTGTATACCATACTAGGAAACAAACCATCAGAAAACCATTTAACCATACTTAAGATACATTAAAATGAACAATTATGTAAGTAGTGTGTATCATTGAGGTAACCACCATCAAAGTAAGTTTATAGATTACATCTTATATATACTATAACATTAAACTGATATTATACTCAATTTGTGTGAGAAATCGCATACAAGACAATTTTACTCAGTGAATACTGATGCACATGCATGTAAATATTTGATAAGTTGAATTTACGCTTACCAAAAGCACATCTAGCCATAGGAGATCGTTGTGTCTAGATTGCATTTCTAAATTTGTTTTAATGTGGCTTTGACCGCTATGAATTGAAAAGAAATATCTAAAAAAGCATTTTCCTATTAAAATTTTGATTTAAATCGATCCCATCGTAATTTTTGAGATAATTTAGTGTAAGTCCAAGATAAGTTTTATGGATCCGCGCCTGTTGTAGATTTTGAAGTCCTTCGTTTAAACAATATCTATTTATAGCTATTCTGGTGAATTAAGTATGGTCTATTTTTACTGTGCAATTTGTATGGGTTACCGACACTCGTACTCAACATTAACTAGTTACGAACATAGGCAGACGGCACGGTCCTGAAGCCAGTGAAGGACTGATTACACGCTCGTCAAAGTCATAAAAGTAATTACTACACGTTCATGTATATAAAACAAGATATTGGGAACATAATGTTTGGCCAGTTGAATATCTGTTTAAATAACTGCTTCGTTCTGAATAGATAGTGCCCCTGCTAGCGTTTTTCAAAGCACTAGGCAATTGCACTAATTCCTAAATGGCTGAGCCGGTTGTCAATGAAATTGCGATTTCGGTTGCGTTTAGGTACCAAGTGGTTGTCGCAAACAAAGATCTTCAGAACTATAACTTCTGTTTTGTATAATAATAATTACGAAAATACCATAATCCAGTACATGCCAATAGTTTGAATGTTACAAAAAAGTCTAAAATAGCTGAATCTGCGTCTATGTATTCGAATATATTTTTATCATAAAACTAAAATACCCATTCGCAATATTGACAAATTGCTGACTGGGCAATTATTGAGCTTTTATTGGTTCTATTAAATATCAAGGGATTTAAATGCAGTTGCATTTATCTTACCCTCAAACATAAAGATAAAACTCGCAAAACGTCAATATGGTAATTTTTTCTTAGACTTTGAAATATTTTGTTCTATTTTTGTACCTTTTAAATGTTTTAATATTTAAACATTACTTATACATTGACAAGACTACTTGACATTTATCTCTATTTTAGATTTGTCGTAACGAAATAAGGACCATTTGCAATTGGAGCTATTCTTATAGCCCTTGTCAAGTTATTATTAGTTTTATATTAACAATATACTAAGTGGAAATAGTTCATAATAGTTCAAACGTTCCGTCGAACAACAAGTTAAAATGCTTGGTTATTAAATACACCTATAGTATTGGTATACGAATTTATTTTAGCTCGATTGTGAAACAAGTTTTTACAACTGATGTTAATCACTTTCAAGTCCGCGTCTTGGTCCCCCAGTTCTGAGCTAATAGGATACAGTTACTTGCTTAAGGAAACAATGGGATATGTTTGAATGGGATTCAAAACAACGCGAAGCTGGCTATCCAATGATTACCAGTGCAACGTCGTAACCGCTCGGTAGGGCACGCCCGCTTCTACAGTATTTGTGTTATAATCAGGTGATGAAATGACCTTATTGTTGCATTATAGAAATGTTTCCTTGACTCTATCCAAAATCTTTTATCAAACCTTTGGAATTGCATAAAAACATACAGAGCAAAAATTTACATTGTTCTTAATAAGGAACCTTAGTCAGTTATTTCCCCTTGTATACTCTTCAAATAGGTAGGTCTAATTAGTTGGATTACTCGGATTTTACCCTTACTTTTCAATGTCAATTTGCCAATATCAATCTTGAATAACTTTCTTGTAAATCAATTAATTTGTTTGAAATCCAAGCTAAGTATTTAAAGGGTAAAGAACTATCTAAATTTTATAACTTCTGATAATATCTTAAATAACAAGAAAGATATTAGAAAAAATCCAAGGATTCCAAGGACCTACTTACCAAAAATTGGATTGCTTCCGATTTTATCAGGAAAAGATAACTGACTAAAGTCCATAATTTACATGTAGTTAGATTAGTCTTGTGTTGTTCTAACAATGTACATGTAAAATTAAATAACTAAGATAAAAACCCAACGTCAGATTTTTTAAAAAACTTAATACAAATATGTACATGTACATGTTTTCAGTTCAGGCTTACAATCAATACTTAATATAAGATATTTTTGTAAAACTCTTACTTTGAACAATACGCCAAAGAGATAAAAACTCCAAAGAGATTTGTACTGTTTACCTCTTACCTAAAAACAAACCTCTCTTATCTACGTAGCCCGGGACTTTTTGATACTTTCTATTCAAATACATCATACTTATCGCTGACTTACCCAATTCAATATTTGTCACTTCTCAACTGAACTACAATCTTCAAACAAGATTTAAAATTTAATAAATTTTGTTAGACCAATTTGGTACTATCTAGATCTACATGTATATCGTGGGCTTTGTCGCAAAACGGTCGTAACTCACTCTTTTTTTAATTGAGTTACGACCGTTAAAATGCGCTTAGATCGCGATATGTAGTTTTAATCAGCGTGCGTGTACATGTATTCAGTTCTTGACAAATTATCATAAAATTGTGCTAAACCATTATTTAAGCATATCGATGATTGAACAGCTCAAAACTAGTCTGCAATCTTAATTTATATGCAGTTAGATTTAGTTTTTTTTTCTAGAACATTGATAAACATACTAAGCAGCGAATTCATTTTTTTTTTCGTCAAAAACCACAATCATATGCAAAAACTTCTATTGCCGAAAATTTCTCTCAAAAGAATAAAAAACACAAATTATCGATTTTGACGACCATTTTAAAATGGCGACCATTGAATGTCAATTTTCATCATTTTAGTCTACATCATTTTATTAGTTTAGATTAATTAGGTTTCAAACTATAAATTAAGAAGACGAAGATTCTCAGATCAGATTTATCCGGTTACCTTGTATTATTTTATTTCATTCGTACGAGAATTATATCAATTTACTCGAGCTGTCAAAATGAATTAATAAAAGTCTTTCACAGATGAGCAAGGGCGTGTCGGGTGGGGTTATATGCGATAAATGCTTATTTGTTAAATATGTGAATACAAGCCCTTACTCCTAATCTTAACGTTTTAACTTTCTCTTTTCAGGTTATTTTTCTATGAATCTTTTGAAAGAATCTAAGCCTATAGAATACCTGACTCGCTCTTCAATCATTCATTTATTACATGCCAAGCTGTAAACGAATTTAACACAATGGAGTAGACAAACACAACCATTGCCCTCCCAACAATTTTTTTGCCATTCGTAAAATTATTGATACGAGGCGCATCAGTATTTTTTGTTATCAACAAAACAAGACGTTATATTGAATGTCCCTGTTTTGGCAATACAATTCGGGGGTCCCCACATGACCGTATTAAGTGCATTACCGTTAAAGAGCGAGTTACTACAGTCTTGCGGGCATCACTCGAACTGAACGTTTGCATATCAGAAAAACTTTGACTTAAGTAGCATCAGTATTTTCGTTGTGTTGTGCCTGTTTTTTGGTTGGTTTTAACGCCATGGCGACACAGCGTATATGTCAAATTACGGCTGGCAGTAAACTTACTCACCGTTTCCTGGCTTAGGCGGATCTAGCGGTGGGGGTCAGGGGGGTCCGGAACCCCCCTAGAATTTCCAAATTGTACCAAATTAGTGTATTTCTTGATTGTAAGTCATTTTTAAGTAGCGCGAAGCATTTTTTCTCGGTGCTTAACATAGATTTAATGATTTTGTAGTTTTTATTATTAATATGTTGCATTATTCAGCAAAATGTGTATAAATATGGTTGTGGTTCGAAAGTTTGGACCCCCTCCCTCCCCCTAGAAAAAGTTGGGACCCCCCTAGAAAAAAAACCGGGATCCTTCTCTGCCTGGAACGCTTAATCTCTCTTGGGTTAACCAACAAACAGTTATAAGGCGCATGATTTCGCCAATGACTGGCAACTGCTCTTCACGAATATTAATCAGATGTAGGAGGGATAATGGTCGTAGAAATTATATCATGACCAAGCTCTACGAATGTATACCCCACCTGGGATCGCACCCTCGGCCCCTCAATAAATAGGCTTGCGTGCTACCAACTGAGCTAACCGGAGCAAATTGTGACGTTAAAAGTTTCTATTAAGAAATTTTTTTGATTGAATGAACGCAAGCAATATTAGATTTGTATTTACTTAAAACACCCATTAATCTACATTCTGTAATATATCGATACTTTCACCGACATGTTTTTCATTCATCGTCGTTTCTACTTTAAGATAGTCACGTGATTGATGACAAGGTCACGTGGGATCACATTAAGCGTCAAAGTGTGATTGTTTATTGAACAAAGATATATTTTATGGCTAGAATTAACAACTACGTTGTCTCAAGCTGTGGAGCTTACACAGGGATATATATTTATCAAAATACTAAAGACCTAGGGTTATAGCAATTGATTTCCTTTATCTTGTAGTTTTGTCCCACATTCTGGATTGTTCTAAAAGTTCATACTTAACATTATTTTCTAATGTAAAGAATACACTAGATGACGGAAGCAATTTTGTTAGCTGTAAATTGAAGTCCCAAGCGTCCAGTACGGTTGCGAGTCAAAAACACTATGTAGACATTGTACTACATGTATACATTATATTTTTGACTGGGAACCGTGTCGGATACCTATGACTGGGATTAGCTTGACATATATTTGAATGAAGAAAAAAATATGCTTATGGCAACAAGAGACAAACGAGATTCTTACAGGTGCACAACTTCGTATGCATTTCCAATCTTGCTATGAGGTCAAAAGCATGATATTGCCAAGCGTAAATGAGACACAGCTCCTTTACTGTATGTTCAATTTAAGATCAATCTTAATGTATACAGAACTGGACAGTATGATTATTCAGAAAATTACTAAATACATACTTTAACATAATTGTGTTATTTTTGCGAAATATATCTATATATGTGTATTACTGTACATTCTCTCTCATCCGTCCTCTTTTTAGTCAAAGAGAGCCTATACTGTTTGGGATTGTACATATGTACATGTATAATAATGTTATTCGATATTTCAAAGAATATCATGCTTGTTATGGTTTTATTTGTAGCAAACATGTAACATATATATCAATTATGTATGGATTTTTATACTTATTTTAAAGTTTCAATGCAAGTCGTTAAAATAATATCTATTATAGGAATATAAAACTTAAAAGCGGACATATTTTATATGAAACGGTAGAAGCTATTCACTTTTGTGCAACTGATTAAACTAATTGATAAATCATTATCCTTCAGAAGTTCAATTACCTTCCCGTATCGTGGTAGAATGCAATGATTGTGCCGGTATACAAAGCATATGTTGGTCACAGAACGCGCAAAATCATGCGTATAGATCTAAATATCAGAAGTAAGTCGGGTATGACTTCACTAGATCTCATCAAGATGTAATTACAGTATGGACCACAGGTTTCTGTATCAAATGAGGTTTCCCTGCTCCAGTCTCCTCATATATCACTCTTATGGTAAAGTTTTACTATAAACTTCAAAATCATGTGATTCTTGCCAATTTTTAAGACTCAAATGCTTTTATTTGAGCAGAAAGTGTCCCTATATTCAGCATTAAGACCATTTACTAAATTACTATTAAGACTCTCGATTATGGTGGTTTTAACATTTTAGTGCGACCAATAGCGGTCAACAACAGACATATTTCATATATAGTTTTATATTGTTGAAAGGTAGTCGTTGCTTAGTGGCTAAATATTGTTCATAACGAACAGAACGGGTACATGCAGTGGTTAGTGATGGGAGATAGTTGTCTTTCGGTATTGATTGGTGGTAAAGCAACACTGCAATGTTAAACAGTCGGGCATATCAATTAACAATGATGTAAATAAGGTTTTTCACCATTGGGCTAGAACAGAACAGATCATGAACTGTATTTGCTCATGTACATGACAACGAATGAATACAACATACATGTGTAGTTGTGTATGTGTACAAATATTTACATAGATTACATGACATAAAGACAAAAAGAAATGTTCAAATAAGCATACTACAAAATCCAACATTAACTTCTTACACGAATTTGTTACAAGTGCATTTTAAACGAGCAACAGTAGCACAATGTATTCATTGTTCTGCTAATTTTAACGATGCAATTTGGAAGTTTGGACTATATTTTCAGAGTACTTTTTGTTGGCTAGATGGCTACATTAATAAATGCGAAGATAATTGAACATATTTTCCTAGCTATGACCTTGCTTACAGGGGCGTTTGTTATTTGTACTGAACGCTCAAAATTTAGTTATATTCAAAGAGTGATTTTATGTAGAAACAACGTTAAGACGTGGATTTCAATTAAATACATGTACTAGCTCGAGGGCGCGCAACCTTGAACACAAAATAAGTTACACCACACCTTTGACTTTACAACTAACTTAAAAACTAAATTTAGATCACATATGCGTGTTCAATGCACATTTTTGGAACAAGGTAATATATTCACCTAATTTGTGTCATTTTAAAATCATTATTGCTGTCCTTCAATTAAATGATTGCAAATTACAATAAATTAGTTTAATGGTTTTTGAAATATTCAAGGGGGAATAAACTTTTTTAACGAGACCAACTTGACCGATTTTCGCGAACAAAATTTAAAAATTGTCCCATTTATTTGTCTTAGACTGCTTCTAATGTGTTGTGAAATCACAATTGTAAATTCACTCGTACTTTCCAACTATCTCTTTCTGAGTGTTTTAACATATTACATTGTATATCGCCCATATTTACATACATATTGACAAACTCATATAAAAAAACAATAATAATATGAATAATTATAGTCAATCAAGCTTCTTTCATGCTGTTTCGAAATTGCAACTTTAAACATCGTATAGGGTAAAATGCGCCGCAAGGTCATTTTGTTTTATGCATGTAGCTCTATCTAGTTTAAGGATATATCATGGTTAAAGGGATTTTTTCCACGTTTTAAAAGTATTCGCATTTTTTCAGTATTCGCCTCAAATACAGGAGCATGACATTCTGTATCGTATTTTTTTTCAAACTACGATACAAAAAGCCTATCTCCTGTGCCGCAACCCAACAGCACGAAGTACGGGACAAGTAAAAATATATGTGGTGAGAATATTTTAATTCAAATACTAGTAGTCGAGCTAATTGATTAATTGGCTATTACAATGGAACATATAGTAAATCTGGCAACTGTCTTTAGACATTTAGCGCTTTTAGCTTTCTATGACCAAAGTGGAGTCAGTACTCCAATGCAAAAATGAGTTGTGAATATTTTTCTCTTCGGTTGTTTTGTTCTTGATCCTTTTCTTTGTACTTTTGCATGAAAGCGATTAAAAATCTTAATATACTTGCACCAATCTGTAGGATTTAAGATTGTGCAAAATCATTTATCTTTAAAATGCTTATTTAGACGTAAGGTTTAAAGAAATACATCCTATTCTAACCAATAATACGATTTACCGCTAATAATGTATGATTTACCCAATCTTCTTTCGTCGTGTCATTAAACAAGGGCTTACAAACATGATCTTACTATGTTTTATTGTGAGGCATTCCAAATACCATTGCACCTCTGACTGAAGCCTTACTCATCACAAAGCATAATTAGAATATTCTTTATTAATCTTCTCTCCTGGCAAACGCCTATGATAAGACGCAATGTCTTTGAATCCGCTTTCATTATCTACCAGTCCCCAAGAACATTGGCCCGGTTAAATACAAGATAAAATGCTTTATAAGATCGCCTTGGACCAACGCGGTGATTTCGATCTTTAGCAGTTAAAGGCCTTAAGTTATGAGAAATTACTTCGTTTTGTAGATGTATTCTTAATATATAAAACTGTATAGTTGTTAAACACTCTTAAACTAAATATGGGCCATCAAAACCACGAAGGACTCTAGTCAATAGAAATTGTAAAATCATAAATTATGACACGAAATTAAAACATTATATCCTTTATTACATAAATTTATGATATGTACGTCATGACGGGCCCAACTGGCTTTTCTTAATGAATGGTATTTATGCAATTTGTCCTTCAATTTTGTTACCTTGAACTATACATTCTCCTCTGTTTAGTTTTTCTGATGGTATTTTATTTCTATACATCGTCTTTGTTTATTCCGTGTATATATACATTATTGTCCTCGTTCATTTATAAATGGGATGAAAAAAAAACTATCTATCATTATATTGCTAAAAACATCTATCTGTTTACTCCGCCCCAAAGCACTGATTCAGTGACCTACCTGGCAAACCCCAATACTCATTTGTGTAAAATGAATAATAGAAATAGAAATAAATCGTTTTTTATTCAAAACACATTAAAAATGAAACTAAAAATAAGAGTAACGGTTCAGATTTGTACAAAAAGTCATCATAGGAAATTGATAACAAAATATCCTAAAACCTAAATTTTCGACTCAAATTTATCAAAATGTTCTGGCGTAGGACCCCTGCATCCCAGGCTACATCAAAGTAAATGCTATACATGGGAATCTACCTATCAAAACGTTTAAGCTACGCCACTGTGATAATTATTAGTGATTATTCATAGGCGGATCTAGCGGGGGGTCAGGGGGTCTGGACCGAGAATTTCCCAAATGTACCTGTCCATTAGTGTATTTCTTGACTGTAAGTCATTTTTAGTAGCATGAGGCATTTTTTCTTGGTGCTTAACATGAATTTAATGGTTATGTAGTTTTTATTACTAATATGTTGCATTATTCTGCAAAATGTTCGAAAGTTTGGACCCCCCCCCCCAATAGAAAAAGTTCGGACCTCCCCCCTAGAAAAAATCCTGGACCCGCCCCTTATTTCCAAAAATAATGTAAACCAGGCGGCTCTTTTGACTTTTAATCACGCACTGTAGTGTATGTTCTTGCTGGTACTGCTTGAAGCAGCTTATTATCTTCATTTGTGCCAGTGCTCTGTAGACTGTCATTGATTCTAACGATATCGCTGTATATCGTCGATACTTATTTTCCGATCAATAATCGATATGCATTTTGAATAATCGATAATAAAATATTTTTTTTAACTTATGGTTATTTTTCAATGAATAATTTATTTAAACCTATTTCTAGTCTAAAAATATGTTTTATCTTTTATAAAATGTGAAATATAATTTTCCCGGCATGCATCGCCCGGACTTCCTGCAAGTATAAAGCCCCGTCTCCGGATCCACCGACTACGTCTTAGTTACATATCACCTATACATTCAGTGATTAATTAATATGTGACAACGTGTTCTTGTTGGTAAATAGATATATTTATAAAAAACTTGATGTAAAGCATCAAAGAGCTCAAATAAGAGTTGCTTCCCTAATAAACTTAAAAAACCATTGTTTATTGGCCGTTGATAAAAGCAGTATATTTATGTTTACTAAAACATAAGCACCTACATACAATAAAACAGGATTATTATCAGTCATGGCCCGATAATCCTTCTTTGTATACGGTGTTAGTGTATCAGACAGTGATTTGGATCATCCCCCAGAAAGTATCTGTACGAGCGTTGTATAAATTGACGGTGAATACAGTTTGAAGATCGTGCCTGGCTGTATAATCACAAAAATAAGTTCGTGCTTTAGTTTAGCCAATATGCATTCTCGTACTCATAGGTTATCTAGATGCTAGTATCGAGAATCCTACTAGACTCTGGGTACCAGAATGGCCAATATGGCGGCCCCCATGATTATCTGAGAGTAATGTGTAGAGCAGTAAAAACCGAGTAGTGCCGCATGCTGCGACATTATCAAAACTGACTACAAACAGAGCGCAACGCTTTGTGCCAATGAGCAATTTTCAAATGTATTTACTTAGTTCATAGTACTTAACATAAAATGCACGTATACATATACTCTGAATATATACTTCGATATTTTTATATTTGATAGTTAATACAAGCGGTAACTTGACCTTAAACTAGTTCAACTATGTGTCTCTTGAGTAAAATCGTTCGAAACAGTTCGGTTTTCTGTCGTATATCTGACTAGATGAAGTAAGAGTAAAATCAAAAGAAAATACGACTACACTCCTAAAATATAGTTGAATATGAATATGAAGTTGCATGAGAGTCTGCTATTAAATGCCATCACCTAACTACCCCACGATTAACACTGTCAGCATCTTTTTTACCTAAAAAACGGTACGACCGAACGCGCTGTCCAGTAACAGAATAACCATCAAAACGGAAAACAGTTCACTACATACTGAAAGCAAAGCTTGTGTCAATATGTGGTATCCATTATGAGGAGTTTGGCGGGCTAGTGCAAGTTTCATATTAGGACAAATATTTTGATTATATGGCCATTGATTTTTGCGCTAGTAATGGGAGGTCTCAGATTTGGTAAATTTTGTCCATAAGGGGTATGAACAATGTTCACATTCGTAGATAATTATACCAGTTATAGGTCAATAGAGGCTCTGATTAATTTTGTTCATGCGCCGCATGTGCTAAATTCGGTGTTGAATTTCAGAGTTTTAGACCATATAGTTAGATTCTCGGACAACTGAGATTCAATACCCGTATTCTTAAAGTCAGGGATTTTATATAACAGGGATTTGTAACGATAGTAAATGTAATAGATTTTCATCAAATTTCACTGTCGTCGCTATTATTTTGGTCAATACGGAAAACAAGTATAACAAGTTTAAATAAAGATATTCACACTAAAATTTGTACCAGTAACATTCAAATTGACATAAATGTTAAGAAAAATGTGTTGCTAGATGATTTTGAGGTAAATTACGCTCACAGATTGTTTCACAAAATAATGCATTTTCCCGCCGATCTGCCATATTAGCCCCATTTTACATCACCTAAAGTCATCATAATTGCAACATTGTTTTGTCAAAAACGTCAGAAACATTCACAAGTGTTATGGAAGACATGTACAAAAACATAAATCAAGTTTTTAAACTCTGGAATAGTTTGTACAGCCAGCTTCAGCCAGTTGTAGACAGTGACGACCGCGAAAATTCAAAAACGCACTTCGTTACAAATCCCTGTTATATAGAATCCCTGTTAAAATTGATGACAAAATGGACGTTTAATCTAAAAATTAGGGATGGGTATTGCCGGAAATTTCGTATTGCGATATATTGCGATACGCAACAGCGTATTGCAATACGTATTGCGATATATTGGGAGTTTAGAACAAAAGCTTTTTTTCAGCACCCATGCTTGTATTTTGCTGACAATATGAAGATTCAACACAACTATACATTGTGAAAGCTTTATTTAAGCTATTGCAAACATTTAAGACTCAACTTGCCAAAATGCTTCCAAACATTGGACTTTCCCTTTGGATTTTTAACTGCGCTGAAGTCACCCATGTTTGTTAACGTTTCTGGATTGAATAAATTCCTGTACCACTCGTTCTAAAAAGGGGTGCAATCGAAAAAAGGCGGACGCGTTAGGCAGACGATAAAAAGGCGGTCAACAAAGGATAGAGCAAAAATGCGGACGCATACAAATAAGAAAAAGTTAAGATTGAAATAAAATATTAATGATGCCAGCTAAATTTTACGAAAATATATATTCTTGTCGTATCTTACTTAATGCCAACTCATAAAAAAATATTCATCGGTTCCAATCCCCCCACTTAATATTGAAGTTGTCACAGGTAGATACGTCAATACTTTAAACTAGACCTTTGTGCTAAATATATATAAAGGAAAACCAAAAATGAAATAGTTTCCGGCCAAAGTCTGCCACAAAAAAGCAAAACAGCTTCGAGTATGCACTACTAGTCTATTAGATTAAGATAAAAAATATCGCGATATATTGCGGAGCCGTACCGGTACGTATTGTGTTTGAAACGTATTGCAATATACCGGTATACCGGTATTATCGCGCATCCCTACTAAAAATCAGGAAAATGTAATCTAATCTACGAGCTATCGGTATGCTATTTCATTGAACAATATTAAGCAGTGATTATAGTGAATCCCATGTTAAATGATACATTCAATATTCAAATAGCGTGGTCTTAATGTGGGGCATACTTCGTACGTAATTGCAAATGTATATCAAATTCAAATTAAAACTGTTTCCTATCATTGACTTTTTTATAGAATAAATTAGTGAACTGGTTATTTTGAAATGCAGTTTAAAATTACTTGTATGAGTGTGTTGTTAACATACCTTGAGTGCAGAAAGTGTATACATGGTTTTTATGTCATGAATATTACTTCGTGAAATTGTGTTTCACTCTCAATTAATATTGTATCTACATGATTGTATTTCATTCATTTTAAACTGAATTATAGAGAGTGGAGCGAATTTGATATATTTAAATAAACCCGCGTGTTTGAACGACTCAGAAATCTTCAAATAATTAAACACTATATTTCAATTACTCACTGCGATATTATATGTACATTTTTGTATTTATATATGGTTTAGATCATTTAAATCGATTTTTATGTAAAAGAATTAAAATTAAAGGTAGACTATAGTGGCCATGAATTAACTTGATCTTTTTAAAAGTCAATAAAACGATAACTTCTGTAAGAGCGACATTTAAATCTTATCGCGTTTGTTCTATAAGCGCACGTTGTTTTTTCCTTTTTCTCCAACCCCCCCACCCACTTCAACGCGTCAACGGGTCGCTTGGTAACGCGCATTTAGCGTACTGGGTCAAAATGTCCGATATCACTGAAGTAAAACGGTTGGCTGATACTTGATGTCACGTGATCTATTGACGATCTGTATAGCTATTGACAAAATTGTAATACCTGTATGGCGTATATTGGAAAGAACGCTAACTAGGAGAATATACGTATCGGATTAATGCACAGTTTTAAGTCATGACAAAATGAAGTCCGCCATTAAACTGAACTTAGATTATTGAACATTAATGGCAAAAAATTAATAGATCGTGAGTTTTGTGACTAAAATATCGAAAAAAGCAAGCGGAATATGTGAATTTATGGATTTATGAAGCGAAGTTTAAACAAGTTGGATTGATAAAACTTGAATGACATTTTATATTTACTTAATAATAGTCTCAAAGTATTGATTTTTATTCACTCTTGATCGGACTTGAAACATACACATTAATGTACAAATGTTTGTAGGATTTTTACTGTATAAAACATAGTACACTTTTTTATTATCTACGGACTTAACTATGTAGAGGCAATATTAATAATATCGTTGTGAATTTGTGATTTTTACAAAACGGTAAGCGTAGTTTTTAATATTAAATTTTTCATAAAATTGATAACGTTTACTTTATATATGAAATATTGTATGGTTTTATTGTTAGGGTTTTGATTAGTTTTATAGCCTTGTGTGTACATACATATTTAGTACCGGTTTATAAATATACTATTATTATTATAGTTTTAAGTAAATTAGTATTCCTATCCTTGCTGTTAAAGATTCGATCAAAATCGATTAGGTAGTTCAATAAAATAGACTAATTTCTATTCAATGTTAAAACTAGCACTATTTGTTTGATATCCTTTCATTAAAAGTCACGATTTTAATGGATATCAATATTTATTTTCTATATTAAGGCTGAAAAGTCTTTAGAAAATTCCAAGGTCCAATTTTAAGCAGAAAAACGTGTCTTATACACCTGCTTTACTTTTAAAGTTGTATATTATAAAAGCCTCTCTCACCCATCGCCGTAATTTCTATCGGACACGAGTAAGATTTAACATGTTATCATATCATAATAAAGGGCAAACAAATCAGCTAGCTCAAATGTATAAAATAAGTAAATTTCACCAACACAAATTAAGTCCTAAACTTCGGGATAATGAATTAAGGCGATGACTGCTCCCTTATATTATGGCGTTAAGTCTAGTAGCAAGTAACATAATGTCGCATCTTCGAACTCAAACTTAAAACTGACATTTATACCACGTTTTGTAGCTCAAACTAAATATTCTTTTATTATAGGTCTATAATATCTGGTAAAACCCCATGGTCCAAAGTGTGATTGAATCTACTACCTTCTGATTTGTTAGCGGACATTCTATCTCGTCGCCGAAAAAGATAACTGAAATGCCAAGTAGTTTAAGTAACGCTTTATTTCTCAACTAAAATATAGAAAAACTCACTGATAACTCGTTAAAAAACTAAAAACTCACAGATCTCTCTCGATCAAACAAAACGCAAAACGCACAGACCACTCGATCAAAAAAACGTTTCGTATATCGTCGTTCAAAACGCTATGAGCGCCATACAATGGGGGTTTCCTTTGTAAAAATGTTAAGAATCTGCTTGGAAATTTGCGTATAGTCATGACAATTGATGATTACCCGCAATGAATAAAAACATACATGTGTATACAAATTATTTACTATGGAACATGCATCATCATTAACATTATATCCAAATAGACTATAAGTTCTTGTTGATACGCAACTTAATAAATTTCAATGATTGTTTTGCCACAAATTGATACTATAAGCCTACCTTTTCACTTTGGGAAAAATATTATATCGCAAAATTTTTGCAATTAGCAAGACTTTTTGGGGCAATTAATATAGAATAGTAGTATAATTCTAGCTATTCACCGCTTGTTCTGTATTAAGATCTGAATGATTCTGAAAGTGTTGTTCATGTCAGTAAAGTCAAAATTTGAGATTTTTCAAATCATTGGATATTTGTCCAACGAATCAATTTTCTTAAATATTGAAGATCACTGCGCTATTTTAAAATATACAATTTGAAAGGCATCAAAAACTAAAAAAAAGCTTTGGATGAAGTACTAGTGTGTCATACCGTTGTGCCACAGGACCAAGCAATCGTCACGATGAAAGTTAAACTATTGTTTTTTTTCGGCTTTGAAAAAGTAAATTGTAAATGTTCATAATGTAAGAAAATTTTCGCGACTCTATTATGCAGTTGAGGTAGCATATATTACATGTTTTGCTTCACAATTTTCAATTGCATAACATATGTTATTCAAAATATAGTTTTTAAAAACTCAATGTCTTATACATATTCATGTATATAAATATATAAACATACTCCTTCATATTTCTTATGCTGTAAATTTTACATTTATTTTTAAACATTTTTAATTTCACGACTTGAATGGCGCACATTACAATTACAATTATACAGTAAAGTTATGCTATAAGTCGATCTTAGATATTGCAATATCATGCGACTTTTGATGATACATTTTGTATATTTAAGCCCCAAATGCTTAGTTTGATAAGAAATTGTCCCTTTATTATAATTAGATTGTTTCGCAATTAAGACCATTGATTTCGATGGACCTAATTGAAGAACTTTCATGCAATAGTAAATTCATGCTCGCATAATTTCATATTTATGTCATGATTTTATGTTCCTTGTTCTATTGCTCGTGAGTTGCATGTATAAAGTATATTTGTTTTGTTGATTTGAGTTCACGATGTATTATTAAATCTTACATTGATATTATTTGTTCAGTCTACCCAACCGGTTTCTTTTTATAATAAATTTAAGTACATGTATCGAGTAGCCTGTTCCTTCTTGAGTTTTACTTCGAGATTCTATCATTACTCAGGTGCCCTTATTCAGTTCTTTGTCAAGCATCAATATGTATTAGAGGAACATTTCACTTACTTCTTTTAAATATGTTTAATTTAACGGAACTTCACGTCATAAAATAAATACATGTTAAAAATCCTTACTAAAACAGTTTCTTGAAGTGAGAACCTATATATTGTTTTTAGCGTTAGTGATTTGGATACCACCTTAAGTGCAACATGGTCGATAGTGCAGTTGGTAGCGCGCCGGGATTTGGAATCTCGTGCCCGAGGGGGGTGCGGGTTCGAATCCCACCCGGGGAGGTCATACCCTTCCATGAAAATTTGACAAAAATGTCGATTTTCCTTCATTGATTAGATAATATGGAGAAGTTTCCAGCCTTGTGGAAGGGTAGGTGAGTACTGGTTATAGACAATGGTCCAGGAAAGCTAGCTTAGATGCGCTGGACGCCGTAAAATGACCTAAATTGTGTTAGTATGGCGTTAACTCCAATAAATAAATAAATAAGTGCAACATTTTATGCGAATCGGTTCTGGCGAAACGTCATTTGACTGTGTGAGTTTGTTGAATCAGATCTGGTCGGTTGTTCTCCGCCCAAACTTTTCTCAATGAAAAATGCCAACGCATGGTCGACCAATTAGATACTAAAACTATACAAACAAATGAATAACAGCAAAATAAATCAATCAAAGCACAGAAGGCGCTGAATTTGTTTGGGTCTCGGAATATCAGAAAGGTGAAGGTTGTGTGGAAACAATGAGATATAAATTTAATATAGATGCTATAATTTATAAATTCGAGAAACAATGACACAGGGTTATAAATTTACATTTTAATGATCTGAAAATAATGTAACATTTCAATATATTAAAACTTATCTAAACATACAAAAAGTATCCTATATCTAAACATGCAAAAATAACATTATTATATCCAACATATCTTACAACAAGTTTAACAATATACTTATATAATATGGTCAACATGTTTTTTTCTAACTTTAAATAAGTAATATTATCATTGTCACAAACTTTTTTGTTATGTGAAATCAACTTTACATACATTTATTGTTTATATAATTACAACCTGAATGAAATAACACAATCTGATTGGTCAAAAGTGAACACGTGACCTTAAAAAATGTGCTTTTATTTTCGTATAAACAGCAGTTTTTGAATGAATGACGTCATGCCCGAACTACTTTCCTGACTCAAAAGCTATTTTTAGCGAGTTCCCACGCTATGATGTACATGTCAATAACGATAATGTCAATGGAAAGTAAATGATACACAAAACCCTTAAAAATCGTGTGATAAACTTTTATTGAAAAGAAATGAAAATGAGTTATAATGTACAATACATTTTGTGCATTAATATCGTTCTTTATCAATATTTCATAAGATGTAATGTTCCAGGAAGTTAATGATATGCTGGATGAAGAATAAAAACAAATCTTTAGTTTTAACTAAAGCTTCCTACACAGCATTTAAAATCCATTAAAAGTTTATTTATATTTCTAGCGAATAAGTCTTCTTTTTCAAATGATTTTTATATCATTTCCCATCTGAGGTGCATGCCCTAATGGACTGGTATTCATTTATATAGATCTAAATCCTTTGGTTTCAGAGGCATCTAGTTTCACTTTCTTGTCTGAAAATAAAAAACAACAACAAATAAATGAGGATAAATAAATCATTCAATACTGTGAGTTCGACACATTTTAAATTGGTCAACAATAAAGTAAGTAATAAGTATTTGGGCTGGTCAACTTAGAAGAATGTCACAGTATACATTTCAAAATCACTCAAGTTGGCTTTCAACAAGTCAAATAAATATTTAAAAAAAAGATCTATTTTGTAAATAATTCATAAATGTATAACACAATAATATGTACGTTGGATAATATGGGTATCTGGTCATTATAATTTAGCATCCGAAGTGCAGGTGAATTCTATACTCCATGCAAATCCTTGCATGTGCATTCTACATTGAGTAGTGAACAAGGTCAATAATTATAACGGTTTTTATCAGACCGGAATGAAAATGCTTCCAGATTAATATGATCAGCATTTGAATCTATCCTAAGTACAGATAGTTTTAAAATGTACATGAGAACATAAAAACCAAAAAAACATGTTTTAATATAATCTCAGTAAATAATAAACATTCACTTACTCAGCACAGAAATAGCTAGTCATTCCATCCAATGTCTTGACATGTAAATTTCCTGACTCGGACTGACTGCTTAAGGTTCCATCAATTGTTGAAATTGAAAATAACAATAAAGTGGGTGGGGTATGTAAACAAAGCAAAATAATCCAAAAGTTCCTATTATTATATATGTATTTGGTAAGAAATGCATCAAATGTATTAAAATAAATATGAAAAAATATAAAACACTCACCAAAATATGCACTTAGAATGAAATAAAAAGATTTTCCTGACCTTGAAATAGCCTTTTTGTTGTGAGCCTAAACACATATTCAAACTACTTTTTTCATAAATCCAAATGTTGATATAGGATGTTTATATAACAGTCAACAATGTCTTGTGTAGAGTCCCACAAAAAATCTTTCCAAAAAGTCATTTTCTTATTTTATCACAACACTGTCAGCACATGTTTACACGCTCAGTTTGCGCACAGGGGCTTGGTGATTTTTTCCTTCAAAATTCTTTATAATGAAGATACAATAAGAAGGAAAATTTCATCGAGCCCCTGTGACAAAAACAGGAAGTGGAAACATGTAATGACAGGGTTGAGATAAATGTGAAAATGACTTTTTGGAAATATTTTTTATAGAACTTGGCACAAGACATTGTTAAGTATTATATAAACATCATTTATCAACATTTGGATTTATGAAAAAAGTAGTTTGAATATGTGTTTGGGCTCACAACAAAAAGGCTATTTCAAGGGTAGGAAATTGTTTTCATTTCATTCTAAATGCCTATTTTGGTGAGTGTTTTATATTTTTTCATATTTATTTCAATATATTTGATGCATATCTAATCAAATACATATATAATAATAGGAACTGGATTATTTTGCTTTGTTTACATACCCCACCCACTTTATTGTTATTTTCAATTTCAACAATTGATGAACCCTTAAGTTATCATCAAGTGATCCAAATTTCAGTAATAAACTTTCTCATTTTGATGAAATAACACAGCCTCAAAAGCTATTCAATCCGGAGAAATGTACATTTAACAACTGCTCATTTACACTGGGTTTACAGAAATGACTCAACGAGTTGACCTACATCTAATCCAGGTTACAACTTGTCCCATGTCATGATGACCTGAACACACGTGTTCAACGTCAAAACTTTAAACTTGTTCAATTATTGTTTTTAAGAGTTTCGCAATAGCGTACAGCCTCTGGTGTGTTCTTTCATTTAAAATAAAATCCATGAACGTTAATATCTATGCATTATTTTGCTCCGTTATGTCCTAAAACACTGAAAAACTGTATCGAATCGAAGAGAAAAATGGCCGACGGTTGGCATTAAAAACCTGTTAACTGAAGGAAATAAATGCGCACTATTACGCATTATTGCGTAATTCGGCTCTACGCATTAAAAAATAGGTCTTTTTTCTAACGCATATTTCGCAAAAAATGGTTGTAATTATAAGGAATGAATGTATAGAAACTGACTTTCATCGAAAAATAAACGTCATTTTGGTGATAGCTAATTTCAGCATAAAGGCCTTCGGCCTTTGTGCAAATTAGCTATCACCAAAAGTGACGTTTATTTTTCGATGAAAGTCAGTTTCTATACAATCATTCCTTAAAAATAATACCAACAAACGATAATGTATAATAAATATTGCATGAAATTTTATTTACAAACCTTTCATCTCCGTGGGTTGTTCTGTTGACTCTTCAGCGTGGTTTGATCACGTGACAAATTGAATTTGTTATATAAACTGACCCATAAACGAACGCCTTTTAATTGAAGAGTTCAAAATTGACGTGCGTTTAATCAAAATTATTTCAATATATTACCAGTAATTTGCGGAAATGTTGGACTTGCACAATATTAGAAATCTTCGACCAATCGGGAACTATGTTTTCTTTCCTGAGCAGGTTTGAAAATTAATGCGCCTGTTATTTGACAATTAATCTGGTTCCCTGTCCTATTATGGTTCGCAGGGGACCAGTCCATTTGACAATCTTCACGCAGTGATCTCCCCTGAATTTTTCGGTGTTAATGTCCATGTAAAGGGAAGTAACCGCTTCAAAAAGCGGACTACTTTCGGCATTTGCAATTAACAGCATTCGGGTCTGAAATTTCGCTACCATTATTTGTTTGGTCTGACGACCCAAACAAATAAAAACAGTAAAACAAACTTGTCCAAAATATATGCTTACTCAAAGGTTCAAGCACTCATATATTTAACCTGGTTTTAAACAAACATATCATCTTTATTGATAAATAATGAATTAAACAAAACGTTCATACATCAATAAAAAATAATAAATTAATAATCGAAATTCTT
This sequence comes from Mactra quadrangularis, assembly GCA_025267735.1. NCBI lineage: Eukaryota > Metazoa > Mollusca > Bivalvia > Venerida > Mactridae > Mactra > Mactra quadrangularis. The sequence goes on along the minus strand of CM046303.1, from coordinate 8,282,570 downwards.
ACAGTGGAGTTCCGTTGTCTACGAATCTCTTATTCTACAGACAACATACTATAGTTCATAGTCGTAGTAGAAATATGTATGTTGTGTTTTAAAGGTACTTATTTGCAGATTTCAACATGGATATCAACTTTTTCTGAAACTATCAAAATTGTTTGGAAACTTTTTTTGAAGCATGAAATTAGTGATTTGATAATGAACAGAACAGAACAGTATAATGACAATTTTAGTGCAAATTGACATACAACTACACTGATAGTGTTTCAAGTACAAATGTAGTAAAAATCTACTCTGTATGTCACGGTATATACCATTTTAGTGCATTTTTGTGACTTTTATTGTATATTCCTGGCAATCTAGAGGTCAGTTTGTCTTAAAATATGAATAATTATTTTTGACACAATTTACAGACACTGAATGATATTTTCAAAATATAGAAAAATCTTAACAAAATCAGTGAACTAGTACCTTTAATAACCCAGTGATCAGCAAACTAGTGAGTAAATTTATTACCCGGTCTTAGATAACAGCTCACTTGAGATTTGATAATATTTGCTCTTTTCGATCATGGGTGGTTATGCTAAACTATAAAAGTTATTACATTTTTCTGTGTCATTATTGTAACGGGAACACCACTTTTTGTCACATTAACATTTTGATGAATTGTGGGTAATATATATCCGTGGATTTTCCCCTATGATATCTGTGGTAGCATTTTAAAAATAATGGTTCGTTTTTTAGCCTTAAGTATATTTGTTAGTTTTTTGTTTTATGTACACTCGCTTATATAGGATTATCAATACAATAACTATACAATACAATTGTTCTTTATTAGGGGTGTAACAATACTGTAAAACCCGTATTGCAATACAAATGTAAATTGCAATTTTTGAAACCCATACCGCAATATATTGCAATACGTATCGTTCTTTTTGCGTAGACAATCAAAGCAGTAATTAAAACACATTTAATGTCCTCATTGGATCAACAACACATATATATGTGCATTTTAAATGCTCTCTTATACAAACGTTTGAATGAGTTGTGTAAAATGTATTATATGTAAGACAATGCATAGCAGACTTTCGTAAAGAATTACCCTTTTCGACAAAATATTAACCTACTATACGATAATTTCAAGTTTACGACAAATTCATTTTTTCCAACCTTAAAATTTCAGAGTCTGATAAAAACGATTAGCATGGCAAATAGCTGCTTACAAAAACAGGTTCAAGGAAAATCGAACCGATTAAAAACCGTCAAAATTCGTATTGCAATATTAACCGGTATATCGGTTAACTGTTACACCCTTTTTCTATATTCAGCATAATTTATATACAGATTATTGCCTTTAACTAGGCGAACACGAACACGAGAGAAGAACATGACAATACAAGAAACACACAAATAAATACAATAAATATAAAACAAGAAAAAAATGAAGAAAAATCATATACATTTAATAGGATAATGAATGAAATCAAATGAAATAATAATTTACACTAAATTCCTGATTTCGTTCTTTAAATTCTGCATTGGTAAAATTAGCTAATTTTTTAAAAGTACGTTGATGCATTTTGAAAACAATCTTTATACCCTCGTAGTTGACTCATTCAACGAGCATTCACTTTTGCATATTTTCCTTCTTCTTATTTTTTACGCCAGTTTTCAAACACATGGTTAGGTCTTACAAGGATTTATAAAACAAAACTACCCAGAAAACTGGTTAGTGCAACTGACTGCCTTGATTAACCAAGTTTCTCGTTTTCTTGGTAGAAACCAATTGTTATTCAAACGCTATCTTTACATCGTGCCGTGCTATCAAAATAGTTTTTGGACAAAGTCATGTTTTAAGGATATACCAGTTTACGTTTGCCAATAAAAACAAACAAAGCGTCATCGAGGCAAATTCTAAAATCAGCATGAATTTATTCATATACATGGATGAAATTACATGTAAATTGAATAAGCTTTATTTGAAGAAAAAATCTTGCAGTATGCAAGATTAGATTTTTTTCAGAGTTTTGTTGGTCGAAGAACGTCTTAGGAGTGGGCATGGCCGAGTGGTTACGACGTTGGACTGGTAATCATTGGATAGCCAGCTTCGTGATGGTTCGAATCCCATCAAAAACATACCATGTTGTTTCCTTGAGCAAGAGACTTTATCTTATTAGCTCAGTACTGGGGGACCAAGAAGCAGACTTGAACGTGATTAATTTAAGTTGTAAGAACTTATTTTTAAAATCAATTTCTATTTATATTAGTATATAAAGAACGTTTGAAGAGCGCTGTAGACTCTATTTTTTATTATAAAAAATGTATTGACATTTTAGGGGAAATTTTTATCAAAGCCTACATTATGACTAAAACCTTCGATCACGTTTTACCCATTGTGTGTGATCGAAGAGTTCATGTCATTTCAACGTTATCTTTTTTGTTGAAACATACTTCAATATTTTAAATCTTTCCATCTAAATGAAGAACAAGGAAAACAAAGGATCGAAAATAAAGTAGAATGTGATTGAAGCTGCTTGAAAGACAAAAAGTTATCAGAAAGTCTTTCATGGCAACACAAACATTTTGTTGATCCTAGCTACTTAAGTGGTTCTTTTTACTCTGAATGAATAATAGACGTGGATATTTGTGATAGTTAGGACGTCAGGTTGTTATAGAAGTCACCCAACTTGCTTGATAAATTTATTGTATAATTTATTGTAGTTTTCTTACACTACGGTGTAGTCTTCGATTGAAACAAATTATGACTAACTAAACCTTTTATGGTATCTATTTGTCTTAATTTTCTCGAGCACAAGCCAGATTTATTTTGTTATACAGTTGTGGGCAGAATCGTCAACTATCCCGACTTTATGGGAAAAATTTTCTCTTGCCCGAATTTTGTTTTCTATTTTCGGGCTTTAGACTTGTAGGATAAGGCGATGACTGTCAGAATAAGTAGTTACAGCTGGTCATACGTCATGGAGAGCCGCGCGCTATTACTTGTTGTAAATATACATGTATACCTACGGCCGCGTTTTTGGAACGATGTCCTAAGACATCGTTCCAATGGTAACAAGAAAGTATAAGATTACTCTTTTCACGCTTCAACAATTTTCAACATAGACAAAGAGGCGTAGTTCAGGCGTGAAACTCATTAACATCTCATTTAAATGTAATACAACGCTGGCTTGTGTTGTCGTTCTTGAAACTCTTCAGGAAAAGGGAGGTTACTCTCAGGACATACAAATTTTGCAATGGAGACGGGACAACTCAACCCGTAGACAACTCAGACCGTGACAACTGCAAAGATTACTTGTTGGAGTAAAAAGGGTCTACGATGTTTTTGGCAATGCATGTTATATGCGTAGCTTAATTACATCATTCGATAGTAATAAACAATCAAAACATAAGTTCAGGACATCGTTCCTCCAGCACTCCAGTGCTTTGATTTTAAATTCCCGTGATGCCAATTTACCTTCATAATAAATTTGTAAACCATAATAAATGATTCCAAAGCATCATGTTAATTATTTTGCATAGATCAGATTTATAAAAACAATCATACTAGTTAATGAAAACGTTTTAAGAAAATAAGTTAAATTATCCCCTCTTGATAAAAAAATACATGTAGCGTGAATTTTAATTGGTACAATACTTTACCAGAGTTCAAAGAAATTTTCTGTGGTCAACTTGAAACATAGCTTTGTATATGATGAATTATATCTTAAGAGCTATGATTGTTGTTAACGAAAATAACACAGTGTCAAGCAATATTCTGACACATGTACGATCGCAATTGGTATTTAAACAAATGCTATACCCACGGCCCATTTAACGGCATCTTTAATAAAGCAAGAATAAACAATGTAATATTTGAAAAGTCGGTTGAGCTTGTGCAAAGGTGCATGTGCGAAGTAATTTCAAGTAAAGATTGCCTTTTACGTTAAGACATAAGTATTTCCTGAACAATGGACCCTATATACACATATTAGTTTAGAACCGCACTGACCGCCTTGCTAAGGACTGTGAATAAAAGAAAATAAATTTAAGCATCCAGATAAATGTTTCACAATGATGCTGTTATACTCCAGTGTTTCTACATTTTTTATTATTCAGCACGTGTGTGATGTAAAAAATTAAAGCTGATCAAAATTATACCAGTCTTCTTTTCAATGTTAGGCTCACGCAGCGACCAATTTGTAAGCTTTAAACATAGAATTTATTTGGCAAATAAGTCTGACTTTGAAGGGAACTTTTTCAACTTCAAAGAAAATTTATCTAGCGACACAATGAACTAGCCAAGGAAGTATGAACATAAGACAATGTTCAAGTTTACAAAAGAAATTTCTCGGCAAATTGTTGTCATACTTATCAATTCAAGATGGAGGTTGTTTCTGATGCAAAACTTGCACGTACCAATTAAGTTACAAAGAGTTATGAATTCATTAGCTATAGCAATCTCGTAATTTGCATAAATTGTGTAAGATGCAAACGTCTAGTTCATTTGTCACTCCATTTTGTATCCCTACGCCATAAATAGTTGATGATGTTTATTTTGCAAGAAAGTAGTCCACTTTCCGATGATACATTATTCCTTTTCAAGTGCTTTTCAAGGATTGAAAAGTTCTAAGGCCTAAAGTATGCTCTAAATTTTAACTCAATTTACCTCGGCGTCCATGATAATTGAATGCCCATTTAAGTGGTCTGCAAAGTTAATATGTTATCGCTGTTTATTCTAAAATTATCTGCTTATACTTAATTAAACGTTTTAAACACAAATTTACCACACAAAAAACAAACAGAAACAAAAGGTGTGTCTGTCCCGGAGCACAATTAGTAATTCATAGACTAAAAATAAGACTAAAATATCGCTGTATTGAAGTTATTTTTACTTCTCCAAACGACCTATTCCATTTTGCACGACATAACTAACTTCTTGGATAATTTCCCATTTGTCGCAACGTGACAAATCAGCCTCGACTCAAAGTTATAAAGAGCTGTAGATATTTCAATTCTTGTCAGATTTCAATGATACCTTTTTATATTTTTTGCTAACACCCTGGAAAACTTTTCATGTTCAGTGTGTTTCAGTTACAAGTCGTCGTTCTTTTTTAATAGGAAAAAAACGTTGGTAGGTTTTCCAGGAGGCTTGCAAAAAGTATAAAACTGGCGTTGGAGATGTAGTGCGCTGCAAATAGTATACACTTATATGCTTTGGCTCGAGTAGGTATCCTGTTAATCTGACAAGTTTTGTTTTTTAACGTCGTATTCAATACATAAATAGGTTATATACATGTATACGACGGCCAGCTCTTCCTACTATAGGTTTCCTGGACACTTTTCTATTACCAGTACTAACTTACCCTACCACGAGGCCGACAACTCATGTTTAGGGTATGACCTACCGTGACCGGGCTCCAACCCGCGATCTCCGGATTCGAAGTCAGACATGCTAACCACTACGCCACGGCCGCGGCTTTTTTCTTACAAGAATTAAGCTACTTGCAGCTTTTTTTTAACTCTGAGTTGAGGCGGGATTTTTACTGTTTTCTTCTTGAAACCGTAGCATTTGTGATGTCATAGTCACTACTAACTAACATCGAATATAACTGATAAAAACATTCAAAATCTAAGAAATCACAAAAAGATTTTTGCTGGTTTATTTTTAACACGATTTCCATTTAAAGAAGCTAATAGAGGAAGGACTAAAACGTTTCATTATATTTAAACATTTCGTCGATGTTTTATTTATTTACGAGGTAATTTCATATACAAATTGTTGTATAAAAAAAACTAAAAAATATTTTAATTTCGTTTCAGGCGTGTGTGAAAAGGACGTGTGAATACTGAAGAGTTTGAAGTTTCGTTTTCTTTGTTTCTTTTTGTGTTTTTCATTTGGAAATAATAGTGTTTGAATGAGGATGTAATAATTACACGTGATTAGCCAACACCATCATACAAAAATTATCGTGCATTTCGTTATGTAAATTATGCAGTGGGCATCCAAAGATTATCATTCAACGACTTATGTTGCGTCAAAGCTTTGGATGCTGCCAACATAGCATGAAAAAGGAGCTCACGTGTAGAAAATGTCATGGAACATACAGACAGCGGGGATGTAGTGGAGTTTTATTATTTGGATTATTGTTCAGTTTACTGTGGTCATATGGGGACGCGGCGATATTTTCACCCCCTGATGGGTGTTCGAGCGTCTCCTACATGCAGGGTTCGGAAAAAGTGCAGAATATTACATGTATAAATCTCAACCTTACAGAAATACCCAGTGATGTGAAAAATGGAAGAGACGTTATTAAATTGTAAGTATTTTTGGAAGAAATGCCAAACTATGTCCATGTTTTACTTAGTAACTGTATTTTACTTTGTTAACACGCGGCTTCCAAAATTACTAATGAGAATGTCCACTAATTATTATGAATTTATAAGAAGTGAAGAAAGACGGATTTTTTAAATAAAGATTCATAGGAAAATTAATGCTAATGCGCGAAAAGTCGTTATTTTGTATAATAATATTTAAAAATTTACAGTAAAGTTCGATCCATTAAAACCATCAAAACCAATGGTCTTACTAACGATTCGGTCTTTATTTAGAACTCAGTTTGTTAAATATATGGTGCTTTAAACTCGACAAAAATATATGATTTTGCAATAACCAATGTAATCTTTACAGCGGAACTTACTGTGATACATTTTAATCACCCTCTTCCATTTTTATTCCTAATTAAATTTCTAGAGTCATCATAAAATGGTTTTTCCTTCTGTAGCAGAGGTATAATACGGCACTTGTACTCACTTGCCTTCAAGCTAGCTTATATGGCGACGTGGTAGAGTCTCCGCTTACGACTCGAGAGGTCGTAGGTTCGAATCCTAGTTCGGACCATGGATTTTTATCGGGTTACACTTCTTCTTTTACCAGACAGAGATATGTAATTATTATTATTAACGTTAGCCGTTTCGTTCAAGTCTCATTTTGAGGCCATGATTTATGCTTTTGGGATAAATGTTTCCTCTAAAGTGAGATCGTTGTTTTTAGATGTCTTAATGTAACTAGGGACTGTGTCCTGTAATATAAATATGTTATACAGAATAGTTTCACTATAAAAGCCAGGGCCCCTTTTCACAAAATTTCTTATGAAAAAAATTATCATAAATCAATTTCATAAATTTTGCATTTCAAAGTAAAAAGATTAATAAACATAACTATGATACGATATTCAGAAGGTATACAATATTCAACGTAATTCAGCAATATTTGGAATTGAATGGTAAAAAATACCGTATATTTTTTTTCTCTTGATTTTGACTTACGATAATTTTTATCGTAAGAATTTTTGTCAAAAGTTCGCTTCTGTATCCTCTTGTGATTACAAGACAAAAGTAATCAGTATGTCAGCACAAACTAATCTATCTACATGTACATGCCAGTGAAGGAAGAAGTAGACAAGGTTCTAGAACATTTCGATAGGTCAGTGCAACATCAAACTCCTCACAGTGCTTACGTCATGCTTTGTTATGTTTACAAATTATTAATTAAAACTATTTTTTATCTATATGTACTCTGAACATTATAATTTACAACAAGAAGGCTAAATTTGTAGAAAATATTGAAATGTAACACAAAAAGTGAAAAAAATATTCGGCTCTCTGAGGGACGAATTTACTTGTGGTGGCAGTGGTTATTGATTTAAAAAAAGGGAAATAACCGCTGCGGGGAGTTTGGTGCAACATATGTCTACATGCTTCTTCATTTACTTGTAGTAAGACGTTTTTTGCGCTGACTCATAGAAATAGTCATTATTCTTATATAGTATTATATTTAATTGTAAGAACTATATTTTATTTATTAATTGATACTGGGTTTAACGCCGTGTCAACAGAACTTTTTAGGTCATTTTACGGCGTCCAGCACACCTAACCTAGCTTTCCTGGACCCTTGTCTACAACCATGATAACTAGTACTCTCCTACACTTCCACAAGGCTAAAAACTTCTCCATATACCTTATTAATGGAGGAAAAACGACATAATTGTGCGACATTATGCGAATGCGCCCAGGAAACTAAGTCACAAATTAAGATTAGCGGAAAGAAATCTCATGATTTGTTAATTTGCATTTTACTTAATACTTTCAAATTTCGTATAGTCACAAAATCACTAATTTGTTGAGTTTTAATAATGACTAGTCATAACAAAAATGGCGTCGATCATTACATAGCCCTATGATATCAACGTCATGTTGTGGGCTATATATAAATATATCATATTTTAAAGACAAATGACACTTTATGGTGCAAGAAGATAATTTTGTAACATAAATAGAGGCCTAAGTTTTTCCAGTTTTAAATTTCGGACTGATATATACAAATAAAGCCCCTGCTTTATATGTAACTACGATTTCCAATACGCAGAGATAAGATAAAGGCAAAAATCTTCCGACCCTGTTAGACGCAATCTTAATTTAAGTAAAGAACGGTCTTTCATATTTATTAATACCCCTTTAGTAAGCTCGACATATCTAAAAAATTGGACCAAAGTATCTATGTTTCAAAAGACTGAATACCTGGCCTTTGTTTGTACTAGATTCAAAATTTTATATATTCGAGTATGTTATACGAATGTATGTAGAACTCACGACAAAACATTGAATTTAACACGTATTAATAACGTGAAATTGGTATATTTACAATTTGAAATAGAAATTTTTATTGCACAAATATGAGCATAATAATGTTTCTAAAATGAAATGTTTAAACCACGAAAATATTGTATTATTTATCAGGCTTAAGAATTTTTTTACTAAACATATGTACAAGAGGGCAGATTAAAACTTAATCGAAAATACTTCAATTTTTTGGCGCGCTTTCAAACTTTCTATCCTTTGCGTTTCTTTAAAACTCGGGGATCTGTTTGAAAGTTTATAAAGGTCTAAAGCATTGGTCAGTAAATGTATGACAATTACAAATTAGCAAATTGTTTCATAATTTCATACACAATGTACACATGATCCAGCTTAATGGAATAAAATCGGCTTAATTTTCTGTCAAATGATTAAATACTTCTTAGTTAAGGATCAGGGGTATAGTAAGGTTAAATCCCATGTATAACAATGGGGATAAAATAATACTTATTAATGTCTTTTTATGTATATAATCTTTCATTACATATTTGAGGGCTAGTCTTTAAGTATATTCTTGTACATTTCATATATAACAATATATTGACTTTGGGCTATATAATGATCATTTACTTTTGGTCTCTAATATGAGTATTTGTGTAAATAATATAAAAACTCGACCATGCGTTTGTTTGACCAACTCTCTGGGTTGGTCAAGCTAATAGCCACATAAACTCAATGTTTTCATTACTACAATAAGACCCTGATATTCAGAACTTCTTAGAGGTGCCTTATATTGTAAAGTAACCTATCAACGACAAGAAATAAAACATGTTCATTTACTTCACTTTTCTAACTAAAAAAACGACGATCAATCTGGAGTAAGATCGATTTTTATGTCACCGAGTGAGCTCAAAATATATTTCAATAATTGCATTTCCGAGAGTGAATTTTGCATATGTTTGGTTTACAAGTTGAAGTAAGATCAATCTTCCAAATCCAATATAAACTGTTATCTGTAAAGAGACTTCAATACCTGGCCAATCACTACTGCATTAAACAGGGCTCGACATTAAGGGCCGTCATATTGCCCCTAACAACCTATAATTTGATTCGGGCATCCTGTTACTGCCATTTTAGATATGGTTCGGACAAGTTAAAAATATAGCCGGCTGCCATTTAGGCAACCTAGTTTTAAAAATTATTGTCTAGCCCTGTTAAACCGCTTGCCTTACATAGCCATTGGTATTACAAAAATATGACTGTATTTCAACGCCTATGATTCATTATTTTGCCTACCTAACACGTAGCTCATCAGGTCGATGAGCTTAAGGGGTCTTACCTCGTAGGCTTCACTGGGTATTTTATACGACACTGAGTATTTGGCACCAGGTTAAGTGGTCGTAGAGTAAATCATCATACCATGTACCCAATTATGTATGACTGGAATGATGAAACTACATTTCTCAAGCAAGGAGATAAGCAGTGCCACTTGCAAGATTCAAACTCAGTACATATCGATTTCAGCCTGAATTCTACCATGGCTGCTTTTGTTGGTATTTTAGGTTTAGTACATGTAAATCACCGTGGAGATTTGTTCGCGCCTGAAGGATACATTATGTACAGACACTAGCTGGAACTATACCTAAGTCAATTTCTAGAAGAGACATATACTTTGGAAGGTTTTTTTCCAATGCTGGTCTTCCCAGACTTGGTACCAGCCTCTTTTCACAACCTAGTTTCGGGACAAGCTACGACCATTACTCTTATTTCTCAAATCTCATTCGCTTCATAACCTACAAAACCCAATTAATGTTATAGCCTTTACGTTATTTATTATAAAAAGATCGATGGCAAAAATTCCATCATACGCATGAAAATATACTCTCTTCTCTAAGATATACAATATTCAAACATGTTGAGCTCCTGTCGCTGTCCCGTTGTTTGATTTTTATTAGTTTAACTAGTTTTTTCTTTCTTGTATGTCATTAATATGCAATGATTCGAACTTTGGTCTACTACTTGTTCTAGCGCTATCAATTGCTGTTCAATTATATCGTCAATAAAATATGGATTGTTTAAACATTTGATTATACACCAGGGTACGAAACGGATTGAGTACGATATGTAATCTAAACCACTTGGCTGAAGTCGCATGTCGTTGATTTTCAGTCAATATTTGATAAGACAAGTAATATAACATGAGTTTCTGTTTTTCTACGTAATCAGAAGTTGTCGCCGTCTGTATAAAACTCACTTAACTTATTATACGAGTAAGGTCCTCGCAAGTGCGGCAGTTTTTTAATTTTCCTATGAAATGATTTGTCTGGATTTTCAAGAATTTTTTTGTCTGATCTGGAAAAATGACATCATTTTTTCACCTATCGAACAGTCCTATTTCACCACGATCAAGACCAAGGTGATTTGATCAGTGACTCAGATTGGCATTCTCAATAAGTGAGTAAAATCGAAAATAAAAAGCACAATAAAAATATTTTGGTAATGGTAAATAAAAAAATTGAGATTGCATAAAAGTTTATTTCCGAGTTAAATTTCATGTAAAATTTCTGTGGCTTAAAGCCATAGAAACATTCATTTGCGACTGACTTTATCATGATTATTTTTAGAGAGAGGACACTTGTTTTTTCCCATTCACATCAAAGCAATATTAGTGTGTACCTTTCAAAGGGCTCAATCTACGCTATTGTCGTTATATGTTCCTTAATGGACAAAATATCTCAACTCGATGTCCGAAGTTTTGCTCAATTCACAACTACATCGTCTGTTAGTGCGGCCATGAGAAGTGACATACTCGGATGTTTTGATCGCGGTAAAACATTCTGCATGAAAATTTCCATATAACTAATTCAAGAATCTTATCGAGAAATGAAGTGGAAATATTTTATCTTAAGGAAAATCATTTAAGAATCGTAAAATCAAAGTTGGAAGCGAACTTGAATCATTTACGACGTCAATAAGTGGACCAAGAAATTTCACAAATGGATACCATTTGTTACAATCAATGTCCATGACCAGAAACACTAAATGCCTTGTTAAGTTATCGTATTATTTAGGTTACAGTTCTTGTAATCTCAAGGCCTGTTTAATGATTTACAAGAACAAATATTGTTTTCATTAACTAAGCATTGCTCAATGTCTTTTTTGTATATAAGAGTTGATTTTCTTTATTTGAAATAAGTTGGGAATATTGACAGACTTTTCGGCGGCAGAGCAGTGTGAAAAAGACGAAAAAGTGTTCCTTGAACCATTGAGCCAGAAGAAGGACTGCTGTTCAAGAAATCAATTTGTTTTTCACATATATCTGTATACTCACATTTACGATTCAAGTTCAAGTAAATAAATGTTTATTTTGTTTAAAAATCCTGTTTATTTAATGCTGTATTATGCATTTTTACCGACCAAGATGGCATTGTTCGGACTGAATTGCTTGAAAGGCATTTACAAGTATCCAAACAACTGAAGTAGATCATTTACAGGCAAATAACTGTGCTAAAAGTACGAATGTTCAGTCGGCAACGACTCCTGGCCTTATAAAGGAAGAAGAAGATCGTCGAAGCTTTTCTTTCCAACCTCGATTACGTGCTTCGGTCATTTTTTGGGGAAAAATCGGAGAAATAATTTCACTCGCTATGTATACATAGAGTTCATTTACTCGGAACCGTGCGGGCTTTCTCTGCTTTAAACTAAACATATTCTCATTCCCAGAGATTATCAAGATTCTCTATAATCATTCTAACTAGAACCTTAATATCCTGTGGGAACGAAAATGAAAGGTTATAATAACCTAAATGATTACTTAATTAAGTTCATCGTTCCTATTATTCCACTCATATTACAAGACCTAATATGGAAAGATGCCTATCGCTAATTTTCATTATTAAACATCATTTTTCAAAAAAATGTGATTAAATATTCATCTTTTGGTTCTTCAAAAGCTATTTTAAGAAGTTTTATCCAGTTTCAGCTGTTAAAGAATTTATTTGCGTGCAATAATTGTTTTGTAACCAGTGAAGAGTGACTGCCATGTCACTCGATCAATGATCAATCTGTTTACAATTAAACGATCCTCTTCATTTGGTGTAATAATAGAATTCATTAATGAAGAGTCAATGGTCCTATCCTATAACTACAGGTGAATTAGGTTATTAATTTTAGTATCGTGGCTGTTGGCCAGCGTTTGGTCATATTGGTGAAGTGGAAAAGAGAGTAAGAAATGTCAAATGCTAAAATGCTGAAAAATCTAAATGGATAGATGACTGTGGTCCTCACAATGTTCTCATGGACCTGTGATTAACCGTATTCAGTGTCTATGTGTATGACGCGGTTCATCATAAATATGATAGTGTGGCTTTTTTCAAAATTTGACTCAATTTAGTGTCAAAAACCAATTATTTAATGGACGAAGAGTCACATCCTGTGGTCTGCACATAATGTATCCTTACAGAGCGGACGAACCCTCATTAAATTCAAACAAATCAAATATGTTTTAATTTTTATTTTTATCCAGTTTCAAGTTGTCGACTTACTGTTGCTAAAAACTTGGACATATGGCGAAAACGAACCTGTGGTTCTTGTGGATAAGCAATGGTTTAATAACTGACATTTTCCCAGTAACATACCTGTAGAACTTGATCTTAAATCTTCAATTAGGAAAACCTTACTATTTTCCTTATCTCTTACCGCCTGTCAGAACTCTAATGGAACATTTCCGAATGTGACAAAATTAGAATGGAAAATTGTAGAATATTCTTATTCGCTGAAATATTCAACCACTGTTTAAGCAGTTGTACAAAAATGTCCTACATTTTCTGTTTTCTTTTCAAATACTTTATGTACATACATGCTCGATGTATTATTTATAATTTGTTAAAATATTTCAAGTGAATTTCTCTTTACATATATGGTGAAAATCGATATGTTCGTCGTTTGCTCTATAATAAATAATTAAACAAAACGAGCATAGTTAAATCGTTCAAGTTTAATTCCATTCTACGTTAAAACGACTGTTGAATTGCTGAACTTCGGTCCGATTTTCTCACTGAAAGAGTGAGATAACAGCTTTTGTGCGACAGTATAATTCAAAATGGCGTAGATATAGACGTGTATAAAATCCGGTTAGACCGTTGTAGCGCGGAGTGTTTTGTCGAACTAACGGTCTTAGTTTGGGTCTCTCCTACAGAGCTTCAATAACATTATCAACGTTCTAATATTGATTTGTAATATTAATCGTTTTGCTCTACATCTTTGATGGGTTTTTAATTGCTACATCGGGTAGTTTACGTGTTGTTTGATTTATCATTAAATAGGATAGGGCTCATCTTTGTCACTGCAAAAACGCTAATAAGTATGAATACCTTCAGACTTGTATCATGCGAAGTCATCTAGAATCGACGCTAAAATATACTGTAAGGGTCTAATTTTTTGTGCAAAATGTTAGTACGAGTACAGTATAGTTGCGCTATAATGATTCAGGGGCGGATCCAGGATTTTTTCTAGAGGGGGGGGGGTCCGAACTTTTTCTAGGGGGGGGGGGGGGTTCAAAACTTTCGCACCACAACCACAGTATACGCATTTTGCAGAATAATGCAACATATCTATGATACAAACTAAATAACCATTAAATCTATGTTAAGCACCGAGAAAATTTGCGTCGTGCTACTTAAAAATGACTTACAGTCAAGAAATACACAATTGGACAGATACATTTCGGAAATTCTAGGGGGGTCAGGACACCCCTGATCCCCCCCACCCCCGCTGGATCAGCCTATGAATGATCACACTGGTTCAACGGTTGCAAAATAGTGCGATTTTTCGGACGATTTTTAAATCCCAAATGCTTGAATTTGAGAAAATATAAATCTCTATATTTGGATCACCCATCAAATATGATGATCCCTATAGTGGAGCTTCACTGTATATCAAAGTCATATTGCCCGTTAGACAAAATTTGCAATGTAATCGAAACTAGATGCCTACGGAGTTAGGAACTTGATAATTCTATATTGAATGATAATATCGATGCATCATTCTGTTCAAAACATGACTTGCATTTTCTCATACACAAAAAGTTCAATGCCTTTTTAATATATTGTATTTTTTGCATAAGTTAATATCAAAGTAAATGATGAGATTTTGTGGTTACCCAGTGATGGGTGTATGTGTAGATTTCTAAAATACTAGTCATCATTTCATAGCTTATATTTACCCATGCATCTTACACTCCTGTATGTGATATTCTATGGCCCAGTTGATAGTACATGCAGGTCTTTTTGTGGTGTTTTCTACTATTATCAATCACCGCAACAAATCATAAACTCAACCCGCCGTAGTTATTTACCATTTATCCTTACAAATGTACGCATATAACTAGGGCTGCTGCGAGTATCCGAGTACTAGGATATTCGCGATCCCGACCAGAAAATCGAGTACGAATATTCGTCACGTCTGAAACCGTCGGATCGCGATCTACTTTTGGAAATAATGAAAGAACACTTTCAGCTTAATTACCACTGAAAACGAGCCACACTACTATTGAAAATTTAATTCAAAATTTCGATTGATATACATTTAAACAAAAATGTTATCACTGAAAATTTCCATAAAACGTCTGGTAATATAAATGTTTGGAGTACATGGTTTTCCTTATAGTAAAAGCTTCTGTAATTCTTCACTTATTTTTGTTATTTCATGAATTCCTATATGCTTCTCCATTAACTAGTGAATCGTGGTTCGATTCGTGAATCGCTACACATAAATCGTGGTTCGGATCGGATCGCCACTTGCTCAACGATCCACAGTCCTACATATAACATACTCGAGTATATATAAATCGAATTGTTTTAGTAATAAAATGTCCCATTCAAGTTAAAAGAGTGGCCCGCTACAAAGACCAGCCAGCTTATAAGACCATTTTTAAAGAAGCGATAGATGTTCTTATTAAAGGGAGCCATATGGTCCGTCTTTAACGTTCATGTAGGTGTGTCCTTTGTCTCAAACGACACTGCATTTCTGAAAATAAAATGCCAACGCATGGGTTTTTCGGAAATTCGATTCTCTACTGTAAACAAAATTATAGGGGTTGAAAAAATATGCATTTCTATTGTGATTTAAAAAATCGTTAACATTAATTGGATCGTAAAATGTTTTGTATTGTTTAATCATTGAAATCAGTGCTTTAAAAATTTGCTGTTTTTCAATCAACTGTTTGCGCCTTGTTAGATACGTGCTAAACACTGTTCCGTTAATCTAGTCTATAGATTTTGATGTCACTCAGTTCAAAATTTAAACTTTGGTTTGTATGTATTGTGTTTCTTGTTGCAATCAGTATATTTATTGGGTATCGGCCGACGTTTTATTATAGTTCCAACTACGATATAGTCAGTGCTGGCCACAGAACTTATTGTTCAGACGAAGACTTGTCAAACCTATCAACGCTATCTTTAAACATATTCATAATATAGAAATAAACTGACACATTGTAATATATACAAATACGAGGCATGAGTCCAAAATATGAAAAAAATACCTAAACACATTCAATGCTTAAGAATTGTATACAAAATGTATAATGTATAAATAAAATCACCTACAAGCAAAAAATTAATTTTGTACAATACCATAATATATTGTTATAACAGCAATTACTTAACTTCTCTGCCTCGTACCATTGTTTTTATCAAATCTTAATTAGGTTGATTGTCCTTACTATATTATATGGTCCCATATCTTACGTCAAAAAAGTCTATTAAAATATGAATTGTCTTTGTCGTATATATTGTGTATCTCTTCAATGTCTTCTCTTTTTGGGTCATTCTGTTGTCTTTTTTCAAATCAGGGTAATTCCAAAATAACAAACATGTGTATTTATTTAGGTTATCGGTATTTTGTAAATAAATAAACATGTAATATATTTTGTATTCATAAAATGAATTCCAAAGCATTTGAGGTCTTAAATCGGTCGGTAAACATGTATTTTTAAAAATGGAACAAACATATAAAAGGTTTGAACCTATATGCAAGTTTGCGTGTTATAATACGTGTACATATTACAACTGTCGGATACAGTGTCGAACCCCATTGCCATGGTCTCAACGTTCTAATACATGTATGTCTAATAATATTACAGACCAACATGCTGGGAAATTTTTACTAAAAACAAATATTGACTTTATTTAAATGGTTGTCATATATTCCTATAATGGCACTTATTTGTTATGCTACCTTTTGTCAATTCTTTTATTGACCAATGTAGTGTGAACTATCGGACACTAAGCTCAGTTTGACCGCCACAAAAGTTTTAGTTGTACCATATTTGAGTCCATGTTATTTGATCAAATACAATTGGTTTGATTCAAAACCAGTTAAAATCGTGCGCCTACTCGTTCCATATTTTCGTCAAAACTTCTGACTTGTGTTTATGTCACGGTAAAATATGATATACCGTATAGTTGCACATCTGTCAAAATAAATTCATTTAACATGATTTTTTAATGTTCAAATGTTTGTTTCCTAATTCATTTTGAAAAAAACATGTATTGACCGGGTCTCAATAGCAGAAATAGTTTACGTTATCATAATGCGATGGTTTTTTCTTTCAAGACCAATGCATTGCTAATGCATTTTTATTCATTTTCGTCTGTTATTGACTAACTAGGAATTCAAACTTCATGTCGGCATGTCCCATGAGTTATTCAAATCAACAAAACAATTTTACCTTATGAAAAACATTAAATGCAATGGGACTGCTGCGATGAATGACCTTTCAGCGTAAAGGAATTATTTTCAAATCAATACCTTTCCATTGAAGAGTATTCCTATGACGTCAGCAGCTTTAATTGAAACATATGAACGATGAAAAACTCAATTCATGTAACATTATTTATCTATTGGTTTTGAATCTATAGATCAATAAACTATATTTATGACATTCAAAATGTAACACGCTATTTATGACCGATATCGTCAGCGGACGGTATACTTGAATGAATCTAGATCAGGGAATGAAAAAAATAATTATAAAACATCTCCCTTTTCTCTCTAGCAGAGCACTTGATGCACCATAAATTGTCTGTTTATGCACATCGTCTTGTTAATCAACATTTCGAAAAGTTGCAAAATGAGGATGTAATTGTTGATTTAATTTGATTTTAAACATATCTCAAACTTGTATAAAATGACCTCTACTCTACAACTAGCTCAGTCCTAATTATATCAATAACATTTATAGCTTAAGGTCTTCAGCGAACCCGTGTTTATACTGTTAATGAATTTAGTGCCGCATCTGATGAAAATCAAAATGTTAAAAAAGCGGCTTATAAAGTTTTGGTAGCCAGAACTAGAACATTCTATACAAAGACTATGGAACAATACTATTCTATGAGCACATTTTTCCATATAATAAACAAGGGCGTGTACTTACATCATGAAACAAATTTTAATCCTATTGCTTATTTCTGGTCGGTTCCAAAAGTTTACAAGCTTTCAACTATTTTGCTGACATTGTCCAGAGACATGTCTCTGCATGGTCTTACTTTCACCTAAATATCCAGCTATTGTGTCCACAAGTGCCAGACCCAAATTTTCCTTATTATAGTATATAAAGAGAATATATTTAATAAGGAAAATTTAAGTCTAGCACCTGCGCTTGTGTCAGTAACCGCTGCAGCGAGTCTGTACATTGCACCGTTTTCCTCTGCTGGAATTTAGACTATTTTCTTTTGTAAGAGTTGCTTCCCCTTTTTATTTTACGCCATTTGTAATGCCCGGAATCGCCAGCGTCCAATTAACTCAAAACATGTTTTTATTTGGTTACAGTTCCCAATTTCTTTTAATAAACCTGTTATTTTGAGAAAATATTTATATCTTCTTGTTTATTTTCAGTGTCTTATCGAACAATCTGATATCAACTGTTCAAGCCACTAATTTTGTTTATTTTACCAACCTAGCTTATTTGTAAGTATTTTATCAAATGTTTAATTAGCTCTGTTCAATAGTTAAGTGTTGCTTAAAATAGTAATTTCTTAAATGTTATTTCATTCCCATGTTATGCCACTTATGGTTATGTCATATTGATATTATAAATAAATGAATCTTACTTAGATCTAGACTGCACTGCAGGGTAGCATCTTGAAGCCTGTTACTATGTTAGTGTGAGCACCAGTGCTTCATCTTTATTTTTACCTTCATATATGGCCATGATATTCAGAATTGATTGTTTGCCATTATAAGAGATAATGATTATGAAGTTGTTACTGCAGGAATTAAAGTAAATGATGTTTTTGTCCAACCATGGCACTATCATGGTATTTAACATGTGATTGCTTTTTATTTCACCAACATGACAAATAGGCAATTTTAATTTTTATTCTTATAACTGCATGTTGTTACAGCACCCTACAGAAAGTTCTTACTTTATAATTAAAGAATTCTGCATACAACAAACATTTTAAAGTCAAATTTTATATATAGCATGTCCTAATTGTAGAAATAATTGTGGTGTCTTTATTGGTTATAATACAATTAAATTCAAAGTTCTCTTTTTTTCTTTTTTCAGAGATTTAGCATATAATGGAATTCAATCGATCCCAGTTGATACTTTCTACAATTTAACTAGCCTTACACATCTGTAAGTAACCCTGGGTTGGTTGTGCTGTATTCCTTTTAATGTATCATTTTTAGCACTGCTCAATCACATTTAATTAGATATTTTAAATGCAACTGTTATACCATTTGATGGTCTTGACATAGCTTAAATGTCTTCTGAGAACCCCTGTCTATAACAAAATGTTTGATAAAAGAGGCTTATAAAGTTTTGGAAGCCAGAACTTGTCTTGATGTGACCTTTGAATTACGTGTTTAGGATTATCCAAATAGATAAAAATGTTCTATTATAGAACTTAGGGCTGCAGTTTGGATGTGGACCCATTTAAATGTACTTAGATGCTGTCTCACTCAAGTTATCAATTTGATCCATTTACAGGTACTATTGTACCACATAAATGTGCTTGAGAGACCATCAGATCTACTGTAGCACAAAAAGTAACAGAACATTTTCTGGTCTAATTAATGAGATTGAGCTGTGCTTGTATTTTTGTGACTTGCTAAACAAAATGTTAAAATATTCTTTAGTAAATGTATAGCCATGGTGTTAAAATTATTTGCATGTTAGAAACATAAAATCTAGCTAGATGACTTTTTAGACGGGGTACTTAGTTTGTTGATTGTGAATCTATATAAATGTACATGTATGAAACCTCTGTGTTTGTTGTCAAATACTCTGCCAACTGACATCTATTCTGGTGTGGTATTATTATGAAGGGATTCATTTTAAAGGCATAAATGCAGCATAAAGAAAAATAAGAGAAAAATATCTTTCCCGCTTTATTTGTTTTCTTAGTTAATATACACTATGAGTGCAATTTACAGAAATATTTGTAAATTGTATAAGTGTTTCAACTAATGAGGCATTATCAGTTGTTCTTTTTCTAAGATTTCCCTATGAAAACAAATCATAATAGAACATACAAAAATATCTAGAATACTATTAGGCCACAACAAATTGATTGTATGTTCTATGGATTTGCACCTTAATTTTGACGGTTTTTACAAAAAAAATATTTTTATTTTCACTCTCGCTCATAAAAATTTGGTCAAACCACTATATAAAGCAACTGAATAAAGATTTTTTTTCTTCGCTTGCTCGCCCCATTTTTTTCTAGAAAAATTCGTAGAACATATCATCAACTTGTTGTGGCCTTACAGTTAGTTTGTGTGCTGCCATGAACTATTGATGGAACGATATGGGATCAATTGCTCCCAGCAAATTCTGTTCTGCCTCAAAGATCACACTAATGCCAACCACCTCTATGAGGGACCTTCAACATAATAAAAATGCAGTAAAACACAAAATTGTAGTATCAATAAAGATACACAGCAAAATAAAAGGGTAAAATTAATACCTTTTTGGAGAGGGAAATCAAGCCCAATTTTGTCCCCCAAAAAAGTAGTTTTAAAGACGGACATTATAGCATAGATCAGTTGGCAGAATATAAATTCTCCATTAGAATGTGTGTCATTTAAATGCATTACTCAGGCTGTTAAGCCTTATTGTAATCTATGGTATGTGAAATATTTGTGTTATATGTCTAGAATTTCAAACTGAATTTATAGTACTGACAGCTGTACAGAAATATTGAATTAATAAGGCTTAAATTGTCAACAATTGATGAAAGTTAATTGGTACATTGTAATGATGTGTTTTTATGAAACAATGTAAAATTCATTAATATTATAACTGTTTCATAAAGTTATTGTTTGACCATAGTCAAAGCTAAATTATTAACTGCATGCAGTAGATATCAATATTACTTCAAATCATACCATGCTGCCAATATAAAAGTTATTTTGATTTTAACATGAAACTTTTATTAGTGAAGTATTGTGTGACTATTTGGATGCAAACAGTTTTACTGACTGAAATTGAATCTTACATCTTTTATTGCATAAAACAAGCCTTATTCTTATTACAATAATTCTTGTACTTAGTCAGTTCATGGTCAAGGTTAAATTATATTGGTGGTTTGATAAAGATAGATTTCACTGTTTCACATAGGAAAAAGTAGTGACCCAATACTTGTAAATTTTGAAATGTTGTTTGGGCTTAAGTTTAAAGCTCTACACCAGTACATTTAAATTCTTATGCTTAAATTTATTTATGTACATTTTGTTCTGATAGTCAACATGCTATGCTTGCAGAATTCCAAATAATAAGTACATGATTAATAAAGTTTTTAAAAACCAACTTACAATTATCAATATAAATACAAGTCATGTCTACGTCTCAATTTTTTATCTCCTGCTGGGCCATCATTTTAAATCTGTAGTTGCTTGTTTGGAAATTTTAAGTTCCTTGGGCAAAATGGTAAATAGCCGCAGCCATGGCGTAGTGGTTAGCATGTCTGACTTCAAATCCCAAGATTGTGGGTTCCAGCCTGGTTGCTCTATGTCATACCCTATACATGAGTTGTCGGCCTCGTGGTAAGGTGATTGAAGTGTCCATGAAACGTATAGTAGGAAGAGCTGGCCATCGTATATGTGTTGAATACAACATAAAAAAATTCAAAAAAGCAAATGGGCAAGTGCTAATTTGGGGCCCTTATTAGAGCTTTCTGAGAAACAAGAAGTACACAGCAAGATTTGGATACTTTTGAACAGTTGAAATCTATCTTTAATTCTAGGTAGGGTGTTTGACCGTGTGATCCCTGTTTGACCGTGTGATCCCTATGTATGTATATGTATATTGTATGTGTTTTATTTGTCTATGTACATTGTTATTATAGGAGTTTGGCAGGCAACAATTTCTCTGAGATAAATGAAGAATTATTTACAGATTCAAATCTTGAATTTCTGTAAGTATGGCAGTAAAAACATGGTTTTATGATGTGTGATTTTGACTTTATTACCACAAGGCCTTTTTAGCAATTTTAGTTATTCCACCAGCCACTTACAGTCTTAACCCAATGTTTTGCACATTTGATTATTAGCTTCATGTACATTAGAAAATACTCACAAATAATTTAATTTTGTTGGTCTTTTTAATTGTA
Organism: Mactra quadrangularis; assembly: GCA_025267735.1. Lineage (NCBI taxonomy): Eukaryota > Metazoa > Mollusca > Bivalvia > Venerida > Mactridae > Mactra > Mactra quadrangularis. The sequence goes on along the minus strand of CM046303.1, from coordinate 8,260,323 downwards.
TAATTAATTGTTTTAAATTGATGTTTTTAATTGTTTCATTGTTCTTTTTAATGCATATGTAATGTTAATTAATACTTCTAATCAATTTATCATAGACAATGGAGATAATAGAATTTAAGTGCAGATAGGTTTTTTAAGTAGATACTCGTAACTGTTATTGATTTTTTTTGTGTCTGTCAAAGCATAAATTAATTGGTACCTTAAACAAATCTGTGATAAAAAAGTGGTTTTGATTGTTTTTATTATTAAATTCACATAAACTTTGCTGGTAATGCATTTGATAATAAATTTAAAAATAAAAATGTCAATGTAAATTAATGATATGGGTGTTTACATAATGTGAAATGTGGTTAAATGTTCCTAGGCTTGCTACATTGTATTGATATTAACATGAGTGTGGTTTCAAATCATTTAACAGTGGCATAGCTTGAGTTATCTAAATTAAGCGCAGTAATTACATGTACTTTGATTTAAGCCAAGGATACTGGGGGGGGGCCTCTCTGAAAAAATTAGAAATTGTTTGTCAAAAAAGGGGACTCTCTGCTACATAGAGGCTACTTTCTTACTCAAAATTGAACACTTTTCTATTTTTTTATTTTTATGTTTTACCCTCAACCCCTAAAAATATTGTGGTTTCAGCCATTTTTTTGGTTTTCATTTTTCAATTTACACATGCGGGTATTTTAGTATGTCAGGCTACGCCACTGTTTAATTTAGTATATATTATAATAAATGCTGTATTTTCTGACCTATGTCTGCAATCAGTTGTACATAACATTGTTTGATTATTGGAATGCAATGACATTAAATTAAATATCTGATTAAGCACAGATAAGTTTGTTTTAAAAAATCTTTAGTATGAAAAAACTTGGCATATATAATAATTTTATGGTGCATACCGGGTAGATTTAATAAACAGTATATCTTTTAATAAAGCATGATGGCTGCATTTTTATGTGAATGTTTGACCAGAGTATTTTAAAGAAGGATTTCAAACAAAAGATTGAAGTATCTCTTTAGATCAAGGCATATCAGCCAAAGTTTTCACGAAGAAACGTTATATTATTGTGCATGCATCTAGCAATGATTTTATGTATGTTAATTTAACCTTGTAGAATCACGTAGAGTCGCTTTATTAGTCACGTTTGTTAATTCCAAAATGTAGTTTGTTAATTGGTTTGTACTCAAGATTGAGGTTATCCTATCAAAAATCTGGGTTTTTTTTGCTAGGGGACTTTTTGGATACTTTTTGTGTCCAATCTAAAAATACAAAATTTTGAACTGGTAATTTTAATTGTAAGCTAGCTTTTTGGAGGTTTGTAATTAACTCAAATAAGTAAAAGACATCTGATCAACATGCTCAATAATTGACAGTGATACTTGTGTAATATTTATGTTGAAAAGTCATTAACTTATGTGGTTTGTTTTTTAAATTTTTTTTTAAAATTTGTCATTTCACCCTTGTATGCAATTGTTGTATGTTCTTTACCCAGTTATTGTTCTACGCTCATAATTGCTGGTGTACTGTATATATTTTGTATTAATGTTCTAACAATAGAGGCCAAAGCTTATCAGAGATCATAAAACAATACAAATAAGTTTATGCTCAAATTTTAGTTTAGCTCCCTAGCTGTGGTTTGGAATTATGATAAAAACAGTGTGGTACGAGTATATAGACTTATATATTGACTTCTGTTTTAAATCAAATAAGGATCTTAGAATGAAATAAAATCCCCTTTTGCTAATAGAAACATTGACAAATACAATTAAATTCTGTAAAATTGATATCTGTGTTCCAAAATATAGGACCAATAAGCATGTTCCAATCATCTTTTTTTCTTTGCCCAAATACTTCATTCTCATACCTAGAGGCTATCAAGATACTCAATCTAGTTAGATCAAGAGTCTTGATAACCTCCGGGTAGGAAAATGAAATACATACGACTGTGCAAGGTTTTGCATTGTACCCAAGTGTCATTAACCTAAAGCTGTTTTCTTTAGAAGTGAAATTATGATAATTTATCAACTTGTTATGGCATATTTTACTGACATTTGGAATATTTGTTGAATAAGGAGAAAAATGTAGAAATGTTCATGCTGAGCAATTTGATTATTAAATCCATTCATTATATTTCTTTTATTGCAATCAGCAAAGATGTTTAAGTTTGGTTTTTAAAATTCATTGATTTCACTTACCACTTAATGTCTTGAGTGAAATATTGCCTTCTCCTTTAAATTATTCCATGTTTTTGTCCTCTCAGGTTTTGAATGTTGACTCTTTTGAATTACAATATGATCCATCTTGAATTTTTTTGTTATCTATTGCACATCAATCTATCAAAATGGGTCGATTTTTATAAATTCGATTGATTTGAAAAGGCCTTGAATTTTTTCCTAAGGAAATTTTTTTTTCACATGATCTCAATTTTGTCATAAATGTAGACAGTTCATGGCCATGTTTTATTTATTGTATTTCACCACTTTCATTGCTTGTTAAACATTGAAAGAAGTAATATCAAACATAATGTTAAATTTGAGATGCCAACACTTTAAATCTGAGGGTGGTGACGTTATGATGTCAAGCCTCGCTATTTACAAATCATTTGAACCATTCACTTACAATTTGTCATAAAAATGTCAATTTCACATGCATTATTCATTTTTTTGTATTTTCAACGAAATAATTTGGCTTATAGTATAACAGTTGGGCAGGTGTCTGGTGTCGTTAACAATTGTGTTAATATTATATTTTTGCCATTTATTGTCAGATCTTTATGAAACTTCATACAATGATAAAATATCATATGATGAACAGAATCAGAAAGTAACCACAACTCTACCTGGCTTTATTATGGATTATTTCTCTTTGTAATTTTTGTGTTTACGTTTTTAATATGTTGAATATCTCTATCATTTATGGTCAGATCTTGATGAAATCTGGCTTTAATGTGGTTTCCACATTATATTTCTTGTTTTTACTTTGTGTTCTAATTCCAGGGACATGTCATATAATCCATTGTTAACGTTACCTACACGACCAGACTCTTCAAATCTGATTGATTTGTATGTTTGTTTTTCATTGTTTCAACTCTCTATCAAAAAAATTTGGCTCATAGTTCAAGGGTTGGGGGGGAGTCCTGTGTTGTTAACAATTGTGTTAAATTTTTTTATTTACCATATATTTTTGCCATTTATTGTCAGATCTTTATGAAACTTCATACAATGATAACATATCATGTGATGAACAGAATTAGAAAGTAACCACAACTCTACCTGGCTTTATTATGGATTATTTCTCTTTGTAATTTTTGCATTAAAGTTTTTTATATGTTGAATATCTCTATCATTTGTGGTCAGATCTTGATGAAAATCTGGCTTTAATGTGGTTTCCACATTATATTTCTTGTTTTTACTTTGTGTTCTAATTCCAGGGACATGTCATATAATCCATTGTTAACGTTACCTACACGACCAGACTCTTCAAATCTGATTGTTTTGTATGTTTGTATTTCATTGTTTCATCTCTCTGTCTGTCTGTCTGTATTCCTCTTCAAAGTCTATGTGTCTGTATTTCTATGTCCTTTTTCTCTGTTATCATATTAATCCAATCTCCTTGATGTAACTCAGTATATATTTCAATGCTTAAACTCCTTTCAGGAAAAGGAAATTTTAATTTTTTAAATGTACATAATCCAGTTCCTAAGAATAACTTTAATATATCCTGAAGTTATCACATTTTTGTATTTATTCGTTAAAATGTTATGGCTTCTGAAACATTGGCTATTCAAATTCATGGGGGCTGCCATTTTGAAGATATTGTTACTTAAGTCACATGACCCAGTCATGTGACTGCCATGTCATATGAAAGACTGCTTAAAAATAAATTACAAATGGTTAAAATCACTATAACTTTGTGAGAAATAAACCCACAAATGTGATAATTTTAGGATTTATTTCAATAACCTTAAGGAACAAATTTTAACAACATTTACTTAACATTGTTTATTTATTTAATAGCTAATATCCATCATTCACCTATTCATTGATACAGTTGCTATTTATAATGTTAAAGAACAGAACAGAACAGAACAATTGAAACAAGTATAAATACTAGAGTCATCGAAAATGGTTGTAGACAATGAATCATTTTTTTGAAAAATTGTTTTGACATTTGCATTTGTATTCCATTTTAATGTTGAGCAAAGATAACTTTATCCACAAGCCTGACTCAGACCTAGAACAAGTTGATCTAGGCCTGTTGAACTATTTGTATTTATATTCTCAGTCAATATAATGATTTGGCCCATTACTGTTGAACATATATTGAATCAAACTTGTGCTTGTTTTAAATTCAAGGCAAATACTAGATTAGCACAATTCTGTATTTCTTAAATTCTATATGCATGCATAAGTTTATTAACAGTGCTTAGCTGTCTACAGTATTAGAATCAAAAGTTGCTAATGCTTAGAGCCTTAAGTCCTTTTTCTTCTGCTTATAATTGAAATGTTTCTCATTTATATAAATTGCATGATGTATTATATTTTTTTATTTTCTGTTTATTGCACACTTTTATTAAATGCATGATTATTGTTACTCCCTTACCACAGAAAGTCCATTAGGGTTTCCCCCATCAACTTGGTCTCTGATCAGTTATCACTGTGTTCAAGTCCAAATCCCTCCAGTGGTCACCTTTGCAACCTCCTTTTGTGTCATTTCGTTATATTTGTTAATGTATTATTTATATGGGCATTTTGTATAAATATGATCATACGTGTTATATATAGGGTTTATTACATATAATTTCTTAGGCTGATAAGCCCAAAAGAAAACAAGACATATTCATATTTACATGTTACAAACAAACATAGAAGATGCACAATATAAAACATGGAAAAGATACATGTATAAACATGTGTATGGTGCCATATTTGAACCATGGATACACGCTAATATAAGGAAAATACATTTCCATATGTTAGAATAATACCACATTAGCACCACGGCAGCCTGTGATTAGCACTAGCTATTTTGAAGTGCATCACTGAATGTGCGTCCATCGCCCAAAAACTTGTATGTTATGCAAGAAAGTACAATTCAGTTTGTCATGCAAATAAGTTTAAGATAAGGACCACGTCAGATATCACATACAATTATGCTCAGGTTATTCAATCATGTTATAACAAACATATTTTATTTTCAGACATTTACAAGAATTTATAAAGTTTAAAATATTGACTTCTAATTAATGAAGGGAAGGAAAACTTGTGCAAGTTTAGGCCTATAAAAAATTTCACTGGCAACCCAGTTGAATAGTTAAACTATGTATAAACTGCTTTATATTATCATTTTCATTTCATCATTTTATATTAGCTTATTGCAATTAATAATAGTTTGGCTAACTTAATTATTATATAGTTTAAAGATATTATAAAAAAATAATGTAGAAATCCTGTACATAATATATACATAGTTATGATACATTATCATTTTTATTCAAATATCTTAGTATTTCTGATGTATTTTTTTAATTGAACACTCATGTTTTTATAAAAATTTTTCATTACATGTATTTTATAATATTTACATATAATAATATCAAATTCTGTCTATATACGTAAATTATATTCTCAAGTATATTAGGTACTTCAGGACCAATATTTTATTTATATTTAATCATTTACATTAACTAACTTTGTTAGTACAGATACTTATAATAATAAATTTCATGGGCTCAGCGCAAAAGGGTTGTAAATTACACTATTCTTATATTGAGTTACGACTGTTTTGCGCTAAGCCCACGTATTTATCAACTAGATAATAGTCAGTCCAATGGGTTAGTTCAACACTAGTCTAACTATATGTAAGTTACGAAGGATATAGACTAGTCTTGCACTGACCTATCAAAACGCTTTATGGTAATTTAACAGTTTAATAATTCTGATTTTATTATTAGAATATAAATTGCACTCGGAAATAATTTTGGTGTAGGGCAATTTCATTGATCTATAATATGTAACTGAATTTGACTTCTCATGCTTAGTATTGAATTTATATATATATTTGATTTCCATTCATTTGAATATCTAATTTGTAGAAAGTCACTCATCTTTACTGAAGTCCCTTTCTTAGGTTAATTTTTGTGATCAAAATGCATTGAGACAAAGTTATTTCATACTTGTATTATTTATTTTTATTTTGCAGAAATATAAGCCATTGTAACATCCTCAGTGTGGAAGCAAAACATCTAGATAAACTTATTCTCCTGGAAGAATTGTGAGTAAAATTACTTTGTTTAGTTATACTACTTTTATATATTAAGCTTGATTGTAAAACATGGTCTTACAACTTAGATCAATCACTTTTAAGTCTGCTTCCTGGTCCCCCCCTCCCCCAGTGCTGAGCTAGTAGGATAAAGTTCCTCGCTCAAGATTTTTAATGGGCTTTGAATCAATGTGGATCTGGCTATTCAATGTTACCAATTCAACATCGTAACCATTTGATCATGGATGCTCTCTTTCTTAACATACAAGAGGACAAAATACTGCTTTTAAGATAAATTAATTCATATTCACCGTTATAAACATCAGAAAGTCATCTTGGTAAATTTCAAAATCATCAAAACTAGTCGAAATTGAATATTTTTTGTGTCAGGGCTTAGAATTAATGTGCAATTACATAGTATGTAGAATACTTTGTATGTAAGTTATTGTTTTGTAATTTTCTAATGATTTTATAATTTTTCCATGTTTAATTTTCAGGGATGCCTCCTACAACAATATTTCATCATTAGAAAGAAATCTAGTACATGGCACATTGAAGACAATGTATGTATTACAAATTTATAACTAAACTTCTTGTATAAACTTATTATATCAATGAAAAATATGTGAAACATTATCATATATCTTAAAAGTTAAAATTTGTTCTATAGATTGTACAAATACAAGCCTTCAGGACATACACTGCATGGAGGATCTCTGATTAGGAATCCAGAGGTTGTGGGTTTAGTTCAAGGGTTTGACCTACATTACTAAATTTTCTAAAGCCATTCTTTCACCAACCTCTGTAGCAAGTAGTGCAGTTGTCATGCAGTCACTGGTTAGAATATATGCTTTAAGTGTTATGTTAAGGAAAAGGTCCAGAAACAAGCATATTCATGGACTGTGATAGTCACAAAATATTTGAAAAATAATCAATTGTTATGTAAAGCACTAAACATTGCATTACATGTTGTCCATTTTTTTATATTAAGAGAAAATGATTGACATGAAATAAATTTAGATTGGTCGGCGCAAAAGTAGTCTAAATTCTTCATTTTTATAGTAATAATTAAACTAGTTTTGCACTGACCCATGAGTATGTGACTATGTAATTTTACAAATACATTGATCAAAGTCTGAATGAGACTCATAAATCATAAGGTGATATTTTTCATGAAAGTGTCGAATCATGAGTAAACCCTGACTATTATTCTTTTTACAGATCATTACGTTGATTAAAACTTAATACTTTTTCGCGGCTGTTGACTAATACAGCAATTACGTATTTTTGTCAATAATTGTATAAAAGGTTCTATTCATTGTTTTTGGCGAGTATTCAAATTTTGGTTCATAAAGCCATATAACTATATCTCCCGGCCTCATTAAGTTGCCCTTTATCAAATTTAAGCTACAGAAACGCCCGACTAATCAGTAAACATTTGTCAGCCTTCTTTTAGTTTGATAAAGGCATTTTGGTTTGTGTCCAGTATATTTTGTTAAGTGTTAAATTAGTGGCATGTTCTTTTCCATTATTTTACTGCATGTTATGTCAGAATATAAACCTACTTGACTGTACAGGCAAATAATGATAGCTACACTGTAGTTATATTTTAAGGCATTATAAATAAAAATTAAATTAATATTATTGCATACTTATATAATAGATACATTATATAATCTTATTTTTATTCAGTGTAATATGATCTGATTTATATTTTTCTGATATTTGTCTTATGCGATCAGGTGAAAGACTTCTGGTGTGCTCAAAATTTGTCCTTAATAAATCCAACTGAATATGCTGTGAATGATATTACTGGAATTTTTCTTTTAATAGCCATTAAGATGAAACTAGTTTAAAAAGTAAAGGGGAAAAAATCTAACATATAAAGAATACCTATGCTGATTGATATAACTTTTCTACATTTTTCATTGTGAGTTTATACAGGTAGTTTGTTCAAATTAACTCAAGACAGATTAATACATTACACTCATCAGTTACTAAACTTTTTTTAAGTTTGTTAGTGTATGCAAAAGATATTTAATTTTGTTTTTCTGTTTAGGTCAATTTGCATTACTTATATATATATGTATATAATAATGAACTACATACATGAGTAAATTTGATTCAACTGTCAATGGTGCATACATTGACCTGCTGATTTGAATACTCGCCACAGTACATCTCTTCCTACTATCCATAAAACTACTATGGGGATCATTAATCAAGTATTGAGTATTAAATGCAGCAGAGTAATTATTGAACTAATATCAAGTATTTAAACTAAAGGGGTTAATATATGTGCTACTTATAGTTATATAAATTTTACCAGTACTTGTAACGTGATACTTGAACATGATATTTTGACTTACTGTAGGTCAAGTGAACATCTTGCTATTATATCTACTTTAGTACATTAAACATTTTGTTTAATTTTGGTTATAGAAAATTTGAGCTTATATATGAAACCATTGATAAAAGAAACTTTAAAGATAAGTCTATTGAATATGTATTTTAGTGTAACAATCATATCTGATTTTAATGTTTATGAAAATTCCCCCAGTGCGTTTTATTTATTGAACTTTCTATATTTAGAATCATGTCATTGTGACTCCGATAATTTATTGAAATTTAACTGTTGGTTATTACAATTAATTGATCTTTAATATTTTTTTTTATAAAAAAAAATCTTCAGTCCGAAGAATATTCCCAACAAAGTATTTTCACGTATACTACATACTACAGTCATGCTACTGGTATTAAAGACAATTTGATATAGAGCTGTCATCGATTCTAAGGGTATCGCTGTATCGGTGATATTTTTTCCGATCAATAATCTATAGGCATTTTGAAATATGGATAATAATGCCTATATAGGTAAATATATAAAAGTCACTATTGAGGGTCAAATTTGTGAGACGAACCTTCTATCGTAAGTGGAAACAGGTGCTTTGTTATAAAATGAACTGATAGGTCTTACACATTGACAGCACCCCCATTGAGGAAATAGCTCTAGTCCACAGAAGGCATAACATTCATGACAAATATACATCTACATCTACTATGAGTTTATGACAACATAAATGGTCTGTAAAGTACTGCAGTGAAGGTATCAATATATATCGGTGTATCGTTGATATTAATTTCTCGGTATAACAACATTGTTGATACGCTTCGAGCCCAATCAATGACAGCTCTAATTTGATAAATTCTATAATAAAACAATTTTTGTATTTTCAGTAATTTTAGCCACAATCAGATAGATACAATTGATAGAAAATTTCTGGATGATGCAGACTCAATAACTAATCTGTAAGTATGACAGACTTAATGTATATCTTTGATATAAACAGTTACTTAGTAGTCATTGCTTTATCCCATTAGCCTAAAGCCCCGACATTTTTAAAGGACGAAATGCAGAATCTTTGATTTTAGAATGACTTATGTTTGTAAAAGAAGTGATAGTTTGACAAGGTTATATCATGATTTTGATATTGTTGTAAATAGAGTTTCGATAAAATAGCAAACTTGTCATAGGATTTCAAAATTTATCAGTTTTAGAATGGAATGATGTTTTTGTGAATATTTGATAAAGGTGAACAACTCAATATTTTTTAATTTTCACAGTATGTGTGGGTTGTCTCCCTTCCTTAAAATCTCAAATTGTACAATATTTATATTATGTGTTATTTCAATATTTTAAATTAGGATTGAAAGGTACCAGACCTTAGTCTACTCAATTTTACTGTAAATCATTTTCATGGTTATTCTTATTACATAACAAATAATAATAATAATACTTATGATACAGAAAATTATGACTGGAACCCATGAACTGTGTGTTACCAAAACCTCTTTAGATTACTGTATGTTAATTTTGAAATTTAATTGGATATTACTTTGAAAATCAGTCATAAGACTCTTTAATTTCAAGAAAATCTTTATTATTACAATAAAATTTCATGGAACTCTTCATCATTGTAACAAAATTTTATGGAAAATTGCATTTTTATAATACAATTTCAATGGAAATCTTCAGAACTGTAACAGAAGTGTAAGTATTTATCAAATTGATATGATAAATTATAATATTTCACATGCATGTTTGAAATTTTACCCTAATACATAGTAACATGTTGGTATCCATGGTGACCTTAGATTGTTGAGTACATGTGTATTTTATATGTTGGATATGGGTGAAAAGTTTTGTGTCAGTTTTTTAAGTGTCATAATGTCTGTCTTTAAAGTTTTTAGTTCAGTCTGTAGTTTATAAACTGGTGGAAGATGTCTTGTTTGTTTTTGTGTTAGAAAATATACATTTTTATGGTAATAAAATGTCTTCTGTAATCTACTGTAAGAACATTCTTGTGCGATATAACCTTTCTGTTTTGATGCGCCTTAAACCCAAACAGACAAGAACATTCTTTGAAAGTAATTCAGTTTTCTTAGATATTCTTAATTGAATTTCAAAATTTGTTGAGAATATTTATATATTTTTTAGATATTTTCTAAAGATACAAAGTTAGCTTTGGTACCCAATTTTTATTGCTGTCTGCATTTTGTCCCCAAAATTGATACAAATTTTGATTATGTCCTATGCAAAATGCATTAAATAAAGTTCAAAAAAGTTTAAAACCGAATTTCAGTAGATTGGTACTAAACTTGTTTAACTACATGTTATCAAATAAGGACGTAAAAAAACTTAAAGTGGGGTTTAAAGTCTGCTTCTATATATACATGTGTATGCATGTATTTTAGCCGACTTTACAATCTTGTACGATAAATCCTGATCATTGAAATAACCTTCATGCAGGCGATCCCTCACAGTACCCATTTACACCTGGGTGGAGTGAAACAACTATAAGTTAATTTTCTGCTCAAGGAAATTAGCAATGAGATTGAACTCAGGACCTCTCGATCCCTAAGGGTGTGTCCTACCACTGGACCACTGCTCCTACAATGTAAACTAGTTCTATGCTGACCCACTGATTTGTTTTGTACTTGTTCAATTTATGTTGGTTTATTGGTTTTGGGTATCTGTTTCAAACAAGACTTAGTGTTTGTCCTTAATTATGTTTGTTTACATGCCTGTGTGTTTAATTTTATAATTGCTGTGAGTGTTTTAATGAATGTTTTGTGAGTGTCCTAATATTGAATTCCTGGCTAAGATTTTGATTAACTCTTGTTCATTATTTCATTGATTTTAATAAATTCATGACCAATTTTAGTAATTCACTGAAATTTTAATAGACCCATACCCATTATTTTTCTTTGCTGAAATTTTTCGTAAACTGAAGTCCATTTATATTATTTTGCTAATATTTTTTTAACACATAGCATATCATTTATTTGCCAAATTAGCTGAAAACTGCAAATATTTACAAGTATGCTATTATTTTGCTGAATGCACAAGAACATTTTATTCTAAAGCCTATGCAGCACCAAAGATAATGGCTTTTATTTTTATAGTATGCCAAATTTTGCTTAACACAGTGGTACACAAATTTTATTTGTTGGTTGATGCATTCAAGTTAACTAGGCACATTGCATAGATATTTAACCCGAGTCAGTAGCTCAGTTGGTAGTGTGCCTGGATTTCGAATCCTACCCAGGGAGGTTATACCCTTCCATGAAAATTTGCCAAAAATGTCAATTTTCCCCCATTAATAAGGCAAATGGAGAAGTTTCTGGCCTTGTGGAAGGGTAGGTGAGTACTGTTTATAGACAAGGGTCCAGGAAAGCTAGGTTAGGTGCGCTGGATGCCCTTACATGACCTATACAATGTGTTGCGTTAAACCCAACAAAAAAAAAAAATTGCATAGATATTTAATATTTCCTTTTTTTTGTAATAATTAACTGCACAGTTTGCTATGTAGTTCATTTTAAAAGAATCCAGAAGCACTATTTAAAATTTTTTAATGACCTACACCATATTTACAATTTTGTTTTAGCCTCTGTTTTTAATGTTAATGCAACTGAGGGCTAATCGATGATGCTGTTAGGGTCAAAGTATTTTTAATGTACTTAAAATAAGTCTATATGTATTAAGTATTTTGTAAAAGTATATTTTTTAACTAAGAACTGTCAATTCAGGGTAATATTTACTGTAAATGTAAGATATTAGTTAATCTCAATCATGATTTGTTACTATATCTTGACCAAAGGATGCTTACACAGTAGTTTTGCTATGAGTCCTAATAAAGTGTACAAAATACATTATGCTGTTTTTTATAGATATAATTTGAGGTGTTTAAAAGGTACTAGTTCACAGATTTGGTTTATTTTTTCTATAATTTCAAAATACCATCAGTGTCTGCAATTCGTGTGAAAAAAAATACTTCTTATTATTTTAAGACAAACTGACCAATATGTTGCAAGAAATATACTATAAAAGTCACAAAAATGCACTCAAAAATGTCTATACCATGACATACGGGGTAGATAATTATTACAGTCCAATTTGTGCTAACGGCCACCTTCGAATAACGGGCCCAGTGGCCATTTTGATTTCCCCCAACTGAAAATGCTGGTACAATTATATTAATGGTTGGATTCTTGTGATCATTTTTTGTGTTTTCTTATCATTTCAGAAACCTTAGTCACAATAAACTTACAAGTCTTGCTAGTGAAGTATTCGAAGACTGCCCCAACTTGGAGAATTTGTAAGTTGTCTCCCTTTTCTTCCTTTATCTATTTTAAGATCATCAGTAAATTATTTCCCTTTATTTCTATTCTGATGTTATAGAGAATTTGTGAGTTATGTCCCCTTTTTCTTCCTAATCTAAATTTCAAATTATTCAAAATTGGTTAAAAGTAGACTCCTCCATATGTAATAATTTTAAGTGCATTATTGATTTATATTCATAATTGTATTGTTCAATGTCTGAATCACATCCTGCAGCTTTCGGTAACCAGCTTTGATTGAATAGTAAAGGTACAGTTCATACAAAATAACATACAGTGTTTTTGTGTTGACATTAAAGTCAACTAATCCATTCCAAAAATTGTGCAGTATTGAAAACAAAGGTTGTATAGGTTATAAGTAAGGCGAATAAACCACTACCCCCTTAGTCAATCATGCTCATAATTATAGAACGCTTTGCTATTACACAAAAAAGACACTATTAAAAACATATTGAAATTTGTACTTAATAATATTTTATCCCTTGTCATGGATTAGTTCATTGTGCTGTTTACATTTACAGCATTTTAGGGTTTGTTTGTACGAACTGTACATGTATATGCATTTGTAATTTATGTAAACTATGAATGTCTCAAACAATAGTACTGTATATGTTTTTATGCTACTTTATAAATGTCAAAAGAAGTGGATATTTCACCTAACCATCCCTTTGAGAATGCACTAGAGCCATAGAATAACATGGTCTGCAACCGCAGTACTTTCTTCCAGTACACTCCATACGTACCGTGGGCAATTTGACTGGCAAAATCTCATTTTCATTAATATGCATGCGGCAGGGGAGACAAATTTTCTCCCAACCAAATTGCGTGTTACACTTTAATACTCTTCAATAACAATGACATTATGCTGGGTTTTTCTTACTTAAAATAGAAACCAAAGCACATGTGTATTTTCAAAAAATGGTTGCTTAATTTCATTAAAATTAAGTCAACAACCTTCACCACAATGGGGAGCCTCCTCTGAGTAGTTTGTATATGTATACATGTATTTATGATATTATTATATTTTTCTGTATTCTAGGTATCTTAGCAACAACAACTTATCAAGTATTCCAAGTAACGTATTTGACAAAACTTCTTTAAAAACGCTGTAAGTATTGTGTTACTATAGCAACAAAATTGATATTGATGGGGAAAGTTTATTAATTATTTATTGATAAAATGTAAAATTTTGATTTTCTTTTACCTAAGGTGTCCTATGTAAACATTTGTTATGAAAATAATGGTATATGCCAAGAAACATTATAGCCATAGTTAATAGCCATAGTTGGTATGAAAGAAGTATTGACTAGAAATTTACTTTATGATTTTAGTGTGACTAATTATTAGGGCTGTCACTATACTCCAGAAGCGTATGGCAATATACTGCAATATGCTGACATCATACCACAATACGTACCACGATATATTGTGGGCTTTAACATTTGTTGTGCCTCCGTAGTATTAAACAGAAACAATGCAAATCTTGTATGAAGCTAATGATAGAACATAGCCTCTTTAAGTATTTACGGTCATTTAGGACTGTGACGCGCCCCAATTGGTTAAGTTCTTGTAACTTAAGGTTAGATGGAATGAACAATGAAAAAAGTGACTGTTTTTGCTACTTTTATTTCGCCAAGGGAAGAATTTTCCGATGAAAATATTGTATAATTATTTTATTTTTTGCAGAGAGTTAGGTAACAATCATATTTCGACTTTACCTGGAAACATCTTTGATAGTATAGCATTTACTATACAGAGAATGTAAGTGTCGTTATAGATTATTCATTTCTAATGATTTTATTATTTTTTCATCAGCGTTGCCTTAAGTCTTATTTGCATTGTTGCTCGGCTGTTATTGAAACATTTTCTGACTTCAGTGTTATTTTCTAGAAAGTCTGCTTCCTTATCATTCATCTATGTTGGTTTGTAGCCGCCTGGCTAGCTCAGTTGGTAGAACGCAGGTCTACCATTTGAGGGGTTGTGGGTTCTAACCCCGGGCAGGGCATACTTTTGTGGAGCTTGGTCATGAAATTATTTCTACAACCTTTCTCCCTCCTACCAATGATTCTTAATTGTGTAGGGCAGCTGTCAGTCACTGACAAAAATATGTGCCTAGTAGTTAATTAACAGCTAATTCCAGAGATTTAGCCTTTCCAGGAACAGTGAGTAGGTTGACTGACCACGGTTATATGACCTATACAATGTGTTGCTACGGTGTTAAACCCAACAAAAACAAAGCAAACAAACATTTATTTGTCCTAGGCTCTGTTCCTCACTCAATAAATTCACTCAGTGGTTTCAGGGCTTTGATTTACTGTCAATATTTATGTCAATGACAATACGTTATAATAATGAAAAATGGCTAACATAATTATTATGATTTTTTTTCCACTTAATTCTTTTGTTTTCAGTCAAACTTTATAATCAGTGACAGAAAGTTGATCAGCTTAAAGATTATGGTTGCTCTTACCATGTGTTTACTGTAAATGAACAGGTTAAATGCTGCATCTGATAAAAAACAAAAATGTAAAAAAGCAGCTTATAAAGTTTGTGAAGTCAAAACAAAGCTAGTGCCGTTAGTGATAATGAGATAACTTTGTTTTTATTTGTTATTTAATTATATATTGTTGTACATTTTCAGTGATTTAAGTCACAACTCTTTGACTTCAATATCCTTATTATGGTTTGCTAACCTGCAAAATGTAGTCATGTAAGTGTACTATTTATGTCAATATTGTAATTGTTATACATTTTATTTTGACTCACCTTTGTAATATTACCTTGAAAAGGTGTTGCTACAGCAAAAGCTTTATTAGTAAGGTACATCACAGAATTTTATCCACCATATATAGGTTTACTCTCCGTTTGTCCGTCTGTCTAAGTATCTAAGCTATTTTGCTGAAACTTGGTTTGTGAATACATTGCAATGAGTACATTATGCACATCTTTAATTATTATTTTTCTGACCAAAACACTGGTTGCTATGGATACAGAAATAGTAAAAATTTGATCAAAAAGCTTGTATCATGTTGTAACCTACACACTATCTAAACTATTTCAATGAAACTTGTAATTTGAATGTGTTGCAATTAGTAGATTATGTTCATAGTTGCATTTTCTTTTTCTGGTTAATTTTCTGGTATGGATATGGAAATAGTCAAAATTTGATCAAAAAGCTTGTATTCTGGTGTAACTCAAAATCTATTCAAGCTATATTGATGAAACTTTGTTTGTGAATATGTTGCAATGAGTAGATTATGCATATTGTTGGCTTTTCTTTTCCTGGTCAAAATTTTATCATTGTATTTTCAGTGATTTATCTGGAAATCCATTTGTATGTGACTGTACAACAAAAGAAGTACTATATACTATATTCAATACCAATAATCTAGTAAATGTTGACTTAACAAAGTGCAGAACAGCAGATAACTCGGAATATGTTTTTATGGACTACAACAATGCTGACTGTCGTAAGTGTTTTAGACTTATCCCTAAGTAGACATTGACAGAAAATTATTTTTTGCCACAAATAATTAAGTTTATGATAGCTTAGCTGACACTTTTTTACAATGCTGCTGTCTTCTGTATAAATGTTTTAAACTTGTTCTTTTACTTGGTCTCATTCTTGAAGTGTTGCTTTAAATGGGAACATTTAGGCTGGAACCAGGAGATATCTCTGATCCTATTCAGTGTAAGCACATTCTGAAGGATTGAAGCATTTTATGCTTACCATTTAATGGGTCTTATTCTGAATCTGTCACATTACAACTCTTGCAAAAAGATCTGTCAAAGTTGATGATTTTACCTTTGCTTACAAATAAAAGATATTATGTGTTTACAACAAAAAAGTAGGAAAATTCAAACATGAAATCACATGACATTACTACCTTTGATTTTGTTCAGTCATGATGATTATTATTAATATTATTACCATTATTATCATTATCACCTTTATAATAATTGTCATCATTTTAACAATTTCATCATTATCATCATGGTGATCCCTATAATTATCATTGTTATCATTATCATCACCATTATTATCATCATTATCATTATCACAATTATTATCATTATTATCACCATAATTATCATCACCATCATTATCATCATCATTATCACCATTATTATCATTATCAGTTATCACCATTATTATCATTGTGATTACAATTATTATCATTTTCATCATTATATATTAATATTTTTCAGCTGGTTACCTAGGCAGTACATGTGCAAGTGGTGATGATTGTATGGTAAGAAATTCTATATGTACTAGTAGTACATGTACATGTGAAGATGGTTACTATGACAACAATGGTGCTGATACTGATATGGGACTTTGTAAAAAAAGTATGTATTAGTTAAACACCCTATTTAGAGAGCTGTCATCGATTCCAACGATATCCCTGTATCGTTGATATTCATTTTCTGATCAGTATTCGATATGCATTCTGAAATATCGATTATAATGCCTAGATAGGTAAATAAATAAAAGTCACTATTAAGGGTCAAATTTTTGAGAGGAACCTTCTATTGTTAGCAGAAACAGGTGCGCTGTCATAATATGAACTGATAGGTATAAAACATTGACGGCACCACATTGAGGATATAGCTGTAGTCTACAGAAGTTATAACATTCATGACCAATATACATCCATTATGAGTTTATGACAACATAAATGGTCTGCATAGTACTGCAGTTAAGGTATCAATATGTATCGGTGTATCATCGATACATATTTCCCGATATATTGATATCGTCGATACGCTTCGAGCCCAGTCAATGACAGCTCTACTATTCAAATCCAATTTAGATCATTGTTATATTTTATTCATTTGTCAGTGCTGTATACATAAACTCTGCTAATTTTATTATATTTTTATGGTCATGAGTTCAGATTCACTAAAGTAAATATTTAAATCAGTGGAGTTATAGTACGCTCGACTGACAGTTGAATAAAATTTAACATGTACTTGTATTTAGCATTATTCTGAATCTAGCTGATATTATCTTCAAAATTGAATAATGTCCCTATTTTCTCCTGTATGAAAAGGCTAACTGTCTTTATCAACCAGTCTTTTATCAAACCAGTTTTTAGTTTTATACATTTGAAATTTAGTCCCTTAATTTGTTATCAGACTTGTTTAAGATTTGTGTTCCTGGCCCTTTATTTTTTTCAAAAATACATTTATAAATTAAATTTAAAAAAATAACCAATGTTTGCATAATGGTCTCAGTTTCAACTTGAATACATAAATGATAGTCTGTAACTATGCATACTTCTGTTTCAATGACGTAACAATACCATGGTTAAATGTTTACAGTTTGGCCAATGAGAGCATGCCTGATCAACACATGATCATGCTAGGGTCTGATAACATGAAGATAAGTGAAATTCAGATATGAATATAAGGGAACTGAATTCAAAATATGATAGAAAAGTTGATAAAGGTTCCCTATTGGATAATTCAGAAAATATGTTTAAATAATAATTTGATCAAGTAGAAGAATAGTTTGTAAGTTTCTCTGATGCTTAGTCAAGGAACATTGATGTTACACAATAGTTTTCCAAGTCAAAAGATAGAAATGATACAAGTAAAAACTTTATTAATTTGTTTGTCATTGATTGGCTAATTCCAGAAATAGAGTTAGATTACCCTTGTGATCATGAGACTTCATGTAAGGACAATAATGCTGAGTGTGTTGGCATAGCAGTTACCACTTGCCAATGTACTGAAAACTATTACGATACTCAGCCAATTTATTTCGAAGGAATGTGTAAACTTAGTAAGTTACCTAACATTCGTTGCCGTGGTAACACAGTGTGATAGCATGGAGTTGATTGTTATTTAACATGGGTGTTTTCCTTGCACTTTTCTAGATCATTGACATTGATGCATGAGACTGTTTTATGTTGGTACCACATCATTCACCATGGAAAATTTCACTAATTGTTTTCATAAAATTGATTTCTTTCTTTAATTTATTAGTTAATTTCTTTGAATTATGGAGTCGTTTTGATTAAATTTCGTATTTTGCTATGAAAAAGCCAAAAGTATTAAACCAATGAAGAGCTTATTAGCTTTCAAAGGTGTTGTTCACCTGAAAAGTATGTTATTATTCATAAAAGTAGTTCCATCATGTAAAATCATAAATGTTCATCAGATCTTTCAAGCAACTGTGTTTGTACAGAAATTAATGTATTTGTTTAGTCACATGATCAATTTTAACCAATCATATTGCATTATTTGTTTACACTGTAATTATATAAATATGCATAAGAATAAAATAGTCTGTAATTATTTCTGATTTGAGAAATTGAGATTTGGCTGTCTTGATTTGAAATTAACATCATATTAGACATTTGTGATAGTTTTTTTTCATTTTAATGCTTGTTTTTATGTTGATAACCTTTGTTTCAGTGTTAATATGTGTACTTGTAGCTTCTGGTACAAATCAGTGTGACGATTCATTTTGTTTGCTGTGTTAAATTTTGATTAACATTAATTTTGTATTAGACATTGATGATATTTTTTTTAGGATACAAGTTTTGTTTGTTATGTACATAAAGGCTTATCTTAACTTTAGAATGATCTCTCAGAGACAGTCAATCGAACACACGACCTCTCGATCAGTATACTTGTGTGCTACCAACCAAGTCTTTTTTAGAGCTACTAAGAGAAGAACTTGTTGCAACTGTTTGTTGGTTATTTTAATGCTATTTGGATGTGACAATCAATAGAGGATTCACTGTACCATGATAGAATTTTTGATAATAAATTGTGGAAAAAATCATTCTTTTTTGTATCAAAAGAAAAATGCTAGTTATAATCACATTCATATTTCAAAAAATTCCATCAAGTTATTTTTGAGAAAGTTGAAGTTTTTAGAAGTTAAGGTACTAGACTATACAAATGAATTAAATACAGTTATATATTATATCATTTTATCTTACAGAGAAAGAGCTTGGTGAGAGTTGTTCATGGAATGCTATGTGTAGACCATCCAATTCACAATGTAATTCTACTAATTTCTGTGCTTGTACAACAGAATTCTATGACGATACTGACACAAACAATATAGGAGGGGTTTGTCGTCCCAGTGAGTATTCTTTATGACCTTGGATTCTAGCAGGGATTTTATATAACAGGGATTTGTAACGATATGTAAATTAAATAGATTTTCATCAAATTTCACTGTCATCGCTATTATTTCAGCCCATACGGAAAACAAGTTTGAATAAAGATATTCACATGAAATTTTGTACCAGTACCATTCATATTGAAATAAATGTTAGGAAAAATGTGTTTCTAGATGATTTTGAGGTAAATTAGGCTTACAGACTGTTTCACAAAATAATGCATTTTCCCGCCGATCTGCCAATTTTAACACCATTAAATCACTGCCTGTGAATAACACAACTGTCCAATAAGCTCGCAAACCTTGGTCCAAAAATTGAAATTATGAAATCAAAGTGCTACAGCCTACACTAGGTCATTGTGGCGTGACCCTCAGAGTGACCCTTAGAGATCCTATACAATAGCAGTCTATAGGATGTTTACATAGAGTGGTTCTATATAAGAATAAAGGGTTTTTGCTTATGTTTTTATGCTAAGTTAGTAGAGTATATGTCATTATTTCAATTATTATTATTTACTGTTGTCTATTATTATTTTTATTTGTTATTATTTCAGAAATTGATTTATATGGTGCCTGCAATGAGACCTATCAATGTGGTACAGCCAATGCTAAATGTTTAAATAATGTATGTACTTGTAAACAGGGATATTATGATCTTGCTAACAATAAACAGTGCTTAGGTAAGTCATGATTCATTGCATTTGACCTTGACATCAATATATTGAGTTTGATTTTATAAATTTCTGATGAAAATTACATTAGATCTATACAGTTTTTTTATTGTATGACTATATATTCATAGTATTTTTTTATAAATCTGAAATTTAAGACATTGGTATAGGAATTGACAATGGCTACCGTTTGGGCTATACTCTGCACCCATCAATGAGACCCCAATTACAAAAAGTTACATAACCAACTAGTAAATGTTGTAACTATAGGAATAATGCAATCTAGAAAAAACATATCTACCAAGTAAATTTCAAAATTCATTGAACTCACTGTCTAATGATAGCAGTATCAAATGTTGCTAATTGACAAATTCTGTGGTATATGAATTCTCAAACACAACTCTCCAACAAATCTAAAATTAATGTAACCAAATTCCCCGAGTTGATTTATTTACTGTATATCTGCCCCTGTATCCATTGCTAATTATTTTATTTGTTAAATGGCCAATCAATTTGATTTATAATTGTAATATTATTTTCTGCCCTTTCCAAATGGCCTCCTTTGGTAGCTTTGTTCATATCTATACCATTCATTATACATTCCATTTAAAATTTAAATAATTTGGCTTACATAGAAGCTTTGCTTTTTACTCTTGTATCAATTTTAATTGTTTTGATATTCTTTCTTTTTTATCAGCCTTAAAATATAATATATTTTTCTATTTATCCAAGGGAGCTAACTCCACTTATGAAGTAATACTCTTATTGATACTCTTATTTCATGTTGGATTATCTCCCCTTTTCTTCATGCTTTAGTATAGAATATTTTCTAAAATATATTTCTCAGTATACAATATATTATTTTTCTTTGAACATTCTTTAAAACAAAGTTCCTATGTGGGCCGATAGTTTTCCATCAATTGTTTTGTTTTGTTTGTCTGAAATTGTTACTGTTTTGTTTATGAAACGTTTATGTTTTGTCTAATGTACAAGTTATTATTACAATGAACAGAAATGTTTTTCGAAGCAATCCCTATCAGGAAAAAGAGATCAGCTGAAATGCTTGCAGGTGAAAATATTATGCACACATAATATGTGTGTTTAAAACATTTGGCTTAAGGGTTTTTATGTTACATGTTTGGAAAGGTTTATTGGTTAGAATATTTAAATTGATTTTTTCACTACATGTGGGATTTGTACTATTTATCCCAAACCAACATAATGGATAGGGTATTGTTTTACAAATTGTAATGGGTTTTTTAAATGTGACTAACATTGATTTTATCCTGGTACTCGGGTCCAAATTTTTTCGGATAAGGTTTTAACATCATGATAATATTATAGACTTAAAGTTAAAGTACCACATACATTGTCATGTTTCTTTTTCTAAAAATGACCACTTTTTTAGTTTAAATGTCAGTCAAGAAAATGACCAAAACTCAATTATAAATCTGCGAACCTCTTTTTTCAAAATATATGCCAGCCATTGAATGAGAAATTGCTGTGACATGTTCATGGAATAAAATAATTATTAACTGTGAGCAATTGTGACTAAGATCATGACAATGTAATATATCACGGGCTTAGCGCAAAATGGTAATAACTCCATTTAAATAAAGTGTGAGTTACGACCATTTCGCACTAAGCCTGTGATATGTTTAAATCAATATAATTGATTTATTTATTTTACTGCCACATTTTTTCCTTGTTTGGGGGATATGGTTGCACATTTTTTCCTTCTGCATTCATAAAGTGGCTGAAAACAATTCCCTCCTCCCTTTTTTATCATACCTGTGTGACAATGCGTGTTTGGTCAAAGGTTATGATCAGAGAAAAAGTGTACCAGCTATGGGATATTGAAAATGATTATTACAAAATTTATATATACAGTTAAGTTCCGCTTTTAAGACCAGCAAAATTGATGGTCTTAATCCAAAACGGTCTTATTATAGGGACCCTTTTCTTCACAAATTAAGCATTTGGGTCTTAATAATTGTCAAAAACAACATTATTATGAAATAACAAAGGTGGTCTTATTAGCGGAACTTTACTGTACTAGATTGGTGAACATTAAGGACTACAGTGTTGTTTCATCCATTGATATCAACACACATTATTTTATTTTGTATTTTATAAGTTATCATATTAGAATATGTTTCTAGGCAAGTGTGTGTGACTTTGTCCTGTATGCTTCTGTTACTAGGATGATGATGAAAATGTTCTTTACAATTACAAAACTTTCCATTTTTTCAATGATTATTTATTGTGTGTCATGTTTTAGACTAAAGTATTTAAGCATGTTCATGCTTCAGATAAGCACAATAATTACATGTTTTCTGACATTTTCAATGTAGCTTCAAAAAGCAAAGTTCACTATCTGATTTTTGTATGAAAACCAAAATCAGTAATGCCCTTTCACATTTTTTTTTTTTGGTCATAATTATTGTTATTCTTATTGTTCATGCTCCTTGACAAATTTGTTTAGCCCTCCCAAAAAAAAATTGGAATTAAATACAATTAATATGTTTAAGTATGTATTACTGTTAGTCTTCTTGCTTTTATCATAGCCAATTGTTACTATTTCTGTTTTAAATATTGTTGAATCCAATTTAAACTTTGGTAAACTATAGAAGAAGAACGGCTATGATCTAGTATAAAACATTAGTAAGAGCTTTGATGTGCTTGATTAAATTTCAAGTACTTTAGCAGTCTAAGAAATTTGTAGGTGTCTGGTTGCCCGAGACAACCAGTTTCTAGTTAGGACTACCAAAAATTTCATTTGAGCAACCAAATTTCTGCAAACAAGATATATTGCTAGCTGCTAAAATGAACTGTTTGGGCAACCACTTTCATATCCTAATTTCTAAGACTGTTTTAGTATGAGTTATTTAAAAGCATATCAAAACTAGGTGTTATCATGTTTAATTCTTCTACAAAAATAAACAACTGTATGCTAATTTGAATTCTTATGTAGAATAAATAATTTGACCATCAAATTTCATTTATGAGGGAATAAATTATAACAGCTATGTAGGTATGTGTTTGAAATTTAAGTATAGACAAGATCATATTAAATACAGAGTGAAAAATCACATGCCCATGTAAGATTTGCAATCAAAATAGTATAGAATTACAAAAGTAATATTTTTGACCACCTATCTTCATTAGACATACCTGTAAAGGTATCCATAAGAGACAAAAGGGGCGCATCAGAGTTTGAAAGTTTATGTAAAAGCCTTGGAGTAAAACATTATGATTGTGGTAAGTATGACATTCCACATCGTCGGCCACCACAGTACTTTCTTCTCTTATACTCCATACATACCGTGGGCAATTTGAGCGGCAAAATCTCATTTTCATTAATATGCATGAGGAGGGGAGACCAATCTTCTTCCAATGAAATTGCATGTTACAATTAAATACTCTTCAATAACAATGACGTCATACTGGGATTTTTTTCTCAAAATAGTAGCCAACACACAATGTCATGTTTATTTTTTCATTTTGAATAGTAAACTAACCTAAGATATAAAACGTAATTTCATTGGCTAGTTTTTGGGTGTGGTTTCCTTGAGAGGCCAATGAAGCTGCCTCATTAATTATTTATGATTGAGAGATTTTCCTAACCAGGTACATAATGCAGCATACCAGAAGTATGTATTGTGGGATAACCGACGATAGACATTCCACAGCTCACACTTTTGTCTTGAAAGCTAGGCAGAGTAGATTTTATTATCAAAAGTATGTTGCCATTGCTCAATATGTTTTCTTTTGTTTCCCTTAGTCATTCGCTTGAAATGATGATAAGTGTTCATTCATAGACAAATAGATTTTTGTTTAGTGGCAAAGTTCTTTTGTTTTAAAAGAAAAATCATGTTTTCATCTAAAATGTTTGAATTTTTTTCAATAATTATAGTCATTATTTTGTTTTTCCTGAATAATTATAGAAATATTAAATACACATAAGTTTTTATAGCTAATTATTATTTATATTAAATTAAAAAATTGTTGCTAATTGGAATATGATAATTTGCATCCATTGCTAGTCATTGTCTGATTAAGTATGTTGCAGTAAAGACCAAAATTATCAATTACCCAACTGTATGAAGTAAGCTTTGAAAAAGTCTGAAAAAAATTCACATGTCCGGGACTTTTAGCTTGCTGCATAAGGTGATGATTTTGTTGCTGCAACTTTACTTTTTATATTTAACTTCAACTCAGGAACAAATCCACTTATTGGTAATGGGTTTTTTGTTGATAATTTTGTCAATATGAAATACTTGGCCTATGTGCCATGCTAAGTTTTGTTTTAATTTGGCCTTTGCTAGGTTGCCCAGAACTCTTACATTGAATTCTCCTTTCATCTAGTATGCACCACTTTGCTTGAATCCATGCTATATTTATATTTAGTTTATATGCAATGTTTA
Source organism: Mactra quadrangularis (assembly GCA_025267735.1). Taxonomy (NCBI): domain Eukaryota; kingdom Metazoa; phylum Mollusca; class Bivalvia; order Venerida; family Mactridae; genus Mactra; species Mactra quadrangularis. The sequence continues at coordinate 8,235,141 of CM046303.1, read as the reverse complement.
GTGCTATTAATGTATTTTTTTATTCAGATTGATTGCAAACAGTAGTTATATGTATCATCACAAAATATCTGTGTTATCAAATAGAATGTTTAGTTTGTTATCGTCATGCCGATTGTTTCAGATTGCCCAACTTGATTTCCTATGCTTTGTAATGAAACATTTCAAATAAATAGAGAAGGGTTTCCATAATGTAGTTGCAATGCATTGTTGATTTGTTCATTTCCATTATCTATTCCTCCAAGTAGATTCAGCCATGTTTCAGACTTTAAGTATGAAGATAGTAATTGTTTGAAAATTCATTATGGTTTTGCAACCAGTCTTAGTTTGACTGAAAAATCCATCAACATGGTACATTATTATGTAATGCTTCTTACATTTTTACATTACCTCTGATATTTTTACATATGGCATTTTTACCAATTACAGTATGGCATTTTTACCAATTTCAGTATGGCATTTTTACAAATTACAGTATGGCATTTTTATGTCAGAAATTTTACCTATGGCATTTTTACCAATTACAGTAGGGCATTTTTACAATCTGATTAAAACCAGATCTAAAAATGTTCTGCTCTCCTACTCGCTAATTTTAATCTGGCCGTTTTCAAACAAGGGTCACTTTCGGATGACCTTTTCTCATCATAATATTCATGACAAAATTGTTATGATTTGTAACTAGTTTACATCGTCTACGTCACGCAATTTGAAATGAGCCGTCCAATTGCAGACTGTGAATAATACCACTATTAAATTAGCTTGCGAACCTTGGTCTAAAAATAGAAATTACCAAATCAAAATGTTATTAATAGTGTTTCATCTAGATGAAAGCTATGCATTGATTGGTCGACATAAAGGTCATCTTGACGTGACCCTCCATTGAGATCTTTGAGATCCTGTACGACAACGTTCTATAGGATCTCTGTTTACGGAGATTGGCATTATTACCGATTACAGTATGGCATATTTACTAATTTTAGTATGGCAAGTTTACCTCATAGTTCACCAATATAATGTGCAGACACTTTTACCTTTAACATTTTTCATCTCATACCCCAATGATGAATGTCATGTTTTATTTGTAAATTTTTTAAAACTTTTTACATCATTTACAAAGTCTTTTTCTTAATTCCTATTCCATTTTAGTGATCAGTTCTTTAAAAGCTATTGTTGTGAAATATTGGAATTTAAGTTAGAATTGCTGTATTGTTGCTTCAGTTATGATTTATTTTGTCGTACACATTGTAGTTATGTTTGTGGTAAAGTAGATGGGTGTTTTTCATTAGGATTGTTATGTTAAAGCTATCCCCTTTTGTTTGCTTTATCATACAGAAGTTCTTTATGTAAAGAGATTTGGTATCAAGATGTGTGTTCTTCTGTAAGGACATTGACCTCTATTCACTGACAAAGTATTTCAAACATACATTGTAAATCTTCACTATTAAAAATATCAATATTAATGTTGCAATGTGCTATTGATTTTTGTAACTTTGCAATACATCACATGATAGTTTATGTTTTAAAATCAGTGATTGCCTTAAAGTTTCTCAAGCACTAGCTCATTAAAGTTTTCATTTTCTTATATACTTAAGTGCAAAACTTTCAGGGAGCTTTACCATACAAAATTACTAACTTTCGCTAGCTGGAATGAATTTTCACAAGTTTGTGGGTTTTAGGCTAGAGGGTTAAGGCAATGACTGTGTACAGTAGTATTTTTCACTATCTGTAAGCTCTGTTAGAGCACATTTAACATAGATTTGATACTTTCTAATGTTTCTTAATGGAAGTTTATTGGGGAGTCAGGAAGGTCAGCTGTTATCATTTTACAGACCACAATGGAAATACTGATAATTAAGATTCTTTTTTTGCCATATGTTTTGGTTTGGCAGTTTTGGTATGGCCATTTTGATGATCTTTTTTTCTTCAATCCTTGTGTGTTTATAGATTTTTAAAGTTTGGTTTAAAAGATTTTTAGTATTATTTTTGTACTACACTTGCACTTTTTATTTGTTATTATAATAATGGGTTTTTTTTAATATAAGAAAACAACTAGAATGCAATTACTTGATTCTTATGGAACATGCTGGATAATTTTAGGCTTCATTACATTATAGCAATATCATCATAATTTAAGTTATTCTTGTTCAATAATTGTATAAAACTGTATAATTTTGTATAAATGTAAAGCCTGTGCCAATTGACTTTAGACAGATTAATGAATTACATGTTATGGTAAAAACAATTTTTTTAGCATATTTTATGAATTTAAAGGCTATCGTCCCATGACAAAAACACAATACATGTATATACATTTAAGCTATATTACTCAAAAATAGTAGTTTTTATTATTTTGTTCTTGCGACTTTTGTACCGACTAAAGCAAATCTGTTTTAATCTTGGTGTTTCAAATCAGCATACAACCTTATTACTTGGCGTATGCAAAAGATATTAGTGTCAATTGAAAAAGCAATGCCTTAGCTATGCATGCATGTATAAATCAGTAAAATAAAAATATTTATATTAGAGGAACTGGCCTTTAATTGAACCTGGTTAAAAGCTACCCTTGTTGAGTAATATACCTTATATGTATACAGTGTATAATTATAGTGTTTTGATTTGAGACCGTGCCGGCCTCCTGTGAACAGTTATTCATTCCAGTTCTAAACTGTAATTTCTCAAAGGTTGTCTCTCTTTTGAGATGAGGTCCCTTTAAAACATTTCATGAAGTTTTCTAGGAAGGATAGATTATTTGTGTTCATATATAGTGTTATATTATATCACATATTTATGCTAGTAGTTGCCAGAAAATCACACCTTATTATTTAGTAAATTGTATACATGCGTTTGTTTATTATGTTCAAATTTAACAGAACTTGAAAAATTGTAAATATTCTTTCAATTAAAATGTATCTCTAAATTATGCATGAAAATTACTTAAAATGTTATATTGAGAATTCCTTATTTATTCATGTAAAAATATATATCATATGAAAGAATAAACAGTCAATGTGTAAAAATGTTTATAAACTCTTAAAATTATCTATAGTATTTACATAGCTAGTATTTTCAGGTACATTTGCCGCAGACTGTGTTGGCTTTTATTTAGTAAATCTTGAAAAAAATTATAAGAAAGATTTTTATACCATAATAAATAAAGGGTTGCCTGCAAGACTGTAGTAAGTGCATTGTGTAAAAGAGCAAGTTGCTACAGTCTTGCAAGCAACCCACAATATTGTCTTTATGTTAAATGTCATGTAAGTCCATGTTCTTGTGGTATCATATTAATGTTTTAATATCGATGATTCGATGTCTAGTGTGATACATGTATAACTTTTCTATATATAATTATGGTGCTTATATAAGTTGTTTAAGTCAACTTGAGACAAATCTAAACAATATTCAATGTAAACAATGTCTAATATTCTCCAAAACCAGCTATAGTACCACATGATTTTTTGTGGTCAGTGTGGGTTTAAATATCAAAACAAACAAACTGCTTTGGCCACAACAAATTGATCATATGTTCTATGGATTCGCTCGCACCTTAATTTTGACAGTTTTTTTACAAAATTTTTTTTTTATTTCCTAGCTCGCTCATAAAAATTTGGTCAAACCGCTATAAAAAGCAACTGAATTAAGATTTTTTTTTTTTTCTTTGCTCACTCGCCCCATTTTTTTCTTAGAAAAATCCATAGAACATATCATCAACTTGTTGTGGCCCTTGATAAGTTTTGTCCTATAACTTTTTAATTGATTCACTATTTTAATGGGATAACATAATAGTAATCAAAATGTTAAAGATTTACTGGAAAAGTATCAGTACTCTTTTAGTAAAGTGAAATGGTACACCAATCATCAGATTTTTTGTTTAACTATATCAAGATGCCTTTTCACTTATTTAAAAAGTATTGATATTATTTTTCAAACGAATGATTTAGTGATGGAATTTTAATAACTGGACTATCATCTGTAATTATTTGAAAAAATACTTTCAGCTATTATATGTTGTTCATGAGATAAGCAGGTTTGTAGTTGTGACCCACTGTCTTAAATAGTCTGTGTTTTGGTTCATTTTGATATAAGATTCTTAATTCCTTGATTTTTCAGGTTGATTTGATAAATCCTTTGTCTTTGACATAATAATAATTATAATGATAAAGACTTTATCATTTTAACGTAGTAAGGCAAAGCCCAATCTTCCCTGTGAGCCTATCATGTGTTAAGTGATAAATTAATAATATAGATGAAAAGAATGTTCCACCGTTAAGACCATCAAAATTAATGGTCTTAATAGTGGATCAGTTTAAATGTAGGGACCTTTTTTATCGAACTCAGCATTATTTAATTAATACATTAATATTCAAAAGTTGCATGATTTTGCAATTATCATGGTGGTCTTTATATCTGAACCTTTACTGTATTAATATTTTGATTGTAATACTTTTAATTATGTTCATTTTCAGATGCTGCAAGTTTCTTTTCATGCTACCTCACTGAAACCAGCGAGACAGAAATCATATTTACGTCATCTTCTGAGCTGTTGTCTAATGATGCTTGTGAACAGAATTGTTTCCGAAGAAATGAGAAATATTATACATTTGTATCCAACGTTTGTCTATGTGGCAATGTTAAACCAATAACTAGTACTTCAACAAAATGTTGTCCAAAAGTAAACGATAACTGTGATGCTAGACAATATGCTACTAATTCTGCCAGTTTAGCTTCAGCTGATATTTCTATAGGACATGTTCCCAAACTGTATTATGGTACACCACATGAGTTTACCTTCTCAACCTCCTTAGTAATCATTGATGAAGTAAGAATCGGTTTTGGTGATTCCCAAGAATTGACTACAATAAGTGCATCCTCTGGAGCTGTTTACCATACCTACACGTATCCAGGCGAGTTTTGGGTGTCAGTATATGGGTGTGTCCAAGCTGAAGGTGTGTGTGATGTAGTTAGTATACCAGTCTGGGCTCACGTCCCACCTGCCAACTTATCTACTTATATAACAGGAAGACCTAAAGCTGATGTTTCTGAGAGTCTGACATCTGTTTATGCCACTGTACCTCTGGCATACAATGCTGACTTCTACTGGACTAAAACAATCAATGGAATTGAATCAAAAAGTAAGACCATTATGATAATTACAGGGTTTTACATTGCTCTTAAACTTTAGGGTTCCAATGGATGCAGGTCCTGTGAAAACAGGGGTCCCTGGAGTAAATATTGGGGTCCAGCAAATTTAATCACAAAACCTCCATATTATTGTTGTATTAACAAAAAAATGTTGGACAAAATGACACATGATATGTTGGATTTTGTCATGGGTTGGTGAAAATAAAATTAATGATTATCAATTAAGCAGTTTTCCTACTCCTCTTGCTTAACATATTTTGTGTGTCCCCATGGATGCAGACTTCAGTCATTTATGCGTACAACTTGTGATTTATGCACATATGGACGCGGAATCCTGCGTCTGGTAAAACCTTGCACCTATTCAGAGCCCACTATGAGAAGAACTGATCATGTCTATCAATAGGTACAATCATATGTTTTAAACAAATTAGTGTTGACTTTGAAATTGAATCAGGATATTTTCCTAGGACTTAGTCGGGCACTTTAAAACTCTTTTGAGAGGTTTAACTAACTTAATTATATATGATCATAGAAGTTAACTCCTTAGTACAAATTCACTTGAATTCCTGATAAAAGTTTTTTTTTTCTCAAACCTCACAGATTGTTGAACCATAAAGTCTTATCAATTAAAAATTGGGAAAATCACATGTTTTATATACATTAATGATTGATTGCTGTTAGAAAAAGTCATCTGAAATTGTTATTATATTTTGTATATGAACAGGTTTTCTGTTCAAAACATGATTTTTTTTTATCTAATATTGTCTCAGTATGAAAGAGGAAGTTAGATACATGCTTACCTATGCAACCAAAAAAAGCAGGTATCATTTAAGGATTGAATTCCTAGTAGTATTTATTCATTGAAAATACATTTAATTTCCCTTAAATCTAATTTATATAAAAGCAAATGACTTCATGTAATGAGTAATGTCAGGATAGCAAGAATTTTTAACTTTCACCCATGGATTGGGCTGTATTCAAATTTAACTACATTTATTGTCACACATGTGTCATTGTTGGTTGCACTGTTAGCTGCCAATTCTACAAGATAACTGTTTGTACAATTCTTATTGTTCTTTTAGAAAAGGGATGTGTCAATGGTTGGATAAGTCATAGAACAACATGTATAAAGTTAGTATCTACGGCAGCAGACTATAGCACTGCGTCTGCTTCCTGTGTGAGTGATGGTGGGAGATTATTAAAGCTGGACCATGACATTGAGAGGGAGCAAGTGGTGACATCACTATCTGGTAAGATTTTGTTCTTCTTTTACAGACATTGCTTTTATGAAAATCTTTTTTATCAAAGAATTTTCAAACATTGCCTTATGAAAATCTTTTAATCCAAAAATGTCAACCATTGCCTTTACGAAGACCTATATCCAAGAATATTAAAGTCTCATACTAAAAACAGCAGAAGTCTTATATGTAAGAACTGGCATAACTTGTATTTCATTTGGACATTGATTCAGTTATGTCTGCTTTGACAAAACAAGTTACTGTGGATCCTATAAATAGGATTAGAAATAGCAGCATGCATGTAAGTTTTAAGCTTGTATTCCACAATTAGTCTACAACCTGCTTCTAGACTATAGGATGCATTAAATGTAATTAAAGAAAGTAGTCCTCCCTTAACGTAATAGCCCAAAGTCAGAGACTAGTGAAACCTTTCTTGGGCTAGTGAAAGTTTCCAATTTAATATACATAGTTGGGCTAGCTATCAATTATACCTTATATAACATTAAAGGTACTCATTCACAGATTTCAACTTAAATATCAACTTTTTCTGAAACTATCAAAATTTTATGGAAACATTTTTTGAAGCAGGAAATTAGTGCTTTGATAATGACAATTTTAGTGCAAATGAACACACAACTACAAACGACGCTGTTTCAAGTAGTAAATATCCACCCCGTATGTTACGATATAGACAGTTTAGTGTATTTTTGTGACTTTTATTGTATATTTCTTGCAATCTATAGGGCAGTTTGTCTTAAAATATGAAGAATTATTTTTTTGACACAATTACAGACACTGTTTTCAGAATATTGAAAAGTCTTAAACAAATTTGTGAATTAGTACCTTTAATAAGTCAAGCTTGTGCTTTAGAAAACCTAAGGCAATGACTGCTTTTACTCAACTTTTCAACTGTTGACATTTGTTTGCCTAGATGCAGCAATATTGGACGATTAATATATTGAGTAAGTGTAAACAATGTCTGTTTATATTTACATAAATTAGTATTGGTGGATGAGCCTTTAGCAAATAAATATTAGTCATTGTCCTGTATAAGTTACTGCCTGCTTCTTCACTTTCTGTGAAAAATAGATTTTTTTTCAAGATGAGTTCCGAGATCTAGGCTTGTTCAAGAATTTATAGTAGGACAATTGACTGCCATGATACACCTAAACTTTTTTATTGTGGTTTAAAAAACCATTCACTGCATTGTTTCATTTTCTTAATGTAAAATTCTTCATTTAATATTTACAGCAAGTTCTACTTCCTTCCTGTTGGGAGCACAAAGATCTGGTGGAGAATGGAAATGGCAAGCTGACAATTCAAAGACATTCTTCAAAGATTCTGATTTGACATCATCAACCAATGGTGATTGTCTGATATTAGATGGCGCCACTAGCAAATTAACGTCTGCTAGTTGCTCTGCGTCTGCCTCTTATGCTTGTATGACAGGTAAATATATTTTGTATTGATGATTGAGGGCAAAACTAGAAATTTATTTTAGCTCGAAACAAGTTCTTACAACTTAGACTTATCACTTTCGAGTCTGCCTCCTGGTCCCCCAGTATTGAGCTAGTAGGATAAAGTTTCTTGCTCAAGGAAACAATGGGATAGGCAAAACTAGTTGAACTACATTTAAAAAGTAAATGATGTAGACTTGTTCTATGCTGACCCATTGCAATGCTTTCATTGGCAACCTTTTATTTTTCTCTTCCTCAAACATTGGTAAAAGACAGAAATGTGATTTAAAAAAAATTTGGAACTTCCTCTCTTAATATGATATATTGAGTATTGGCATTCTGCACTAGCCATCATTGCAAAATAACTATTACCATACATGCGTTGACATGGTATTAAACCCAATACATAAGAAATGTAAAAAGATATAATTTTCAATTTTTTTCATTTCAGATCCTGTAAGTTGTCCTCATGGAGGAAAATTAATGGGTGATTATTGTTACTTGTTGGTTAATGAGATAAAAAGTTGGAGTGAGTCGCAAACATACTGCAATACTAACTATAACGGATGGTTGGCTAAGATTACTGATGTTGACACACATTCCAATATAACTAATTTACTGGTGGCTGATTCTATCAGGTAAGTTGAAAAAAATATATCTGGATATTTTGGACAGTGTGCTGCATGCAGGGTTTTGAGTCTAGTGTCCTGAAGGGTGGCTATTTCAATTCTCACCTAGGCAATTTATACCCTTTCCTAAAAAAATGACAATTATGAGTATGTGCATGTTCTGGCTTTGTTGCAGGGTAAGTAAGTACTGGTTATAGTCAAAGGTCCAGGAAAGCTAGGTTAGACCAGACAGTTTCAATAAAATGACCAAAACTGTGTTGTTGACATGGCACTAAACTGAACATAAAAGTATACAATCATAGGAATTGTTAATATTTAGTAGTCTGCTTCTTATGCATACATTACACAGGGCTGAAGGAGCAGGGGGGGGGCTTAGTTTTTGAAATGATATGATTCTTTCTAAAACATTCAAATTATTGTTATCTATCCTTTTTAACAGAATATTTCTAGGCCATCCCCCTCCCCCATCTGAAATTGCTTCCTTATGTGCAGCATTTCACACTGATTGATCATTATCTGTAAAAAGACAGGCTTCCTGTTAAAACCTTTAAAAAGATTTGGGTATATGATGAGATCCAACCCACAACCTTCCTAATTGTAAGCCAACAATCTACTGCTTTATATATGTTTTATGTATTTATTTTCAGTAAAGCATGGTTTGGACTTCATAATTCAATTCTTAAAGGGTCATATCTCTGGGCTGATGATTCTTCGTTTGATTTGGTAAATGCTGCCTATAAACCAACAACTTCCCTATCTAACGATGGTAGCTGTTTTGTTACTAATAGTACTAATGGATGGGAGGAAATAGCTTGTACAATCCCGAAAGAATTTGTTTGCCAGTATTCAACTCATTTAGGTAAATACTTACGTAGATTGTTTATCATTTATATTTTTTAGTTGGGCCGCATTCTAGAACCAAAATTTTGAGAAAATTTATTGCTGGTGTCATATGGTATCACAATGGTAAAAACAATATAAATATAAATGCTTAAAAGTATATATAAGAATATTTGTGATTTCATTTATGTTGTTAATATCAAAACACTTGAAATTAAAAGTATTTGATAGGAAACTATGACATATACCAATGTGGTGAACCATTAAAGCTGTATGTGAAGATAGTTTTAGAGCTTAATTATGTATTTCTGAGTTTTTTTCTATAATATGACTTCAACTTAAACATACTATGATCAAAAGTAATGTTTCAAGTGTTGACAACCAAATTCTACTTTCAGTTTGGATCTTCTTTCACTTTGAAATGCAGTAAATAAAATATACATATTTAAACAATATTTGCATTTACATGTACACAATGTAATTACAAAATTTGTTCATTGGAGGTGTTTGAAATAGATAAATATCTACTTTCTTTGCAGTCATAAAAAGTATTACCTTTGATAATGGGGCTTTAATATCCTCTGCTGGATTTGCTATTGTTTCTAACTACATGTTTTTCATATTTTCAGATCGTATTACGGTACCAAGCTATGTGTCAGGTATTAATTATCTGGCCATACCGAGTGGTGACAGTCTACAACAGCTCATCAAACCTAATAGTTTCCCATCAGCCACTGCTACAAGTTATACTGTACAATTGTTTCCTGGTATGCTATAAATTATTCATGGTATCATCTATATTTTTTCTATCAGTGCCAATTATGGGCAAGTCATTTTTAAAACGAAATAGCCCAACCTGACATGGAGCAAAGCAGGGTACAGCAGGGAAAAAGAGCCTTGTTTTTATCTTCCTAGTTTGATAATTTGAGAACCAATCAATTTGGAGTAATGAAATATTATGTTTAATTTATGTACAAATCAAGACCAAGGATGACCTTTGACAGTTTTGTCTCCTTGAGTTCAAAGGTCATGGTCATCTGGACTTCAAACTTATAAATGAAATAATAATTTGACTATCCTTATGCCTGAATGACTAAAATATAAGGTGGTTAGCTTATTGTCCTAGATAAATACCATGGATCTACTTTGAACTTTCCCCGGCCAAGCAGAGCTTTTGTTGAGAGAAGACCTCCGAACATAGAAGTGATTGCATTACATTTTTATTCTTGATTAATTGAATTTCTAATATGTTTTGTAACAATTTACAGGTATGCCGTTTACACGTCAAGGACGTATTAGATCTTGGGCATTCCAAGCAGACGTCACAGGGGATATATCCTTACAACATTACGTACCAAAATGTACAACTGGAACACTTTATCAGCCAGGTAGGTTTCATTTTATCATTTTTATGATGATATTTTCCTTGAGGTTTGAAGAGAGAGAAAGACTGAGATAAGGGCTTGGTGAGACTTCATTTGTTTACGTGTAATTTTTGTGGTACTTTTACGGTTTAATGGGAAACATCAGTTAATAGTACTTATAGCAAACAATTATATATGATAAATGATACAGTATAAAAGTCATGTGCTGAATTTAGATGTAAAAATATATAAATAGTCATTGTTCTCTATTATTTGGTTTATAAAATCTCTGCTTCCACATAGTTATACAATGTATATGATTCTCTATAGTTGTTCTTTTTTGCCAGGAAAACATTACATATGTTTGTAGAAATCTTAGTTTTAGCATTTGGTTTGTTCTCGAATTTCATAATTGTCATACCTTACTTAGTCATAGGGCCAGCTTTGTTGATTCTATTATAATTCATTTCCAATAAAATATTTCTTTTATATTTTCAGGATGTGCATCAACCATGTTTGCCACATGTTCCTCAAGTTCTCATACATGTACTCCAAGCAATACTTGTCAAGTTACTGAACAATTCTGTTACCTTAGTAACACATGTAAAGCAGTAAATGAGTCATGTACATGTAACTCTGAAGTGTCGTCTGCTAATGCTGTCAACTCCTGTTCTTCATATGGTTCTGCACCCTCCTATGAACTTGTAGGTCAAACAAAGCTGACTGTGACCAGTACTGGAGCATTCATTACTTCTGAAGATATATCAGTAAATGAACTTGATCTTATTGGTATTCAATATCCTACTGGTTCCAAAGTGATAAAATGTGACAATATAGCAAATGGTGTCCATGAAGAAACTAGTTACCAAGCGACTGTTGACCATTGGCTAACTAATTCTGAACCATTCCCATCAGCCTTCACTGTGACAAATGAAACATGCTATCTCCAAGCAATTACCTCAGAAGATCATTGGGAAAATTTAACTGCTCCATTGGCATACTCCACAAGTGTTGGAAATTATGGCTTGAGTGCTTCCTTAATCGGAGGTGTGTCACGATCATTGAGCATTCAGTTGGAAGAGTCTGCAGAAAACATAGCCTGGGTATACCCACAAGTATCAGAGCCAAATACAACAGCTGATTCTCTGGGAACTATTTACACAGAATTGAATACTGTAAATTATTTGACAATTAGGGTTGAAAGAGGAACTGATTTGACTTCAACATGGACTATAGATGGCTCAATAACAACTGTTTATTTCTCAAATTCAATTGATGCCAGTGTTGAGGCTGCAGTACCCAATGCATGTAATGCTTCTATGTTTTGGTCAGACCAACCTTGTGCCTCTCTTTCATACAACTCACCAGCTATTGGTACTACCACTTTATCAGTACTGATTTACAATGACCTAGGAGCTACCACAAAAACTCTAGATATAAAAACAGAGAAACGTATATCTGGTGTGACTTTTAGCATGGCTACAGCTGCTCTACAGGCGAACAATGTTGCCATCAATAAAATGTCTGAATTTGAAACCGTGGTAACTGATGGCACTGGACTATCTTACTCTTACACAGTAAATGGAGCTCCAGTAACAGCACCAATCACTAATTCATCATTATGGTACAACTTTCCAACTCTAGGAACATACACAGTAAATGTTACTGTCAGTAATATATTGGGTTCTGAAACAAGATCAGTCACAGTTTATGCAAAACATGCTGCAGAATTCACTAATTGTAATTTTGTACTTAGCAATCCAACAGTTGCGGCTGTAGGTATTGATCTTAGTCTTCAAGTTCAGTGTGAATTAAACAGTGGATCTGAAGTCAGCACTGCCTGGGAGTTAAGCGATAGAAGCAGTAACATCACACAGGCAGTATCAACCGTCTCGTCATCTCCATATACATGGGTTCAAGCTGTACAATTCTCTACTGTTCAAAATGGCATCACTGCCAAAGCATACATAATGGACCCATTTGAGTCAATAACTGTATCTTTGACTATTGATATTTACAATGCTATTCCTTATATCACATTTACACAAAATGTTACAAATGTATTCCCTAATGAGTATATCCAATTCCATGCTGAGGTTCCAGCAAGTCCAGGAAGTTATGGATCAGTTGAATATATATATGAATTCGGAGATTCAACAGTAGTGACATACGTTGTTGGCACAGCATCCCATCGATATATGACAGGAGGTAACTTTACAGTAAAGGTAACTGCTACCAATGGACCAAGCAACCAATCAAAGACATCTTATGTAACTGTTTATGAACCAGTCACTGGACTCAACGTGATCAATGATGGACCAAAAGCTGTCAGTACTGCAATTACATTTAATGCATCCACATCTACTGGAAATTTCTTAACTTATAGATTTGAATCTACATCTTTTAATGTGACACAAAGTAGTCCATCATATACATTTCCTTTCTCCTCAGCAATGGATTACACTGTAAAAGTTACAGCTTACAATGAACTTAGTAGTCAATCTGTTGAAGTGATTGCTTACATTTTGAGTACAACTGATTTAAGGATATCGTCTCTGACTGTTGATGGACAAGCAGATATTGGTTGCTTTGAATCAAAGACTAGTAGACAATTTAAAGTTGATATTATTTTCTATGATGCTGATAATGTTGTTTATGACTGGGACTTAGGAAATGGTATGACTCAACTGAATGGATTGAATACTAAAACCCAACAGTACAATTTAGGAGGTAATTACACTGTCACCGTGGTTGCAAAGTATCCAAGTCTGAGCATTTCAAAAACTATACAGAAAACTGTCTGTGTACAGGAGAGGATTACAAATCCTTCATTTTCTTTGACTTCTCCAGTTCCTTTGCCATCTACTGGAGCAGTGAATGAGACAGTGAGTGTAACTTTAGGAACAGGAACAAACAGTGCTAGGTACCAGTGGTCAACCAATGCTACATACTTAGGATCTGTCACAGAGTCCTCTCTGTTAGTGACATTTTCCAGTGAAGGATTTTACAGCTTTACTGTAAATGTCTCAAATGAAATCAGTTATATTGTACATACATCAACAATTCAGGTCATTGAAGCTATTGATGGGTTACAAGTGACATGTACTAACTGCCCTTCAAGATCAGGTGACCTTTATGTACTTGAGAATAATGCTTACACATTTTCACTTTCATCATCGTCAGGTTCAGGTTTAACCATATCTTGGAATTTTGGTGATGGAACAACTGGCTCAGGAAATGATGTCATTCACACATACACATATACTGTTGTTAATTCCTATACTATAACAGTGACAGCATCAAACAGTGTTTCATCATCTGTTCAGAAGAAAATCACTGTTTATGTACAAAAGGATATTACCAATGTAATCTTACTTACTTATGGTACAAATTTTACTGACAACATTGTGGATTCCACAGTGAAAGATCTTGACTTTACGAAGTATGGTAGCTTAAAAGCAACTGTTTTACCAGCAGGCATGCACTTGTTGTTTAGATGGCAATTTGATGATGGACTGCCAGACAGGATTTCTTCAAACTCTATTGAAAGTTACCAATATAATACGACTGGACTGAAGAATGTAACTGTTAGTGCAGAGAATGAGTTTGGTTCAAGAATTTCATCTTCATTGCAGTTTTATGTAATTCAGAAATTGACGGCTTCTAGCATCACTGAAAATGGTACCCTGCTAACATCCAACAGTCATATGGTTCTCCAAAATACTAACTACCAGTATACAATGTCATCATCACAAATTGTTGACCACACAGTAAATTTCAATTTCGTTCTAAGGAAAGGTGGTGTACTTGAAAAATCAGTAACAACTGCAGAGTTTTTCTTTGACTTCCCATTGGAAACTACTTATACCCTCAAAGGAACTATACAAAACAGTTTAGGTTCATTTGCACAGGATATCACTATTGAAGTAGTACAACCACTAGCGGGTCCAGGTATTACAGCTGATATACCCGACGGTAACCTTACCCTTGGAGCTAGTATCACACTTAGAGGTAGTGTCACTCAGGGAAAGAATCCATTATATACATATACATATGTGGTGGCTCCGAGTGGTGAAACCATTCCTACCCACGATCCCGCTGATAATAGTATAACTTTAACACCAGGCACTCCTGGTCAATATATTGTCACTTTAGAGATACATAATGCAGTTTCTCCCTCAGTCTACAAGAATTTCACAATCAATGTGATGGTTGGGGTATCTGGCGTATCTATTGATTTTACAACAACGTTTACAAATGCAACACTTAGAACAAGCAGTATTACATTTTCAGCAGTTGTGATCGAAGGAACAGATAGGTTGTATTCTTGGAATGCTATTCTATCAAATGGAACATCAGTTAAAGTTGGAAACACTGACACATTTACTGTAACATTCGAGGTTCAAGATATTTACAATGTTACTCTTCAAGTAGAAAACTATGCCAGCTCTATTGTAAAGTATGTGTTGATCCATTCATTAAATGAAGTTCCTACTTTCAACATTTTACCATCTGTTGCCTCTTACCAGTCTAACGCTGATATTTACACTCTTAAAACAAATCAAGTAGAAGCTTTCTCTCAGACTGTGTTAGACACATCATTCTTATCATTTCAATGGAGTCTTAGTGGAAGTGAGGTGGCAACTAATGCTTTATATTCCTACAATTTTAGTACTGCTGGTTCATATGATGTTTCTTTGAATGTGTCCAACAGGATCAGTTACCAAACTCAAACAATTCAAGTTGTTGTCCAGGATGAATTAAAGAATTTTGATGTTACTTCATGTAATGCAACATCTATCATCGGCAACCAAATGACAATTAGTGCAACCTATGCTGGTACTGATGTAACAGTTGAATGGTCAAGAGAAAATCATGTGACTACATATGGAAACAGCATTGTATTTACCTACCAAACCACAGGAATTTACAGCATGAATGTAACTGCAGAAAATTATGTTAGTTCTCAAACACTACATTGCTTTCTGAACATGCAAGGAGTTATCAGTGACGTAAGTTTAAACAAAACTCTGTTTAACTTTGTTGGATATGCTATAACTTTCACCATAACTGGAAACTATATTGATCCAGCGACTTTTACATGGACTTTTCCTGGTAGCACTACTGAGACAACCACAACACCATCAGTTGATCATACTTTTACAACCATTGGAGCACATCTTGTCTCTGTTACTGTTGCTAATGAAGTAAGTAGTGAAAATGTAACCTTGGTTGTCAATATTGAAGCTCTAAAATGTGGTGTACCAAGTATTACAGTGGATGGGAACACAGAAAGAACTGTAAGGAGGTCAAGACCATTTGAACTCACTGTAAATGTAGAAGTTGGAAACTGTAATGATTACACATCAAAGAATGAATGGTTAATATACTCAGCTACATCTTGTGAAGGAGTTCTTGGGACCCCTGTAACCCTGGATACCAGTATAATGATAAGCACACCAACTTTGAAGTTTCCAAAACATACTCTGGCTGTTGGAACTTATTGTGTGCTGTTCAATCACATTTATGAAGGCACACCAGTCTTGAGTACGGCTAAGTTCAATGTGACTGTGGTAAAGTCTAGATTCCTGGCAGTATTAAATGGAAATGATTTCCGCATGGCTAGTGCTGGTTCGACCTTGACATTGGATGCTAGAAGCACCTCTGATCCAGATGATGACAGTGGTACTGTGATGAACTATGAGTGGAAATGTTCACAATCAATGGTATGAACTTTGTTTTAATACAATTCCCTCTAGTAGTCTGTTGACAAAATCATGTTTTTAGGATAAATTGTTTCACATTTACCATTGAAAAAAATAACAAAGAGACACCTAAGACTATTACAGTATCAATATTTATTAGTTTATAAATATATATGATTCAAAACTTGTTGCATGAACAAGCTTAAGATTAATAAAAGTAAAATGACTTGAGGTAGGGGTGATCAGTGTTTCTCAAAATTTAATTTTTCCAAGAACTTTTAGAAAACACAGTATAAAAATCATAGTTTTGTCCACTATGATATTTAACTTTTTAGCTTCAAATACTTTAAAACAGTAATACTTTATAACATGAATTCTTTTATCATATTTAGCACTGAACAATTTTATTCAATTATTTATTATTTGAATAATTGTGCATTTGATATCATAGCTCTGTTTTGATCTCTGGACAAGTGCATATTGATCCCAATTCAATTTTTTATTTCACTTGTTCATGATCAAGTGGAAAATCTTGGAATTCCACACCCTTGGAATAATTATTTCCATATTTTTGTTTAATTTATTACTATACATATGCTATCATTATTTGTTCATTCATTCTTTTAGGGTACTACAAGTGCTGATGATGTTTGTACTGCTATAAACAATGTCCATACAGCACATGCTGACTTGACTGGACTAACACTAAATGTCAATGATCGGTATGATATATCAATGACTGTCTTTGCTTCGGGTAGAGACAATGCCACAGCCTTTCAAACTGTAAGTTCATTCTTAATTTGTTGATCTTTTTTTCAATTGAAATTGTATGGGTTTTTACCCGTAGTACAAACAAGCATGAGCCATCCGGCTAGCTCAGTTGGTAGCTCCCAAGTCTACTGATTGAGGGGTCTTGTGTTCGATTCCCAGGCAGGACATACTTTCGTGGAGCTTGGTCATGAAATTATTTCTATGGCCATTCTCCCTCCTACCATTTATTCTGAATTATGTAGGGCAGTTGTCAGTCACTGTCAAATGTATGTGCCTAGTAGTTGGTTGACAGCTAAATCCAGAGATTTAGCCTTTCCAGGAACAGTGTGTAGGTTGACTGACCGCCGTTATTCGACCTATACAATTTTTGCTATGGCGTAAAACCCAACAAAATAAACAAACAAAACAAACAAACAAGCATGTACTGTTACAATTAAACTTGTGTATACAGAAAACAATAAAATTAATTTTTGTATCGGGCTATTTCAGCTATCATAATTTATGTTGTTAGCACCTCAATTGTGCAGGTGGAAAACCTCAGTATTTTGAGTTCTCAATAATAAATTTTAAAACTGTAATAAATAATTTATTTTGAATCTATTTTACAGATTCAAGTTGTGAATCCTACAGTTCCTATATTCAAATTCAGCTGTATTTCATGTGAGGCTGCCAATGTATTCTACTTTGTAAACAGTGGTGGTATATCATTACAAAGTGAATGCACTACAGGTATTATTTTTATTTTTGCACTCCAAGTATATTTCCTTTTGGTAGGAGGTTTGAAAAACCTTTTAAGTCCAGGTCCTGTTCTTCTTCACTTGAAATTTCATTAATACTTCCGGAAACTCCGGTGAATGATAGTTTTTCATCATATTTGAATTTAACTGCTTGATTTTGGAGAAAAATATCCAATCTCATTTCAAATGAATAGACCGAGTTAGCTTTAACTATAGATGTAGGTAGTTTGTTCCAAGTGTCAATGATTCTGTTACAAAAAGAATATTTCCGTCTGGATCTACGTTTATACAGTTTATAATCATGCCTCCTAGTAGTGTAAGCTTCTGGTGTTTAGAATAAATTTGACACTGATGTATCTTATTTTCCTAGTTATTTAGACTAGTTTGCATTGACCCGTGGAATTTCCTATGCTAATAAATAAGCAAAATTTGTTATGTGTGTTATCAAGTATCAACAACTGCTTACTTAATATTCTTATATATTTGATAGGTTGTACATCAAGTTCTACTTACCAATGGAAAGTAATGGATAACACAACATCTGCAGTTATTAGTATCCCTGATTCTGATACCAAGACTGGTTTCACTTCACAAAACTTTGTACTAAAACCCTCAGTTCTTCAAGATAATAAGATCTACAAATTTCAACTTGAAGTGACAGACAATGGACAGACTGGTTCTTCTTATGCCGCATATGTTGGCGCTTCTAGTCCATCGTCAGGATCGTGCAGCGTGACCCCTACTAGCAACATTATCCCTCTGTCTAATACTATCACCACATCGTGTACTGGGGTCACTGAGGCTGACAGTTTGTCTAGTATATACTATAAGATTATCATCAGTCCAGCTACAGGTACCGAGGACTCTGGGTACATTGCCTATTATGGAACCAAGGCTTCTAATCAACTGTATGTAGTACCCAGTGAAGATGGAGACGTTGCTGTCACTATTTATGCTGTTAATGATTTTGATGCTGAAACTTTCCTTGTGTCGAAGTAAGTGAATTTGAACTTTCATATTAATATGGTTAAGTTTTAATATGAGGGTGATCAAAATTGATAGTTTTAATATCAGAATGGTCTGAATGTATAAACCTTATTTCTCATATGAAGCAAATATAATCTGAAAAAATGTTCAAAAAAATGCATGGTTTTGCAAAACCAAGTTGGTTTTTATAGCAGAACTTTTTGTTTATATATTTAACACCAAGCAAATCAATTATTCTATTTAAGTTGTTATTTAGTTTGATTTATTCTATTCCTTGTATTTTTTAATGTTGTCCTCAACCATACATTTTGTAGAAATTGCTAAAAATGTTTTCCTATTCAGGGTTATTTGTAAAAAAAGATTAGAAAAAGCTTTTCACCCCCCCCCCCCAAAAAAAAAAACCCCAACAAACAAACATATTCTTGCCCCGTCTATCATAAATATTGTGAAACTTAATCTGTAAAACACGGTTGAATAAAAATCAATAAAAATTTTTTTGTTACTTTTTCAGAACGGTCAAATTCACAGATCCAACTCTGACAAGTGGTACCAAGATAGACTATATGATAAATAAAATGGTCTCCCAGATGAAAATTATAGCCAAGAAAAATAGTCCTTCAGAAATGTTGCAGTATTGTTTAGCATTACTCAACTATTTGAACCGTCTGTCTGAAGACTCGATAGGCACAGCTTCACAACGTATGGCTCTACGAGACGTGATTATTAGATCTCTTGATGGCTTACCATTAACATCCTTGCAGAGTATACAACAAATGGCGTCTGCTTTAGATTTATTGACGGTATGTATTTTAAAAATTCCTGTCGTATTTTATTGGATCCATTTCTTAGTTGCATTAATAGGAGAGCATTTATTTGATCATTGAGCCTCACAAAGATGATTGGAAAACAAAATTTAGTGCTCTCCAACAGCCTTGGATAAAATTCTGTTTTAAAGATAAACCGATTTACATTTATCTTGCAAAAAATATTGAAAGACTGCGAAGTTAACTCCGAAATCAATGTTAATGTTAATTAACATGTTATTCAAACTATGTAACCTGATTAAAGTTTAATTATTGTAAAATTACTATCATAACCATCTGAATTGTTTCTATCTTAGTAACAAAGTAATTATCAATAAATTCACGAATTTTCATTATGTATTTCTTTCTGTTGTAGAAACGTCCTAGTGAACTTTCCTCATCAACCACAGAAACAGTTCTGGCTTTTATAGAATCATTAAAAGACATGTTGAAAAGTGTCGTCGTAATTGGAATGAAGCAAGAAAATGTCAAACCTGATTCTTTAATAAGTGCTATCAACAATGTTCAGACTGCTTTGAATATTACTGTCACTACAACCAGTAACACCACAGTTCTAGCCATGTTTGATCCAGATGCTGAATATGTTCTTTCAATAAGCTCAAGCCTGACAAAGACCACATATTCCAGCGAAAGTGCTCGAGTATTTGCACTAAAGACAAAAGCTATTGAGTATAGTGTACAACTATTGATAGTATCTCTAACCCCAACTCTTTCTGGAGAAGATGACCAGATGTACCAGTTTGGTGAATCCTTATTGCTTGCTAGACATGTACCTTCAAATGAAGCTCATGAAAGCTTAGAATTGCCTGGAATGCAAGTGCAAACTGGAGAAAACACACTGAGTCACATAGGTTACACTAAACCATCAGTTTTCCAATATGCCTTGGTCAATAGTATTAACCCGTATCAATCAGATGCTTCTGGAAGCCTTGGTGTGAATACTTTAGTTGTATCCTTTGCTCTTCACGATACAACTGGTGATCAACTTGAGGTTGCCAACTTGCCAGATACTTCAAGTGTCAAAATGTATATTTTTGTTTCTGAAGCAGAATCATTTGACATTGATGACGCAGGACTCATACATTCTACTGACTACAACCCATTGACTGGAATGAAGTATTCAAGCATGGTTTTATCATCAACAACAAAGTATGGTGTTGACATCAGCCATCCAGGAAAAGATGGAGTATCCATTCATATTCAAGTGAGAGCTAACTTCACAAGTCCTGATCAAACTCTAAAAGCTACTCTGCTGACAAACAATTCACCTTTCACCTTTAGTGATGGTAGTAATTATGAGTTGACCATCGACCAAGCAATGATGAGTGACACCAAGAATGATCATAGACTTTATACCTTCTTCATACAGTCAAGGTAAGCTTAATTAACCCATCTTTAGATCCTTTGTATGGAGAATACATGTAGTAGGGCTATCCTACTCAGTTGTGTACTAGTGTTAGAGATATCATTGATCGGGCTCGAAGCATATCAACAATATCAATTTATCGAGAAATAAAAATTGAGGATACACCGATATATATCGATTCCTTCACTGCAGTACTATGCAAAACATTTATGTTGTCATAAACTCATAATATGTATATTTGTCATGAATGTTATATACCTTCTGTGGACTAGAGCTATTTCCTCAATAGTGGTGCTGTCAATGTTTTAGACCTATCAGTTCATATTATGGCAGCGCACCTGTTTCCACTTAAGATAGGAAGCTTGTCTTACAAATTTGTTCCTTAATAGTGACTTTTATATATTTACCTATATAGGCATTATGATCGATATTTCAAAATACATATTGATTATTGATCGGGAAATGAATATCTACGATACAGCAGTATTGTTGGAATTGATGACAGCTCTAACTAGTGTTACTCTTTTTGATTGAGGTTTAAAGTGCACCGTTTCAATATCTTTGAAAATACATGTACTGAATGGAGTAATTTGTAACTTTGAACATATTTAACGTGGGATTAAGTCTTTGAGGTCATATATGAAGTTGCATAACTTTAGCATAAATTATACTGAAATATTGACCTTTAATACTTAATAATTGTTCGGACCTTCAAGCAATGACACACTTGTGTATAACACGCACTAAAAAAAAGAACAAACTCTGAAAAAAAAGGTATTCAATTAAAATTTCACACATCTCAATGGGCTTGAATGATATTTATTTTTAAATGCAAGCACCCTGAAAAGTAAAGGGGTTTTTATAATAAAGCTAAACAATTGTCCAAACAATAATTGATATTAGGCATATCATCAATACAGCCAGTGGCTGCTGATTACAGGTGCAAAAAAGACTGATTTTAATTGGGAGAAAGCTAGATTGACCACTTTTATATCAGGTGACCACTTTTACATGGGTATTTTGAGCATGAGGCTACGCAATTTACATTTTTTTTTCAGAATTATGAAAGTAAGCTTTCAGTATTTTCAAAACTTTTAACTTTCACCCATGCTTTTAGCAGGTGACCATTAATGCAGATTATACTGTATACCTATAACTTAAAAAAATGATTAATTTCTATAATCCTTTGTTTTATTATAGTGACATATCAGTTGATGATGCAGTCAGCGTTAAACTGAAGAGTAGCAGTAATTTAACTGTTCATTTAGCTGTCTACTATTCTGAATGTGGCTTCTATGATGTCACAGAATATAAATGGTCAAATACTGGTTGTCAACCACAAGATGAATCTATAGCCAGTGTAATCTGCTGTAAATGTAATCATACAACATCATTTGGTGGTAGTCTGTTAGTATCACCTGATCAGCTCGATTTTACAGATCTATCAGTAAGTATTGATTTAAACCATTACTGAGCAATTTTTATGTCTGTATATGTTGTGGTCAATGTCAACTCATAATAGACTCTGTATTAGGCTTTAGAGTGCACAGGGTCTTTTAAAACCATGAAATAGTTCCAAGGTAGACAATAATGTAACTGTGTTAAAACCTATTCTGGGTCATTAATTTACAATTTTTGAACAAGACACAGAGGCCAAATTCAGTTGTTATCTCAATTTAGTTCAAAACTAAGTATTTGGGGTAGGACAACAAGATTGCCATATCCATATCCTACCAATTAAGGCTATTTTAAATCCAAGATGGGGTCCAAGATTTGGAAAAACTGTTATTCATATTTCAATAAACACATCCTACATTTGTCTCAGATTATTGGTATTAGAATGAAAATAAAGAAAAATTCAGTTTTATCAGAAAAAGTTCAACTTTATCATCTGTCAGACTACATCAATTCTAATTCCATCGCTCATCACCTTGTATGTTTGATTTTTTAGGAAATAGATTTCTCCAACAATCCAGTAGCTATAATAACCTGCAGTGTGATATTGTTTATGTATATTGTATTGGTTATTGCTTTCAAACGTTTGGACATCATGGATTTGAAGAGAATTTCTTTGATACCACTCTGTGGTAAAGATGGCTCTTTTAAATATGAAGTTACTGTAATCACTGGAAGACTTCCAAGAGCAGGTAAAATGTTGTTGTTGTTGTTAACTTTCATTTTACATTACTTTCAATACAAACAATAGACAGTATAGACCATTGTTTATACCATAATTAATGTAAAAAGGTATTTTTATACCTGTCCTATTTCTGTCCTTTTTACAAGTACAATCAGCAACTTATTGTATAGGTCATATCATGTTAGTAAGTCAACCTAATCACCATTCCTGGAAAGGCTAAACCTCTTGATTTAGCTGTTAACCAGTTTCTAGGCACATAAATTTGTCTGTGACTGACAATGCTGCCCTGCATGATCTAGACTAAGTGACAGGATGGAGAATGGTCATAAATATTTTTCATGACCTAACTTCAAGAAAGTATGCCCCGCCCAGGAATCCCTTCCGTGACCCCTTCATAAGTAGATTTGTGTGCTATGGACTTTGCTAGCTGAGCATGTTAAATCTGAGTTTTAGTACAATCACTTTAATGAATATCGCTTACAATTGTATTACATCATGTTTCAGGTACCACAGCTCATGTAGGTATAAGATTAATTGGAGAATACGGTAAATCTGTACGCCAACACGTATCCAAACCAGGAGCATTCCAACGTAATTGTTCTGATACATTTATTGTTGCCTATGATGTCAACCTTGGTGATCTACGTAAGATTCAAATCTGGCATGACAACAGCGGAACATCTCCATCTTGGTATCTAGGTCATGTGATCGTGAATGATTTACAAACTGATAAGAAATATTATTTCTTTGGTGATACATGGCTAACATTAGAAGATGAAAATGGTTCTATACAGAAAGAAATCAAAGTTGCTGGTAAGATTGTTTGAATATGTATTTGAATTTACAATTAGCCAGTGTACAACTAGTCTACATCCTTCTTTATTTACATGAAGTAGGAACTAGTTTAGCACTGACCCATCAGTATATTAATTGCAAAATGTATCTGTACTACTGGAGTGGACATTTGAATGACATATAAAAGGCTGTGCTTATGGTTCCTATTTTAAGAGCTTGGTTTGTTTCAAATTAGTGTAGAATGAATTTAAAGTGTTGTAAATAGTTCTGATAAGAGCTGCATAAGAAACAAATTTTAAGTAAATAGACTTAATCATAAATTCAAATTAATGGATATTTATTTGATGTACAAACCATTAAAATGAAAAAACTAGTGTTCTGCGAACAAACATTTGAATTTGTAACACATGATTTTAGGCACATAATTATGTGTGAAACAGTTGTTAGTATCTCATTATTACGGGTGGAAACCCCCAATATAATGAATTTTTATTACATTTGTTATATCCAAGTTGAAACAACATCAACAAGTCCACAAGCATGCATAAGCATTAAACTTAAATCCTACATGCAATTATGTCCATGTTAGTTTTAGCTATTAATCTAATGTATTCATTACCTGAACTAAACTCTAAAATATTTTTATGTTTAGGTTCCCATGAGCTGACAAAGTTTACACATAGAATGAAGACAGCAGCATTCAATGCTCTCGCTGATAAACATCTCTGGCTTTCACTGTTTAATCGTCCTGCTCAAAGTCGTTTTACACGTGCACAGCGTGTAACATGCTGTGTCACAGTACTGTACGTATTTGTTGGAGTTAATGCTATGTGGTATGGTCTACTAAAGAAGAGTAATACAGAGTTAGGATTTGGTGATTTTGGCTGGGAAGAACTTGTTCTTGCATTGGTCAGTAATGTAATGGTTCTACCAATCAGCGTTGGCCTTGTATTCTTGTTTAAGAAGAGTAGATCTAAGGTGAGTAACTCTTGATTGTTTTGTTGATAATATTACAAATTTAACCTACAAAACACATACTTTTTATTTGTTTTTGTATAAAAGCCTTATTTTAGCAACTTGTATTTTTTATTTACATGTATGTACAAAAATGGATTTAAGCCCCTCCCAAGCATTGCCATGGTACCTCAGAATTTGGCTCAATTGGTTATTTCTAACAAGCCATGAGCCAATAAACTCTGTAAACAAGTTTTAAATCTGTCATACTTGTAAAAATAGTGACAGAGAGAGTATTTAAAATGCTCCATTTCAATTGAGTTGAAAAAGGTCAATCGTTGGCCAAGTCAAAATGAGTAATTATTAATATTATGAAATACTGTTTATATTTTTTCAGCCCAATTTCTTTGCTCATGTACATAAGCCCCAAACAGCTCAGACATTAGAGATAGAAAATCTGTGTGGTAATTCTCAAGGTGGATCATTTGAAAGTGATAATACAGGTGCTGTACCATATGATCTAGAAAGGGAGAGCACTATTGATTCAGTACCAGTAAGTATTACCTCCCTTATCTTCCTCTTCACAAAACTCATATTATCTGATTTTTATATAAATTCAATATACAATGTAAATGCATAATTGTATAATTATATAATAATATTTTTACACAAAATTCATACATACTGATAATTGAATAAATGTAAAACAAAATTCATATATTGTGATATTTATATAAATGTAAAACAAAATTCATATAATCTGATGTATGAATGTTTTCTATACAAAATTCATATATTCTTGTATTTATATATTTAAGTTCAATACAAAGATTATATACTTGATGTTTATATTTATTGCAAAATTCATATATTTTATATTCATATAAATTATATTCAAAATTTATATATTTATATAAATTCAATACAAAATTCATATATTCTTATATCTTTATTACAGCATGCAGCATTAGGTCTTCACAGATCTCGTCATGTAGCTAAGACACATCGTGAGAATACAGATGATAGTTTAATGCAGAAACGTCCCTCAGTATCAGTAACACAATCTAGCTCTAAATCACCACTATGGAATGAAGATGGTATCATGAAATGGCCAGATTCTGTACCTGGTTTTGATGATGGACAAGATTCCAGACCATCGACTTGTTCAACTATGGCTAGTGTACCTGCTGTCAGACAATCACTCAAAGCTGGAGGTTCTACACCCGGTCAAGCTAGAAAGGTATAGTATAAGGGTTTAAGTTTGTTACTGACCTAAAGTTGTCAACCCATCATATATACATTAATAAGCTATCAAAAAGATAAATATAAATTCTCTAGAATGAGCTTTATTACTCCAGCTGGAAAGGTACTTAATTTGATTAGTGTTTTTTTACTGTGAGCCTATGCATATTTTGCAGATATTTTACTGAAAGAAAAAATTCCCCCTTATCAGCTTTAATTGTATTTGTACAATTTAAAGGTCTGACATTTTGGCATCTCAATATTTTCAGGATGACATGCATATGTGCAAGATTTTGGTATGTCAGAGGCATCTACAGTGCCACAATGTTGTTGTGACCTGAATAATGAGGCAAAATGCCAAGTAGGCCTTATTGCTCCTTGAAAACTCATATCTTGTAACATTCTTTTATTCATAAGGTACATTTAATATGGAACTAATTGTCATTGTCATTGTCAATATGGAACTAATAAAAAAATGTAAAAAAGAAAATTGTGAAAGGAAATCAAGTAAGATCAGTGTAGCATTCTGTTGTTTTTCTATCATCCAGACAAAGAAAGGAGAAGCTGTTCAACTGTTAGAAGAATTAGATAAATTAGAACAAGATTTAAAAGAGAATGAATCCCAATCTGGTAGATCAGGTAGCAGACGTACTTCAACAACACTAAGGTACGTTGGAGGCTCATTATAATTATTATTGTAATTTATAATTATTATTATCAATTTATGTATTCATAACTCTATTGTGGGTCTTTTTTGTGAATGATTTTGTAAATGGTTTAAATGTTAAGATGATATTTTTCACTAGGAATGATCAAATATGATTTTATTTACATTTTAAATGCCCTATATACACAGATGTAGTAAATATGCATTTTCAAAATTCCATTAGTGCACATTAACTGTTTACAATTAGACCTGTAACATATGTGCAATTTTTCTGAATTTTTTTTCAGTTATTAGGGAAAAATAAAAAATATCAATTTTATATTTTTACAGGAGACCAACCATGCATAAATCAAGTTGGGGAAGTTTAGAAGATATATTAAACTCTGATGATGAAAGTGTGGCTGATTCCAGTAGATTAAAGAAACGTGGATCCACAACAAGTCAAAGTACAATGAAGAAGTTTAATCCTCGTGCTGACCCAAGAATACATGGGTATGTTATCTTACACCAATTTACAACTAGTACTTGCTGAATTACAATAATGAACTTGTTTTTGTATTTAACTTGGAGCAACTGCAAATTAATTCTCAGATTCTAATCCCGACTCTCGCTGCCAAGGTCACTCTTCTTCTTCCTCTCCCATATAAGGTCAAGAGACTGACTTAATAGACTGTAATGTTGACATAACTGAGGAATCAGACAGTCATCAGGTTACTAATTTTTACAATGTATGAAATGTAACTTTGACAAAATGTTTTAGTTTCTTTTAGTTTTTTGGGTGATGAGTATTGCTCAAGCCCTGTAATAAAGTGTATGTTCTGTTTAAAAGAAGTTCTAATAAAAACTCAAATGTTTAATGTTTACTATAGGAGATTCTAGTTATATATTTGCTATTATCTTATATTGCTATTTCATATTTATGACATAGTTTAATATTTCTATATTTCTATGTTTTTTTACAGTAATGGACATGATTGGCCTAAATCTAGAGAATCTCTTCAGAGTGCTTCTTCTGCTGCTCAACCAATCACTGCTGCTTTAAGACGTAAGTTAATTACTTTAACATATCATTTATTTTTATTTTTATCTATTTCATCCCAGTTCACTTACAACAAACATTCAACATATGCATTTATTGGAAATATACATTCTAGATCCAATTACCAGTCTATAAACTTGCATACATGTATTATTCAGATTTTTGTTGGCCAGAGATAATGTTAGAGACACCACACTTGTAGAACAAGCTTACATAGCACTTTTAGTGCTTGAAAAAAATATTTTTATACCCCCGCTTCGAAGAAGAGGGAGGTATACTGTTTTACCCTTGTCCGTGCGTGTGTTCGTGCGTGCGTCCGTCCGTTACAAAATTTCCGTCGCAGTTTTCTCAGCAACTATAACATGCAGCAGCCTAATACTTTGCATATTGCTTCATCCCATAGTCCCATGTGGTGTAAAGCGATTTCATGCTCCTTGCTCATCTACTTCCTGTTTGTCGCATATTTTTACATTTTGGCGGGGGTATCACTAGTGAGCATTAGCTCACAGATTTACTTGTTTTACCTAGATAGCAGCCTCTAGATATGTTAGATTGCTCCAAATGTGTTAAGCTACCAAAAAATTGGCTAGTTATTGCAAGGGTGTACAAGTGCTGTCTTATAACTCTGCAACAACTTAATTTTAATATCAAATACAGTGAAAAATACATGTTTGAATATTATAAACTTAAAGCATTACCTTTAGGTTTAAACATCCTAGTCTCAAAACTGGTGTCATGTGTTTAATTGTAAACTTTTATTTGGACACCTTGTATAAAATATATATTGAATGTATGTTTTGAAATAATTTCTACAGCAATTCTGACCAATGGTATGTGCTTAGTAACCAGTTAACATTTAAATCCAAAGATTTAGCCTTCTAGGAACAGTAAGTGGGTTAACCTTCATGATGACTTTAACAATTTGTTGCTATTGTGTTAAACCCAATAAAAATATAAATCTTTGTTTTTTTCTTTTTTCAGCCGGATATTACAGTGAGATGACAATGGAATCCAGAGATATACGTTTACCAGAACACAAAGAGAAATGTACGCTACCACCATGGTGTATATATATAGGATATACTTTATGTTTTATACTTAGTGTATTCTCCGTCATCATCGTCATACTATATTGTTTCAAGTTTGGTTATAATGAGTCTGTAGAATGGGTACTAGCTCTTATATTATCTCTGATACTGTCTGTAATCATCATTGAACCATTGAAGGTACGTGGTTGTTTTATCTTTTTATTACATTCAATTCAGTTTTTAAGAACTTACATATAATTCTTTTTGGTAAAATTATTGTGAGGGCTATTCCTTCCCATTGCATTAACCTGTTACTATGAGCCTGGTGAATGAATTGTAATTTGATAGTTGTAAATCCATTTGTTTATTTGATTGTATAACAAATCATTACAGCTTAGATTATTTACTTTGAAGTCTGCTTCCTGGTCCTGCATTTCATGCACCAGAAAGGGGCAGTACTGTAAGTTATCACTCTCAAGTTTGCTTCCTGGTCATCCTGTACTCAACAAGTAGGATAAAGTTTCGTGCTCAAGCAAACAAGAAGGTAGGTTTTAGATGTGTTTTGAACCAATGTAGACTTAATTATCCAATAATTAGGAATCCAAATCTGTAATCACATGGTCACATCAATTCTAGAAGTAATACTGAACATATAATTGATATGTTATGATTGATATGATGTAATATTGGTACAACCAATGTCAATTCAACTCTTGTATTGTTATATTTCAGGCTTTATTGATAGCAGTGTATGTTGTAGCAATGTTTAGAAATGTAGAACAAGATGAAGATGAAGACTTTATAGATATTGAACCAACATATGATAGCTCTAATGAAAAAATAAAGGTAAACTTTGATTCCTTATTATTGTCTTATTTCTTCTTTGTTTTTCCTACACATTCGCCATAATTCCTGAAAGCTTGCTTGTGAATCAACAAGTCCAGCTTATTTATTGTAGGACTGTCATGATATATTAGTATACCGGGATATTGCAAAATGCAGCTGTGGCAATACATACTGTGGCATGAATTTAACGTAATGGTATTTAGTGACTTTTTTTTCATTGAAAAATTCTTCCCTTTGCAAAATAAAAGCGAAATGTCAATTTCCATGGTTCATTTGATTAAAGATTAGGTTCAAAGAATTTAACTGATCTGGGTGTGTTTGAAATGTTCCCATAATTTTAAAAATGCCCAGTTATCTATCCCAGAAATGAAAATGAATGATTATTTAAAATTATTTGCTTGCTTGTTTCAGGATGTCAAGTTTAAACCAATATCAGGATTTGCTCTGTTACAAGCTAAGGAAGAAGGAAGAAAGATACATCGTATGAAGATACTGATTCGACAATTTATAGCTTACATCTTTTATCTATGGCTTATAATGGTTATTGTTTATATAAACTTCCGACATGACTCATATTTGATGACTAAACATGTGGAACATGATATCATTGCTCCTACTACTTCTAATCATCTAAACTTTACCAATATTACAAGGTAAGCCACTCTATAGATTTGTTAGTCTTTATTGTGTTTTCTAGAACTTTCAGTACTTTGATTCTGATTAAAATAAACTTGCAAGTTTCAATTTTGTGCCATTGGCAAATTGTATGCCACTGAACTCTCACTAGCTTTTGAGCTATTGTTTCTTACCATACAAATTCATTTAGCTTGGTTGTCAAAGAAGTTCTTAATACTTTGAGTAATCACTCTTATGTGTTCGTTTCATGGTCCCCCAATACTGAGCAGAAAGGGTAAAATGTCTTGCTCAAGAAAACAACAAGGTGGGTTTTAGATATGATTCTAACCAACACTTATTTGTTTACTCAATAATTAACAGTCTAATGTCTCAGCTACACCTGCTCTTAAGGAATTTATAGATCTCCTACGAAGTGAGCTATTGCATATTAATTTCTTGCTTAAGGAAATTAGCATTGCCTCTTATGGAATTCAAGCTAAGAACCTCTAAATCTCCATGCATATGTTTCTACCACTGTAAACCTTCTATGTAGTTGTAATTTAACATTATATTACAGTATTGATGAATTCTGGGATTGGACAGAGAATGTATTTGTTGGTGCTATACATAAGGAAAATCTAACAGATCAAGAACATGGCTTGTTACTGGGTGCTCCTAGATTGAGATTAATACGTGGAATTACAGGTATGTATTACATCAACTTTTATTTACTTATCTTGTACTTATGTGTTATTATAAGGGGATTTATTTCTGTGTGAATTGCTTTGACAGAATTGTATTGATGTACATGATCTCTGTAATGATATTTTCTATAAATTATAAACAATTTGATATTTTCATGTGAATATGCTGCAAAAAACTACGTATTTCAGCTAAATGTTTATAATATTGATGACTTCAGCTAAATTGTTCAATCTTGATATTCTCAGCTAAATTATTCATTGTTGATATTCTCAGCTAAATTGTTCAATGTTGGTATTTGCAGCTGAATTTTAAATGTTGATATTTTCAGCTAAACTTAAAATGTTGATATTTTCAGCTAAATAATTCAATCTTGATATTCTCAGCTGAATTATTCATTGTTGATATTTTTAGCTAAGTGGTTAAATGTTGATAATTTCAGCTTAATTGTTCAATGTTGATATTTTCAGCTAAATGTTTACTATATTTATATTTTCAGCTAAATGTGAAGCAACAGATGCAGCTAACAATTTAGGAGTACCATCATTAACCCAACGTATATGTCACGGTGAGGGAACATATAATGAAGATACTAAAGATTACAGTGAAGGATGGAATGAAAGTAATTCTAATTATTCATGGAAATATTATGGTGCTGGAGCTCTCGGAAGGTAAGTCTTGGCATTTTAAATTTCTTAGTCCTTAGTCATCACAGTAAATATTTCTGACTATTTTTTGGTAATTTACTGCGATTTTTGTGTCACTTTTAAGGCCACAAGAAATTGATAGTGTGTTCTACGGATTGCTCTTGAAAATAATGGAGCGAGCAAGCAAAGATTTTTTTTTTTTTAAATCTTAATTCAGTTGCTGTAACAATTTTTTATGAGCGAGCGAGGAAATAAAAATATTTTTTTGTAAAAACTGTCAAAATTAAGGTGCACTGGAATCCAAAGAACACATGATCAATTTGTTGTGGCCCAAGTCATATAATCACACTATGGATAGTCTCAGTGCTTTTCAATTCACAAACATGCTTATAGCTATATTTCACTTTGATACAATAACTGGTTATAAAACCAGTGGCCAGTTTCTTAAATACATCACTGGTTAGCTCTTTGCCTCCTGGTACCCTAGATCTGATATCACATACTTAGTGCTTTAGGTGTAAGAACGGTACCAGAGGACAAAGCTCTATGTAGCAATTTTCTTAGTACCATTGTTGTTTTAAAAAAAACAACAGATTTACATTGTAAATAAAATTGAAACTTACTTGAAAATTACTGGTATTCACTATACATGTATTCATGTAATTTTAACATATATTTTACAGTACACATAAAGTTGGACATGTTGCTACATACGGTGGAGGTGGTTACCCACAAGTTCTTGGTACAACAATGGCTGAGACTGATACAATGTTAACATACCTCAAAGATAATGGCTGGATTGATCTTCAAACACGAGCCATTATATTTGAGTTTGCTTTGTATAGTGCTGGCTCAGACATGACATCTATGGTAGCACTACTTGCTGAGTTCCCACTAACTGGAGGAGTTATCACTAGTTATGAAATACAGAGTCAGAAATTGCTATGGTTCCAATCTGGAAGTGTTGAACCACAAATGATTCTTGAGGTTTGTATTGGTTTTAAATACAATGTATATGAATAAGTTTTAGAATAGTCCATTTGTTTTAATGTATTTTACTATACATATACCATGCCTTCCATTTGAAATTTTGAGGATAAACTGATCAGACTTACTGCATATAATTTGACTATTGTTAAAGCTTACACACATTTAAGATTTAATTTAGGAAAGTTGTCTTAAAAGTGATTTTCACCAAAAATGATGCTGTACATGTAGTCATTGATCGCTGGAAAAGTTTGGAAATAATATTAATAGTAATAACTTTATCCAAGGAGGCTATACATTTGGGTGATAGGTTAGTTTGTCTTCAGCCTATGAAAAGTTCAAATGGCTTTTTTCTCTGGTAGACAATTTGCCCTGGAAACTATTTGACATACATGTAGTTGTATCTCTTTCAGTTTGTTTGTAAATGAAATAAAAGCATTTTGAAATAACCATATCATGGTAAGGTGAAAAATGACCAATTTTCAGTCATGTCCAAACCTGTAAAAGGGTTAATGAAATAGCATTGATGTTTTAATTTCAGGTTATATTATTCCTAGTGATCGTATACTCAGTGGTACACATATCTCTACAAATACGTGAACATGGCAAACAATTCTTTAAAGAGATCTGGAACTGGTTTGAAATGTTGACAACATTGATGGCATTGGTTAGTGTTGGAATCTATATAGGTTGTGTTGTCGAGGCAACCAATGCTTTTAACAACTTCCTGGATGATTTAACTGGCTTTACAAATTTCGAGCGTGCTATGTATGTTCATATAGCAATGAGATATCTACATGCTTGGCTTCTCTTCCTGTTAATGTTCAAGGTATGTATTCTTACTGAACTTCTGATTTGTCAAAAGCAGGGCTTTCAGTTGTCACTACTGTGAGGTACTGTTTCATACTATTAGGTAATGGTATTGTGATGAATTCACTAACATGGTATATTTTTTATTTGTCTAAGCAATGCCTTCAGATTACTTCCTGCGCGATATGACCTTTTTGTGTTGGTGCGCCGTAAAACCCAAACAAACAAAAAAACAGATTACTTTATCCTTACGTACTGTTTTCATACCATTTGGTAATTTTAGCATATTAAAATGACCCTTTCATTATCTCATTCTTGTAACTACCATAACTTAGTTGGCAAATAAGTAAGGAAGCACACAGGTTTGCAGGAAGTATTAAGGATTACAGATAACAGGTTTCTAGAAGACTCTTACGTCCTATTTAAGTCTTAAGACAATAATATGTTTCACATAGCCATAAGCAATAATTGTATAAAAAAAACAGGATGATAAAAATACTCGGTTATGATTCAATATTTTACACCTTAAGTTAATTACTATTTATGTGCATATACAAAAAATCCTTTATTTGTTTCATGCTGCAATGATTGACAAAATCAAAAATGGGTGAAAAATGACGAAAACTTTAAATACAAATCAGGATGTTCTTTTGTCGAAACTCTATAAATTGTTGTATAAATGAAATGTATATGTATATTAATGTTTTCACAGGTTGTGAAGCAGTTGCGATTCATCAAGTTTATGTTTAAATATGAACAGACATTAAGTAAAGCTCTAGGACACTTGTTTGGAAGTGGTTTAATATATATCATATTGCTTGTGGGTTATGCCCTGGTGGGATATTCTGTAAGTAACTTTATTTTATTACATTATTTGTCTTTCTCTTGCCTTGTGATTCAGGTGTTAAAGATTGCTCTTTTCAAATCGCTGTAACCTCTAATTAGTAGAGTAATGTTGGTTCCAGCAAATGTTTGACAACTGAGTTTATAGTGATGATGGATATTACAATATAAAAAATGTTTTCAATAATGTTTTCTTACAGTGTAATTTCTATATGAGAGTCTTTGTAGATATATACAATATAATGTTCTCATTACTTTTTTTTACATAAATTTACATTAATTATGTGTTTCTCATATACAGATATATAGTATAGTCATTGTAAAAGCTCATCAGAGCTTATGTTATTGATTTCATTTTTCTGACTCAAAATAAAGATTATTCTATTCTATTTTACAGATGTTTGGTAGAGTAGTGTCTGGCTTTGAATCAGTGGGTCATTCTATAGTGACATTGATAGTAATGATACGAGGAAACTTTGATTTCTGGCCAATGCTTGATCATCATCCAGTATTCAGTCATTTTTACGTGTATTCATACTATGCGTTTGCCTATGGAATCTTAATGGGTCTTGTTATAGCAATATTAACAAGTACGTACAAAGTTGTGAGGTCACAGATGTACTATACATCAACACTAGAGATGCAAGATTATGAGATGATAGAGTTTATGATGAAAAGATT
The DNA here is from genome assembly GCA_025267735.1 of Mactra quadrangularis. Lineage (NCBI taxonomy): Eukaryota > Metazoa > Mollusca > Bivalvia > Venerida > Mactridae > Mactra > Mactra quadrangularis. The sequence continues at coordinate 8,200,091 of CM046303.1, read as the reverse complement.
TAAATTGTGGGCGGGATTCCAGAAACAAAAACCAGTAAGTGCATTACGTTCAAATCTCGATATTACTTTTCTGTATAGCTTGAGAAAATTGACCAAGTTGAGACAAAAATATAATTTGCATACATTTATTGAATCAGTCAAAAGCAGTGTAGTTACTAAAGCACATAGATTGATAATCTGTCTCTTGTCCAATGATATTGGAAACTCTAAAGGGCTACTGCACAACGACAATACTAGTGTTATCTTCTTGTACAGAATGTCATTTTTGGTAAGTTTATACAAATGCTGGGTAAAAATTTCTGTATTTAAATCTATAATTGAAGGTAAATTATAATTACAACGTTTTTATTTAGCAAGGATACACATTTGGACAAATTCAATCTTCTATTTGGACCTCTAGTAAAACTGTGATACAAGTTGTTCACAATATTTGTAATAAGTAACTCATATTTTCACTTGAAAAGACAACAAATGAAACGAATTCTTAAGATAAAGAATTGATTTTTTAGCAATTTGAATAAATTAACTCGGCAAACTTTTTGACCTCAAACTATTATTTTATATAGTAATGATTATAGCCTACTGTGGTCAATCATGTATTCAAAATTATTAATCGATAGTTTCTACTTATATATATTTGTTACAATCTCTATGTTACAATGTATCTTTTCAGGCATTCCGGCGTGTACGATTCCCCGGCCTTCCATCAATATCTAGTCGCAGTTCATCAAGCTATTCAAATCGTAGTGAGGTATCTCTACAAAGTTCCCATAGTTTAACTGGGCCTCAGTATTCAGAGATACAGCTACGATGTATGTTAACTAGATTACAACCAACATGGCAGGCTGTACTGAAACGCATGGATAAGGTTTGTGATTCAATTTGTGATTCATTTTGAGAATGAGATGATGAACCAAAAACTGGCTAGCCTCATGTTTTACTCCCCCCTGTCTTCAAAATGGTCACAACTTGACTTGAGATTACACTTAAGAACTATGTTTTGCATGCCTCCTCCATCAAAAGTTGCATCAAGCTGAATCTGTCTCTCTTTATTAGTAATGAGGAGTGAGTAAAAGTAGTAAAAAAATCTTGATATAGTAAAAGTGAAAATGGGCTGTTTTTCAGCTGTGTTCCAACCAGTAAATAGTTTATGCTTGATAGATGAAAGGTCATTTATGATATCATTTATACACTTATTACTAAGTGGGAATCCTTTGTTCAGTGGTTAGCTGATTAATGGAGGAAGTTCAGTGTTCTTTTTTAACCGGAGTCACAGTGTAGTGTAGCTTGATTTCAAGTCAGTTTTTATTTCCCCCTAAGGTCATGAGTTCTGATTCCAGCTCAGAATATTGATTTTAAAAAGTTGCATCTATTATTCTGGAAATGCTTTTGTTTGAGATATGTTTGTATCATATTTTTCTTCATTTGTTTGTTTCAGATTTTAGCATTAGATGATGAGGAAGAAAATCTAGTCAAAAGAGCAGAAAATGAAATGAAAGATTTAAATTGGAAATGTAGAATAAATGAACTAGAGAGACAACATAAGGAGTTGTTAAGTTGGAAGGATCAATCACAATCATCAGGAACCTCTAAACCTCCGATAGGAGACGCTAAACAAAGACAATCAATTCTTAAAAGACTGGCGAGAAAAGACAATCATGATAGACAGGCACCTGCTACTGTGACAGGTGCTCAAAGTCGAACGGCGGCATCTACGCCAAACCAGGACAATACTAGTGGCGAGGCTCGTCAAAGTCGACGACCACTAAGTGACCAAGGTGCTCGTGTGGAACCGTCAACTTCAAAGGGACGGTCGTCTTCCAGTGACAAATCTAAATTGCATAGTTTTTTCAAAAGCATAAAACCGTCCAAGTCGGCGTGGAATAAGTGAACATAGTGATGTGTTTTTCTAGTAAAAGTAATGTAAATGCACTTTATTGTACTAAAAGTATTAAAACTGTGAGAGAAAAGTTAACAGATTAGTTTGAATAGCTATTTTTGTCTTCTATGGGACAAAATAGCGCCCTCTATGAGAAAATTTGTTCAAAGTGTTCATTGGTTCGTTTGCTGAGCACAATGTAGATAAGAATGCCAAATTTATTATTCATCTTCAGTGTCTTTCATCAAAATATTTAAAAAAGTGAGAAAAAAGACTCGCTGTGAATTTCATATCTTATAATCCATTATTAGAGTTTGTGCTGTGGTTTGGAGGGCGGCAACCGTTGTTTGCTACATATAGATGTACAAAGTTTGTAATCAACATTATAGCAGGAGGTAGAACAACCCTTAATCAAACGTTGATCAGATTAGATATATTAGTATATATAAGAAACTTCTGCTTAGTCATTTGTAGTAATAATCATTTTCCCGCCATTTTTTGAATGTGGGTTTATTAATATATATTTTATGTGGAGAAGGAAATGTATGTGATATGTCTATGTGCCAAGTTGTTTCTAAGTAGAAATAAAGTTAAAATTTTGTTGTAATTTTGAAAAAAAAATAGTGCTCAGTTTTTTTTGTTTTTGTTTGATGTATTTATGCATGTTTTTTCATACTTTATATTATTATTTTCTTAGTCATTGGATTGATGTAGAGCTGTTTTACATTATTCATTTAGTGTCTGATATAAAAATATCCCAATTTTATTTTCCCTGTGTCGTTAACAAATTGTTTTTGTCTTTAACAATTCTATAGATGTCATCCCTTAGGTATGAATATTCATCATTCCAAAGTGCTAAAAATAACATTCAATCATATTTTTATTCTCCCTCAACCCCCTCTTCAGCCCCCACTAACATATTTACCTTTTAACTTAAATATAGGTGTGTGTTACTTATAAAGTTTAATTCACCTTATACTAGCTACAGCCTATATCTGCACTAACTTAAAGAATGCATTTTTTCAACCTTTTTACCGGTATTTTGATACACCTGGTATCAGATGGTCTTTGATGTGATTTCATGTTCAATACAAGGGTGCTTACTTTTGGTCTGGAAGGGTCTACAGCTGGCTGTAGTAAAACCAGTTTGTTTTGATACATTCCAATCCCCATTCTGCCCTGCTAAGTGCTCAGGTTTTTTAGTCCATATCATACTTTTGGACAATTTTGAAGAAAAAACATCCCTTTATAAAGTTTTTTTTATTATTTAAATTTTTTGCTCAGTAAGCATAAGTGCTCAAAAAATATTTTATCATGGCAAAAAGTATTTCTGTAGAATTTTAAGCTGAATATGTATATCTACATTTTCGCTGTTGACTTTCCGATGAAAGAAATTCCTACTATAGGTGACCATCTCATTTAAATACATGTACTGCTAATCATTATAATAGTAATGTGTTCATTATTTGTTATATTGTACCACATATTACATGTTATAGTTTATAAATGTCACATAATCATGATTCTTTATATACAGGGATTCTTTATAACAGGGATTTGTAACGAAGTGCTTTTTTGAATTTTCAGGGTCTTCACTGTCTATATATGACTGAAGCAGGCTGTACAAACTATTTCAGAGTTTAAAAACTTGATTTATGTTTTTGTACATATCTGCCATGCAACTTGTGAATGTTTCTGAAGTTTTTGACAAAAATTTGTTGCAATTATGACAAAAAATATGACTATATGTGATGTAAAAAAAGGCTAAAATGGCAGATCGACGGGAAAATGCATTATTTTGTTACACAGTCTGTGGGCGTAGTTTACCTCAAAATCATCTAAAAACACATATTTCCTAACCTTTATGTTAATTTGAATGGTACTGGTACAAAATTTCAAGTGAATATCTTTATTTAAACTTTTTATACTTGTGATCCATATGGGCCGAAATAATAGCGAAGACAGTGAAATTTGGTGAAAATCTATGTCGTTACAAATCCCTTTTAAATAAAATCCCTTATATATACTATAGTGCGCACATACTGAAGGTATACACATGACCTTGACATTTAAGCTTGTTGATTTCTAAGGTTTCACTTTATAATTTAGAAAATAATCAAAAATTATATCTTAAAAGTTTTAGTAGAAGATGTTTAAGGTGTGTTATTCAAGTTTTATAGTTTTTAGTGTATTATAGTAAATTTTATGCCTAAGTCCGTCCATTTTTGTGTTTAAAATTTTAAAAAATTCAAGAAAGATCATTTTTATACAATTCATATGATAAACACTATCCGTCCATGTTTAATAATTATGATTTTGTTTGAAGAATAAATTTCATGTACTGTTTTTTACTATTATCCGTTCATATTTTACTATTATCCGTCCATGTTAAAAAACATGTGTACCCAGCTCACTGGTAAAACTGCTTTTATTGTGATAGTTCTTACTGCTGATTATTATTAAATCTTTTTATAAATTTTATATATATTTTTTATTCCGTCCTGGTTATAAACTAGGAGCCCTTGCGCCTTATTTTTGGATGTTCGACATTCCATTACAAAATATACCTATTTTGAAGTTTATTTATTTAATTTTTGTACTAAAAAGTTTTGACTTGATTAGTTCTGATAACATGACTAGTCTATAGATCTGTTTGATTTTTATTGACAATTTTGTCACCGATAACAACAAAAGCACTTTATTAACAATTTTAATTATTTTTTATTTACTTCATGATATTTAAGGAATTTTGCGTTGTGATCTACTGAGGTCTTACTATAGTTTACTATCTTCATATTCATTTACAAAGACTTTAATAGAAATATTGTTTAACACCTCTGGTCTAGTACAATAAAAGCCTCAGTTTTGAGTTCAATAAAATTTTGCTTGGAGCTTGTTCTTAGTTAGTGTTGGACAATTTCCTTTGAGTTTCTACGTATGATGAACTGAACTAGGAAAGCATTTGAATATAAACACTTAGTTCTGAAAAGCTTAACAATATTGCTCTACACTGAACATGCTACAAGCAATGGTTAATAGACTTGAGACAGAACTTGAATTTTTTTTTCTGTATAATTTCTGCCAATATTTAATAATCATTTTAAAAAATGGCAGAGATGTTTTTTATATAGAACATGAACAGTATTAAGTGTACAGAAATATGTATAGTTGTTTTATATTATATGATATAACTATATGTTTTATAAAACTAGTTTATGTGAATATTCTAACCTGTTAAAAAATATATTGTTGTTGTTGTTGTTTTCACACACCCTATATTTAATACTTAGCAGTGCCTTATTGATAACACAAATACATTACTACTAATTTATTAAATGGAGACAGTGCATTTATATTTATTTGTAAGATTTTGTTTTTATTTACTGTTTTTATACCATAGTTGTGACGTTACATAGAGACAAATGTTTAAAGCACTTTTATTCTGATTCTATTGTTTTATGACCTCTGGACATCTGGGACAACCCTTCTATACTTATATTATACATTCCCTATGTGATATTTGTAAAGTACATGTACATCCTAATGATAGCTGCTAGTGACTGTTTTTTGGCATTTTAGTGAATAATGTTGCTACAAATGGCACCAAAGTGACTTTGAAATGTCACTGACCATTTCTTTACTGCTACAAGTTCAAACCTTAAACATAGAAACATGATCAACATTTTCGATCATCCGGCTCAGCTCAGTCTATACTGCTGAGTGTCTAAAAATGCATTTCGGAAATTATTTTGTGCGTCATTTTGAAAACAAAAATATTTTACCTACCCATAAGGTAGTGCAGTTACAGTACAATCTTGACTAGCCCTCATATGTTCTCATTTATAAACTACGATCAGAACTAAAAAAATATGTACACTGTAGCTGTAAATATTTGAACTCTTAGAGTTAACAAGAATCTATTTGTGGTTGTTATATGCACACAGATGATATCGTGGCTGATTATCAAGATCTAAGAATTGTTAATATTTAATATAAAAAAATATAAAAGTGGCTTACCCCGTTTAAGTAAATAGTATGCCATGTTTTCTGGCATTCCAGTGATCATCTAAATTTACTCACAGAAATTTTGATCCACATATAAAATGAGACTAGAACTTTTGAGAAAATGTTGTGATTTACTAGCTATTACCAGCAAAAAAACCACAAGACATACTTATTAAGATATGGTGAATTATAGACTCTCTTTTCTATCAAAGATAAAATTTAAAGTTTAACCGAGTGAGAATTTTGTCTATAGATATCAGTCAGTTTATCATCTGTGTGTTATTTTATTATATAACTGTTTGTTTTATATATTTCTCAGTGATCAGTCTACAATCATTCCCTTTTTAAAGAATATTTTTATTGTTGAAGTTTTTGTTGTATATTTAAAATGGTTAATGAAGATGTAGCAATTGTTTTATATATTGTTTCTCAGATAATTATTTCATATTGGAGATATATTTTCAAGATAGTTTATTTATTCATATATTTTTTATCAGAGTTGTATGACCAAAACTTGTTACCAAAAAAGAGTTTTATGCTTAAAGTGCTTTTGATTTAAAAGTGGTTTCGATTAAAAAGTGCTTTCCATGGAAAGAGTAATTTCCATTGAAGTGCTTTCATTACAAATATGATAAGCCAGAGTTCTCCATATTGGTCCAATTCTCATGATCTATATGGGAAACTCTCCAAATAAAGACCTCAGATATGAAAGTATGCTATCAATGAAACCATATATATATCTGGTTGCCATGGTTACAGTATTGGTCAACAACTCTGGTAGCCTTGTTCTACACCTTGGAATACATTCCATTAAGACGACGGTCATGCAGTGTTTGCTTTTTGACTGAAATAAATATTTCTAAATACTAGTACATTGTATGTTGTTTTTTTACCATTTTAATGTTTTCTGTATTTTCTTAGTTTTAATACCCTCTCAGCAAGCTCAGTCTGTAACACACAAGTCTACTGATTGAGGGATCATGGGTTTTGATTCCCAGGCAGGACATAATTTAAGGAGTTTGGCCATGAAATAATTTCAACCTCTGTTTTCCTTCTGACCATCGATTCTTAATCATGCAAGGCAGTTGTCATTCACCAAAGTAGATCTAAGTAAGCACCTTGCTAATCCAGAGATTTAGCCTTTCCAGGGCTGTGAGTAGGTTGACTGGCCGCCATGATATGACCTTATACAATGTGCTGGTTTGACCTTAAACCAAACCAAAACATAAATAAATACATATCAGTTTCCTGATGAATTGACATTTTCAGGAAATCTAAAGTACAGTACAACCTCTCTTGAGCATAACCCACTTGGAGGAACAAGTGTGTTGCTGATTAGAGGTTGTTGCTCAGCAGAAGTTAAAATTAATAAAATCACAATTACACCCAAGGAAAATTATCAAAGGCTGTTGCAGTGCAGAGGATAATCTACATAGAGAGCTGCTCTGCAGAGGTTTTACTGTATTGAGATCTTTCTTCGCACTGACTGGCTACAAACAATTGTTTTACTGATGAATGCTGAATGTCATGATTTATTAAATCAATCTAATGGTTATCAGTACACATACTTGATATTGTTACTGTACAAGTATGTTTGTTTTGCTGGTCAAAACTCTGATTTGAATTCCAGATGAAATCTATTCAACCATTTGTTTTGAAGTTAGATTTTCTGAGTGACAAAATCTTTATTGCCATCTGAATTATTACTCGAAATATGTTTAAGACATAAAGACTGCAGATAAGCATACTTTGACATGTCTTGGGAGTCATGGGAACATGGCAGAAACTGTATGGATCTTAATGTACCAAGAGAGTTCTAACCTACAGGGCCACAACGCTTTATCAGTAAGAAATAACTTATTTGAATTCTGCCACCACAATCCATGGATGTAGGGTAGATCATTAATACATTATCAAGTTTGTATTCATATGGCTACTAGTTGTTTCGCCAGTCTCCCAAGGGAGTCTTCTCTGTTTATTGTGCAACCAAACATGGTACAAGGAAATCATACCACTGTCCCAGGTATCCATTAGAGCATGGGTAAAGATAAACAATCACAGGTACATTTTCTCTCTCATTGATACAGAAATCAGCAGTGCCCTTGGTATAATTTAAACCTGGGAAATCATAACCTCTTAGTATTTGCACTATCACTGGAGCACCATTACAAGAGCACTCCAGGACAACACTCTAGTCAGAGCACTCATGTTATCGAAATTAATCCTTTCGTTTGCAATCACATTGAGATCAGTGAAATTCAAAGTTGATACACTATCAGTGGTTGAAGTGTTAAAATTTGGGTGCAAAACTTCTGAGAACTTCAATACAAGGGCAATCATTCAGTCAAAATAAGAAATAGAAATATGGAACTTGGTTTTTTACCTCCAACAGTAAACCTATAGACATGTGTGAAGTTAAAGTGGTTCAAATATATAATTTTAACTAAGAAGTGATACGCCAACTCACAAGCGAGTAGCATATTCCCACCATTCTCAATAGTCAAAAGTTGTGCTAAAAGGGAACTTAAATCAATAACAACACAATAATGATTGTTTTTAAGTTTAATAATAATGTGCAATGAAAACATAACATGATTATAAGTAACCATATGGATCATGAAAAGTAGGCCAACAAAATAAAAACATCAACAGAATAATTACCGGTATAAAGCGAAGTAAAATATTCAAAATGTGTTGGTTTTTAAGAGTACCTAATTTACTGATAGATCACAGCAGTTCTGCAATTATATTATATAGTTTGGAGACAATTTTGAGACAAACAGATTTTGGTATCAAACAATTATACGAAAAGCAGCAACATTTTCTCATTTTCTAAAATAAATACGAATAAGGAATTATTGAAATCACACATTTTCTATACGTCTTATATAATAATTGAATCAAGAATTAACATGTATCATGCTATAACAAACTTTGTTTACTATTAACAAACTATCAAAGAAAAACTGTCAGATATTCATTCATAAATAATGCATTTCTAATAGACTGACACATATGCAATGTGGCCAAATTATTCCCTTCACCCTAATCCCTGATACCATGGCAATGCTGGGGATAGGCAATACAGTTCTTTCTATCTGAATAACTAATAAAATTACCATACAGTTGTGCATATAAAATATGAAACCATTGTAAAAACCATGTATGTATTGCTTTCACTATATAAAATGTTCTACCAGAGATTATATTGTACACGAAAAATGCATAGAAGTAATGCATTAAATACTAGATGTATGGATAAAATCAACAATAAAAGTATTAACATGTTATACAAAGTTTACAGCAGTATTCAAAAACTTAATACTTAAGTCAAGTTCCTTTGCTAACAAAAGTATAATTCACTATATTAAAACCCTAAGTTAATAAATGTTTGTGGACAAAATCATAGGCCCTTAGTTTAATGACAGTCCCTTATGATGACATAATGTTATGTTATGTACAAGGTAGTGAACTTTGAATATAACACAAATGGATGTAATGCCAATTCAGTTTCAATTTAAAGGGATTCCAGTGAAAATAAAGGGCTCATTCTAGAGAAGTTTTGAAATTTGTTAGAAAGATGTGTTTGTTAATACTTAAAAAAATATTATGGATTAATTAAATTTTCTGCTATCAAATGGAGTCTTTTCTCAAATCTAAAGATACATGTAACAAAATACAGTTTCAGTAAATGTAGTAAATAAACATATCTCAGAGTTTTGACTGAAAATCAGACAAAACACACAAATTCTACAACTCACATGGCACTATAATTTGACTATTCATCAATATTTCAATGGGTCATCACAAATAAGTCAACATCCTTATCTATTTTCTTGAATAAATCAATTTTGTAAACATGGCATGTTATTGTACCTTTAATTTTAGACTCGTCTATTAATGGGGGAAACCTGTAAGACAGAAATATTTAGGAAAGTTTCAAAGTAATTATTCTTCTAATGAAAATGAAATTAATTGTTTAGTATGTGTGGCTCAGTAGATATGAAAGTTGACATTACTCACTTGTTTTTATATAGATAGTAATATAATATCACTGAATATATTCAATCCTCCTTGTTTTTGAAAGTTAGACTCATCTTTTGTAAATGCCATGCAAAAATACAAAATCACCTATTTTGAACTCATCTATTTATGGCGGAAACATCTAAGACAGAAAAATAATAAGGTAGGTTTCAAAGTAATTATTCTTCTAATGAAAATTAATTGTTTAGTATGTGCAGGGAATTAGATATCTATGTATCTATGTATCTGGTATGTGTGGCTCAGTAGATGAGAGTGAAGATATCACTCACTTGTTTTTAGATAATAATATAATATTACTGAATATAATTATCCAATTCTCCCTGTTTTTTGAAAGTTAGACTCATCTTTTGTTAGATTGACAGTTAAAATTGAAGTTAAAAAATTACCAATAGTAAGACTAGATTTGTGCCGACCCATCAATTTGATTAAAAACTTTGATTTGGCCGAGTTAAAACTACAAAATCAACGTAACATTTTACGACTCTATTTATATAAAACACATTAAACATGATGATACACCAGCACAAATACAAACATGTATAAAAAAAACAAATTAAAAATCAATCATTACAAATCAGCATAAAAATGTGAACCATTATCAACAAACACACAATACTAAACTTTAGATAAATTTGAAGATTAGATTCAATACATATGTTTTACAGGCCCCTGAGCAGGCTTTATTCAAACTTAAGTTTGAACAAAGACTAACTCGATAACGGCTATTTTTGAAATTAAGTTCATTAAAAGTACTTTTTCACCCAAAAAAATGAAAAAAGTAGTCTAACTTATCTAAAACTAAATTAAAAAACAATTCAATTTCAAAGGGGCTCAAATTGATGCCAGCCCCATATGGTCAATTCCTTGGTCTGGTTACATGTTAAAAATACAGGTATTTTTCTCGGTCTTAAAAGTTTTCTTGAAATAGAAAAAGTTATAAAAGAATTTTGCAAAAATGAATGTTTTTAAAGATTTCTCATATTCACATAATATTATAAAACATACACACATTTAAATATAAAAAAATATCTTATATAAACTTACGCTTGTATTCACAAATAAAAAATATTTGGTTGAAGCCTTATTTACAAAAATATTTTCTAAAACATACACAGATGTATAAGAAAACTATTCCATTATCATACAATCATGACAATGGAGATGAGCAGCTAACACTACATGGATACAAACTTTTGAAATTAGCAAAAGGATTGTGGAATGAACAAAGGGACACAGGTCACTATTAGAGCTGGGACGAGTACCCAGGTATTAGGTTGGGTAAGGCTACTACCCGGGTACAAATTAATTACCCGGTCCCTGTAAAATAAAACATCTCATATTAAAGTAGTTTCAATTTTTCAGCAATTAAATATCCGTCTCTTACTATTACTATAGGCACTACTTTATGACAATATAACCGACGTCAAGGTAACATTACCAACTCTAAAATGTAATGTGAATCCTGCTTCTTGAAAAAATTTTGCTGAAGTGCTGGATTGGCATCTATGACTTATTTTGTTTTAATGGCTAAAATATCAGCATCGAAGAGTTTGTCTCAATTTATTTTTATAAAACATGAAGTCTAAACATATCAACTTTTTAACTGACTTCGTCAATATTCGTTCCCACTATCAATTAACACAGCACAGAAATTGATCCGATACGAGGACCATTTAAACTTACCATCTAGTTTTGTTTGCTGCTCTTGCCGAACAGTTGTCTTATCGGTACTGGAAGCGCTAGTAGCAAAGCTTCATTGGGTGCTTAAACTCAAGGTATTTCTTCATGAAAGAGGTACCACCACCACGGTTACTCAACTTAAGGTCACAAATATTACATTTAGCTTTTTGTTTATCACTGAGAAGTGTGAAAAAATATCAAACATAGCTCTTTGGTGAAGCTTGGTTCATTGCAATTTTATAAGCAATAAAAAGTGCCAGCTAGGATGTAGGAGTAATAACTCTTTCATGATTTATAACAGCAGGTACCCGGGTACCCCCCGGGAAATACGGCCTTGGGTACCCGGGTACAAATTTTCTACCCGTCCCAGCCCTAGTCACTATGTTGTGCTCAGTAAACTAACAAAATAAACTTAAAAATTAAAAAAGTAAAAGTGTGGTTTAAAGTCTGCTTCCATAAATATGTTCTGCCGACCTTACAGTTCAATATGGTAACCCTTGATCATTGAAATCATCTTCAGGCAGATGATCCCACACAGTACGCATTTACACATGCTCAGGGAAATCAGCAATGTCCTTAATTGGTTCCAAACCTGGGACCTCTCGATCCCTTAACATGTCCCACCACTGGACCACTGCTCCCACATATAAATAAATCACACTTATAGCATAAAAAAGAAGGAATGTGCGACTAAAAAAAATGATAAAAAATGCTATCAGCAGCTACAATAAAATATCAATGCAATAATTATCACATTCAGAACAACCTCGGCGATCATCTACGAAGATATACCTCGGAAATCAGACGTAGTAGGAATACAACCAGGTTATTAGGTCCGGCGACTGTTATTTTCATTTCAAAATTCAATAATAATATTGATACACGCTTTATCACATCATTTCATCACTACAATGTCACACATGTCGTATTTCTGTGTAGTTCAGAATATTTTACCACAGAAACCAAATTCCTATAGATCTACGTTTTCACCTTATGATATCCGAGGTTTATCTGCGTAGAAGATCGCCGAGGTAGTTCCAAATGTAATTATCATAAAACATGGCAACTTATAAAAACAAATACAAATTTTCTTCAACTATGAAGAGTTTGATTGATGAAAAAACGAGAAAAAATGAATGTGATAACTGAAACATGATTTCTAATTATATAAGGGAAACAACTCTTACAAAACTACAGCTTAATATGTATAAATCTATATACACGTTAAAGTAAAACCTGACAAAATAACTACAGTATAACCTCTGCAGAACGTCTACAGAACAAATCTTCAGCACAACAACAGCTTTTATTGTTTCCTATAGGCACAATTATAATTGACTTTAATCTCTGCAGAGCAACTTCCTCTTAACAGCAACACACTTTAGTCTCCGACAGAGGGTGTTCTTCAAGAGAGGTTATACCATATCTATACATTGATGTAATCATTTCAAAATGCCAAAATTGAGACAAAAATAAATTTGATAAGCACTGTGTACATTTGTACCATAACTTTACTACACAAACAATTTAAAACATAAATTCGTTCTTAATAGCTATGAACAAATTGCACAAAAATGAAAAATAATACATATTGACCTCTCTATGAACCCCATCGATGACAAAAAAAAGTTACAGATCAGTTTAAAGTCAGCTTCCATATACATGATCAGCCGACTTTACAATTTTGTATGATATCCCCTGATCATTGAGATCACCTTCACGCAGATGACCCTGAGAGTACACTTTTAACACCTAGGTGGAATGAAGCAACTGTAGGTAAATTTCTTGCTTAAAGAAATTAGCAATGCCTCTAACAGAGCTGAAATAATCTAGGTATTAGATTATTGTTAGGCCATAGTCTAAAAGTTTCTTAGGGAGGTTACACTGTATATTTATGAAATCCTAATTTAATCTATGTAAAATACTGAAACTAAGTATAACTCTGCATTATTAAAACAAATTATTTGTACCTGATACATAGATGAGGCTGTTGACCTTGTCTAATTAATACCCTGACTAAACGGTAAAATATTTAAAAATCCTAATACTGTACAATGCAAGTATTTTCTAGGCAGTGATAATAACCCACAATAAGCCTCTATTCATTAAAAGTCACTGACTTAATTTTCTTTACAAGTGCTACCCCTATCACTTAATAATATGTTATATAGTGAAGGGTACATGTATCAAATAGTCTGACTATAAGGTCATGAGAATGTTCAACAAATTAGGTTCTAGATATTTTTAAAAAAATGTCCAATAATCACTAAGTTATAGCATTATACACTTTAAAAAAATGAAAATCTAATATTCATAAACTGAGGCTGTTAAAACATCAGAGAAAAAAAAGAACCGAAATAAAAACAATTGACAAAGTTGTAAGGCTTTCAAACATCAAAGAGGAAAAAAGAACAGAAATAAGTTTACTGCGCAGCCCACAGTCCTAACATCAAACATGTAAATTTAACTAACAATAGGAACTGCCCAGCAGCTAGCAAAGGAAAGTATTAACAACGTAGATAAAACAAGCCCGGAATGCAAATAACTGCACCAAAAATATAGAATAAAATAGAAATATCTAAATAATCTATAAAATATAGAATAAAATAGAAATATCTAAATAATCTATAAAATATAGAATAAAATAGAAATATCTAAATTATCTATAAAATATAGAATAAAATAGAAATATCTAAATAATCTATTGATCTAAAAAACATTTATGAATAAAAGATTGTATAAACTAATATTAGACACCAATACTCAGTGAGCAATGCTCAGGTGGTCTAAAAATTGTAAAAAATAGAGCAAAAAACATTCACTTTACACATAAATCAACACACATCAATTACATGCATCAATTAAAAATTCCAATCACCGGCAATACCCGAAAATTCATCTTGAATACATAAAAACCCTAAAAGAGCTTGGCTCCTTAGGTCACAAAATCTAGTCCCCTAAAATAAAATCATCCTATAGTAAAGTATTTATCAATCAATCCTTATTAAGTCCCCTTTTTCCCTGTATCCAATCAGAATTGACTACATTAATGCTGAGGTTACTGTTTAGGGTCATCTCCAAAGTACATTCTGATCTGTTCTAGGAACATGAAAGTCAATATTGTATGTGGTCCAAGTCGTACAAAGGCTGGCATGAATCCCTAAAAAAGAATAAAAAAGTTGATTATAAATAGTATACATGTATAACAGAAATTTGGTACAGAAACAGTCATTGTCTTCACCCTCAAGCCTGAAACCCAGGACTAGTAAAAATTGATTCAGGCAAGTGAACATTGTTTATTTTATACTGTTTGGCTGGTGATTAGTTTTTCCTTAATAATATTAATTTTAGCATTTTTAAGGTGATTTTATAGCATATTCAATGTACGGGGGTTCTAATGCTTCTAATGATGGCCAAGATGGTCATATAAAACAAAAGTCAATGATAGGCCATTCTAATCAGTATTTCAATTCTAAGAAAATATTGACATAAGTATACACTTCACTTTTCGTGTTAGTATGATCTCTGTATATACTACCATTTATCATCAAAACAATACATATCTTTAGTAAACTAAAATGCATGAGGTGACAACGTAATTTTAACATCAGTTTTGTAAAAATGACCATGAAAATGAAACAAACTTAAGTTCTATGAGTAATAAATATGCATGCAAAACATTGTCTTGAATATTGTTGATAAGTATTGAATTGACACTCAATAGACTATATCCTGAATTCAAATATTTGGGGTTTCCCCTCTGGTACATACAAACTTTCACCATTACAATGAAAACATGTGTACAAAGAACAATAGGATTTAATCCATAGTTCGTGCTATTTAGCAATAATGTGTAGAAAACTTTGTTTGTACCGCCTGTGCACGGACGGAAAAACCCATAAATTTGAATTCTGGATTAGGTCAATTGAATTCTGTTTAAAATCATAACAAGTTCCTTTATACCTGTTATGGTGGTTATGGTTTAAAGCATCCAAACAATTTACAAAGTGAGATTTGTTTCAGTTATATATTTATTTCTAAATAAACTTCAGAATATGCATCAAGTAGTAGATTAATACTTATTCACTATAGAACCCGGGTCGATAGCGCAGTTGGTAGCGCGCCGGGATTTGGAATCTCATGTCCCGAAGGGGGTACGGGTTTGAATCCCACCAGGGAGGTTATACCCTTCCATGAAAATTTGACAATAATGTCAATTTTCCTCCATTGATTAGATAATATGGAGAAGTTTCCGGCCTTGTGGAAGGGTAGGTGAGTACTGGTTATAGACTAAGGTCCAGGAAAGCTAGGTTATGTGCGCTGGACGCCGTAAAATGACCTAAATTGTGTTGACACGGCATTAAACTCAGTAAAAAATAAATAAAAAATATTATTCACTATAGAAAAACATCAACACATAGTTAATTCAAATAAAAGTTTTATTGCCAAGCATTTCAAATAATGTAGCATTTGAAGAAATAAATAAACTTTAGTTAACCAAGTTGTGGACTAACAAACACACACAAAATTTTTACACATTAAAATTCAATCCATTTGTAAATATATTTTGGGCAAAAAACCATCATAATGCGTATCAGTTAAAACATTTAAACTGTTATCAATGAAAACAAAGTGTGTAAGTGAATATGCAAGGTCAGTGGAATGGTTCAATCAATACAAATTGAAGGCTTAATAGAAAACTGTCATAACTCACTGGGCGCGTTGCCTAACTATTTCGCTACGTATCGCTATGAAAAAGCGCCCTCTTGTAGCGCCTCTTCTTAGGAAACGGCTTGCTATTTACCAAACTCCCCGCAGCGGTTATCTCCCTTTATCAAATCTTTTGTGCTCATTGCAAATGCATGTTTTCGGGGCGATTTCAAACTAAATAAGTCTTTAAAAAGTAAAAAATCATTGCAAATCATATGTTTAAATGAACGATTACAAATATATTTATAGATTTCAATTCATCTTTAGTCAGTCAAACATAAAAACAAAAATTGTCGGTGAACAGGAAGTTACATTACTGCAGAGGCAGCCATTTTGATTTGTTAAAGCGCTCTAGGGTAGTGAAGATTTTTTTCGCTAGCTTTTGCTACGTAGCAAAATGAAGCGATATCTTGTAGCAAGTGGTTTCCTATGATTGTTCTACGAAGCGATACCTAGCGAAATGCTTACACAAAAAAATCTTAATACATGTACCTACCAGACATTATCAAAGATATTTAATTTATAAAGCAATTTTTTAAAGCACAAGATCTGACTATAATTGATAATCCAAAACAAAAAGGGTAATTCAGAAAAGCAGACAGCAATTCTGCTACTCTTAACAGTTTTCTATTTAGTCTTAAAACACATCATTACAGGTGCAAATAAGTAGGTTATAGGACATTATAAGTTACATGTAACTGGTATTGTCTTTACAAGTACCAACTGGGAGATAAGTGTCAAAGCACTGATATAAAAAAAAATTCCCTTAAAAAAGGCTCAGAGCCGAAACGTTGGATGGATAAATAAATATGATATGATCTTATGTGTTATTATAGTGAATATTATTACCTAACAGGGTTGGACAGTTTTTGCCGCTGGCGGAAAAAACCATGGTAAAAAACGGAAAAAACCGGCGAGGAAAAAATAGGGTGGCAAAAACTGGAAAAAACTGGCAAAAACTAAATTTATCAAATTTAAGAAGAAATATCTTATTATTTGTATGTTAAACTGATTGGCAATGCTAATAACTTAAATATAAATAAGTAAATTTGACTGATACAGTTATAAACAATACATAATAATCATGTTTTCCAGGGTTGGAGTTTTTGCCATTTGAAACAGGCAAGGAAATATCGTGTGGAAAAAACTGAAAAAATAAATAAATCTCTTTACTTTAAAAGGATTTTTTATAAATTTGTCCTTAAAACTTATTGAAAGTGCTAATTACTTGCATATTTAGTGTAAAATTGACTGATGCGGTAATAAACAATACATAATAATCATGCTTGTGTCCAGGATTGGTAGTATTAGCCAATGAAAAAAAAACAGAAAGGAAAAAATATGGTGGGAAAAACTAAATTCATGATACTTAAAAGAAAATAATTTTATAAATTTGTATTTAGAACAGATCGAAAATGCATATTTCTTTAGTGTTAAAGGCAATTGTATAATATAGTAATAAAGAATATAATTTTGCACTGGGTTGGAAGTTTTTGCCTCTTGTAGAAAAAAGCAAGACAAATAGAGGGAGGTTAAAACTGGAAAAAAGTTCAAAAAACAAGTTTCTCAGAACTTTATTAGGGAATAATGATATGTTTCAACTTATTGAAAATACAAATTACTATAATATTATGTATGGTATTAACTGACACATCCATAAACAATACATTAGAGTCCATGTCATTATCAACTTCAGATAATCCCACAAATTCACAATTGACACAAATTTATGACAGATACTTATTTTACTTTACACACATGGTACATTCTATCATAAGTTGCATAATCTGATGACATGAGGCCCCAATTTGTATGAACTTTCTCCCATTTGTATCATTAATATTAGCACTGACCAAGTGTGTTAAACAAGCACAATGTTGAGCAAAATAAAATCATTTTGGAGTTTTTTCCATTTTTGCCGTTTTTTTCCAGTTTTTGCCGGTTTTTACCAGTTTTTGCCAGCGGAAAGGAAAAAACTCATTTTTGCCGGCAAAAACCCAACCCTGTTACCTAAAGCACTGATATAAAATCTATCAAAGATATGTGCAAGCATAATGAAGCTGGTTATTTAAATATGGTAATAACTGGCACTATTTGTGATTTCAAACAATATACATGTATTAGCATAAATTTCTCAAACTAACTGTAACTTGTAAATAATTAAAATACAAAACTCCCTAATCAGAACCAGTCTGGGTATTAACAGATTACAAATCTTACATAGCAACTACTCAGTCTTTGTTCCTCCTAGCGATTAAATCTAAGTCTCATAATCTAACCTTAAAAAGTTAAATCTAAGAGCTAGTGTTGTACCGATGATCAGGAATAATCCATTAACGACTAGTTGGAAGCTTCCAATTCTGATAATCGATTAAACTTTATCATAATCGATCATCGGTTAGAAAGGAGGATAGGCTATTTAAGGACAATAACATATTTTCATGTATCTAAACTGTTATTAAAAATGTTTTAAATACATGTCATTTGTGTCTGACTTGTATTGGACTCTGATATATCAAGTTCAAGTTCCAAAAATACAGCTACTATACTAGTCAAGGGAACTAGGCAATCGATCATTTATTTTTATTGGTTTCTATGATTTTTTATTTTTAATAGGTTTTTGACACATTTGACTAAAGAAAAAATATTTCCTAATCCATAGTACATGAATTTTATAAGGATTCACAGTAAAACATGCATGCAAAATCAAACTTATCAGAAACCGATTATAATTGGAAGAATCGCATCGACAACAGAAACCGATTCCAACTGATGATCGATTACGATTTTCAGTTGATGTCCCACCACTACTAAGAGCCCAGTCACACCTTTATGACTAAAGGCCAATGAACCACTGGCCATGCTGACAGCTTTACAAAAAGTCAGAATGCAATGCAACTGTTTCACAGTGTCAAGTTTATTAGATTGTGATACTATTGCTGTGCAACTAAAACATAAGTGGCAATGAATTAGTACTATTCAGTAAGACTGTATAAAGTCTGCAACGTGACAAGACAAGAATCTAGGAATTAAACAATTCAATGTGACAGTGGAAGACAGAGGTACAAAGATGATAAGATAACAGATACAATTTTTTTAAATAAAAACACTTTTTTCACAGCATTATTCCATGGCTAAACATTGACTACATCCATTGTGACTAAGTTTCTTTCATTGTGCTACTTGGACCTCTTATCATCTAGGTCTGACCAGGCCCTTTTTTATATGATCATCTTAATAAGTTATAATAAGTTATCATAGCTTTACTAAAGAGGAAAATGTGAGTGCAGTATTAAATACATGGGAGGGGTAAAATAAAATAAAGATAATATCATAACCATTCAAACTTTAGGATCATCTCCAAAATTCATTCTAATTTGTTCCAAGAACATAAATATTAGAATAGTATGAGGACCAAGTCGTACAAAAGCTGGCATAAAGCCCTGTAATATAGAGCCATAGAAATATAGCAGAAAAATGTAAGTTAGAGTACGGTACATACATGTATATATAGAGCATCATGCAGAATATTTACGGTTTCAATAAATGAAGAACATTAATGAAGAAGGATCCAGAATAGGGGTCAAGGGGTGCCCTAGAGTTTACAAATTTTGTCTTTGACCATAACACATTTAATATAACTAGCTAAATATGCCATCATTTTTTATGTAAACAAAAACAGAAAAAAAATCTCCTTCCTTCTTGAAAAATTATCCAAGATAGATCTTTTAAGAAAAATTTGAACCAACCTCAAAACCCCTCTAGACCCCTGAATCCTCTGGACATATCAAACATCATTCTTAGAGAGAAATTAATATCCATCAAATCATTCATAACCAATCAGTTTAATTTTGTATTCATCAAATATTCAATGCAAGAATGATCAAACCTACATTGTATAGACACAAGCTGGGTGCAGGAAAGCTAGGTTAGGTGAGCTGACCACCGTACAATAACCTAAATTGTGTTGACATGACATCAAACCCAGTACATGTATATATTAAAGCCATATCCAATAACAAAGCATGTCATAACTGAAGCTCTGAATACAAAGACCAATAGGCTAATGTATGAATTAAATGAATCATTCATCATTAATGAAAATGATTTTTTTCAAACATTAATGGTACTAAATATATTTTGTTAATTGCAGAGAAAATAATTCAAAGCAAAGCTAAGCAAAATCTTTCATAAGCAAAATAAAAAAATATACAATGTATATAAATGATAAAAAAGATTGGTAAGCAAAAACTAGTCTAAAGTGAATACAAGTAATTAAACTAGTCTTGAATTGACAAATCAAAAGAAAAGTATATGCAGACAGATAAGAACAATCTACTACACTAAAAGTCATTTTTTGTTGAAGACCATTTGTGTCAAGTTATTCTAAACAACATCCATAACTTCAATCATGAATGAGACAAAAGCATGGCACAGACTGGCATACTTGCATGGAATAACAAATACAGATAGAAGATATGGGGATGTTGATTCAATTGTTATGGCCTAGATATTCTAACACATAAAAAAAAAAATCCTACAACAAAATATTTCCAAAATTATAAAATATAAACACAGGCAATTCTTAACCAAGACTAACCTCTACTAGGGTACTGTCCAGACAGATGAACAGTATAATTGATATATCCCTTTGAGGGAATATTGATAGTAATATATAGAGATTAAGTAAAAAAGTGAAGTAAAAGGTTTTTGCATTTTATAGAGCTATTTGTGCCAAAGCACACTCCTTAGATTTACAACAATTACCCCTGGTCATTGGGCTACATGTATCTATCAATCTATCTCCCTTGTGTCTTTAATTCAAGTTATGTGCAGCCAGTTGACACATAGGCACAACGCAATTATACCACCCTAGCAGATACACATATACACCCTGATTGGAGAAACCAATCATGGATAGATTTCTTGCTCAAAGAAAGTAGCAGATTCTCAGGTGGGATTTAAATTTATGATCTTTTTATCACAAAGCCTGAATCCTACCACAGCACCATTGTTCCTACTTTGGTAAGAAAGAAATACATGTAGCAATAATTCAAATTATTTACCTTAAAAAATCCTAGAGGTCCATTCTTCCCTATATCTACAGCACAGGCTAATATATTCTGTAACAGAAAGTATTACAATAGATAAAATATCAAGGACTTTTAACAACAAATATAACTAAATGAGATTAATACCCTAACATTGGAACTATAGTCCAGTCAAATTAAAATTTGAGGTCAAACAAATTGCAACAGAAACTTTTCTGTGATGTATTGCCAGACAACAATATCCTAAACCACATACAAAAAATCCTCAAAAAAATTGCGTGTAATAAGCTTGTAAACCAAGTTTTAAATCTTCAGTTTTTATACCTACAAAAACGTCCCTTCCACTACACCATACCGTAGATTTTGCTTAAAGTATATGACGTCACGCATAAACATGCGCACGCGCAGTCGATACAAAATTGTTTTAATTGATAAAAACAACATATAAGTAGAAAATGCTACAAGCAGGTGAGCTATTGATTTGTATTTGATATTTCAAAAAAATGTATTATCAGATGAATTGTCACTTTCATGGGTTCTGATCTTTTTTGATATCAACAATATCATAATAAGAATGTTAAGAAAAAGTATTCTTTTATTCTTTGTAATGGTAAGCAACCACTAAGACTATCCTGTAATTTTACACTAAAGTCAAATTGTTAAAGTGTCTAGTGGGATATCATCTGAAAACTTTAATATATGTTTAGTAACAATGACCTTGACCCCATTTAATGATTAGCCCCAAATTTCAAAATTGGCCTATATTTTGTGATGAAGTACTAAAACTTGTTAAAAACAGAGAAATCTTTAAAATATCCTCCTGAAAAAGACCTGAAAGACCACCCAAACTTATTTAACTGAAAAACATATAACATTAAAATAAACATTAGACTTGATTCAGAACTCAAGCTGATCGTGATAGGTTTTCCAACTGAAAACACTTTGTATGTACTGACTGAACCTGGCTGTACAAAGTTGATAGCAAATGCTTGTACACAAAACAATAGGATTTAATCTGTGTTGCATATTTCTAAGCAACAAGTAAATAACACTGTTCCTTAGGAATGCATCTGATACAAAAAAGCCTTATTAGCTGGAAAACCCGTTAAATTTGAATTTCAAATTACATACTAGGGCTGTGGATCGTTGAGCAAGTGCCAATCCGATCCTAACCATGATTCATGTGTAGCGAATTCATGAATTGAAAATTGAAACCACGATTCACTTGTTAATGAATAATTACTGAAGCTTTTATTATATGGAAATCCATGTACTCGAAATATTTCTATTACCAGACTTATTATGGGCATTTTCAGTGATAACATATTTGTTTAAATGTGTATCAATCGAAATTTTGACACAAGATAATTCGGTTCATACATAAATTAAGTTTTCATTAGTAGTGCGAATCATTTCGGTGGTAATTAAGCTTAAATGTTCTTTCCTTTTTTCCAAAACTAGATCGCGATCCGACGATTTCGGATGGGACGAATATTCTTACTCAATTTTTTGGTCTGGATTGCGACTATCGGAGTACTCGGATACTCGCAGCAGCCCTATTACATACCTTATATGTTCCAGGTGGAGCATTCATTATTCTAGTTTTCATAACATCTAATGGCATTGTCAATAATGTAGCTATGCCACCCTGAAAACATACATTTATAAAAACAACATTATAGCACAAAGTATTACAAATACATCCATTAAATATGTTTAAAGTTTAAACTGTTCTCATTCATTTATTACATTGTTTATCTTATCTTTTTTGAACTTAGAAAATGAATTGATTTTCATTATACATAATATATATTTATATTTATATCTATTTTATTATACATTGTAATTCCCTGTAACTCTATAACTCTATATCAATATTGTATTCTGTAAACCATCAACAATTATCTCACATGTAGTTACTTTATATAAATGTAACCTGTGTTTATATAATAAAGATTATGTTCTGTTCTGTTCTGTGAAATATGCGAAACAATAGGTGTTTGGCACAGTCCTGAACGCAAGTGCCAATATCAAAAAGTACAGAAAACTCATTTGAAAAAAGTTTTAGCATAAATACATATATTACTTGTTCTTAAAGATTTTCCAAAAAGGAAATTTTCAGTAAAAAGTTTTCCACTAAATGCAAATGTTTCTCAGAAAAAAAAATAATGTTGAAAAAAAATCCTTATACACGGTTTTAATATTTTAAATGTTTCACTAGGTGAGTGTTAACACCAAAACACATAAACAGAATACTTACAGCAAGAAAACTTGAAGTAAAATGTAATTTTTCATTATCTCTTTCAAAGAAATAAGATCCCAATAATAATCCTTTAATTTGATCATAGAAAGCTATTTGACCTATAGTAACAAAGACAGCACGAGTCGATGCCATCGTAGCCCCATTAAAACATTTAGCTGGACCTTCTTCACGTAGTACACGATATATACCATCTATAGCATGTTTGTAGCTGAAATAAAAATGTAGATTTATTTAGTTTAAGAAGCAAAAAAACAAACAACTTGAATTGGATAAATAAAACCCAAAGTGTTTAAATTGATAAACCAGTTAGTTGCTTATAACCTAAGCATATCGCTAGCTATAGCACTCTCAGTACCATCAATATCACATACTTAATTATTTTTGTGTAAGGATGCCTACCTACAAGAAAAACAAAATTATATTAAAATTTTGATTTGGAAAGGGCTACAATAGAATCTAGATAGTTATTTTTCGTGTAGATTCTATCTACTGTCTTACATTATTCATAATTTATTAAATACCACTGAACAGTGTATATACAAGTATATAAATATATATATACTTTATTGCGATAATTAAGGCCACCGGCCCATTCACATAATTACAACAGTACATACATACAAAAACATATCAGTGTGACAGAGAAATATTTTAACAATAAGATTAAAGGGATTAAGTGACACCAGAATTGAGTATTTTTTTATAAAAAACAGTATTGTAATAATAAGCAAGAGCTCTGCTGTGCATGGCAAAGTACAACCAAAGATGGGTCAACTCGAAACGAGGCTTACAAGAGTTTAAGACAAGTAGAAAAGAGGGAGTTACGTTCACAAGAAATCCCTTACAAGTATATATAAAAAGGAAATAATCTAACAGTAAATGATGAAATTTGAATAATGTCCCCTTTATGCACAACTAGACATCAATATCTATCATCAGTGAGAGTTTCAAGAAAATAAATCAAGTAGTAAAAAAGGAGTTTTGTGCACAAGATATTACGGTTACACAGACGGAAGACCAGTGCCATAACATAATATGACTGTTTTATGAATGGGCATGTAAAAAGCCATCTAAGGCAAAGCAGGTTTTAAATGAATAATAGATAAACATTGAAATAGTTAAGATTTTTCCAATCATCCAATCCCTACGGGCTTTTTTAAATTCTCTTCTACTGTATATTAATCTTCCTAGAACTATTTTTCTCACTTACTTTCTTCTTTGTTCAGGTGGTAATTTCACATCATTCTGCATTCTAAATAAGAAAATATAAAAATACATGTATCAATTAATTTCCTTAAACAACATAGTCCCCAAAACCAAAAATGGTGTAAATCTATAACTGATGAACTCTGTTATTTAATTTTAAAATTTGTAAATCATTCCAGGTCTTATATTCAAATGACCAAACTGAAGATTTTCTTGTAAAATTATGTCTCCATGATTTAATAGACACACTTGATTATGGCAAAGTAAAAAACATTGGCCAACAGAAATTTAGCTATATGGAATGACATAAAATATGCAAGTGCAGGAAATCTGGGTTAGGTGACCTAGTCACCTTATTAAGACCTTCATTTAAATTCATACAGCTGAGCATAAAACAAAATGAAAATATTTTCTTGTCACAACAGGTTATACCCTTCCATGAAAACTTTAAACTTATTTTAGTATTTCAGCCATTCAAAGCAGGACCAAACCCCCCTGATTCCTTACAAGCTCTCTCTTCACAATACTCTTACCTTACATTGACCATATCAGCAGGAGTACCAACAAAACCACCCATAGCCCCTGCTCCACCAGCTAACAATACTTTCTCATAAAATGGCATATGTCTACCATCTTTAGTTAATGCTTTACGTCCAACATCATACACAGCAAATCTTGTCATTGAATATGTTAACTGTAATGTAAAAAATATCTGACCTATAATCTTGTATACTCACTAAGTGATGATGTCACATTACTAGCATACTCAGAAATAGATAATGTCACATTTCTTGTATACTCAGAAAGTGATGATGTCTCATTTCTCGTATACTCAGAAAGTGATGATGTCTCATTTCTTGTATACTCAGAAAGTGATGATGTCTCATTACTAGCATACTCAGAAAGTGATGATGTCTCATTTCTCGTATACTCAGAAAGTGATGATGTCTCATTTCTTGTATACTCAGAAAGTGATGATGTCACATTTCTTGAATATTCACAAAGTGATGATGTCACATTTTTTGTATACTCAGACAGTAATGATGTCACATTTCACGTATACCGGTACTCAAGAAGTGATGATGTCACATTTCTGTGATGATGTCACATTACTAGCATACTCAGAAGGTGATGATGTCACATTACTAGCATACTCAGAAGGTGATGATGTCACATTTCTTGTATACTCAAAAAAAACATGATGTCACATTTTTTGTACACTCTAAAAGTGATGATGTCAAAAAATCTTGTTATTATGTATACACCAAAGTCAGGGTCAAAGGCACTCAAGATAGTAAAAATATTTCTGAGCGGGAACTTTGACTAATGCAGCTCCTGATTATTTGGGGTATAAATAAGCACCTGTGATGCTTGCAGCTTATTTTCAGAAATGACATTTTTAAAGACCAGTCTATATATTTGATGATGAGTGTTAAATGTAGGGTCAGCTTAACTAATACATGTATGTAAGTAATGGCAAGCTGTGCATCTTTACTTTACTCACTTATAAGACACAGTAAAACTGTTTTAGGACCCATTTTACTCCATAAAAAAGTGTGTATTTTCCCTTTTTCTTGAACTAAATTTTCGAACAAAAAGACAGAAATACTCCCCTGTGAATATAACTTTTAGAGGATGTTATCTCAAGCTTTAAAAGTAAAAATCAAAGTACATGTATTGGAATACAGAAAGACTTTCGTGCAAATATTGAAACTTTACAAATCCACACAAATTATTACTCCTTACACATAAGGTTAAAGTACGAATCGAGCAGGGCAAAAATGCAGGCGAGGTGTTTATTCTACCCTGTATTACTGGCAAATATAATAAAGATTTGATTTTCCTCTTCTTGCCATACAAAATCTTTAAGTACAGTTTTCCCCTGTACACTTTGCATACAAATTCTGTAGGTTTATTAGTATAGTTATAAAATATGATGAATACGATACAATACTGTAAAACAACTTAAACTTCCAGTAATACAATGAATGACCGCAGTATCATTACATTAAACAGACAAGTCAGATTAAGGAACTACTTTTATCAACTAGAAATTGAAGGCGTAGTAAATCAGAGACACATGTTTTACTCTGCAGGTTAAACTGGTTAAGAATTTTCATTGATATTTTTCGATTTGTGGTAAAACATAGGCCTTTCGGCGAAATTGTCGAAAGTCTAAAAAACCACTTACTTTCCCCATAATTTTAATTTTGCTATTTTCTACCTAAAAAGGACCTATCACTTTTTCCCAATAAGGGGGAAAATAAACATTGTTTATATTATAAGCTACTTTACCTGTCTTAAAACTGAAGCTGACAGACCATTATAGAATCCTCGTACACCATCAGATTTATATAATTTCTTAGACATAAACAATATACTGACTTTACCTTGTTGTGTTTGCATGTGGACCTGAAACATAAAAATATTGAATAAATAATATACTATGTGTGTGCAAGTGCAACTGCAAGAAAAAATAATGAATATAAATATATGTGTTTTGTCCTTCAAATTATTGGTCAGATTATACTTAACACTTAGGTGACAGGGACATGGACATGGACATAAATTGGCTATATTTCACCTTTATAAAGTGATAGGGCCATTCCAAGACTCTCCTATTTCATAACTAGTACATGAACCTCCCACCCAACTATCTTCATGAACCTCCCACCCAACTATCTTCATGAATCTCCCATCCATCTATCTTCATGAACCTCCCATCCAACTATCTTCATGTATCTCCCATCCAACTATCTTCATGAACCTCCCACCCAACTATCTTCATGAACCTCCCACCCAACTATCTTCATGAACCTCCCATCAAACTACCTTCATGAACCTCCCATCAAACTATCTTCATGAACCTCCCATCAAACTACCTTCATGAACCTCCCATCAAACTACCTTCATGAACCTCCCATCAAACTATCTTCATGAACCTCCCATTCAACTATCTTCATGAACCTTCCATCCAAC
This sequence comes from Mactra quadrangularis, assembly GCA_025267735.1. Lineage (NCBI taxonomy): Eukaryota > Metazoa > Mollusca > Bivalvia > Venerida > Mactridae > Mactra > Mactra quadrangularis. The sequence continues at coordinate 8,172,274 of CM046303.1, read as the reverse complement.
TAGCTTTGATTCAACACTATGTTAGGACAAGAGGTCAGTTAGTCAACACAGTTGATTGTAAAACAAACCAGATGTTCTGTTTGAAATACATAAATGTCAATGCATACAGTAATCTACTAATTTAGAGTTTCAAAATTGGTTGTTTGAAAGAGTCCTAAATAGCTGCATTTGTAATATTTTCTATAAAATATTTTGGTTCCCTAAGTAAAATATTTGGTTGTCCAAAATTGAAAAGTGGTTGACTGAGACAGCTGGACACCATCAAATAGTGCAGCCTGACAGAATACACTCCTATCTCTATTTAGACAATGTTAATGAACAAACAATAGAAAACAGCCAGTCCAGGTCAGTAGCACAATTGGTAGCCCACCAGGATTTTGATTTTAGAGTCTCAAAGGGGGTACAAGTTCGAATTCCACCAAGGGAAGTTATACCCTTCCATGAAAATTTAACAATTTTTCTCTATTAATCAGGTAAATGGAGAGGTCTCCGGCCTTGGAAGTGTAGGTGAGTACTGATTATAGACAAGGGTACAGAAAAGCTAGGTTAGGTGTGCCAGACGCCGTAAAATGACCTAAATTGTGTTGACACAGTGTTAAACCAAATGAAATAAAAAAAATACAATAGTATAATATGTAGACACATTATAGAGTAAAATGTGAGTCAACAAGATTACAAATAAGAAAATTGACCTTATTCATACACAAATGAGGATATCTACATAAGATAAAAAGGTTCAAAATAGGGACATACCAGGTCAAACATTGCAGTACAATTATTAGCTAAATTTTTGGCCCAAAATGCAACAACTTGAAGTTTGCACAGACTTCAAATTTGGTATTCATGGTTTTACAATTAGTATTTGTGTCATATTCTACAAATATGGAAAGTTGAACAGTAAATTTCTGACAGAATGAAGACCTCTAGTGCAAGTGTCAAAAAAGTATTTGTCAAGCAAGTCAATGTAGCAAGCAATGAATGGTATAACTTAAGGTCAATGACTGAAGATTGAAGTACAATGTATGTCCAATACCAAAGGGTATTGCTCATAAAGTCTAATTATTCAGGGATGGTGAAATCAACTGTCTGTGTTGTCCGAGTTGTACATTTGTTGCTCCTGACAAGTAACATTTTCCACTTGACTTGTCCGTGGACAAGTGAAAAACCCCTGATCTCAGAATATTAAACACCCAAAGAACACATTTTTTTCCGACAAAGACACAGCCTACAACGACATGAAGAGAAGTCTCTAGTTCAGTAATTTGCAAAGAGATGGTGGTTCTCTTAGCCACTATGTTGTTAAAATTTTGTCTACTAAAAATTTTGACATACATTTTTGCAACCATAATTTGCAGATGATGAAACAGTTTCTTTTTTAATCATCATTTAAAATATGATCATGAAGAACTTAACAATGTAATTAAACACTATTTAATGATCCCATTATAAAGAAACAACAAAATGGCACAATCTGGCACAAAATAGGTTCAAAATGCTGTTCAGAGACATAGGCCGATTATAATAAGTCATGGATCTTTGTCTTAAGTTTTTACCAAGTGAAATAAAGTGAGATTACAAAGTAATAGATATTTTATTGTAGAATTGAACATAATTTGAAATATTAAATGTGAAAAATGCAGTGAAAATATGAGAGCAATTTTGTGAGAAAGCATCTAAAGTTCATTCATTAAATCAGTATATTGACAAATATAGGGTTTGTATTTATCTAAGAACGGACAAGTAGTGCATTGGTATGGACAAGTGATTTTCTAAAACCAGTTGTCCGTGGACAACTATACATTTTTGAGATTTTGCCATCCCTGAAATTAAGTCCAAGGTCACAAACAAATGTTAAAAAGTGGAAGATTCATATTCCATTCGGAATTTCCAGTGCAGCCAGATATTTATTGGGCATCTTTAGGGACTTGATCTTCAGTAATCAGACCAAGTCATCTTTTTTCACTCCAAATAAATGCAGAACAGGCCCATAATTAGAAAAGCCAACATTCTATTAGATTGATGCCTGTTAATGAGGATAAAAGTAGTATTTTTTTAATCACATATTTTTACTTTTACTCCTGTTTTTGTGTCAAATCTAATGAGTAAGCAAAATATTTTGATGATTCAGCATTCTTTTTGATACCATCAAAATAAAAACAGATATCAATAGATTCCAGGCATTTGTGTAATATTCATGTTCTAAAGCATTCAGGTACATTATGTTACATATCATATTTCTTCCATTTTAATGGTTGAACATTTTGATAAAAAAAATCTGTAAATCTACACCTTTCATAAAAACATTTCAACTCATTATGTAATTTGAATAAAATTGAAATAAATGTATTATTTTTTTCCAGTACCAATAAATAAGTTGTTTTTGTATTTAATGAAAATGAAATAGCCAAATATAAAAAAGAAGCACTCAAAAAATTAATTGTCATCTGTCAATAAAACATAATACAAATCATTCTAACAAAGAAGTTTTTTTCTGTTTACAATCTAGCATAGAACTGGCAAGTTAATAACATTAACAAAGCCGCAAAATAATGACGTCTAAGTCTGGCACATGGAGCCTTTTACAATTTTAAATCATTTATAAAAATTCTGCCAAGTACATCACCTGATCACTCACAGCTTTATTAAAAATTTAAGAGCAGTCTGTAAATATTATGCAAGGTTGGAAAAAATCATGAATTTCATTTTTAGCAATAAAAATTTATAGACTTATTTTTCAAAATGATAGAACAAACAAAATATGCTAGCTTTCAAGGCCTAACGAAAAAAACATATATTTTATCAATCTCATCTTTGTTGACATAAAAATATACTGTCAGACTTTTCAGAGAATATTCATGATACTGCATTTTTCCTTTGTATGTAGGCAATTGAGTATTGTACTTAATGTTATGGAAATAAACAAACTATCTCATTTAATCATCTTTACATTCAATAAATGAAAATCAGCTGTTTGAATTTTCCACATAGATTTTTTAACTAAATCTTTTACGCAGTGGTCAATAGTCATAAAGGTACGAGACATGTTACTTTTATATTTTTTTTATATTTTGCGAAATTTATAAGACATAATATGTCAGTAATATCTTTATAAAGTCATTGCAAAACTAGTCTAACTACATATTAATATACGACGATATAGACTTTTTTGCTCTAAACCCATCCATATACTATCATACTTGTATTTCATACATCCAAATGATGATTATTAGCTAACACCTTGTTTATTAAAAATATTGTCGTTGTAAAATATTTTAAACATCACCAAGATTTCCATTAAATGCAAGTTTTACCTTCAGAGAGACAATTGTGAGTTTACTAACATGGGGACTTAATATAATCACTTCCATTCTGTATCATAGATTAGTTGCAAATTCATAGTTTACACAATTCACTGACAAATTATGAAACCAATGTCAGTATTATAACAAAATTACAGAGAACATCTATTTTGAGGTATAGATCAACGTCCTTGTCCTTGACTTCAGGTAGTAGGATTACTAATTACATGTTTACATATAATAGATCTAGTCTACAGACAATACTTGAAAACAAAAATAAACAGGTCAAGTACATGTATATATAAATATATCAAGTTTCAAATAGGGTATGTTGGTTGCATATGACCTTTGAGTAAACAAATTAAGTAGGTTCATTGAACTGTTCCAGAAACAGGATACAACTCAGCTGCATAATACATCTTACAAGCAACATTTTACCATAGGCATATTTAAAAATATGTTAGTTAAAAGGTCAAGCAACCGAATTTATTGTACTACATCATCTGTAAGCTGATCACAATAGATGCAATATGATATTTAATTCAGTCATAGCTGCCAGCACTTGAACTTTAATTTAAAATGAAACTTGGAAGTTGAATTCATTTCAATTAATTATAACTAAACAGTAGTCAGTATGGTGCATGATAAAATAGCAACATCAAAAGAAGAACACACAAAATGAAAAAGAAATTATAGGTTACAATATAAATATCAAAAATCAATAATAATTTATAAGTACCAATTCACATGAAAATATAATGAGAAAAACAGTGACAGCATCAATTTAATGCAGACGAATTTGTAAAAATAATTGCTAATTATTTACAGTACAAAAATTACCTTCAAAAGGTCCAGCGGATGAGTACAACAAGCAGCCATGGCGCTGGCAACACCACCGAAATACCATCTCCCAATTCTTTTACTTTTATCAACTGTCACACTCATTTTCTGTCATTAAATTCCTCAAAGAAAACGTGAGTTGTGACCTGTAAGTTGTATTATTTTTGGTCAAAGGTGAAGGTCGTTAAAATTAATGCAAACGTCTAATTGATCCAGATCGGACAGGTGCGCGTTGTCAGCCACAACAACTTCATCAATTTGGTTCATGGTTGAATTAAAGCACGGTTTATTGCTGTGTGGTTTGTCGGAGAAGCTATAGCAGACTAAAGATAGATGTATTTATAATGTAATTATCGTTTGCGCATTAGTCACTGTGTTGTTATTGCATTTCAACGTTCCAATTTCGTTCTTTCTTTTCTACTTGTTCGGCCCTTGTCCAAATCGTCCTTATAAAGATTCGGCCTTTTCATCATAAAGTTACTGCATGATCGGCCATCGTATTGCTAAATGCGTAAATCCACAGTAAAAACTCAAAATAAATGTTTATTGTACTAATAATTGGTTCTATTTCTTTGGTTTGATGCTTAAATAAGACTGTCAATTTAATATAGAGTGACGTTACCTATGCTCGGTCACTTTAATATCAAAATCGAAGCGGGTTAACAGTATTCTGTCAATTCATGTCAAATTCATTACGCATTATCGTCTACATGTTGACCTACTTACGTTAACAGAAAAACAAGCGTCTGACGATCCCGATTATTGGATAAAATCGGCGCGGAGTGTTATACGTAAAACATGGTATCTTTGGAAAATTTCGGACCAGTGCTCGGTCACCTTGTTTTACTTAAAATATACATAAATATGTGAGATTTTTATTTTCAATTGATAGATTATTGTATAAGTATTATAGATTTAAATAAATCATAATACTTCTTGAATTATTATAATAATTATAAGTGAAAAAGACAAGGCTGTCCAAATTCGATTTTCTAGGATTTTCTAGCGAAAAACAGCAGGTGCGCTCGTATAGATCGTCTGCATAAACTGATAAGCGTCTAGATGATCATGATTCGGGGTTTTCCGCAAGCGTTTGACAGGTATGACTAAAATTAGAAACAATACGCGAGGTTCCCGTTTTTATTTATAGAAATTTGCTAGGGGTGACCGAGCATTGGTAGTGACCGAGCATAGGTAGCTGACTCTAAATATTAAGTGAAGGAACCTTTTCACTGGCATGTTAATTTAGTTCTATGAATGGTCTTACATGTGTTATATTGCAAATATTATTATATATTACAGATAGCTGACCTGTTAAGCAAAAAACGGGAAAAATCTTCCAAGATGCCACCACGAAAAGGTATGAAATAAAAGAACTTTTCAAAGTCAAAAGATCTCTTTACATTTTGTTTGTCTCACAGACTTCTTCTTCTATAATTTCACCACATTATGTGTTTTGTTTAATTAATTATGAATGAGCAAATATTATTTAAACCAAAAGAATAGTCATCGCAAATATCATTTTGTTCCATATTAAGACATACTTAAAAATTGTTTGTGTACAGTTTCTCAACCCAGAATGTTTAGTAAAGGCAGGATTATGAAAGTCATATAAAACTCTGAATGTGGACAAAAATATACAAATGATGGCTTAGATATACTGCATATTTATAATTTTCATGCAACAGTTGTACAAATTACAAAATTTGCTTTACAAAATTAACTCATATAATGCTGATATATTAGGTTCAAAAGGTTTAATAACATGATATATGAAAGGGGACACTGATGGTTGACTATTTATTATCTTTTTAGTTGTTCCAGTTAAGAGTAGTGGCAGGGCTTCATCATTTGCCAACTTGGAATTAGCAGGTTCTGAAAAGGTGGGTCAATATAGAAGTTAATTTTTTGTTGCATATATTTTATCTGTTGAAGAATGACTGCAATTAGCTCTTGACATTATATCTGATTCAACTTCTTATACATGTTGTTTGTACCTCTTCTGTAAGTTGTAAAATGTAGTTTTACTCACAGGCATGGCTTATATTTATTCAAGCACTAGCCCAGATTCTGATATTGTATTGTAAAGGACAAACTTATCAACTTGCCCGACTATATAAATTATGTCATTTTCACTAGCCTATGCCAGTTTCACTCGCCCCGGGCTTTGGCCTAGTGGGTTAAGGCGAAGTCTGTACTCAGTGTAGGAAAATATGCTATGTCTGTGTTATTGTATTATTTGGTTTTTTTTTATTTTTAGGGAAGAACAAAGCAACATGGAAAAAGACCTGCGAAATCTAAAGTGTAAGTACTGTAGACAGTTATTCCTGTTAAAGATACAGTATTTTGTTTATTTTGATATTTAAACTATAGATAACTCACAATGTTAAGATACCCCTTAACTTCAAGTTCAATCTTTATATGCAAGGAACACTTTGATCATGTCTGCTGACCTATCTCTGTAAACTGATATCCTATAGACTGCTGTCATAGGTAAAATAAGTGAGTATGCGAATGGCGAATTTTATAATCAGATTTGTCTGCTAGCAAATGGAACATAGAAATCTTTCTCCACAATGAATGATACATTGTAGTCTTTTTACCCCATCTTACTACTTTATCCATAATCTCAGAGACTTTGGTTGCAAGGGGGTCAGTGCTTCTTCTTGAAAACAACTGTGGGGTCATTGAAAGTAACACTAAAGCAGGTACATGAATGTTTGCACAATATATTTATTGTCTCATATCAATTACAAATGTTTTCATATTAACAAAATTGTATCCATAGAAATATTAATTTAAAAGTTTCCCCTTATTTATTTCAATGTTTACATTAAATTACAGGATGGCTGGGGTGAGCAAAGATACAGCCGCCAAGAAAGGTAACTATGATTTTTTTAAGTTTGGGTTTTATAAGTGCTTTCTTTTGTGTCATGTGTTCAGTCTCAATATATAATGGAATATGTAAGTGGTTTTCATGTACCATTTGCTTGGTCCCTTTGTGATTTAAACTATAACCTTGTTGACTTATGATTACTGTTCTACCATAGGTTTGGTATGTATGGGTCTTGGAAGTTTATATAAGAGAAATCTATCTAACGAGCAAACTTGAACAACAGTCTACAAAACTTTAGTAATATAAATTAGCTAGAGTCTTAATGGTGTCAGCATGTCAGTACTGAAATTACTACAGGATTCACTTAAAACTTCTACTGGGTTACTACAAGAGCTCAAATACCATGACTTAAGCTTAAATTATAACTGAATTATGGCCCTTTGATACTTTAAATAATTTATGTTTGGTTAGGGGTTTTGGTGCAGTATTTTATGTTTGTAGCTACTGAAGGGATTCACTTGAAACTACATGTACATACATGTATATATCTTTGGGGTTAGATCTACCATTTTGAGTTCAAATACAAAATTTTATATCTATAGCATGAATTTTGACTGGATTATGGCCCCTATTAAATATATAAAAGTATATAATATATTAAAAGTTTTGCATGTATATTATGCCTCTGTAAATAATGTGGTCTTAAAAAAGAGGTTCCAGTGTGTTTCGTGTCATCTTGGCACAATGTATATCACCTCTGTCATTATCCTGTATTTGCAGAGAAACCAAAGTTTGATAAAGATGCTATGAAGAAATTTGATGATATGATTGATGGTATATTAGCTGATTTACCTCCACAACCTAAAACAATGGTGAAAATATTCTTAAGTTCTACATTCTCAGGTAATAGTCCTACTTTATTTATAATTCTATATTCAATTTTAAAACAACTGTAACAGCCATCATGTATTTTCCTATGAAAATGACCCTTCTTACAACAGACAGCAAAGCAACAACAGCTAGTATATGATGGTATAGTTCTTTTTTAAAACCTTAATACCAAAACCATATATATACAAAACAGACTTAAGTGAAACAATTTGATTTCTGCTTACAAATTTTAGTATGAGGCACACAACTATCCAAATGTAATATCCACTATTGTAAATGTTTGTGGTATACAAATTTTTAACTAAAAACTGTTCTGAAATGTATTGTTTGACTGAAACAGCGTGGGTGTTTTTGGAAACTAGGCAAACATTAAGTTATTGAAACCCTTGATTTATTTTACCTTTCCATGACTTTATATTTTAGAATATTTCTCAAAGGTTAACACAAACAAGATAAAGCACAGTCATGGTAATTATTGTGGTCCAATGTATTGCTCTAAGTAAAAGGTCGGATAGGGAATGGTCCATTCTTTGTATGTGAGAAAATAACAACTAGAATTCTTCAAGCCCCCAGAAAAATGTGGCCAATGGCAATACTGATATAAACATTTTATATTACTGTTACTACAATTTACAGATATGCGTGAAGAAAGGAATATATTAGCTAGAGAAGTATATCCATATCTTCGTACATATTGTGCTTCATTAGGTCTAGACTTTCAAGTTGTTGATATGAGATGGGGTATAACTGATGATAGTATAAATGATCATTCTGTAGAGAAACTATGTCTACTAGAAGTAGCTAATTGTCAGAAAACATCGATTGGACCAAACTTTATTGTAAGTGACTTAGTCTTACTTTTCTCACTTTTATTTACAAGCTTTTTGGTGTAAATTTTGGAGATTGTTTCATGCCATCTTGACAGATGTACAAAAAGACTAAGATGGTCATGTGATTCGCTCTACCCGGTGCATCAACTCTATTACAAGTTTGAGAATGCCATCCTCTGGCAAACGTAGGGGGCCAAAAAAGTCCTGGTCAGAGTGTGTAAAAGCAGACATGAAGACATACAAGATGCAAAACAGCGATCCCCTAGACAGGGTTACATGGAGGAAGGATGTAAGAAGATCTAGCCAGCTGCTGTCTACCCTAGCCTCTGGGACATCGGCAAATGAACTATCTGACAAATAAACTATCGGATTTAATTGATTGATTGTTTGTTGGTTAAACAAAAAGGGTCTCAAGTGACTTTTTCATACTGCGATCTTTGTTTTACATATTTTATGACTAGTGGAAATTGATAAGGGCTTGTAAATAACATATTTTATATAGTTGAGCTAGTTAAAAATGTTACTTTGTACCATCAGGCTGGTGTTTGAAAATATTAAAAGCGATGACTGCCATCTTTCAAAATATTTACTCACCTACTAGAGAATTTTAGTCTCTTAAGGTGATTAGGTCAGTGTTAATTTTTGGCTCTGGGCAGCATATCATTAAAGATCTTACGATAATTTAACAGTACAAAATAATGATGAAAAGGATTTACAACTAAAATTGGGCGTATTCCCTTGATAGTACAGACCCCTGGTTTATTAATCTCATCGTGTTTTCATTTATTAATTCCAGGTTTTATCAGGACAGAGATATGGGTTCCGACCTTTACCTACTGAGATAACAGTAGAAAGATTTGAACTATTACATGATATTGCTCAACATTTAAAACTAAAAAATAGAGAATTATTACATGAGTGGTATAAACTGGATGAAAATATGGTTCCACCAATGTATATTTTACAGGTATACTTAATGTTTGCCTTAATATTCTTTTTTTCAGGTTACTTTGCTCTTTATTTGATTTTAATATGTAAATAGCATGTTTTTCTCATATCTACTGCAAAAACTTTTCATTTGATAGAGGCCCACATGGAAGATTGGATTTATCCAAATGAGTAGCCTCTTAAAATAAAGTCTTTATTATTATAGTTATTAATGTACTAATACTAAATTTCTCTAAAAATAATTGTGAGGCATTAACCTAAATTGTTTGTTTTATTATATTCAGTGGACCAATTTGAAACATAGTCAAACTTCTCTATTTATTATTAATGGTCAAATTGGCTCATAAATTAACATACCTTGTGTGAAAGTCTTTCATTACTTCTGGTCATATGAACTATTTGTTTTATTGTGAAAAACTCTGCAATTTCTCTGATAAATAAATGGATTTTTGTATTTTAAATGTCAAATAAAGAAATGTGTATGTTCCCGTGTATTAACTCCCTTTTAATATCTCAAAAAAAGAAAGTTGTCTTATTATGGAGAACTTAGTAATTATTCAGCATGAATCAGCAAGTCAAAACAAGCTTTTACATTTTATGGAGAATGTATTTTTCAGCCAATCAAAATAAAAGGTTTACATTTTATCAAGAATTTGTAATTTTCAGCCAATCAAAACGAAGTTTACATTCTATGGAGACTACTCCCCAGGATGTGATGAACTAAGACAAAAGGACACAGCTGATTGGTGGAAAACATTTGAAGGTTTACAGGGATGTATTCGCAAAGCTGCTACATATGCATTTGAGAAAAAGAAAATAAGTGCCAGTGATTTACATGATTACTTCTTATCAGGTTAGAATTATTGATAGCATTGTTAGAGTTAAAAGTGGGGTTTAAAGACTGCTTCCACATACATGTTTAGCTGACTTCATAATATTGTATGATAACCCCTGATCATTGATATCACCTTCAGGCAGGCAATCACTCTCAGTACCCATTTAAATCTTGATGGAATTGAAAAACTGTAGGTTCATTTCTTGCTCAAGGAATTAAGCCATGCCCCAAGGGTGGATTGAACCCAGGACCTCTTAATCCCTAAGGGGGCATCCTACCAATGGACCACTGCTCCTACAATATTGTAGGTATTGTTATGGCGCCCCTCCTTCCTGAAAGAGATATTTTTGAAATAGTAGCTATAATATTGACAAGAAGATTCAAGATGATATTTATAGTTTCCATAAGTAGCACTCTAACTCATAGATTAGACCCTCATTGAAGAAAATTCTTGACCCACTCTGTTACAATGTTTTCTAACTTATAAATTAGACCCGCATTGAAAAAAATTACTTATGCCACCCTGTGACTATATTTATGGTATATTTGTCATGTATTTTCAGTAACTGAATGTGAGATAAAAGATGGAATATTAAATGCTAAAGATGTAGATGCACATTGTTTGGTTTATAATAGAACATTAACACGTATTGATCAAACTGGTATTAATGATAGTGTTACACATAGATTCTTAGATGTTATACAACATAAACAGGTTTGTAAAGTCTATTTTCTATAATAGCAGTAAAGTTCTGCTCCAAAGACCACCTCGCTGTTTTTATTAAAGCATGCAAACATTTATGATTTTTTAGTCCCAACTTCTTAATTTGATAAAAAATGTCCGTATATTAAGACCACTCTTCTATTAAGTCGCCCACTTGCACTACTGCTTAAAATAAGGAGTCCCTTTAAAGGTGATGTTTCGACACCTTTGGGGAATTGTCTGGTTAACAGTGGCGTTATGTTACACTGTTCAGGACAAGTCTGGTTAACAGTAGCATCATGTTATACTGTTCAGGACAACAACTTTAAATATCAAATAAATAAAAACAAATGTAAAAATTAAAACTCGAATCATGAACTAAGATTAATGTAGGTCCTATAAACTTGATATATGAAAACCAAATGCACAATCACACTATATAACATCATTTGTGATGAATTTTATTTTGTTTTGTGTTATTGTATATATTTATGGTGGAGGGTTTTTACTTATTTATTTATTTTTTATGATTTATCTGTTTGTACAATGCCATTGAATATGTAATATAGAAATAGGCATTTAATCAAATGAAGAAGTTTAAGTTTAAGTCCATTGATTTTGATGGTCTTTATAGTGGAACTTGACTGTATATAATCCATTATGATTATGCAGGAACCAGAATTTATTGGTTAAGCATTTTTGGACTGATTTTTCTACTTTAAGACTAATTGAGATTTAAACTTTATAAAAATAATCAGTCTTGTATTTCATGTTTAGGATTTAAGTTTTATAACTTAATTTAGGATTTAAAAAAGAGCAATAAATGCATTTTTGCTCTGCTCCAGCATTGCCATTGAAACAAGTAAGGTGAAAATAGGGGTGTATTTCAGCAATATTCCAACCAATAAAGGGTTAAAAAGTTTTTGGTTTTTTTATATTATTTTATATTTTCTCTTTGCTTTAGGATGGTAGATCTTGGAATGAAGTGGACAAAGAGGTTGAACAACTTAGAAATTCATTACGTGAAAAAGTCAAGAATTGTTTACCTGATACTAACAAGAAAGATTACTGTGTACATTGGATGCCTAAAGGTCTTAGTGCTGAGATTACAGAACATTTACAATATCTAAAAGGTTTCTGTGCTGATTTTATTGAAGACTGTGTCAAACTGATAGACAAAGCTGAGAAAGAAAAAGGGGCTTTGATAGACACCAGAAATTATTATTCCTATTACGATGAGACCATTCATCATCTGAAGTTCTGCCTATCAAAATGTGAATCATTTTGTGGACAAGAAATGGTAGGTTGAAAATTATTTGTTTTTAATTTTTTATCTTGACTTTTCTGAGAAAGATTGGCTATTATACACAGTTGTGCATCTACATTGCCAGGGACAATCAGTTTTCAATTGGATTTACTAAAATTCTTGACTTTTGCAAAGGAAATCATTAAGCAAGTGCTTGAAAAAACAGGTTTAGAAAACTTTAAATCTAAAGAAAAAAATTTCATGTAAATGCAATAAAACAACACCTGAATGATCTTTTTAATTAAGAGCTGTGTTAGGGGGTTTTTCTACCACCAAATTATGTGTATGTTTTAATCTGACCACCAACAATTGACCTGTAGAGAGATACGTCAAACAAACTGCCTTGGCCGAGCAGATACGATATTGGATTGGTAATCATTGGATAGCCAGCATTGCATCGTTTCTAATCCCATCCAACATCTATCCCAATGTTTCCTTGAGCAAGAAACTTTATCCTACTAGCTCAGTACTGGGAGACCAGGAATGGGACTCGAAAGTGATAAATCTAAGTTGTAAGAGCTAAAATAAATTAGTATACCATCAAACAAACAAAACATATACAGACTAATTTAAATATTCATTTTCTAAGGTTGTATGAATGTTATAACTTATATATAAGTATTTGCTATGTGTATCAAAAGAAGAACTAATGCCAATATTAATAAAATAGTTGACACATTTACAAAATATTATTCTTTTTACCAAAAGAGCATGGACTCTAGTTTGTGTCTAGAAATATTGAACTTTGACTTAATATTGGAGTGATATTTATTGTAATCCTAAAAGTGTGTATTTTCTTATTCAGGTATTGGCTGCTGCTAAAAAATACATTCTAAATAAACAAGGGAGAAGACCCTTTATAATACATGCAGAATCTGGGCTTGGAAAGACTTCAATTATGGCAATGATAATGAAGAGTATACCAGAATGGCTAGATAATCAATCTCACTGTAAAATGATACGTTTCCTTGGTACCACTCCACAGACCAGTAATATATTTGATGTATTGTATGGTGTGCTAGGACAACTCTCTGATGCCTATGATCAAATCATGCCTCCACACTACTACTCTTCTATGAAGAAAATGAATGAATGTACACCATCTTATATACGACATATTTCCAAACAAGCAAAAGAACCAGTTATTATATTGCTAGATTCTGTTGACCAGCTTTACCCTCACAATAATGCTTACTCCATGGAGTGGTTGCCATTGATGTTACCTACAAACATCAAAATTATCATATCAACATTGCCACTGGAGCATAACATTTTGAAAAATTTGAAAAAGCTTTTACCTGACCCAGAATGCTATGTTGAGGTACCGAAGTTGAACGAACCCACTGCTGTACGTATCATTGATACATATTTACAAGGATGTGGCCGTACTCTTCAACCATTTCAAAAAAATCTACTTCTGTCTGTGTTCAAAGGTTCACAGAATCCTTTGTTTCTAAAACTGCTTATTGATGAAGCTAAGATCTGGAAATCATACACTGAACAAGCCAGCCTTACACTACCTGAAACCGTCAGAGCAGCCATCAACAAACTGTTTGAGAAACTTGAAAATAAATTTGGCTATGTACTCGTTAGTCACGCCCTTGGATATATTACTATAGGTTTGATTGGTCTTACAGAATTTGAAATTGAGGATGTGCTGTCTTGTGATGATGAGGTCTTGAATGAAGTCTACAAGTACCATGATCCTCCTGTGCCAGGTATTGTTAGAATACCGCCAGTTCTGTGGGCAAGAATACACTACGACATTAAGGACTATTTGGCTGAGCGCATGTCCCTTGGAAAGCATACACTGTATTGGTATCATCGTCAATTTATCGAGACGGCTCAAGAGAGATACACATCTAAAGGAAAAGATGTAGTGCTCCATAAAAACTTGGCTACCATTTATATGCAAGAAAATGGCGTCCAGTCTACAATAACACTTCATAACCGCAAGAATTTAGTTGTAGAAAATGCTGACAGACAAGTTACACCACAGCCCTTTTCTGTCAACAACAAACGCAAACTAGCCTGTCTACCTTTCCATGCAATCCCTGGGTACAAGCTGATAGGCTTAGACAAGGCAAAAAGTAATATATTCTGCAATTTCAAATACTTGTGTAATAGAATAGCAGCCTTCTCTGTTGCCGTGGTTATCAATGATCTCAATTGTTTTGTAGCTGAATCTCAAGACGAAGAGGTCAAAATCTTACTGGAATTTTTCACTGGTTGTAAAGTCAATTTTTCTCAGCAGACGTTCTTTGCTTTCTTCCTGTTAGCATATATTAACCCTCTACCTGAACACAAACATCTAAAGGAGCTTCTAGTAGATGCCAAAGAGTTTATTTATAACAAGAAGAAGCCTATCATTGTTCCAGAATTTTCTTTCCTGGCCTCAAGAACTGACATATCAGGTGCTTGTCAAATGTCAACCCAAGGGTTTACAAATATTGTAGCTTCTTCAAACTCTGCTGTTCTTCTAAGACAAGAGATTGATAAAGATAGTGAAGACACAAATACCACGGAGGAAACAAAACCTGCTGTGGAATATGGAGTCTGGAATGCTGAAAGTTTTGAAGTTACATACATTGATGTGTCTGGTTTGAATGGCTCATTAGAGAGGTGCATCTTGGGTAATGGAGCATTACTCTACATAAACAATACTTCACTTGTTAACTATGATATCCTGCACCAAAATAGTAAGAGTGTAGAACTGAGCTTGATAAAGGACTTGAATATGTCAAGTGGTGTTGTTGGCTTTGTTGCTAACTCAGAAACAAGCATTGCTTTCATAGCTACACAGGATGCTATAGCTAGGGTTGATGTATTAGATGGCAGTGTCACTGATACATTCACATGTACAGAGAAACCAGTGGTGATAGAAAATATATCTGTATTACAAGATGGTGAGAAGTGCTTGGCCATTGGTAAGGTGAAGCACTCAGAAGAAGGGGACCAGCCACAAGGTCCAGATAATCAGAGCTTTGTTGCCATTTTTGAAGCAGGTAAAGAAAGCTCTGTAGGGTTTTGGACTTCAGACAAAAAGTTTGACTCTAAAGTCTTTACTACAACATTTGCAGATAAAGTACTGTTTATTTCTGAATGCTCAGAATCAAATGATCCTACTTCAAGTGAAGAAGGGAACCAGAAGCTTGAGGGGAATGACCAGAAGAATGTTGAAGAGGGGACCAGCAAAGGGAAGTTGATGATTATTGATCTAGAAGATTGTAAATCAACTATAAAAGAACTAGAAGTAGCTGACACTGTAGCACAGATTGAGGGTCATCCCACTGAGATTAAAGTTGTCATCAGAACAAAGAATGGGAGTGTTTTCAGCATACATTATGTTGTTGCTTCATCTATGGAACTAGTTGAAGAAATTAAAGTTGACTTTGTTGTTACAGAAATGGCTATTGTCTGGGAGAAAGATCTTGTTTTTATGAGTTCTGTTGGAAGCAATGTGGTTGTATACAATCTGGAGACTAAAGCCAAAGTATCTGGATTTACAGCTCATCCTGCTAACATACAAGACATAGCAATAGTTGATCAGTTCTTTGTAACAGTTGGTGCTGACACTGAAATGAAAGTTTGGTCTGTGAACACTCTGATTAAAGACAGTGAGGCGGATAAGAAACTGATTGATCTAGGTGATTGTCAAGTACAGTTGTTAGATCAAGTTGACGTAACGGCTGTAGCGTGTTCTTCTGATAGCAATAAGCTATACACATGTCATGAATGTGGTATGGTTAAAATATGGAAATTAGCAACCTTGGAATATTTATATGCTTACGAGATACAGATACCAGCCAATGTGATACATGTGTTGTCACATAATGTTGTTGCCTTTCATTGTACCTCACAGGGTATGATGGTCATTTTAGATATATCAACAGGACAAGAAGTTGTCAAGATTCCATCAACAATTACGAATATACTTCAATCTACTGTTAGTCCAGATAAAGAGTTGCTTTATATTCTGAGTGCACCGAAAAAAGGGCGGGAACAGATTGATGTCATTAATCTCTCGTTGAGGACCGTTTCAAAGACCATACATTTGCAGAGTGGACTGACATACACTGATATTTCCATATTTCTATCTACAAACCAAAGATACCTCGTCATCAGGTACAAAATTACAGAGAAAGAATTCGCTCTGATACAGGCCATGTGGAAAACTGGCGGATTTTCAACACAAAATCATAGATACAGGTTTACAGCTGTTGACCTATCCCAGGGATCAGGAGCACTAATACCATGTAGCCGTAACATGTCTAAAATACCAACTCTTGGTTTATTTGCTCAAGCATACCTTGGAAACTCTGTCCTGATAGCCTCCAGAAGGTATGATTTTCATGAATTACATTAATATTCCTTGGCTAACAGATTATAGGAGCAGGGGTGGCCATATGGTTACTCTGTTGTAATTGTTAAGTGGTTAGATTTGTTCAAATCACATTCAAAATCAGTCTTGTTTTAACATGAGCAAGAAACTTTACTCTATTTGATCTAGTACTAGGGTTCCATGGCAGGAAGTGGGCTTGTGTGAGATTATTCTAATTTGCTATTATTTGTTTCTTAATCCAGCTAAAATAATTTGTAAATTGTATGTTGTTAAAAGAAATACAATGTACTTTCTTTTTCAGTGTCGTCTGCATAAATGTCCAAGTTTGTTTTTTAAGCTGTACCCATTCACAGTAGAATTGTATTTAAAGTTAAAATAAATTGAACCCCTGCTTTTGTAAATATTTCTAGATCTGAAATTGAACCTTCACTTCTGCGAATATTCCTAGATCTGACCCTGTGTCATCTATCTATTTGAAAGTACTAAACTAAATCGGTTCTTCTTCCTTTGGCAGATATTTAATGGTATGGGACATACCTACAGGACGTTGTGATCAGAAACCTTCTAAAGAAAGACAAATTGGAATGTTTTATCGTCCACACTGGTGTGGTAAGAATTGTGTTGGTGGTAACTCCTATTTTATACAGTCATCCAATCAGAAGTTCATAGCTTGTGGAAGTGAGGATGGTTACATGATTGTATATAGTTCAGACTCTGGCATTCCTAGAGGTTCTGTTAAACCTTCCAGTAAACATAATTCACCTGTAAGTTGGTTTTATTCATATATTCACTTTACCCATTGATAGGACAATACTTTCCTTGGGGGGTCAACCTACTCATTGTTCCTGGAAAAGCTAAATCTCTTGATTTAGCTGTTAACCAACCAATTGACGCAAATTTTCATCAGTGACTGACAACTGCCCTACATAATTAAGAATCATTGGTAGGGGGTCAAATGGCCATAGAAATAACGTCATGACCAAGCTCCACGAAAGTATGCCTCGCCCAGAATTGATACCATGATCCCACAATTAGTAGACTTGCATGCTTCCTACTGATCTAGCCGGGCAGCTTTAGAACAACACTGCCTATCAATTATATTACTATCTTAGTTGCTGGAGCTGAAGAGGGGCACTTGTTAAAACTGGAAATGTGGTCTTAAGGAATTTCTCTTTCAATGTATGATGTCATCTCAATCCTAGATGCATTTCTGAAATTGACTCAAAACAGTATAATGTTGCTCAACATTGAAATATGTCTTGTCAGGTTTTGCATGTTTTACCCCCCCCCCCCCCCCCCCACTTCAAAATTGCCACCACTGGACTTAGAATTTCTGTTACTAACTGTATTCAAGGAATGAGTTCAAATGAGTATGCTTTCAAGTTGTTAGATGACACTTTACCCCATTGCCATAAAATTTAGCTTGAAGGCAAGTGAGTCAAAGTGTCACATCATACCTTTGCTTCCTGTGCACTTATTATGGTCTTTTTTGTTGTTCCATTTTCTGTAAAATTCTTATTAATATTTAACTTTTCTTACATAATTAAGTATTGGGTTTTATCACAAAAGGTAGACAACTCAGTTGATATGTTTCTGAAATTGAATTTTAATTATCTCCCTTTACTCAAAATAAATTCACATATTTTCACAGATAAATGTAATTGCAATTTCACCAGATAGTCAATGGATTGTGTCAGTTTGTAAGAACAATATAATGAAGCTCTGGGACTCAGCAACAGGATCAGAACAGTTCTCATTCCGTCTAGACTCGGAAATTCATAGTGTTAATTTTTCACCCAATTCAGAGTATCTAGTTTTCTACACAGGAACCATGGCATCGAGGGTGGGAGTTTTCTCTGTGTTTACTGGGAAGAGAAAGTCAACTGAGAGTGATGGTGCACAGTAATGTTCTAAATGTGTTTTTGAAACTTGTTGACATTTGTTAATTATGGTATCGTATGTTACAATGATGAATAGCCTTATACAGGTATTTGAATGTGGGTCTTCAATATTGTCAATAACTAGCGCTTTTTTTTAGTATTTCCAGAGGGGGCCTCAGACATTATACTTTATACAGTACATTTTGGGTGATTTTTATTATCACAATTTAATTGATCAGAAATAAATTTCAATGGTTAACTTAAGATTTTTGGATATCTGCACGATTTTCAGATAATTTCAGAAGGGAAGGGCTTTTGAACAGTCCCTTTTTTAAATAGAAAAAAAACTTGATAACACTATTCTTAATTTTAAGATTGACTTTCTATTTTCCAGCATCTTACACCATTTTACTTGATCAATTTGAGTCACACCTACACATATACATATGGGACTAGGTATCATGGTCATACTATATTTATTATTTGTATTATTGTTAGCTGATATTTGTTTGAATACATTTTGTTTGTGCTAGTGATACAAATTGTCTGTGATATCTCTATTTTCATAGATGGATGTTAACTTATATTACTCTTTTTAAAACTGAATACATAAACTAATGAACAGTTACATTAAATATTACTAATTAATTACATGAATTTTAAGTATTTCTATTTAATTTCTCATATTATACTGTTAGCTACTATGGTTGTGTTACTAACAAGTCACATGATCAATTTGTCATATATATATATATTTTAATTATTATAGTGACATGGTACAACATAAATATACGAAAAAAACAAGCAGACAAACATACCCAGCCTAACAAGACTTATCTAGTCACTTATACTAGAACATAACGTTAATTTATAGAAATATAAATAAATACAAAAAGCACACATATACAAAAATGCAACAACAAAACATACGAGTAACAAACAAAATAGGAAAAAAATTACAAGCATAATAGTACAAAAAAAAATCTAAAAAATAAATAAATAAAGGTGAGGGCATGAGTAGAAAGGATAAAGTATACCGGGCTTGTCTACTTACGATCATGTTTTCAGTAAAATTTTACTTCTATTTACCTTTGATATGGCTAAGGTGATTAAATCGGGTCAAAGTTTTAATCTTGCAGTCAACTGCAATATTTTGTTATTCAAATAAGATTTAATGAGAAATTTAAGATAATGCAAAAAATACCATTAGACACTATAAACATTGATTTACTAATTTATTATTGATCAAACAAAAAGCATCTGTGATATTAACATGTACAGTTACCATAGATAATTAGGAGCTTGATTTTTTTGGATTGGTTGATTATCTCATTTTTAATTGTTTCATAGACCAAATACATACATAAACAATGTTCATGTATGTTTGTCCATTTATTATTGATTATTTGCTAATCAGTATGTACATTATATGAATGTTGCTCATGCTATTATTACAACCAAATAACAATTGTGATATGTTTTATATTATTACAAATTTTATATTTTTCATATTGCCATCTGGACATTTTTATTACCTGAAAGTCATACCACTTATACTGTATATTTCTCTTGAATAAATCATATTTAAGATATTTCATGGACAAAGCTATTAAATCAGTCAATATTTTTGTTATTTACCATGGTTCTGATGGCTGGCAGTATATTAGAATGATATGAGTTTGATGACCATGGTATAGAAGCAGCTATTAATTAATTCTACATGCCTGCTCCATTTTTATTTTCAAATGACAACATGGTTAAATTGTATCATTGATTAGTTTGAGCTTTCATTCCTAGGGTATTACTGATTGTATATTTCTAATATTATTTACATTTCAAAATTTGCTCAAATTAATGCACTAGTTATCCATAATCCAGTTGTTAAATGTTGTTGCTAAATATCATAGTGCAACAATATTAACCTGAGCTTGAACTACCTAATTATAATAATTACACACTTCACTTACATTAAATCGTGAGTTTCCGTATGCGTGTATACGGTTATACAAGTGTTTATAACAACCAATGTGACTATAAATCAATTTTGTAAAAGTGGCATGCTATTGTACTTTTAATTTTGGACACACAAGTTTTTGGGGATACATGTAAGTGCGCAATATTGTGGCACAGTTGCGAAGTATTTACTCTTATAAAACAACTTAATTGTTCAGTACGTGTACTTTGCCGAAAGCTTCCCATAAAGCACAATTTACAAACCAAGACAAAAATAGACTGTAAATACTGAGTTTAATATATTCTTTCATAAAGGTTAAGCTCAGGTTAATATTGTTGGACTATACTACTGTTTTAAGTGTATAATATTAATTTTGTAAATTGTATTTTTGTTTGTGACTACAGGAAAGTTTGTTTTCTATGTATTCAAGAGTAAATCATTGGTCCTGAGATATAAGGTTGTAAGTGTACTGACTGTAAGAGGCACTTAGGACCTTATAAAACTAGACCAACAATACATGTATCATGTATATTATCATTCTTGCCATTATTCATTTAAATGCCATTTTATTCAATAGTAAGACAGAACTTTGTTAGTGACTTGAACTTGAATGTATACTTAGCCTTTCAATAGTTTCATAGTTCTTCAGTCTATGAAATTAGGATATGAAAGTAGTTGTCCAAGCAGATCATTTTAGAGCAGGCACTATATCTCATTTGCAGAATTTTGGTTGCCCAGAAGAAATTGTTAGTTTAAACAATATTTATTTATCAAATAAGTACATATACAATAGTATAAACATGAAAAAATTGAGGATTGAAGAGATAGCATAGCTAATTTTGAACTTCTCTCCTCAAGAAATTGTTGGATGCCCAAACTAAAATGTGGTTGTCCCGGGCAATCGGACACCCACTCATTTCATAGACTGGTTAATAGTTTTTATCTGATATTCAAATTTATGATTTTACCTGCTGTAACAAAAAATATGTATTCAGAGAATAATATAATCAATTTTGTGACACATGATAGTGAGCAATAATTTGCACAAAATATTGTTTGTTCCTCATCAGTGTTGGTGGAAGAACCCAAAAATTTCAAGTTCTAAATTACATTTATTAAAATAGTCTGGCTTCCATGTGTTTCTTAGAGAATATTATTGTTCATCACAGTATAATACATGTAATTTGACCAATTTTATCAGTTTATTTGTAAAATATAAAACATTCATTATTTTCTATTTTAAACAAAATTGTGTGGGGGGGGAATATTCTTGAAAACCCCAAAATTTATGTTTCTATTCTGTAAAAAATTAAAAGATTTATAAATTTTTATTTTAAACAATGGTTGAAAAATATGTTTGAAAAAAAACAATATTTGAGTTTCAGATTGCATCTTTTCCAACAAACAATTATGTTACTTTATGTTAAAAACTTTATTTTGTATGAAATACATAAGTTTTATTCATTCATGTAAGTTGTTTTCAAATTGTGTGCTGTTTTGTTGTTTTGTTTTTCATAAGAAATCTGTTTTGTTGATAGAAAAAATTATGTACCATAAGTTTCTGAGTGTTGTAGATACTGTATAACAGTAGAATAGATTTTTTAGCCAGACTAATCATAGAATATTTTTGTTATTGCAGTCCCCATGTGTCAGAGTCCCAGTGGTTAAGATTTTACATGTCAAGGGGTTCTGCAAGACTGTAGTAACTACACCCTTTTAACAATGCACTTACTACAGTCTTGCAAGTTACCCTCCATGTAAACTGGTATCTATGTAACTGCTGTTAGTAACAGATAAAAACTTGATGTGCATGTTTTCTTGGTTATCCATTGATGATTTAATTATCATATAAAGAATATTTAAGCTTTATTCTATTTGTAATTATCTTCAATAATATAACATCTGAGTTAGTATTTTATTTGACTGACTTCCAACTGCAGATACTAACTCTAATAAAAGTTTTTCATATTGAGTTGCTTCCCTTTGATTATAACAATGGGTGAGTTGCCTGAGCATAAAGCTATGTACCGCTTTGTGCCCTGGTACCCTTAATTTGATGTATCACACATTTATTCTTTTTGTTGTAAGAGGGGTACCAGGGCACAAAGGGATACCTAGCCATATGCTTAGGCAACGGGCCCAATGTTACATCCCAATAAGAAAATTATCAGAGTTGTTTCCCTTTAATCATAACATTTCTGTTATTTTGAATGAAGCTGTGAAGATTGAATAATGTTTTGTCATTTACTCAGAACTTGATTGTGTATTTTTGCAATTCTTTGTTGTGGTGTTGTTGTTTGTTTGTGTTTATGAGTATATTCATTGTTTGTAAAGTTTTCTTTGAAGTTTCAAATATTTTTTGTTACAGATGTATTGTACATCATTTAAATGTCTCTGCTGTTTTCATGAAGTTATAATAATTCTAGAAGGACAATCCATGGGCGGATCCAGCGGGGGGGTCAGGGGGGTCTGGACCCCCCCTAGAATTTGGGAAATGTACATGTCCATTAGTGTATTTCTTGCTTGTAAGTTTTTTTAAAGTAGTATAAAGCAATTTTTCTCGGTGCTTAACATAGATTTAATGGTTATGTAGTTTTTATTATTAATTAGTTGCCTTTTTTCTGCAAAATGTGTATAATGTGGTCGTGGTTAGAGGTTCGGACTCCCCTAGAAAGGTTTGGTCCCCCCCCATAGAAAAGTTTGGACCCCCCTAGAAAAAAATCCTGGATCCGCCCCTGCAATCAAACAGATAACAAATGCAGTTAAGTTCCATTGTTTAGACCTTCAAATTGTATTTTATTCATTATCTTATAGCAGAACTTATAGCAGATTTAGTACATTGTATATCCACTTTTTTCATTTTGGATGAAGCGTTTGAGCATTTTAAAAATGTTAAAATTTGAATGGCAATTTACAATAACCAAGGTGGTCTTTGTAGTGGAACTTTTCTGTAGAAGAACAAACTTGTTGTTACTCTAGTTACTAAAGCAATACTTAAACTTGTGTATCTCTAGTTTCAAGATCATGTGATATCCATTCTGTTGTTCTTTTTCTAATATCTATTTTACTCCATTTTGTAATTTTCATGTTCTTTATTCTGCATACATCTATTCATTACCTTGTGATTTTAGTTTGTTTCTTTTCTAAATTATTGCATTTGTACTCCTGTTTTCAAACTTTTTGTAATAATTTACTGTTTATCACTATACATGTATTCAATATTCTACAATTCAGTTCTGTTCTGTTATCATCTCTGTATAACTGGTAAAACTTGACCGTAGACATGAAACAACTAACTACACACATAAGGAACTTTACAATAGGTGACGGATTACCTGTATGTAAATTATATTATTTTGTATTACTTGTCTCAGGCTAATGTGAACTAACTACACATGAAATCTTTATTGTATTTCTTGTCTCATACCAATGTGAACA
The DNA here is from genome assembly GCA_025267735.1 of Mactra quadrangularis. Classification (NCBI taxonomy): domain Eukaryota; kingdom Metazoa; phylum Mollusca; class Bivalvia; order Venerida; family Mactridae; genus Mactra; species Mactra quadrangularis. The sequence goes on along the minus strand of CM046303.1, from coordinate 8,148,172 downwards.
AACTGCACATGAAATCTTTATTGCATTACTTGTCTCAGGCTAATGTGAACTAACTACACATGAAATCTTTATTATATTTCTTGTCTCAGGCCAATGTGGACAAACTATACATGAAATCTTTATTGTATTTTTTGTCTCAGACCAATGTGAACAAACTATACATGAAATCTTTATTGTACATTTTGTTTCAGACCAATGTGAACAAACTATACATGACATCTTTATTGTATTTTTTGTCTCAGACCAATGTGAACAAACTATACATGAAATCTTTATTGTACATTTTGTCTCAGACCAATGTGAACAAACTATACATGAAATCTTTATTGTATTTCTTGTCTCATACCAATGTGAACAAACTGCACATGAAATCTTTATTGTATTTCTTGTCTCATACCAATGTGAACAAACTGCACATGAAATCTTTATTGTATTTCTTGTCTCATACCAATGTGAACAAACTGCACATGAAATCTTTATTGTATTTCTTGTCTCATACCAATGTGAACAAACTGCACATGAAATCTTTATTGTATTTCTTGTCTCATACCAATGTGAACAAACTGCACATGAAATCTTTATTGTATTTCTTGTCTCAGTCCAATGTGGACAAACTATACATGAAATCTTTATTGTATTTCTTGTCTCAGACCAATGTGGACAAACTATACATGAAATTTATTGTATTTCTCATCTCAGATGAGGCGTGCAAGCTATATATATACATTAGTTATTTATTAACTTGTTAATGATCTAGTTTTTACTGTCTAAATTTTGTTTGTACACTAGTTATATTTTGAAATCTTTTATATTTTTCTATTTCAATTTACACCATATTTATTATCTATTTAAATAATAAAACAGACTTCTAACATATATTGTGTTGTTATCTGTCATGTTTGAGCCAATTATTATGGTTTATTATAGTTTTTAATTATAATATTTATGCATTTTACATTTTCTGGCCTAGTTTAGTCTTCATCTCTATGTTTGAGCTATTACAGTTGCCTATTTTGTGTCATTATAACATTTCACTAATAAAGGCTGAGGGTTCGAGTCCAGCAACCAACCATGGGACTTCATGAAGGTGAAATAGGCTGTTGCTGCTGCTACTTCTGCTGCTCCTGCTGCTGATGATGATGATGATTCTACATCTCCTGCTCCTGATGATGATGATGATTATTCTACCTCTGCTGCTGCTGCTGCTGCTGCTAATGATGATGATGATTCTACCTCTGCTGCTGCTGCTGCTGCTAATGATGATGATGATTCTACCTCTGCTGCTGCTGTTGTTGTTGCTGTTGCCCCTGCTGCTTACTGAAGATAGGAATCTCATTCTATTCATTCTAAGGTATGATGATTAAGTGGGCTGTCAACATCATATGACTTAAACACTGCCCAAAACTATTCAGAGTTCAGTTGTTCTTGCAAACTGATGAATATTTTGTACATCATTAGTTAGTACAAATTTTTAATTTGTAAAACATATGTCAATCTCTCTTGAAATTGCTTCCTGGTCCCCATGCTATAAGATGAAATATTTATTTTGCTTGAGAAAACAACAGGGCACCTTTTTGATGGGGTTTGAAACAACATGGACTTCGCTTACATTTTGTATTTTTCTGACTAATTGTGACCTTCCACCTTATCTTTCTGGACAGGTCTTTATTGAACATAGACATCATATTAACATACGTTATGGGGGTCATATCATCATTACTGTTTTAATTACTGTGAAGAAGATAAAAAACAACAACATTGGCCTCTATCGGGAAGTTTACCACCTACACCTCAGACATTTGCAGGCCACTTGAAACCGGTGGGGTTAACCTTAGGTAGGAGCAAGGGTCCAGTGGTAGGATGCGTGCTTAGGGATTAAGACATCCCAGGTTCGAACCCCACTTAAGACATTGCTAATTTCCTTGAGCAGAAAATTTACCTACAGTTGTTCCTCTCCACTCAGGCGCAAATGGAAACTGTGAGGGATATCATCTGCCAGAAGGTGATTTCAATGACCAGGAGTTAACGTACATTTTGTAAAGTCGGCTGAACAACTATATGGAAACAGTTAAACACACATTAATTTCTATCTTTTAACTTCCCAATGAGTTTGAAATTTGTGCTAGATTGTACAAATTATACTATGATAAAGATTGAATTTAAAATGGTCAGCTCAAATAATGTGTGTGCATCACTTTATTCACCTAGTGAATGGGCAAGTTCATTAATTGTTTAAAGTAGCATAACCTGATGTAAGACTTGTACTTTAACACAAATATAATTGCATCAATTAATGACTTTAAAATTGTTTAGCAAATATATTCCACTCGATTAATTTTAACAGATAATAAGCAAACCACTTTGTCAACCACAAAATTAATTCATGCGCTGTGTTGATTTTATTAATTCGTATTTAAAATCAGTTTTTTTATCTAAAATAATTTTTAATTCGATTTATTTCGGTAAATATCTCGTTTTCGGTGAAAATCTTTCGATACCACTTCAACCGTAAATTTCAAGTATCTATAAAATCGGCTGACATACATTTGATTATTTTATATTCCACGTGCGTTATATTTATAGGAAATTTAATATGACAATTTTTTATAAAATAATACGATTTATTGCTTTCGATTGTATCAATAAAATGATCAACGGCTTTTAAATGTTAATCACATCATTTCTTAATTACTGTTTTAAGTTTTTAATCTATTTTTGCGATATTCTTTAAAAAGTTAAAAGGAATTCAATAACTGCATGAGTACAGGGTATAATTAGTCATAAATTAAGTTAAAGGATATATGCTTGAACAATTATCAAGGGTTTTAGTGGATAATTATTATAATTTAATTGATCACTGATATTTGATCATTTAAGACGAACACTCTCTTTATCTAATGTATGAAATTGATCAATGAAAATTTTCCAAATATAGCCATTGTTATTTTGGCTAGAAAACATCAAAGGGATAAATTGATGGTTTGAATCTTAGCTAACCATTCAATGTACTATGAGCACTATGCTTGTATAGATATTTTTAAAATTGTCTTTGGGCTAATAGCATTGTTAGTGATGATGTCACTAGAATTAAGTATATGTTTAGTCTTAAAATATATGTGTATAAACTTTTGACCTTAATATGATGTAGATTTATTTATGGGTAATAAAGATGTACATATGTAAGCCCTTATTAATTCTTTTGGTTTATTAGCCAAAGAAAATATATGTAATAAACCAGTAATAAAATATATGTTCTGTTCTGTATTATAATTCGGTAATTATGGGTAGTCCTCTCTTTTCTTTGTTTTCTTGGTTTATTCTAGAAGGAGGGGGGGGGGTCACGACTCTAGATAACCCAATACGAGTCCATAGTTTTACTACATTTTATTATAAAAATATAAGTTATATTTCGATTTCAAAATGAAATATATTTGATTATATGACTACATTCACATATATTTGGATAGTATGCAGAACAATGTGTGCTAACTGGTCGACTTGTAGACGTCTTTTTGTGGAATGTTACAATAAACGCCATATTTTATCGCCTGCTCAAGTCCAATATCTTCATTTTTGTAATGAAATGATCAACGTACCATGTTTAAATCGTGCATAAAATATTTTAACTCGTACAGTTCAAATCAAAAAAGGAAACAACCCAGGGATTGAGCTCTCATCAGTGACATCTACTCGTGACGTCAAAAAGTGTATATTTTTCACCAGAAGCAACCAGAAAAAATAAATTAGTTATCTTGATGTTTTCTTACATATTTGTTCACGTGTATCTAAATCAATATACGACAAGGAGGCACATAATTTGTACAACGATATTTATTGTTGTCAAAAAGGAGCTCCAAATGAACTCTCATCGAATCGACCATGTCAAAAAATCTTATGGGCGGCTAGAGCCAAAACTGTCGATCGCAGATGAGACATCATTCACATTGATGTTTGTATTTCATTCTCTAATAGACAGTGGAAGTACAAAACGGTTTGTGTGTTGGTTTCATATTGAGATACTTCATCATATATTATTTGGAAGTACTGTAACATTTTGATCATCGGAATAGAAACTGACCATAAATGTTTTAATATTTGCCATTTTTACCCTTGAAACGGGGCCGATTTCAGCCTTAGTGAACCTTGTCCTTTAGCGTAAGAATTTTAATACACTGTTTCTATTTTATCAGGTTAATCAAAATTTATCTCTTTTTGGGTCACTAGATTTTACTCTAAGCGATCGAATTTGAAGGTTACAGGCTCAGGCGGCGACCATGACTCTTTGACTTAGAATCAACTTCATTCTTGCTGTTAAAGCATTTCCGAATGATCATGATAATAGTGTTAGTGTACCAACTAACTTCGCATTTTTTTTTTTCATTTTCTTTCTTCATTATAATATTATTTATTTAAACAAAAAATGTGCATTCGAAATGGCGTGACTGACAAATGCAAAACAGATCAGAATAGAACAAAACATACAGTCATAATTTCATGTGTTAAGTAAATAAAGACAATTTACAGTTTATTGGTGAGACTGTGTGCAGTAATAGCCGTCTAGAGTGTAACTTTTCATGATAAAGTAAATGATAATGTCAATTATGCAGCGTAAATGATCATGAAAACGAATATCCTGTCAAATCTATAGTCAAACTATGAATTATTTAGTATTTTAGCCACGTTAGTACGTGTATACATTTCATTATGTAATTGCATGAAACTTGACATGCAAAATTTTTTTCAACTTCATTCGATGAAAACATGAGTTATGTCTGTTTAGAATGAACTGCGCCGAAGAACGTCGCAAGCCGCGTAGGTACATTGTTTGTTTTTTGTTTGTTTGGTTGGTTGGTTTTACGCCGTGGCAACACATAATATAGGCCATATAATGGTGGTCAGTCAACCTACTTACTCCTCCTGGAAAGGCTAAATCTCTGGATTTAGCTGTTTACCAACTACTAAGCGCATACTTTCGTCAGTGACTGACATTGTATACATGTTGTATGTTATTTAAACGCAATTTGAGGGTCCAAAGTTCTGTGTGATTGTAACATTAATTTCTTTAATAGAAAATGCATTTCTTTTACCATAGTTACTAATTCTGAAACTGTCCTAAATCTTTTTTTATAATGTCTTATATAATATATAATGGCTATTCTCTAACCCAGAGGGTATCAAGATTCTTGATCTAGTAAGGCTCAGCGCACGAGGATAGCCACAAGCTAGACATAGAAAGTTTGTTTAATGAAAATCAGAATTTCTTCCTTCTAAAAGACTCCGAAAAATTGCCTTTTGCTATATGAATATCCCTCTTGCATATATAGAGCGACTTTGTTAAACCAAAGTTATACGCACCATGGGATTATTTACAATATATTTCAATATATTAAATTGCATTTTAGCATGCCCTTCTTTGAGCAACATTCACTGATATTATCACTAATGCTTTCGTGTAAAATGAACGACTTTATTACTTGCTGTTTTAATCGACATTATGTGATAAATGTAATTTCATAAAAAATTAACAACATTTCAAAGAAACTATTGTTGGGAAATTCATCCTGGTATATGAGTAGACTACATAAGAATTACAAACAAGTATTTTATAACCTAACTCATATCGTAAGTGATTAATTTTCATAATGGTCGTACGACATTATAAATATTATAATAGTTATTGTTTCAACATGCGATTGATTAGTTTTATTTGATATGAACAACATGTAGGTCTGGTTGTTGTTGATGTTGTTGTTGTTGTTACTATGCCTTAACGCCACATGCGGAATATTTCGGAACTTATCGACTGTTTGAACCAAATAATCACAGAAAACCTCGATCAGAGTTCTAAATGCGTTCAGAACTACGAAATAAACGAGCATATTGTGGAAAATACGAATGCTACGATTGAATAAAGCGAGAAAAACAACTTGTAGCATTACCCGACTGTAAGGCCAATTTTACTCTAAACCATTACATAGCTATTACAATGTATTGTACTAATTCATTTTTTTAAATTTCAATACTTCAGTCAGAGAAGCCGGTTGTTATTTTAACAAAATATATTTGTACTATTCACAACAACGTAAAGATAATTTAGCAATTTAAAGAGAGGATGTTTTGGAAATTAAATCCTAAAACCGCCGCTAATCATTTTATGGAAATAAGATCACAGAAAATTAAAAAAGTTGTAAATTTTCAATAAAGGCTTGCTGCAAAATTGAGGATATATTTTATCGTCCCTGATAGAGAGATCAAAGGGACCCGCCAATCATCAAACAAGTAATATTGTTGTGCCGATGATTTTTTAGTTTACACACATTAGATATGTTTACATACTTACAACTATTTCAATGATTTTATTCCTTTCATCTTTTCACCATTTTTACTTGGTTTTGTTTTTCTGAGATTTTTTTCTCTATAGACGCTTTACTCACATTTTTTCGTTTTAGCGAAGATGCGCACCATTTAAACATCGCTTCGACAAGTCTTAGTGCATTGCGTCGTATTTTATTAAACAATTAAATGCATCATTATGTAACGTGATTTAAATAAATATTTTCTAACATATTTGAGAAATGAAACATACTTTAAATGAACTTTTTGACAGGATATTTACTTACGTTTATGAGTATGTAATTTATTGTATTCGTATAAGAAAAAGAAGAATTTATTCTCTTTTATATAAAGTAAATTATCTTTCAATAACTTTTGGAGTGTGAAGGGGTTGCTCCATTCAAACCATCTCGACAGTTCATTGCATGAATCATTTAATATTCATTGTAAAAGGCCGAGGAGTTCTGAATGGGGGTTGCTCTTATGATTAGCGTTTTGGTCCGTTAGTTGTGAAACGTTGTGTTGTGTTGCGTTTTGATGCACCGCATCGACATTGCTTGAGATTTTTAGCGGCACGACCGAACAATATAATACGATGCCAACATTGAAGAACGAGTATGCTTGTTTGTTTAAAATAATTAAATATTATGATTTACTTTAATAAGGCTTATTAAAGTAAATCATAATATTTAATTATTTTAAACAAACAAGCATACTCGTTGGTTCGAATCTCCTTCAGAGTCCTACGCAGAAAAAGTATACATGTGTATAAACTTTTAAAGTACATGAACTATGGACCTGAAAACGGAAAAAAGTGTTATTAACATAAGTACACGTCTCACAATTTAGATTAAAGTGCGAACACATAAATAATAGAAGCAAATATTCAATAAAAATAATTATTACAAATATTCAACTTATAATAAATTACTTCTAAAACAATTATATATGAATATTTATACAAGTTAGCTAATTAACACTGAATGTTTATGTGTTTATTAAATGCTCCTGTTTCTTTTGATTCAGGGAGAATTTTACTTAGCCTGCATTTATAAATTATGAAAAATGTATTAACTTGGTACAGGCGAGAAAATTAGATTTGCCACACTTTTTCTATCCCCCTTTTCATACTTTTTTATTTAATTGTGACCTTTACCATCTAATTCCTTCCCTCTTGAATACAGCCTTCACCATATTGACGCTGTGTCCTTTAGTTCAGCCTCCTTGATTCCTTCAACATTTTGGTGCTACCTACTCCGAGAATGCAACTTCTGCGGTATAGTGCTATCTACCATGAGTGAGTGTGTGTGGAGGGTGGGGGTGTGGGTGTGTGTGTGGCGGGTGCGTGCGGGGGGGGGTGCGTGTGTGTGTGTGTTTTTAATTCATTTATTTTTGTGTGTTTTGTTTAATGCTCTTATATTTGTTGTTTATATTGTATTATTTGCATTATTGTTAGATGAACTTCTGGTAGATAAGCCTTGCGCTTAAGAAGTTTTCATCTCTTAATAAAGACATTATTATTATATCATTACCGTTTGAATATTCATTTATTATGTTTTACTATGCTCTCTTTGAATATTTCCAAAACATAGATATGTATACTGCAAAACTACGAGGTTTTGCTATTAGAGTGATCTGTACAAAGTAATATCTGCTGCTTTTTACGTCATCTCTGATCAGTACAAAAATATCATGCTTGAATCAGGACAATTCTTTGGTAACTCTGACCTGTACAAAAATATCATGCTTGAATCAGGACAATTCTTTGGTAACTGACCTGTACAAAAAATATCATGCTTGAATGAGGACAATTCTTTGGTAACTCTGACCTGTACAAAAATATCATGCTTGAATCAGGACAATTCTTTGGTAACTCTGACCTGTACAAAAATATCATGCTTGAATCAGGACAATTCTTTGGTAACTCTGACCTGTACAAAAATATCATGCTTGAATCAGGACAATTCTTTGGTAACTCTGACCTGTACAAAAATATCATGCTTGAATCAGGACAATTCTTTGGTAACTCTGACCTGTACAAAAATATCATGCTTGAATCAGGACAATTCTTTGGTAACTCTGACCTGTACAAAAATATCATGCTTGAATCAGGACAATTCTTTGGTAACTGACCTGTACAAAAAATATCATGCTTGAATGAGGACAATTCTTTGGTAACTCTGACCTGTACAAAAATATCATGCTTGAATCAGGACAATTCTTTGGTAACTCTGACCTGTACAAAAAATATCATGCTTGAATCAGGACAATTCTTTGGTAACTCCGAACAGTAAAAACGGATCATGTTTGAATCAGGGAAATTCTGTGGTAACCTTCTATTTTAAAGATAATTATACAGACATTGGTATTGAAACTTCGTGTCCACTTTTTTCGTGTCCTTTCCTGTAACGTTAAATTCATTGTCATCGTCGATCGCATTCAGCACGATGTTTCCATCTCTGAGTGGGTGTATCGTTAAACAAAAATAAATAAATGAACAATATATAATTAATAATTTTATGCTATGCCCTCGTTCAAATATTTTCACCATTCGTTGTTGTATGACAGCATTATTCTGCTTAATTAGAATATGATTTTCTCTGCTGGAAAACAAGGAAAAGCAAACTTCAAAGAACGGCAAGATAATTGCAATCAAAATTCCATATAAATGAAATTATCAGTATTTCCTGGTTCATGAACGCCATTATTATCTCCAAATGACCAATAGAAGTAGATTTTACTATCCTTCGCTTAAGGTAGGAGAACTTCATTGCAAAATTGACATTCTTGTAGATATTTACAAGAGAAATGACGCTTCTATAGTCACAGGAGATGAAAATATAAAAGTTCTAGTGCTATGGGCATTTGTATACATGTGTTGGAAAAGGGTAATGTTAAGAAAAAATAATAATTTCAAGCCTTATACATTCTATAACAAAACAGTTTTTGCTTCGGACCGTGCCGGCTGCCTTTGATTTAGACGTTCTTTTTTTAACGTACGGCATTTTAATATTTCATTTTTAGCTTGTCTTATTTTTTATGAACGTTAACCTTCAACTCGTAATCTTTCTCTCAACACCGAGGTTATCAAAGTCCCTACGTCAGATCAAGAAGCTTGTTATCTTAAACTATGAAAGAAATCAGTAGCCTAGTTGTATTGCTAAGGTCTTTTATGCTTAGGCATTCGTGACATTATTTGTACGTACATGTATGTATGTATTGTGGCCGCCAACTGCACTGCTAGAAAAAGTGTTGAGCTTAATTCTGTAAAAATATAACTGAATTTGTCTGGAGTATGGCTACGATTAAGTAAACACATAACATTTTAGAACGGGTAACAATCTAATGCTACAGTCCCATAATCATAAAAATAGCCGTGAGGGCACCGTACAGGCGCCAGGCGATCAAGCTCCGCAAGGACTCGTACGAACTCTTGCGTACCCGTACGAACTGTTACGTTTTTACCAGGGTCCTTGAGATGAGCCGTGGTACACATATCAGTTTCAAAGTCAAATAGTGAACACAATCGTGGCCGAGTATGGATTAAACTTGCATATCTTCCAGCTACGACTCCGTACGGGCGTGTTGTCAGTTTGTGCTATGTGCGTACCGTCACCTTAATACGCAAGGCTTCCCACGGCATACGTCTGTCTGCACGTACGGGTCCGCAACAAGCCACGATTTTATGGGACTGGGGCATAAATCATGACGATTCTCAAAAGTGGATTATTATCAAGCGCATCCCATTTTCGTAACAATAACTGTAGTGTAAGTAAATAAATATTTCACCTCTGATACATATTTATTTGAATTACATCTATGAATAGACATACGGTTACCTACCTTAAATTTAAGACTCATATTTCAACTTTGAAGCGCGGTTATTTACATTTCTCCATATGAATCTATTATACATATTGACTTAACGCTAAATTCGGATATCTTTTGTTGTTACCATTAATCTATTTAAGTTTAATTAAGTAAACAAGTGCGTGAAATCTCTTAGGAATAACGTTATTAAGATATGATAGGTCTATAATAAATGGTCTATTGGTGGTATGCCTTGTCATCACATACAGCTGGGCTTATTAAATGCACTAAATTTTATATTGAACATTGTCGCCATTATTTGTGAGTAACATTAATGGAGAAACCAAGGATATTTTCCTGTCGCTTTTTTCAGTCGCTGTCAGAAATCTAACTGATTTTCTTGGAAAAAAACAATGTCCATTAAAAAAAAAATGAAACATCTTTAGTAAATTATTAAATGTATATTTAAATAGCTTTGTTTATGTCGTTTGCATACTCACGAAATTGCAGACGATTTGCTGGTAATTCATGATATAATGTAATTTAAAACTATTACGTCACAGAATTAGTTCTGTTTTGTATTTAAAATAACATGTCTGTAAAAAAGTTATGAAAATGAATTAAAATATTTTTTAATATATAAATATCAAAATTCTTTGACCCTGTACAGTTTATGCATTCTATTGTAGTAAGATCTGACATCTACGATATCTGCTTTAATACTTATATTTACTTAGCCACGACCGTGAATTGAGCAGAATAGAACAGAACATTTATTTTATTCACAAAAATCTCGCCTTTCTTATAGTAATAAAAACGCACCATTTTCATTATGAACTCATAGAAATGTCAGCAAGTAAAACATAAAAAATAGCAGCACATATATTTCTTAATTTTCATTTGATATACCATATGAATATAGGAAATAGAAAAGTTATTCGACTGTTCAACGCTGATGTGTATAATGAGCAGTATTGTTCAAAGTAAGACAATGGCGACCGGCACGGTTCTGATCCACCAATCTATAGGCACTACATGTGTGTGTGCGCGCGCGCACGCATGAACATGTATTGTCTCTTCGGTATTTCGGATCCATGCCGATTATACTGTTGCATTTTTCTGAGAAACTGCCTCTGATTATATTTGAAAGCTCAACCATTTTTATTTCGAATATGATTAAGAATTTCAAATTTAGGGATGCTTGTAATCGTCTCTGCACTAGCCCGATCTATTGTGATATACAGTAAAGGGCGAAATTATCAACTAGCCTGACTATACGAAATAAGTAATATTCACTTGCCAAGAATATTTTCTACTCGTCCCAGGCTAGCAGATCAAGGTGCCGACTGCACTTAAAAATTGTGTGTTGTGAAACCTCGTACTTGAATAGAACTTTTTGTGGCATCACACAACATGATGATATGAAATAAAAAATGAAAATTTAAAAAGTTGAAAAAATACGGATTGAAACTCCTTTTATAAGCTACACTGAATCCTGGTATATGTGACTTTGTGTGCGTCTCTACCTGTAATGGTCCATGAAATATTTAATTAAATGAAATATAATTATACACATGCCGCAATCATCATTAGAGTGATCAAAAGAAAATAAACGCAATTCTAATTGCGTCACTGAGAAAAAAATAATTTCAAAGCTGTTCTATAAACCACTGACGCAACATTCACTAAGATACGCATTTTAACGATATTCCATATTTTGTGCGCACTTTTGGACCGCGCGCGTCTCAAGTTGTACTCCCTAAAGTAAATTACTATTTTTCGCATGTTTTTATATTTATAAATGTATATCTTTGATGCAGTTATACATAGCATTTAACTGAAATTCCTTATTTACAGAAATAACTTACCGGGAAACAGTTGAAAAATGAGTAGTTTTAAAATATCATGGTCTAAGAAAAACAAGACGGGAAAACTGTCCGCCATTAATTGTAAGCCCGGGTCCGTAGCGCAGTTGTATAGTGCGTGGGGTTTCGAATATAGTGTCCCAAAGACGGTACTGGTTCGTATCCAACCCGCGGCATTTACACGCTTTCCAGAAAATTTGAGAATAAAGTCAATTTTTCACCATTGATTAAGTATGCATTGAAGTTGTTGGCCTTGTGGAAGGGTATGTGAGTTATGGTAATAGACATGTGCAGGGCCTAGGAAATCTAAGTCAGGTGCGCTGGCCTCCGTAAAATAACCTGAAACTGTATTGACACGGCGTTTAACCCAGTAAAAAAAATTTAATCATGAGGCCTTAATTAGGGACTTTAGTCAGTTATCTGTCCCTGATAAAATCTGAAGCAATCCAATTGGTAAGTAGGTCCTTACAGTTGGAATCCTCTGATTTTATCATTGAATTCCTATGTAAGGCTAACAAAATATTTCATCTAGTATCTTTCTTGTCAATGATGATATTTACTGAAGTGATTAAATTTAGATAGTTCTTTACCCTAAAAATACTTAGTTTGAATTTCAAACAAATTAAATGATTTACAAAAAAAGTTATTTAAGATTAATGTTTGCAAATTGACATTGAAAAGTAAGGGTAACATCCGAGTAATCCAACTAATTGGACCTACCTATTTGAAGAGTATACAAGGGGAAATAACTGACTAAGGTCCCTTATAAAATTGTGTCTTTGGTGAGGCCGTGATAGAATCTAAATCACCGCGAGCACAACCGTCAAAACTAGTCTTCGTAGCTGTACGTTAGATTGTAGAAAGGCTGTTTCGTGTGTCACAAACTTTAAAAGTTACAGACAAAAACAGTCCCTAAAGTATTCAACAATTAAGTTATCCACGACAAGACATGCAATATACATAAGTCAAAGTTTTTTCTTCCGTTTTAAAGACAAACTTTAAATTAGCCTTCTTTGATCGTTTAACCATACTATTTAGTAGTTAAGTTACATGCATGAATAATCAAATGTGTGAAATTAACAGATCAATCAAAGTGAGTCTTCTTTTTTTTTAAATCAGTCATAAAATATTGAACACTACTTAATGCATCTTTAATATAGAGTACATATTAAAGTTACTTAAGCTTGTTATAACATTAGGCCATGCCAAATTGGAATTTTGTAAAGCGACAACTCAAGTTTGACAAACCTAGGTACCTTTTCACAAAAACACACAAACAGAAAACGAAAACACAAATATTTACGACTAAAACAATACATTATATATATTTTTTTTTTTTTAATGGAAAAACATCAAAATTATATGAAACAATGGCCTAAATTACTTATGAAATGACGATTTTAGCACAGACTTAAAACGCATGATTTAATATGAAATAACTAGTGTTTTTTCACGTAAAATTTATGTTGTATTAATGGCACAGCTATGGAAATATTGTCACAACATATTTCTGCCAAACACATTTACCCCCGAAGGAAAATGTTGTTATCGAATCCCAGAACAATGGAATTATTTAAGAAAACTTCACCAACAACTTACGGGCACGCGGACGCTTAACAAAATTCCGATATGGTATGGCCTTACATTTTATTAGTATTTTTGTCATTTTTCGCGGATTGTTTTCATGAAATAAGATCTACATTAAAATGTAATTAAATGTGAATGCCAATATCCTATAAGTCATATAACAAGGACACGAAAATCACTTAAATAAAATTTATTGAAAATAAAAATGTGCCTCGTATATAAAAACATTGGTGACCGTACATGTAACTGTAAGTCTAAAATTATTTAATCGCATAAATTACATAATTTCACAACATTACAAATATACAGAACAGAACAGAACAGAACATATATTTTATTTCGTCACAGTTTACATATAGTAAAGATATATTGACAAATTCAGTATGAAATAAAACATGACAGTGCAATTTTTAACTGTCAAGAATTAACTGTCAAATTTGCAACTGTGTAGCTGGCATCGCTGTCATAAGTTTCATGAAATATTAAGAGAAACAAACTTGATTTGTATATCTTAACATTATAACGCTATAAATGTGTATAATCAAATAAATTGTTTAGACAAAGCAAAATTATCTATTATCTTTTCCTATTATCCTTGCAAACTGTACAAGTACAGGTTTTAATTTATGAATAAATTCCTCCATTTTGTTTAAATCGTCTAATCATATTATATTTAATTCAACTTAAACAAAAAAATCTAGTAACAATAATTTTATTTATTAGCTCAAGATCATCAATATTTTCTCCCACACAGTTTATCAAAGAAATATTTTATCAAAAAATGATTGACAATAAAATTAGTACGATATAGCATGATAAATAGTTTTAAATAAAAGAAAATTATCATTTTATATTTCACGCCTGTATATGAATTTAATTTTCCATCTTAAACATATAGATGTACATTAAACTTAAATTGTAAATTGTTTACAACTACGACAGTTGAATTTTTGTTTTAGTTTATAATTTTATAGGCACATACATTTTAAATACATTTTGTATTGTGATAGTGTAATATTATATTATATTGCACATACATGTATATTATGAAAGCCTCTTCCAAAGTACCAGTAGAAAAGAGGAAAATGCAGTAAATGGCGTATAAGTTTCATATTAAAATTGTGTTGATATGCAGTTAACTTTTAACTTGATTTTGAAAGTACAAAATATATATGACCTGGACATGATAGTAATAATAATAATATATTTAAGTTTTCTGATATTTAAATATGAATAATCATGAAACACTCAGCCTATCTACCAAGATGTCAAGTAATAAATATAAAACTAACAATAACCACATAAAATTAATATAAATAAAATAAACAACAAATATCAGTATAATGTGTAAAATTAAGTGAAATTTCAAAGAAAAATACAATAATTAAGTAAAATAATGGGTAAAAAGGTTCAACCATTGATATGGTCTCAAAATTAAATAATCTTCAAAATTCCGAATATAAGTATAAATGAAGTTAATATTCTAACTAATATTCTTGTGAAAGCGGAATATGAAACATAAATAATAAATAATTCTACAATTAAAATCGACAGCAAATGCTTTAACCCTTTTTTACGAGGCAAAGTCATCAATATAAACCATTTGCCATAAACTAAAAATAACGTGAACTCATGTGATATGTATAATATAATTTGTTATTCCTGGCACACGAAAATCTTACGAGTTCGCTCAACTTGACCTGACTTTAATTAATTATTCATTTTCTGTCATAGGTCTTCATCACGGTTGACTGATTTAATGAATGGAAATGTTATTTTAAATTGAACACTAATCTATGTCTTGGGCCGAAGTGTCCTCACTTAGCTGGAATAATATTTCCTAGTCAATTATTTATTCAACCATGAATATTCATGGCAAAGATATTTTAAAAGATGTTACAAAATCTCAAACGGCAAATTTTATATTTTATCCAACAAAAAAACGACAGTCACAGACGCAATAAATTTTATATTCCCCAGACTTAAAGAAACATTTTTTTCACGTGCATCTAATGACTGAATAGTTTATTATTTCTCTGATGCACATCAAAAGATCATGAAAACAAAATAAATTCTACATTCAATACATTCCTGTAACATCTTGCCTCGTCTTACTGCTCAAACGCTCCACGACAAATCAATAATTTCTTTTTATCAATTGCATAATTATTATTTATTTTCAATTGATTTATTTACTTCTGTTTTAGCGAAAAAAATACAAAACGTGAAATAATATTTTTATTTAACAAACTACTGTTAAATTTTACAATAAATTCATTCAAATTTGATTTATTAATTAAGAGTGTAGTTTGAAGTCGTTCGTATTTGTGAAAAGTAAATCGTATTTTTTACTGTAAAAATATCGTCATGTTCAGAGATTCTACAAATGTTAACAGTTAAGATACAAAAAACATATCATTTTAATGATTGAAAGGAAAAAAAACAAGCATTTAATTTCAAACTCAGTCGTGATATTTGCGACATTATTCTAATTATTTCTATACCAACATATGAGGACAGTTATTAATACTGAAGTTCTCTCCCTTTATACATACGCGCCAGAGAAAAATAGCTGATAATGCGCAACTTTCTTAATTTTCTGTGTTGGATATCTGTCCGTGGCAGCAAATGTTTGAGAGCAATCGCGTATTGCACATTCACACAAATAGTTTACAATTATTTAATTCTTTATTTATTTTCCAAGTCAATTTTATTGATTTTAACATGAAAAACTGATTATCGCAAGTCTGTAACGTTATGGATATTTTCACAATTTTGAAACTCTCGTCATTGAATGTAAATCATTGAAAGTCGTCCTACTTTAATTTCTCTGTACATATTGTTTCTTCACGCACCAACATGATCCCATTAAGCACAAAGAAAAAAATGAAACTATCTCGAATTCAATTACCTGACCATTCCTTTTGTAATCCAGGGCTAATTATTGTCCATTTCGCTACAATAATTCGTTCTTCAGGCGACATTCGTCCGCGCTTTATCCAAAACGCCGGAAGTGCAATTTCTGGGCGCCATTTTGGGAGGCGTTTCCAGGGCTTCTTTGAAGTACATGAAATAAAACAGAAATACGAGTGTTTTTCAATCTATAAGTTGCACAGTTCTGTAGCAAATAATCATTTCAGAGTGAGGGAAACTTGTTTGATGAACAGTTCAAAAGAATTTAACATCAAAGTCGCTATGATACGAATCGGGGGGAAAGGCTGGCGATTATGCAGTAAATACCAAAGTTGTCCTTAACTAATGTATTTTAGACGCAGTCTATGAAGCATTGTAACTTTAAACCACAAAAAACATGATAAAATGTTCTTGTATTTATTGCTCACGTGTAAATTCATGTTTTCCTTTTTCACAATAACAAAAGCGCATCAACTAGACACTATTTTATTGTATCTTTATTTGTAATAGTGGTCATAAAATACATATAGTTCATACGAACGAAAACATGCCTCGCACACACCAACTCGTTAAAAATCTGGGAAATAATACAGGATTAATTATGTTGGGAAAAGCATTTTATTCCTTTTGGACATGACTACAAATACCATATCTATATAGAACAATCATTTTAGTCTCTCTCAGTTGGACTGAAGTTTTATTGAAAGATTTTTGGTTCTATTTGCCCTAGTCATAAGGAGACGCCAATGCCAAAATAGGCACAGAATAAAACTTTCGTTTCAGATATACATCACCTATAATTGTATTTTATATTTTATTTTTGTATAGAAAAGAAGCAAATGCCGACAGTGCATGCATGTAAAGAAATGCGTAGAGAAGTTGACGTTCATCCTGGCCTATCTCAAGTGTGGCGTTCATGTAAACATTGTGTCGAAATGTTTTTGTTCTTTTTTGCAAGAGTTATGTGAATAGAATAATGTAAAGGAGATGGATTAATAAGAAATACAATGTATAATAGGAATTTTATACATGTAATTAGTAACACTATTTAATTACCTTAGTAGGTTTTGTTTTCAATACGGAAACCAGTAAGATGGCTGTATCAGTGCAACAGTTACTGTCTGATGCTCTTTATTGGAAAAAAGAGAATATACATAGAAAAAAAACAAAGATTACCCAAAGACTAACATTTAGCTCGTCGTAAACAGTTTTAAAGAATGTTTGGTTGATACATATAAGTACCACCAACACTATACACTATTGATCTATCCCCCAAAATATGTTGTTAGCAATTATTCACACCAAGTTCCAATACTTCTAGAATATTATGATATATATCGTCACACAGCTTGTTTCATCATCTTATATCAATGAGGAAATGATAGGTCTATGGTAAGAAATAAGTTATTTACAATATATAAAAAATCTCTGAGTTCAAACGCATTTTTCATGACCACGTGGTTACCAGAAAGCATGTTGGGTAACAGACAGGCGGCAGTAATTCTACAAGCAACTGTATACCGTGTCGAAAATGCCTTTGATATTTCATTGTGCTGAAATTAAAGGACATGTTTCATATTTTCTGTTTGTTTTTCTTTGTATATAAAGGGGGTTTTATATGCAGGTTTTAGACGCCGAAATAATTCATTCACTCAGTGATTTGAGTGATACGATTGGCAAAAAAGTAAAATTTATCAAACTTTTATCAACCGCAGTTTTAGAGATCATCGAACATTCTAAAAACAAAAGTATCTGAAGCAAATCTAGCTGTTAAAAGATAGGATGATGTTTAGGATAGTCGTGAAAATTAATGAGATGTTTTCATACAAATCAATCAAAAGCAAATCAAATACATGCAAAATATGCATTTTCCAATCACAGTGCTACACGTTTTTTTGGTACACTGTATATCGAAGTCTTTGGAACAAAGTCAGAACTAGCACTGGTCACGTGATATGTAATTGGATTTTTTTCGCGCAAAACATAATAAAAGAATCAGCTTCAAGAAGAAATTATCCGTTCTCAGTATATATTCAATATTAACGTTCAATTTATGGAAGCTAAATTAACGCTATGTAATGGAAAACACAAATGATAACTAAGACACAAAAATACTTCAAAGGAAGTAATTACACTTTGATGACCTTTATTGACATCTACTGTGTTGCCGACAGAGGGCGCTGTTTGCGTTCTTTGATATTTCAAACTCAACATAGAAATCCCGGCGGGAGAGACGAATCACTTTTCTCCATTTTTTCATCATTTGAAAAAAGTTGTCGTATTTTATTTGTTGTCAGAAACATTGCTTTCTTCTCCTGCAGACGACATCCGAACTATTACATGAATTATACTCTTCAAAGGCATGAAATTAGATAATAAATTTTGTTGGAAAAAGACAGATCTAAAGAAAGCCTCAGATTGTCTTTGGCACGGATGGTAAGTAGTATCGCATTTCCATGCTTAACACATAATATTCCGGATTTTTAACTTTGTTTAATGCATGTTGTTGGCCCTAGACCATAAACTATTTGATTTCTCTTACATTTCACATAAATGTAGGTACCTTCAGTAAATATTATTTTTTGTGTCGTGTTGAAAGATGACCGCTTTTACTTTTCATTGCCAAAGAATTACCTTGTTGCATTGCTTTCTTCAGCGTAACCATCGTCATTGATAAAATAATTTGGAGAGGCGTGTAATATTCTGTATGCTCTAGTAAAGTTGTGGAAGATTCAATATTATATTGATACGTTTAGTGCTATATAAATACATAGATCTGCTTTTTGTAAAATTTAGACAATCTGAGCACATCTGCCATTTTATTTCGTGTTGTGTCGCATATAGAATATGTAAATGTCCTATGTTTTTAACGATTAGTCGTTAAGTATTCCTCGTAAAGCTTATTGTTTTTTACTTGAACTTTATCTGTTGTCCATAATTTTACTCTTTCCTTGGACAAGAAACATTTGAAGTCTGAAGATTTGTGATACAAGGAAACAAGCGAATAGATAATAGGTAATATTGAAATATCTAAATTTGCTTGGATTTGATATACATTGTATTTTTACGAGGTTGGTATACGCAATTGCTTTAACCGGGTTTTCCATCACTAAGACAAAACATTAAAGTTTCATTCTAAAGACCACATTAATTAATGCCTAACCATGCGACTTCTGACGATTTTTATGTCCCAAATGCTTAAAATGAGAAGAAAAATGTCCCTATATTAAAACCAATACGCTAATAAGACATTTGATTTTGATGGTCCTGATAGTGGAACTATCCTGTATCCTGGTGTTTTGGTATTCAATTGTACCAAAGGTACCTTTGCAACGATAAGCCATGTTTATGTTTACTAAGTGTACTATGTAATAATGTCAGTACAGCTACAATTAATTAGTGGTGTTTTGTGACCTGTAGTTTTTAAACACATAACCATGATGTTCTAATTTGTGTTCTTTGGAGCGGGCACGAACTAGTGGTTACGATGTTGGACAAGAAGTCGTTGGTTCAATTCTCATACAAAACACACCAAACATACAAAACTAGTACAACTTATATATGTTTTTGAAGGTATTCTTGACGCTCACAAAAATGTTATGAAATAGTATCAAGAAATGTTCCATAAGAATGCCTTCAGTAATTTCTTAATGTAAGGATGGACTAACTACACCCTCATTATTTCATCACATTGTACGTAACATAGATACACTAGTATGTTATAATTACTCAAAATGACCTAAACATCTAGTTCCATATAATAACCAAGGTGATTAAATTATGAATTAACATTCGTAAACCATATGTTTGCAATCAATTAGTTCTCTTTTCTACATGTTTTAATGTAATTTAATCAAACAAATATATAACTGTTATTATGACGAAATTTCTTCTTCCACATTGTTTCACACCATTTTGTTTCTTTTCATAATAATTGATTTGAGGTACACACACCTGTTTTTGAAATGTGACCGCATTTTCTGGTTCACAATGGGTCTTAATGAAGTTTGCTGAATATTCATTGTAATCACTGTCATGAACATTTATTAACGCCCCAGTGGTTAACCCCGAGTAACCACATTTTTATTTCGGAACGCCTTTCGAAAAAAAAGCAACGAAGAAAGCCCTTTCTGGCTTAACACTATAGTTTTAGGATTATTTCTACTCATATATGTAATAATTGTTCCTTATTCTTAAAATCACAATTAAAACACATTTTTATTATATTTTATAATTATCAAGACAAAGTGCCAATCATATTAATCACTTAATAAGGGACATCACTAGCGACAATCATCATAGTTAGCAATAACCACTCGGCAGTTTCTGCGACCTGACCATTCGGACCTCCTCGGCCATTCTCTACGAATATTCGAGGTGTTCCGAATGTGACCTGACACAGGCCATGATCGAATTCAAAGTACATGGTTTTACCTCATTCGAAATACCACGGCTTTTCTTATATTTGCGTAGAAAATCACCGAGCAGTTCCAAATGGGTTAGACCTGTGACTTCCTTCTACGATGTTGTGCTAGTCCCATGACATGGTCTACTGAACAAAGATTCAGGACACACACAAGCAATTACCAGTTGCCACGCCTTGTACCAGATGACGAAAAGGAACGAACGCTCTTGATATAGTATAGATTTGAAGCACGTGGTTAAAGCGAAATTCGGTAAATCGTTTGGAGTGAGGGTATGTAACACGCACCTGTTATTATGAAATGTTTTACTGTTTTCTTTTAATGAAGTACTTGAAAAGCTCATAATTATGAACAGATTTCTCACATATACGTCATAAATAATAACTTATAACATGTTTGTACTTTGATTAGTATATGTCAAATTATAGTTGTGTCACTTGACAGAAATGTATAAGTTGGGATTGAAACATATGTAAGAACATAACTGTAGTACAATACGGTACCACATGGTTCTGATAGAGGAAGTCACTAACTTGCACCTTTGGATGCAATTCAATTATTACTATACATAAAATCAATAATTCTAATTTCAATACTTTAAAAACAAAATGGCGCCACATGCAAAATGTGAAAAAGTTTATGTAACAAATAATGATAAAGTTTCGGCTGAAATATTGAAATCAGAGTTACATGAATTTCTTTTATATATAGTTCTTAAATACATTTTATTCTATTTTTAAATAATATTTAACATAATAGTTCAATTATTATCAAATTTATAATTATATTGTTTTTGTCTGATCATAGTTATTGGTTATTGCTGCATAATTGTCATTTGATTGGCCATGCTTTTTTGAACAGTGCCAGACAAAATGGAGGCCACAGATTAATCAAATTTTTATAAGACAATTGAAAGGGAAATATATGTTTAGGCGATGATGGGAAGAATTATATTTAGAAGTACATGTAGGTAAATCATACCATATGAACTGGCGTCCTTAAAATTGAGTTCTTGGTAATTACGAGACACATCGAATGGAGCAATGTAGAATTTCTAATATAATTGTTATTCGGCATTAGTGTGTCATTCTTTGAGTGCGTTTTACGATAATCATGGTTTAAATGTGAAGTGTAGGTATTACTTCGAGCCAATCAACCAAAGCTTGTCGTCTTACCGTAATTGCAATTATGAAAATCCTGATTAGCAGGATAAGACGATTTGATTGGTCAATGAAATCTCGTGGTCTTCTAGAAAATGATACAGGATGAGTTAAGAATATCAGGTCACGCTTTTAAGCCACAAAGTATCCCTACAGTTAATCTTGTATGTGAATGGATGACATTCCAACAAGAAGAATGTTTCTCTTTAATCTGAAAATCTCGTCGAAAGTCTGGGAGAAATAATCAGAACTGTTATGTTTTAGTTTCTTGACGACTTTGGGCTGGTAGTCATTGGATCGCCAGCTCCGCGTTGATTAAAAACCCTTCCTAAACCTGTCCTGTTGTTTTCTTGAGAAAGAAACTTTACCAAGCTAGCTCAGTACTGGGAGACCAAGAAGCGGGCTATAAAGTGAATAATCTAAGCTGTATGAACTTGTTTCACAATCGAGCTAAAAATAATTTAATCTAAAGTTCCTGTCTGTTGTTCAATGTTTATCCATTGTTACTATACGTTCGGTTTTTTATAGTTTGAATAATTATATATTTTATATATTGTATAGTGTTTGTGGTCGTATAGATTGTGGTTTATTTATTACATGTATATATTGTTTATCACTTGTAATTGTAAATATTTTGTGCATAAATGCACGTTCTGTTCGATTCCTTTTATATGTACGTTTCATATAAATGTGTACAACTTTGTCAATAGTTGTATTTCTACATATGTTACTTGTTACAATTGTCTTAATGTATGTTAATGTATTTGTATATGTTGTACCGATATGTATGTTGTACACTTAAACTAATGTATGTTCTGTTCTGCTCTATTCTTAATATTTCATTTCATTTAGAATGAATAATATCTACAGTTGTTAACAACCATGTACTTTTTTGTATTTTGACATTTTGCCTATTTATGTTCGCTTATTCGTTTTATTAAATTTATAACATTTAAGGATCCTATTTTTTGAAATTAAAAATAAATTAAAAAAAACACCATTGTATTTTGCGTGTTAGTTTTATGCATTTATTATCATTCTATTTATAAGTACATGTATTACATCGCATGTACTCGTTGAACTTTTTAAAAAAGTTCTACAATTAAGTAAGTCGTAGAGATTTAATTAACGCTCCAGAAAAAAACCTTGGTACTTGAACTACTGCTATACCTTTTTTGAAGAAAGGAAATTATGAGTACACTGTCCTGTTTATAGTCGCCATGTCCTCGAGCATGAATAAATTATAGCAAGTCGTCACGTGACTATGGACAATAAAAATATATACTCGTGATAGTTCGTTAGGGTAACTTTCTTTGATTAAAAGAAAAGATATTATGTCCGAGAATTGAATATATTAAGAATACTACACATGTACTAACTGTAAATCAAGTTATATTTTCCTGGCGGCGTTATTGAAATGTATGTATATACTGTAAATCAAGAAAGAACGTCCCGACGGCGTCGTCGAAGACGAAAACCACTATTATGTCAATGAGGCGCGTGCATGCCAAAAGGCCATCGTCACCTTTAAAGGAAAAATTAACGCATCCATGGGAAATATTTACAAGATTACTTTTTTCCATGGATAATGGTTCGAACATAAATTACCATGTTTTGTGACAGTCAACAAGCTCAAAGGTTTGATATAGTGTTCCCATGTCGCCGGACAAACGCTTTCATCCAGTGAACGCCACAAGAACACTGTTTATTTTTAATATCAATAATCGATCGATGAATAGTTAAACACATCAAAGCGCTGAAGCTCTGAATTTGTTTGGGTTATGACTTTGCGGAAGACGATTTGTGTGTATAATACTTGTATGTGGCAACTTGGCATCAATTAAAAAAGAACTCTCGAGTGATTCGGTAAGTTTACGATGGGGCTGTCGCGTGTCGCCCACCTCACGGTTCAGTTCAAACCGCGTAATGGGTGCCAACGTATCACGGTTTACCACGACAGTCCTATAGTTTATGATCTTTCGACGATTTCCATTGATTCAGCTTGCGAGTATGTTTGGTGTGTTTATTTGCGAAATTTCATGAAAATTGGCCGAAGAGTATCTTAAAGAGATTTTTTTCTTTGTCCATTGGCCACTAAGGCGCTCAGCTTAGCGCGCCCGTGAAAACATTTCATTTCGAAAAGTTTTACACAATTGTACTTTAACTGCAGTATACTGATACGTACATGTATAAAAACAAACTGCTGATTCAATGATTCGTTCTAATTTTGATATGATGGGAATTCTGAACTAAAAGTTCGTATAACCCCGTTCATTCATAACTTTTTCAAAGCATGTAAATTTTATTATGAACCCAACATCTATAATTATAACGAATATATATTATGTTTCATATCCGCACGATAATAACATCATACTTTCATTAGTTTATCACTTTTACTTTCATTTATTATATATATAGAGTGTTAGAGAAAAAAACTTGAAAATACATTAAATTTTAAATTTTTGACAAATTACTCCGTGATTTGCAGTTCGGTTCGGCTAATACATATAATCAGGGTTTAATATCAAAAATCGCAGGGTATAGTTCACTTTGTAGTGTTTTAAATCAAGAAAAGATTAAATGTAAATAATTATACTTCTTAGATCCAACGAATTTTCCTTTGATCTTTGTAATTCACGATACCCATCTGTAGTTTTATCGACTAAATTATGACATAAAACGTACATTACACCAGGGAAACGAGAAACCATTTTGCAATAATGACATTTGTTTTTTCTACAAAAAACATGGCGATGAAGCCATAGAGCCTCCCTTTTAAATCGGAAAGTACGAGAAAACACGACATTGTACGAGATCGTACGAGATTATTGTAGAAAATCAAGGGGTTATGATAACCCTTTAACTGAAAACAATCATAATTAATGCTTATATAATTGTGGACCACCCACTTAATGTAAGAAAGAGAATATGTTCAACGTATGTTAAAAGATGGGGGAATGGAAACAAATGTTTCCAACATTCAAAAATCCATGGCAACCCAAAATGTTTTTACCAGTTGCCGCCCTTGACTTGTTAGGGTATATCAGCTGCTGACAATTTTCGATAAATTTTGCATGAAATTGTATCACAAATTTGAGAAATATTAAATGCGTTCCACATAGTTGTTTTCTATTAAAAATAAACAAAATCATTTTTGAATAGCCTAAGTTCAAGATACATGGACATTCTTAACGGTGTTTTTTTCCAACGAATAGTATTCCTACGTAACATTTACATTTTTTAAGTTCTATTCATAGCTAGCTCCGAATCTCTGCCAAAATATACTAATTCTTCTTTAAAATTGTTTTGCTTCTGTCCACTCCAAGACGGAAACCCTTTAGGTTCTTGGTTTCCTTATTGGTTTATTACGTCCCTTTTATAAGAAGTTTAAAATTCTAAATCTTTCCCTCTTCACTTTTTGGCTGTGTGGTGGGTCTGGGTTTTTGACTGTTCCCTTTCCTGGTATGTTTGCATACACCTTCTTTCATTCATTTGTTTGTTTGGGTTTTACGGCGCACCAACACAAAAAGGTCATATCGCGCCGAAAACATTTGATGATACTATTAATTTAATCGATAATAATGATTTAAAATCCTATATTTTATTACATATATTTATTTCCTTCAAAAAGTTAAGTATTGCATATGATTGTATTGACTCAAAAAGTTCTTTAAGTGAGTTAACCTTCTTTCATTACTCCATTGATAGAGAACAACTATTGCATGTACTGTCATTTTAGAACTAACGCTCCAATAAGTGGACTTGAAAACGAATAATATAGAGTGTAAGAACTAGTTCAACCATCGATTTAAAATAGATTTGTATAAACTAGATCTAGGTATAGCGTAAGTGCTAGGTATTGTTTAAACCTGGTTTTACTAAAAGGAACTGCCTCCGTTATGTAATTTAAGTCTGAAATATGAATCAATTTTAATGTACTATCAAGGCATGGCTTCCATTTACTTACGTACATACATACTTAACCTATATATGCATAGTTTTGTATTTGATTTTTTGATGTTTTGTTTCTTGATTGTTCCTCTGTTTTTTTCCAACATGCTAAACTTATCCGTAATTCTAAGTCTAAATAATGTGAATAACGTTAGTTGTAATGTTATTTGTATTATAATAATTCCGTTTGTAAATTGGTGACGTACAAAGTACGTTTTGTACAATTCACAAATAAGGCATCTGTTCTGTTCTGCTCTGTTATCAAAGTGAAAAAACCAACATTGTACCTGTCCGCTACAAATATGAAAAAAGGTGAATGCTTTAGCAAAATTGTCTTCCAAACAACGTCATATCAGATTCTTAATTATTAAAAAAATGTTAACCTTTACAACACAATGTGGAAGATTATCTATTATAAGTTTGATTATATTTAGCGTCAACTTAATTTCCAATCGGCACGATGTAATCTTTCAGCATTGATGTTTCTTTACACGTCGACAAACAAACAGACATGATTAACTTGTGATTCTGACCAATGTATTAAAACCCACTGAATGCCACTGATATTTTATTAATTACTTATACTTACATTTTTTTCTCTTTCTCATTTGTCTTCTCTTTAAAACACCGTGGTCATTATAATGACCGATTTTATTGAAATTTTCAACAAATATATAACTGCAACGAGTCCAAACAGCGTTTAAGTAATATTACTTAAATATTTGCTTTTTCATTGGAATCATTGTCGTCAATAACAGATAATTGAAACAGTATCCATTTGCCAGTTTACTCTTGTATGAACGCATTGAATACAACGAGTAAAACATGTTGCACGTACGCAATAAATTTTCTTTGTCAATTGAAATCACATGAAATTTATCATGTACCTTAGTCTTTGAAACATGCAACTATTCTAAATTATATGTATGCTGCATTCTTAACTTTACCTTGAACACTTAATAATTATCAGATGTAGCCTTTTGTCACCACTCTGCAACAAACAAACAAACGCCAAAAAAGCCGTTTACTCAGTTTCTGATATCAGCTTTCTATACCCATAATGTATTGGTATAGTTGATCTCAAGACACGTTTTAAATACGTTTTTGATATTGGACGAGTTTCTTTGGATTCATTCGGCGTTATTTTCATGATTTAAGACAAGTTTGGCAATAAATTAAGAGTTCAAAGTAGATGCAATGTGTCATAATAGTAGAGTTTTAAATTTCAAACATGTAAGCGCATCGCTTTGAATCTATGACTTCGTACCAAGAATAAAGTCGAAAGCAGTCGCTGTTTGGACTCGTTGTAGTTATATATTTGTTGAAAATTTCAATAAAATCGGACTAACATTGACTATCATATGAGTCCAAATATACATGTATACTTATAAGTTTTGTAAAGTATACATTTGTATAATGGCTGCTCTCATAGTTTTTTATTTCCGGTCATCGACTGTTACCAGAATATATTCCATTATGCTTGTAGTCAGTGTAAGGAAGGAAAAGGGCCGAAGTTTCCTGATGCAATAACAAATGTTCATGGAATTGAAGATAGAAAGTCTAATAGGAAATAGATATACATAAGAGTCTTTGTTAGACCGTTTCAAACATCAGATCAAAAATGAAAGGAAATCAAAAGGGTAGCTATCATGCTTATTATTCAAAGCACTTCGTGTGTTTATTCTTGAAATACTGAAAAGTGGGTTTTACCTTTATTAGAAGTAGTTAAGCAATGACAAGTTGTTATCTCAACTTGATGCTAATAACAGTTCTCACTTGGTGTCAAGCATCTTGAACCCAATTGTACCGACATAATTATCTGCAAAGCTATTCAAGTACGAGTTGTAGGACTACAGATTTTAACTTTGACACAAAACGGGGTCTCAGACATGGTGCTTGATGTACCAAATGACGACCATCACATGTCGACCGCGATCTTTGGAACCAGAATCAATTCACCGCCGAAATACAAAACATGTACATATTTCTCAAAACAAAACTTCACAACCACTGTAAAGAGTTCAGGCAGTATACCGTAACATTCAGTAAATGACATTTTGGCTATTCGTACAATTTTATCGTTAGCATCTGTATCACTTATAGATGAAGTGTCATTGTATGTTTGACATAAAAGTGAACTCATACTTTAGTCCGGAAAACAACAAGTGGTGTCAACGAGTATTCATTCCTGCACGCGTTTGTCAAAGAGCCGCAACAAAAACTTGCTATTCTTATTATTGTACAGTGTTTTACAGCTGTCTTTGTTCAAGTGGTAACGTGGAAATTAGTCATAGCAACTGTAACCCTTACGAGATGATTTGTTTTTTGTCATTTCTAGTCCTAGTGTTTGTTTTGGCGGAGGTAGAGAAAATTCTGTATTGTATTCCACGATCATGGACATGGCGCCCACCAACATTTTACACTTGTCATTGTGAAATCCAAATTACGTTATAGTTTGTTAATGTTGACCTGAGGAAACAAATTCAATTTAAGTATCATTTGCGTTCATTTCATAGACGGGACCCTAAATGTCAAATCTCTGAAGACGACACTACCTTGGATTGTTTTATAGCCATCGACAATCCAATGCGAGAATTGGTTTCATCTTGATTTCTGTTGAACTTATCATCTAGCCTAGCAAAGACAATTGAGGACTGTATGAAAATCTTCATCCGCCAGTGAAGCAGGCACATAAATCAATGACTGTATTAAAGGGTCAACCCAAAACCATTTTAACTACATGTAAATAAAGAAGGATGTAGACTGGGTTTACACTGGCACATACATTCAACTTCGATACCAAATTCGAAACATATAATTACATGGATGTTCGGTTATAAATCACTCCTTCAGCATACCTAAAACGATTCTTTTTCTTACTAGTGAACATCAACAATTTTGATTGAAATGTTTAATGGCGGCCCCATGATTATTTGAGAAAAGTGCGTAGCAATAACCGCCGACAATTATAGCCGAAATGTTAAGCATGCAGGGACAAAATCAAAACTCATTACATGAAGATCTTCGCACAGGCTTGAGCCTCCGCTCAACAAAATGACTCTTCCATATTCGGAAAATCACTCGGGTTATTCCGTAAACTGACGATCAACTGAAATGTGTAGCGCAGCTATCGCCGAGGAGTTCCGAATGTCTCTTCCTATGGAGGAGAAACCAACAGTCAGATTATTAATGCAAACTTCTCACAGAATATCTCTCGAGTTTAATTGATGAAATGTGTGCCTAAATTATCGGAAATTTCGGGAACGCCTTGACAGAACGTTTGGTGTGCAGAATGTTTACTGCAATCGGTGCTTCACATGTCGACCACACCCTTCACTGATTTCTGAAGAAATATTAGCTTCTTCATCATGCAGTGAATAAGAGTCAAGAGAAATCAAATTTATTTCTTTTGGTTTTCATTACTTTTATCCCTTTTGTCAATACTCTACATTGTATTTGATTTTATAATTTGTGTATATTTGTGAAAGAGGTAGTGGGTTTAGGGATAGTGAGTTACGGATAGTAAGTTAGGGGTAGTAGGTTAAGGTGTAGTCCCTTACTTTAAGGGGTATTGGGTTAAGGGGTAGTGGGTTATGTACATAAAGATAGGTATGGTATGACCAATCACTTTCAGGAGTGCGACTATCTGACAGTAAGGGAGTAAACAACATAGTTAAAGTTGTTTGAACTAAAATAAAGGCGGTCGGCATGGTCCTGGTCTATCTCAGACATTACACATGTATATATGTCTGAGTCTACCGTGATTTGTGTCAGTGACCACGGCCATTCTACAACATAGGCTAGTACACTCTTGTACAAACTATTCTGTTTTTCATTAGATTGTTCTCTTGAATATCAGCCATGCCTATACATCTTGTTCAGCCATCTGGCTAGATAATCTGTAGCAGGTATGTCCACGGACCTAGGGGTTGCGGGTTTAATACCCAGACGGGTCCTACATATCCCCGTGGAGCTTGGTCACGAAATATGTTCTACCGCCTAACTCTATACCACGTAAGGTATTTGTCAGTCCCTGGCGAGGGTATGTGCATAGTGGTAGGTTAATAGCTTGAGTCCACATACCCAGGCCTATCCAGGGACTGTGAGTTGAACGATTCACCGCCGTGATATGACTTGTCGGAAAACTGTTGAAATGGGACATAAGGTTCAAACACACATTCTTTTTTTAATTTCTTTTTTAAAATATCGTGTAATTAAAAAGCGTGAAAAGATAACATGGATAAGGGATAGCAAATGGGAATGAAAAAATCTCACCAGCGACTGTGTGAGAGTAATTTTATCATGAAATCTTGAATTAAAAACTTCAAAAGGAACGACTTGCATGATGTCACAGTTATATAATAGGTCATGTCCTCATGCATGTGATATATTGCATGATATAAGTCAATTATTAGTTCCAACATGAAATATACAATGTATACATGCATTATATGTCATAATTACTTTGTGGTGGGAAATCATTAGTATATGAATGAAATCAGAAAATGTAATCAACAAAGTACATGTGTCCTGAATCAATATAATACCAGTGCTATAACCTAAGGCATGGTACCCCGATATATGAGTTTTCTCTATAATGTTTCTGTTGAGGATCAGGGCCATGCTGTCCGCTTGTGTTGGCCTAAAACGCTCTTGTGTAAGCGTTCATGTATATATTCATTGACAAGCCTAGTCCGTATGTCTCTATTTTTTTTAAAGCCTTGTACGATTATTAAAAGTTTGGTCTGAAAGCTTTAAGATAGACCTTGAAATGATCCTCAGAACTGAAGTTTTGTCACAAGCCTACAGCGACGTACGTTCGAGACTTAACACTCAACAAAAGAAAATCACAAGAAAGACAAAACGCTTGACAAGGACTGATCTACGAAATGCTAAGAAAGCATGTTGTATGAAAACCCCTAATCTTGAACGGTTATAAAATTGTACGTTAAGCTTGCATTTGCTTAAAATGTACGGCCTAAAAGCTATACATTTTAATAAATCAATCGTACGATATCGAGTATCTCCGCATCCATCGTTAAGTAAAATTAAATTGCAAACCAAAAATAAGTCGAACTGATCATCTCAAATATGTTCTATTGTACGTCATTGTCTATCTTATATATTGACAATGCCCATATTTGGAAATAAATATGGTCGGGCCTATATCACAGGCGGTCGGCACGGTCCCTAATCAAAACGCTACACTAGGGACCGTGCCGGCCGCCTGTGGCCCATATCCCTTATCTTTATTGTGTTCTGTGCTCTTCTGTTCTAGTCAATGGGACATAATTTCCTTTGTAAATTTAAACTTACGCATATTGCTTGAATTTGGCGTCCTCACATATAAGATCTATATCTTTTTTCGCGGCTGCTTTTATATACGAATATATGTCAATCATCAATCATAAATAATAAAGCACAACAATTTTAACTAAAAAAAACATAGAAAAAAACGATCGGCACACTATAATACTAGTATTGAACGTTGTATAAGAGCTATCTTTAAAAAACATGCAACAACTAGCACTAAAAGTAAGTAAACAGAACGTGGGTCTATCTTTGATTAGATCAATACCAGTTTTATGGGGGTAAACGAAGTACAATTCAATAATTAAACACCCGAGAGACCTTCTATCAAAGAATAGTTCAACAGACTGTTGTTTTTTTAAGTTCTAGTGACATTTTCCCCCTATCATATTGTTTCGTGCATTACGAATCAATAGCAATCAAATTATCAGTTTATGCGTAGCCAACGTTAGTATCTTTTTGATGAGTAAGAGCCCATTATTTCGTTGATTTAATTTCAGCCACGCAAAATATTCACTGATTTTATTTCCCCCATATTTTTGTCGAACATATAAAATATTATTTCGCAATGCTGAAAATAACAGCATGTGGCATAAAACCTACTTACAGGGTCACCTCACGATGGCGGCTCTATCGCTCAACAACAGCCACTTCAAAGTCACTATTTTTCTGAAGAAAATGAAAATATCTTCTACAATAGTCATCTCTGATGAACAATCTGCTAACACAGTTCTGCTACTTAATGCTACAGCTAGGTTTCACTGAAGTTCCGTGCAACTGATGCATGCACATCCGTCATCGTCTTCATCTTTACGAAAACAAAGCTTTCAAATCGTAAAACATCGGCGATTTCCGTTGCCTCCATTCGGAAAACCTCGGTGATTTTCTACGCAAATATACTCCGCTACATTAAGCATGATGGTCCAGCTGTTTAATTTGTACTCTAGCTCGTTGCGGAAATGAACGAAGGGGTCCGAAAGTGTCTTTATCATTGAAATGATGTGAACCGTCCGACTGTAAGAGTCTGGTCTGAACTATTTTTTCAAATTATCCACCCATGACGGGGTTATCAGCATATATTAATTTGATCTCAAGTCTTATAAAATTTCATAGACCGGGGTCTGCACATAATGCATCTTTTTAGAGCGGACGGACCCTTATAAAACTCCAATCATCATCATCTTATTTCATAGCACAATAACAGCGACAACAAAGTAAGATTTTGTTCTGTTCTGTTCAGTTCTGTTCTAAACTGATCATCGTGCTATCTGACCAGCGCACTTGGTTCAGTCCTTGTTGTATACAAATGATGCAAGTTGCAGCTTTAATACAAGTTTATATGAGTTTAACACAGATAGTAATTTCAGGTGATCTTGAAGTTAATGTACAATCTTCCCACGTCATGCATACTTATCCCGTGAGAGCGAAACGACCACAAGAGTCAGGCAATAACTACCAGGAAATTGGTGAATGAGCACTGGAGCTCTATTCGACTGACGCATCCAGCATCAGTACGAAGTAATATTATGTCAAGGCCTTCAGCTTAAGTTAACTGATTTGTTCCACCAAGGGGTTCGAACTTTGAATGCTAGCTTATTAGGTTGGCTAGATATATGTTGCTTATAGTAAACAGCACTTCTAATTTGGCTTCATTCACAGTTTATTAATGATAAATGCATGCGATTAAATAATATTTGATCAAATAAGACGGTTGTTGTGGTGCTATGGGGACAGTGGTAAACAATAGAAATCATGAAAATAAATTGACCAAAAGCAATAATACGCTAGCTTAACTACAAAATTACTGGCGTCAATCAATTTTAAATACTTTTGTAAAAGGCATCATCGGCACTTTCAAGCTGAACGAGAAAATTAACTAAGGCGATTCCGTACTTTCTGCAAACTTTAATAGCGCATCTCACTCGGAAGTTAAGACTTTTGCAAATCAACTCTGTTTTACCCTAAACTTTCGATCATATATTTCTCACAAAAGTATACTCTATTTAGTGTTTAATGGATTTAAACCCCTCGATTTAGTCGATGGGCGGGAGTATAGATCAAATTGACCCCCTCGTTTATTACCCGATCCGCTTTTCGAAAGTTAAACCAACGCACCTGCTACGCGCGTGAAATCTTAATAGATATTTTAATGTGAAACCGAGCGATTTCAACAAAACAAATTGGGTTGAATATTATTCTCGCATTCTCAAACAAAATTCAACAGATAGCATTACTTAAAATGGCGCCCAATGTATAAATACGATCATGACTAATACTAAACACATTCGTCGACCATATTCAAGTGCAGTTGACTAACATCAAAGGCGAATGGGGATAATCATGACCTACTTTTAAGAGTATACGAACTGGTCGATTATGAACTACCTGCAATTATAATTATCGTCTGCTATTACCAGAGGTCTAAATTTACTTGTTTTGTAAATTTATTTTTCATTTGCAAGGTCTAATTTTCAATACTTTGACTTTTATTTTATTTCTTCATAATCCGAACGCGCCTATTTTTCTATTTACACGAAGTTCAAAGGGAAGGCGCCCAAAGGGAATTTTAATCTCTTTGTTACCAATAAATAGTGGTAATTTACTGGTACGATGTACATTTGGATGAATGTTTCGCGCTAATTTTACTTTTGTATTTTTTCACACACTTATACAATGCACTTGCACCACGAAATAATGCATATGAATGTCACATAACCTGTGAAAAACATTTATTCGCGACTATCTTGTCGTAAAAAACAAAGTCTTTGATCTACTTTGATCTTTATTTTCAGTCCCCACTGTGTACCTCATCCAATTACGTGTGACTTGTAAAACGCTCAGCGATTGGTCAGTTCATCAAGTGCTCGCTGCCAATTGGGCAATCGAATACTGAATGTCTTTACAGAGTATTTTCATGGCGGATTCAAAACGTGTGTGTTAAGATCTGTGTTTTGTGCAAAAAATAACAACAATAAGAGTTTACTTATGACAATGCCGCATGTGAACTCTGGCGGCAGTGATGATATTTATGGAAATAGTGACGAGGTGAAAGTTTACAGAGATGAGGGGGACGAGGAAAACGAAAAAAGATCGTCCGAAAATCTATCCGAGGATAAGTTAGGACTGGTTACGGAAACTGAGGAGGTGAGAACTTCACTCAATTTATGATGTTTACATTTCGTATATACCTCTTTCTTTGGTCTGCATACACGTAACACATGTTAAACTTCTTTGAAATTGTGTTTTATCGTCTGAAACTTTCTCTTTATGCTTTCAGGCGAAAGTTGGATTCTCCGGAAATGAGAAATCAGATCGTCCGAACGATGAGGGTAAGTTTTTGTTTGCAATAAAACATCAAAGGATTTTGCCGACTTTTCAAATTTGGAACTTAACAGTGAGGTCATGAGCCATGAATATCGTGTAATCTGATTCCAATATTGTGTATACCAATATCATACATACATTGTCATGACTGGATTTTTATACTGTGCTTTATACAAATTTATGTGTAGCCTACACTGGACCCACTCCTTTATTATTTACACCGTGTTTACTTAAGTAAAGTACAAGCGTAATGTAGACTGTTTTCATACATAGCCTTTGTTTAGGTCATGCATGAGGTGCTATTACATATTGTGGAGTTTATCTAGTTGTTTTTTCTTGCGAGTGAAGTTTTCGGATCGCCGAGTGTCACCTTACACAGTCATGTTACATTAGTGGACACCCGATACTGTTGAACTGCGAGTTTTTAAATTGAATCACTGTGCAGAACTGATATGTCTTTCAAATAGTTTATCCGTCTAATCTTAAGTAGGAGATGAATACATGATAATATTGGTGTTTAAAATTTTCGGCATAATTAGACATGAGGGTTTTTAAAGATGTATTACATCTGATTGACAATAGTTTCAATCTTGAATTAATTAACAATCTTTTAGATCTATCTCTAAAAAAATAAACAAATTAACCCACCACATACCTGATACCCACTTTTTGGTGGTTTTTTTTGTCACCTGTCGTATTCCTATTTATTTGAAATTGAACCCTTTTGTCTTTTATACAAAATTTAAATTGAATTGTTTAGCCTAACTTACAAAAATTAAAAGAAATATAGTCAATAATTACAACTGTCACCGACATGAGATATGATATTAACCAAGCAACCAGGTTTCAACCGTAGCAATTATTTGTAACAAATTAGCGATTTCCAATGTTTTGAATATATTGAATTCTAGCTGTGTTTTTACTTCCCGAGTATTACAAACCTAAGCCAAACTAATTGTCATTTGATTACATCTCACTAATGGGTTTCATTTAGGTCCTAGTTTTCATTTATTGACTAGCTGGCTCATGCTAATGGTTTTATTTCCATTTTCTGTATGAATGTCACTTACATTTATCACAGCGAATGTTCATTCTATGAAATGCATTATTTCTTATTTGTGATGAAAATTCATGACATATTCATTTTCATGTGTTTAATTATTTTGTCTCCTGGTGGATTGTTATTGGTGTTTGCCTTGGTTTGGAATTGGTTCCTTGATGTGGTTGTACATTTTTGTCATGTTTGTCGTGTTGCTTATTCTCTGCCATCTCTGGTTATTATTGTTCAAGGCGATCATAACTAAGATCCTCATGCTGTGTCATTTCTATTATATCTCAAGCACAACCATACATTCCTCTTTTACGCCTTGTGTTAAAATTCTAATTGATTCTTACTTTAAGTAGTTTTTGAGTTAACATTCAAGCATCCTGAAAGTGAGTTGTTTCTATTCTAAACTTTCTATGATGCCTTTATGTAATGTAATTTCTTTTGGTGTTGACCCTATTTTCATGCTGGTGATAATTGAGTCAGGTTAACATACACCTGGTTGTCTGATAAGCTCCATGATTCTGATGTGTTACTACTGTTACCACTGTGTGTAATGTCCATCTTTCACCAATCAGTAACAGATTCCCTTTATCAGTATTTTTACACACTTCGTATAAAACTATAACTTCTCAAGATATTTTATAATTTGAGCTCAAGATTATTTAGTTATAGACATTCATCATGGTTAAATGTTCTAGCTGTCTTTGTATAGTGTGCCTAGATCAGTGCTTGGAACAAATTTAATGGAACTGTCACTTATTCTGCAAGGTTTCTCGATAACCAGTTTTAATGCACTAGACTTAATGAATCTTGACTTTTCAAAGTAGTTTCTATTGTTCTGGTTTTTGATGGGAAATTTTTAAATGAAAATAAGGGCACTTTATGCAAACAATGCCTTTGTAAGAACTTAGACAATAGCCTCATATATACAACTACTGTTTAGTTACAAAATTACTAATTGATATCTTGGAAAAAACTCTTGTAATATAAAATATAAGAAGTTGGGTGTGTATGATAGACGGTATATATATGTATTTATGTATATACTGGTATACTTGGCCATCTATAAGTGATATTGCCTGACCATGTGTGAACTATGGCATTAACTTTACTTATAAACCTTGTTTCTTGTGAAGACAGCTTATTTGATGACTACAATGAGTGACTACATAGAAACACGGGCTTCTATATTTCATTCCATTTGAATATCCCAATTATTGCATTTTATGCATGGCAGACATGTTCCTTTGATGTTTTCTGTGGTAAATGATGCTGTTTTTCTATTATTGATGAATCTATGTTATGTCAATGGTAATGTTCCTATCGTAGAAATATCTGATATTCTAGCAAACATTGGGTAATGTAATATAACTTGAGTTGTTCTTTAAATAGAATAAAATTTCAGTTAGAGTCGGCCTGTTTTTAATTGCGATTTCGAGTTTCATTTCAAATCAAATTACAATTTTTCTATGAAAGATTTTTGTGACTTTTGTCCTGACTCTATGGATATTTAATCTTTATTTGGGAACTGGAGCTTGGAAACATCTTAAGGGTTTAAAACTGAAGTCTCTGTTGTAATGTTTTTGGTAAACTGTCCAAGTATGCATTTTTGATTAGAGACTTTCCCTATCTGTAAATACCATTCAAAATTATCCTCAGTGAATCTTGTCTATTTTGAAACAGTTTAAGTGATTTATTTTGTACACTCAACAGGTACATATACATGTTTCAAAACCACAAAAGTTGTTTCGAAAAACTTCTCTAGTGAGGGCATTATAGAAATATTGCCATGTCATGTGATCACATTAATTATGTGTATTTTTATCGGGATTACGAACCACCCTGTATTTGTCAGGTGAAGTTCTTATCATTATTGTATCAGTCATTGGGATTTGTACGGATTACAAAAACAAACAATTCACTAATTCATATTAACCTCTTACTTCTCTTAGCCGTCTCTTTGTACAGATCGCTAGGGTCAAAGGTCATCACCAAATTTATGTTACCGATTTTTAAAAAGATTTGCTGAGTGATAAAGCCCCAGTGTTGAAATGATTAAATTCAGTTTGAATTTTTTCCCTCGCTTGAAATGGTCAAGTGGTTGGGTGATTTCAGAAAAAAATAATTGTACACTGCTGTTAGGAAATAGTCTTGTATGGCATTTAACTTGTACTTTTTTACTTGAAGAATTACATTGCTTGCAAAATTGTCTACGGAAATGAGATTATTTATATTTATTTCTACTAAATAATGTATCAGATGTGTTGATTTCCTTCCATTTGACTCTTAAAATTTTGTGCCAAGGGTCATTTACTCAGATTTACTTTTGAAGTAAAGTGAAAAACCCTGGTTTAATAATCATAACACTATAACTTGAATTGTTTTACCCTGACAGTTAAAAAAATTCTTCTTACTAGTCACTTATTTTCTATGGTTTAATTTGTTGGTATATTTATACAGTACATGTTGCTATTTTTCTCAGCATTAAATAATGAAATATTTAATTGTACCTGTAAAAAAAGCTTTGACCCAGTAAACACTCATACCAGTTTTAATTTAACTAGTGCTCACAGCTAAAAGAAACTTGACCCAGATTGTATTCCTTTGATGTTTGCAATAAAAAATATCGTAGAGAGAAATTTCTTTTTAAAACAGAGGAGATATCCTTGAGTGTAAATGTCAGATTGTTTGTCCCCGATATTCAGTCATAGGACCCCGATTTTCATTCATGTAACCCCTATTTTTAGTCATGTGACCCTTCTCTTCGATATTATGGGAAAAATAGTTTTGTGTGAACACTGAGTTTCTAGAAATTATGCAACAATATTTCTCGACTATGTTGTTTACTTTACGCATAAATTAACTGAATGAACTTTCTCATAGTTTTATTGTTGCCAACGATACAAGTCTGACATCATACAGTATGGTAGTTTTGTATTTTTAGATTTTTTGTGGTTTATATATAAATGCATTTTTATCGATATTTCGTTAACGTTGAATTTGGTGGTTTATATGTTATAATATATAGTGTCCTTAGATCTTGTAAAACTCTTGACTGACCAAGATCATAATTGTTGTTTTCTTAACTTACACATGTATAGAACTGTATAAAAAATGAAAATTAAATTGTATGGAAGCCTTAAACTTCTATCAAACTTTAGGGATTTCACCATTTATGTCTTCACACAAGATTTACTGCAACCTAATATTTTTTTAGAGTTGGAAGTAAATGTCTCTACCCAGGAATCATATCAGTGGTTATGTTGTTCTCCTTTAGTGCCTTGAAATTAAATCTACCTTACTCACAATTTCGAATGACCCAAGTTAAAATTCCAGTGACTGTATCAATAATTGTGCCATTATAGTTAACTTTAAGATAGTTTCCGTATGAGTTTGTCCCAGCATGTTTCGTAAGGTATTGGATTGCTTTTAGAAAATATATTTTTTCTAGATTTTAATCTTTGAATTGTTGATGCTAATGATTAATGACTAATTCTTGTTTTAATTGTTAATTTATTGGTGATGCTGTATGGATTTACATGTGTTTTGATTTTATGACATTCTCCCATCTAAGCATGTGATTTTTGATTGCCGATGGTTCTATAGCAATTTACATAGAAATGAAAATCAATGTTCTGTTGCTTTTGTTACAGTCTTGATTTTTTTTCTTTGACTTGTTGCTGTGGATAATTTTTTTAAATGTTAATTTGAAGCATTTTTATTAAAAATAGATTGAGATACCATAACAAAGTTAGTTACGGTTTGAGAGAGTCTGAAACATTAATTGTTTTGTACAGTAACTCTAGCCATGGCTTAAAACTTCAAAGTTTGAATTTTCTTGAGCACAAGCTCCTTTATTATGTTATATAGAATACAGGGAATTTATCTACTAACCCTACTAAATGAAATAAGTAATTTTCACTGGCCCAATTTAATTTTACTAGCCCTATGGTGTTTGGCTAGTGGGCTGATGTGATGACTCTAACTAATATGTTTTAACTAGCACACATGTTGATGATGGTAATATATTACTTACTAGGTGGTACTTTGTGTTGATGTATACAAAGTTACCCATCTGTGTATTATATATACATTTTCTAGATCTTTATCTTTTTATCTTTAAGAAAATTTATGAAAAGTAAGTCTATGATTCACAGATTAAATAAAAACAAATTTCTTTTGATCTTAATGGATTGGGGTACCCTCCATGATGAAAATTCTATGGTGTAAATTTTTCCTCTTGTGAATGTAATAATATGAGGTGACCTTCAGAAATTATGTCTGCACTTCACTCGTTAATCATATACTTTAAATTTATAAAATGATACAATGCACAAAATTTTTGAAATTTCTTAAATAATTTCATTAAAACTGCACTTGATTAAAGGGCTTGATGGTCAGTACATGGGTACCTAGATTAATACTTTAGAAATATGTGTAATAATTATTTTATTATTATAATGATATGCCATTTGTTTACTTTATTAAATTTTAATTGATTAACTGTGACAGATGGATGACAGTATGCTATGATATATAGCCACACATGGTATGGTGGGAATGAAAGAATGGCTTGTTAAATGACCAAAATGATTCAAAATCTGATAAAAAAAGTTAACTTTTCAAACAAAAACAAGTCTTTATCTTTATTACCTATCATAAACTGACCAACACATAATGTGATATATGCCCAGTATATTACCACAGTTAATTGTACTGTATTGATAACCTTAGGGCTTTTCTAAAGATCCGAGAGCTGTCATAAATTACCTAGTACTAATTTCTTATATTATACCTGAGAGCGTTGTGGCCTCAGGGTCGTACAAGGTGAAATAATGTTTTACATCGCTTGTTTGATGTATGTCTTAATTCATTTAGACCCCCTACCACCTCTTCCGATGTTATAAAGACCCCTCATGTATATTATACTGGTATAAAGAAGCATTATCATTTTTCTGGCTCGCCTTTGTTTGGTTGATAACTTGTTTTAGCCGTTAAAAATCTACCTTTGATGAGAATTATATGTTTAATTTTGTTTAATGGTTTATTTTGAATGTTTAAATTGATGATGTCCAATTTATTTCATTTAAGTCTTTGAGCATCATTTTCATATTTTGGAAGTTTTTGAATCTTTAAAGAGAAGGACAGGATGTCATAATGCTTTTCTATAAACATGAGACATATTCACCTAGTTAAAAGGTTGTTGAAAGAGGTGGGTTTGACTTCCTTTAGTGGTTAGATCATTGTTTCTTGTTGCACATATAATAAGGAAATGTACAATTTCACTTTAGTGTCTAATTATTTTCAAGTATTTTATAATTGTTTGCTGCTCCCTGATATTTTAATAGATAAATGAAATACTTACAATATACTTTTGTTTTATCCATTTTAATTTTGATATGATCTCCTTAATTAATTGGCTTTTAAAATTTGATGACTATTAAGCGTTTTAATAAATTAATATCTATTGTTCAAAATGTACAAATCTCAATTATACTTTTTAGCTACCATTGTTAAACACTTGTAGATTAGTTGTTAAAAGCCACATTGTTCAAGTCCTGTTCCACCTACTAGGATCCCTCCCACCCTGTTTAACATTATTCTAAACTCCACTAGTTTCTATACATAGCGAATATGAAATTAATTATACAAAAAATGTCTTACAATATTTTTTAAATGGCTATTTAATCAAGTATAGGTTAGGCATATTTGTATGTAGGTGAGCGATCTTAATTTATAAAACATATTATGGGGTCGTTTTACAATGTACTATTTACAATGATAGCGTGGGTGAAGTGTTTGTAATTGTTTTGTACTGCTTCTGACCCCATATGTTAATGATAATAATACCTAACCCTTTTTTCTTGACTTTCGGGGAATTATTTCTAGATGAAGTCTGAAATTTTCTGAAAATGATGCCATTTGTTTATTATTTAGATGGCTGGCTTTCTTTAACATAGGTTACATAGAAATTATTTATTTTACTTTCTTTGTTTTATAAAATTGTTGATAGGTCTATTTTGTATACATATACATAAGATGTATTGATAGTGAAATTTTAATTAAAATTTTGACATGTTTGGTCCATTTAGATGTATAACCTGTCATACCCTGCCTGTCGTACCCTGCCTGTCATACCCTGGCATACGTTTGTACTTAGTTGACCAGGTTAAGGATAGGTTCTTTATCACATATTGATTAATAATATGACTAGTACAGCTCATTGAATAATGCACTTTCAACATATAACCAAAGTGTCCCAAATTTACTAGGAGGGTGTAAAACTGCACGTAGAGTTCTCATATGAGTAGTTTCATTGATACAAAATTGTTTTGAATATATGAATATTAATGTTATTATATCTGTATATTTTATTCATAATCTTCATACTGTATATTATATTGTATATTCTGGTTTTTAAAAATCAACCTAAATATTCTGTTCTTTATGCAATCATGTGTAAAAACAGAGAAATCTGTATGGTATGTTGCACACTTCAACCCACTAATCTGAAGCCTTTGACTGGTGAAAATTGATTCGGGCTGGTTAAAAGTTCTTATTCATATACATGGGTGAAAGTTTTCAGTATTGATACTGATTTCAGTATGTTCAGAATAAATTACTCCATATAATTTTTATGAAATCTGTCTGTTTTAGAATTTTGAAAGTAGATTTTTCTGTATTTTCAAAACTTTCATGTTCCGACCATTGTATGTTATACAATATAGTTGTGCTAGTTGATATGTTAAACATTAAAAGTCAAGCTAGTGCTAAAAAAATTAAAGGTGGCGACTGTATTGTAGCTGAAATTATTGTCATTACTGACTTAACTATGTTACGATTTGTAAAATGTGTTTTGATGTATTTTGTTGAAATTTTGACATCTTCAAAATTGCAACAGTGTAAAAGTAACCAACTGTATGTTTTGTTTAGATCTATATTTCGTTTTCATTGAAGAATCGCCCACTTTTTATCCTTAAAAGAAATCTCTAATTGCATTAATGATGTTCTCAGTAAAAGTAAATTCCAATGATTGTCAAAGAGCAGGTTTTAAAAAAAACCAAAAACCAATGACAGTTTATGAGAAAAAGAAGTGATCCTTATTTTTCCTGACGAGTAATTTCATTTTAAAGTTTGTCTGAGATTTGTTTTCATTCTATCAACATAGTTCCCATGATGCTCTCGGTGTACAATGTATGCTCTAATATTGATAAATTTTCCCCTCCCCAAAATTACCATTGATTTTAATTTGGAAATGTGTTTTGACCTCTTCAATATAATTTTCCATTGCCTGAAATTCTGTACTGATTTTATTTGCCGCGTCACAACATTGTTAATATTGATAAGCTTTGTTAACGTCTGCTCAGAAGTGCTGGCTGCTCGCTATGCTGTATTTATGTCTGTCATTAAATTTTCAAACATGTTTGAAGTATGTTTATGATTATTTATTAATTATGTACGTTTAGTATGTCTGCTATTGTTGTTGTTGTTGGATAACTATGTTTTCATGTGCACTGACCTACATTCTGATGATTTGATTCTTAAAATCTCAAGGAATATCGGTTCTTCCCCCCCCCCCCCCAATTTTTTTTTACTTGGTTCAGGCTGCTGGCTAATGGGATATGGCGTGATCGTATACATGAATAGTACATAATCTGTTGTTCAGAGTATGATATGTTTATTCATACTATATTTTTCTATTGTTTTAGTTTGAACTTAAAATTAAAATCTGTAAAATCTGTGACTCTAATCTTTATTTATAATTTTGATGTCTGGAATTATTGTAGATCTTGAAGTTCTGTTTATGTAGTTATTATATTATGTCTGCTGACTTTGCTTGACATTTTTCCTGGAATCAGTGAATGAAACAGTCATTGGCTAAACCCACTGGCAGGAAATTGGGACATAGTGAAGTTTGATTTGTGCTGGTATAACTTACTTATTTCGTAAAGTTGGGCTTGATGATAATTTTTCCCTTTGTTATAAACCATAACAATTCATACTAGAGTTAGTGCTTGAGAAAATATAAGATGATTATTATGACTGCCATGTTAGCCAGTTTCTTGTTCATTAACCACTCTCTCAATAGTTAGTGAATTCCCTCTGTGTCCACCAACATTTCATTGTCTTGTCCAAAACTGATACATGTAGCTAGGTTTCACAGGTGCTTTCTTGATTGCCAAGTCTAGGTCTCTTTTTTCCCATTCATCCTTACAAGTTTATCAAACGTGAACATTTTATGCCTCATTCCAGTTATTGTTATTAGGTAGTTTTTACTCCTTGATTTCTCATGCGTTTTATTGTCTATTTACCTTGTGAAGCATAAAATAGGTGTGTAGAAATAAACCTTGTCTAGATCGTAAAACTTGCGTTTGATGACGTAATATTCTCCGCAATAGGGAAAAATAAAATACATTTATGTTATTGTCATTAGCTGTATTGACAATATCAAGTTATATCTTCTTGTCTTTTACTTCGTAATCTGCTAAAATTTTGATAATTATATAATAAGCTTGATAATTGATATCATTGATTCAGGGATTTTTACTCATTTAAAAGGGCCCCAAAAAGACCCCAATCCTTTCAAAAATTTCTTTAAAAATTATGCTGTGTCCCTACTCAGTGAATTTTTGTGCCCCTATGAATTTAATTCTGATAAAATTCCTAAAATATACTATATATTGGGGGCACTTGCCCAATTATTAGAAAAAGCCCTAGTTGATAGTTTTCGGTGGTTTACATAATTATTCTTGTTTATGGAAAATTATTGACAAAATGCAAAGGTATTATTCTGTAACCTGTTCATTATTATCAAACTGAAAATTCAACTCTTACGTGTATTTTAATTATTCAGTGAATCAGTCACAAATAAAAGATTTTTGATGAAGTCAAGCCACTCCCATCAAAAAGTCAAAAATTAATTTTAGCCGCTTTGACGCTTGT
Source organism: Mactra quadrangularis (assembly GCA_025267735.1). NCBI lineage: Eukaryota > Metazoa > Mollusca > Bivalvia > Venerida > Mactridae > Mactra > Mactra quadrangularis. The sequence goes on along the minus strand of CM046303.1, from coordinate 8,103,501 downwards.
ATCATATTTTTGATAAAGACAATTACAATCACAAATATTCACCCATTTAAGATTATAAAAGGTGACTCAAAATGACCAGTAAAGATCTTAATAATTTATTCAAGTATATGATTGAAAATTAAATATTTTTCCACCAAGTTAAATATTTATAAGAATAGTGTGGTTAGATTAATCTTGCTTGAAATGAGTCATTAAAACACTATTTATGAACCTATGAAGCTTGTTTACACTGTGACACTATAAACCGGGATTATCTTGACAAAATATTATTTTTTAACAAATCAGCACACCTGGGTCGACCATTGTATACCATAGTATTGTGTCTTTTAATACCATATTGTGACAGTTTGTTCATATCTTTTTTAAATGATTTTAAAGATGATAAATGAAGTTTTATATGTGTTAATTTTCTCTTATATCTCTACACTCTTGTGCTAAAAGGTTCCCTTGTTGTACATCTCTAATATTGTTTTATGATATATATTTATATCCTGTGGTAACATAACCATGTTCGGCTATAGATAATATAAAATGTGGGTACATGTACTTCAATATTATTAAATTGTTTTAATACCGAGTTTGTCCTAACAGTTTAAAATAATGAACTGAGATTTTTTAGGCCATCTTTGGGGCCAAAATGAGACCCGTTTCCTCTCCATATTGTTTTTCCCTTTTTCTTAAGGAAATTTTCTCTTTATGTTCATTTTGAAAAGTCATTGAGAGATTTCAGAAATATTGCTTCAAAAATTGTAATTTTCAAATGGAAAGAGTCTCTTTCAAAGAGAGAAATGATGCTCTGTATGATGTCCTGACTCTGTGCGAACGTTTGACTCCTGGTCAGAAATTGAACTGTTTTGCTCACTAAATATTTTCTATTGGCCTACAAAATAAACTATGATTTTGTTACTCATTTTCTTTTTGATGTTTACTTTGTTTGGCTGCAATATCTCATCACTAGCTGGTTAATTTTGTTGCATAAAATTTTTGTTTGCCAGATGTTTGTTTTTTCTTGTTACGATTTCGTAAGAAATGAAGTTATTTAATATTCATACCGGTCTTTGAGTAAAATTTCTATGATGTTGAACCATGTGTTTTACTGTTTGTTTGATGTGGACGTTTACCCCTCATTAAACAGGTGCTTTCATGCTTGCTTACGTACTAGCTAGAAAGATCTGAAATATATTATGGAAACCTTATGACAAAATATACAGTGAGTCCATGTTCTTTTATTATTGATAGCTTTATCATTTACTTGTATGTGTGATATATTTATTTACTTCAACTTCAGTGCTGACTGAGATTTTCTGTTGTGCTTGTTTAGTTGTTGTTTGGTTGTTGTTGTTGTGTGAGCTTTGTTGTTGATTGTAGTTCAAATCTCTGAACCCAGGTTGATAGCGCAGTTGGTAGCGCGCCGGGATTTGGATACTCATGCCCGAGGGGGTGCAGGTTCGAATCCCACCCGGGGAGGTTATACCCTTCCATGAAAATTTGACAATAATGTCGATTTTCCTCCATTGGTTAGATAATATGGAGAAGTTTCTGGCCTTGTGGAAGGGTAGGTGAGTACTGGTTATAGACAATGGTCCAGGAAAGTTAGGTTAGGTGCGCTGGACGCTGTGAAATGACCTAAATTGTGTTGATACGGCGTTAACTCCAATAAATAAATAAACAAATCTCTTGAGCTTCGTATATAATATTATGTGCTGAATGAATTAATAGACATTGTAAAATTAAGCTGGTAATGTAGCACCAACTGTTGACCTCTTATGAATTTTGCCCATCACAACCTGGAGTTTATTCTTCGATAAACTTCTTAACCCACATGCCTGAATCTCAAGACTTGTGAAAATTTATTTGGGCTTGTGATAATTTCAAACTCTTGGCTTGTGATAATTTCTGACTTTTCTAGCTAGGCTAGACTGCTAGTGGATAATGTTGCTATTGTTACTATAAAACCAATCTCCGTAAACAGATATCCTCTAGAGCGTTGTCATACAGGATCTCTACTTTCTCCGTGGAAGGTCACGTCGAGATGAACTTTGTTTCGACCAATCAATGCGTAGCTTTCACCTAGACGAAAACACTATTAATCACATTTTGATTTCGTAATTTTTATTATTTTTAGACCAAGTTTTGCATGCTAATTTTTAACAGCGGTATTATTCACAGTCTGCGATTGGGCGGCTCATTTCAAATTGTGTGACGTAGAGGATGTAAACAAGTTACGTATCATAACAATTTCGTCATGAATATTATGATGAGAAAAGGTCACCTGAACGTGACCTTCGTTTGAAAAAGGCCAGATCTACATTAGCGAGTACAGGAGTATGCGAGCGGAAAATATTAGATCGGATTTTAATCAGATTGCTATAAAACATAATGAAATCTGTGTTTCGAGAAAATTTAAGTGGATGACTGCCTACTAGGTTCAGTGTGAAAACCTATCAATAGTTCACAAAATCATCAATGGTTGCTGAGACCATTCAAATATTTGCAACGATGTGAAGATGACCAAAAATGTCAAGACTAACTATATAGCCTGTCTAATATTGAGTTAGAGATGCACTTAGTAGATAATTGTTATAAGTCAGTTAAGATGGGAACATAGTTGATGAAGGTGTCAAGTTTAGGCTAACTATGATTGCTATATGTTGTCAGTATTGTCAGCTTGAATGTGAAGATATACCATCATGTCAACTTACTACTTAGTATTAATTACTTACCTTGCCTTGTCTGCTAATTAGTTCATGTATAGATATCACTCATGTCCAATTAGATTTGTCAGATTTTGTCTAGCGTGTTCTGATTGTTTTCTCTCACTCCTTGGTGTTTACTGTTTATTGCATTGATTGTTGTTGACTGCATTGTTAATATGCTGGCCAAGTATTTGTTGCTTGATTGTTGTTTATTAACCATTTTATTGGTGGTTTTTTTTGTATAGCATATAATGCACTTTATTTCTTGCATTTTTGTTTTTGAGGGGGGGGTTGCTTGGTTGAAGATGTTATGAGGACCAAACAGAAAATGTGTGTGGTTACAATGATAATAGTTGCTGTTTTTTAGTTGAAAATTGAAACATTTTTGCTATGATGCAAAACATAATAACATATAATACATGCATCTCACTAAAGTGTTAGTGTTGAGTGTTAATTTAGTTTAATTGTTGGCTAAGATTTTCATTTTCTCAGCAATTAATGCAATTTCACTATAGCCCCATGGCTAAAGATCTACCGGATGATTGTAACGTTGATTTATTTTGTAATATATACTTTAGTATCATAAAAAGACACAAAGAAACATGTGACACCCACTCCTCTTCATCAAGAGTCTTAATCCAAGCCTTCATTTATAGAGTTCTGTATTATCTTACCATTCTATCTAATCTTTTAATAATTGCCATGAAAAGAATTCTGTAGGCTTGAAATTACGATAATTTACAGAATTCTTGACCAGTAATTTGCTGCCTAATTGTAAAGTTCCTGTAAATTGCAAAATTTTCAGCTCATTTTCTTATAGATATGTGTTGTACACAGCTGCTTAATTGCCTAGTAATTAGTGTGGGAAAACCTTGAAAGAAGCCTACATCAGCAGTTGGACGCCAGCTTGAAAAGAATTGAGGTGATAGAAAAATATAATATCAATGGCTGAGAGTCACTTGATGTAAAAAGTTCCGTGTCATGAATCTGATTATTATAAAGTGTACAGTTTGTGTGCTACATTTTTTCTGAGCCATTGGATTCCATTTCAAAGACATTGAAAATTGATATTTTTCATTCATATTTCTGGCAATGCTGGCAAACGTGCAATACAGGCTGTTGTTGTACGTATCCTTCCCCTCTGCGCTGTAAGAAAACTGTCGAAACTGTCTATGAAGTAAATTGGTAAATGTTTTTTTCAAAAATATCTGCATCTCAGAAGATAAGGATCTAACACATCATCAAAAGATAATTTTTGAATTTCATGTATATACATGCTTTCCTTTGATGTCACTCTGTCTCACTTTGATAAATGTTTAGTTTATTTTGAAATAAGTAAGGCGAAGAAGCTTAAAAAACATAAGTTAACTGAACTAATATGACTCATATTAAAAAAGCATGAACTTTTTACGATGTAATATACTGTTATAATTTTTTAAATAATTTTATTGCCATGTTTTGAAGGCCTTATTTCTATTCAGTTATAAATATTATATAGTCTTATATGTTAAGACCACCCTTGAGAAATAATCATTACAATGAACATTTGAAATATTGCTGAAATTGGTTTGCTGTATATTTTGCTTAGCAGAAAATAAGTCCAGTTATTGTCTTCCTAATTTTTTCTGTCAATATTAAATATAGAAACAGGCTTCCTCTGACCGGCTTTGTATAACTAACGTTTGTTTAATGTTTGTATTATTTTTTTGGGGGGAGGGGGGTTAACACATTGTATAGGTTAATTCACGGGGTCAGTCCACCTACTCGCTGTTCCTGGAACGGCTAAATGTCTGGATTTAGCTGTTAACCAACTACTAGGCGCATACATCTGTCAGTGACTGACGATTGTCGTACATGATGTAGAATTGGTGGTAGGAGGGAGAATGGTTGTAGAAATTAATTTCATGACCAATCTCCACTAAAGCATGCCCCATCTGGGAATCGAACCTATGACCCCTCGATCAGTAGACTTGTGCGCTACCGACTGAGCTAGCCGGGCGGGCTTTGTATTATTGTTAAAAAAACTACTACATGTATGTCACAGTCGTTATGATATTTTAATTGCTAAATGATAATTGTTTCACACTATCTGAAATTAGAACCGTAAAAATAGTAGATTTCGATTTGTGATAGTTTTGAGCCAAGTCCACATGGGGACAATATAGATGAAACGTTTGGTCACACTTTGATAATTACTTGTAGCGATATCGGATCAAAGTTAGGTCTGTACGTGGGATTTACTTGATCTTGTGATTATTTTAATTAAATTCTTCATTATCCAAATGTAGTTAATGGATCATCGAACAAAAGCCAAGAGTTGTCTAGGATGAGCATGGAGATCACACGGGTGACTGGTTCTGTAACATACACCATTGTGATCAACAATTGATATTAGACTGGTTATACACATCATGTCCATTTCAATACATTTATATCTGCGGGAATATTGTTTTTGTGAAATTCGTAATTAATTTTATTGCATATCTATGATCAGGGTTCATAAGACCTATCTATTGGGTTGACTCTTTGATGAATTAAACTTTGCCCAGTTGTTTTAACTTTTTACCATTGCTATAACCTTAGTAGACTTATTTGTTTTCTGCAAATTTTGTATTTTGTTTTCCATATGAAAAGTTATTTATCTGCTTGAAATGTTAAATAAGATATTGTAATCATATGGCTATCTACTTGAATTCCAGTTGTATTTCACTGGAACACCATGAAATTGCTCTTGAGGCTAGCCTTGCAGATCTGTTGTAGTCTTTATTTCTGTATTGTTTTTTCCCTACCACTTTTAACGAATTCTTGCATTTACAGTTCTCCTCTCTTGATATTGTTTTTATAAGGCAAACTAGCCTTTGATTATTCCTTTATTTCTCTGACTATAACTTAAAAATATGGTGAAAATATTTTGGTTTTTCATGTTGTACATTAGTCTGGAAAGGCAGTCATAAAGTAAAAATGGTTCTGTTAATTATTAATTAATAAAATAAGACAAAACTATGTAAATTGTTGAAATACATGACCAATGGAATAAGAAATTATGAAAGGTAATAGCCGTATGTCAGCGGCAATTTTTTGTTGACATAAAATGTTTCATATTTTATGAATTATAAATGAAACTTGGTTTTTGACACCTGTGTCTACAATTAAGGTTTTAAGTTTTTATGCTCCATTGATGACTGTAAAATAAGTGGCTATTATTTATGGTCCAATCTTAATTGCCTTTGTTTGATTTCATATCATTGATTTTTAAAATGTTTCTAAAAAGAAAGTTTTGTTTTTGATGTTGAACTTCTTCTTTATTTTTACTGTTTTTTTTAAAGTAAATTGGTGATTAGAATCATTAGTGCTAACTCTTAGTCTTAGTAATAATTTGCCTTATTTAGTGTGCATTCATAATTGATGTGTTTCTTGGGAATAATTCAGACTGTTAAAAAACTGAAACCTGATTTTTTTTGTCATTGCTTTAACCTTTCTGGAGAACTTATTAATAGTCTTGATTTATTATGTTGAATAGTCAAGGGTAAAATTATCATCTAGCTTTACTGTATGAAATATGTTTTTGTCATGTGCCTGATTCAATTTTTGGCATGGATTGGGTAAGCAATTCAGGTCTTAGTAAGCGACATATTTTGAAACGCATCACAAAATGTTGCGGACGTAGACATTCTACGGACATGTGCAGTCAGATTCAGTACAACCGTGTATAGTTATGTTAACCCAGCGCATGAATAAATATAGTCCCTTTGCAATATATGACAGTATCAAGCAGTCTTGTTGTCAACACACAATACATGAAAATATATCATTGTTCCGTTTTTACATTTTCGATTGAGAACTGCCATTCATCTGCTAAAAAATAGATAACAAGTTATGTAACCTCTGACCCGTTTCTGTTGTTTTCGTACATTCAACTGGATCCCCAATGTGCTAAAAATAGACATGCCTGCAATTTTGCACTGTCTAAAAATAGATCATTTTTCTACCAGCAGTATCAGCATCATGATCCTTCGTTATACAGTTTGTTTGTGAATTTTAGACCCAGCAAGTCCTCTTTCTAATGACACCACCAAATTTTGCCCTGTTAAAACCATGTCCGGACAGTGCTATTGGCGGTTTGATTACAGTCATGGACTTCAAGCTAGTGGGGTTAATGCAATGGCTGTTTTTCCTTGCCTTGTCATTAACAAAGATGATTCCATGACGACATGTAACAAAAATAATAATAGGAATCGGAACTATAGGTGCAAGCTGGTACCATGCTCTGATGAAAAAACTTCTTTGTCTGGTTTCACAGAGAAGGCGTCTAAAGTAAACCCAAGTTGCACGGAAGGTTTTGTTCGCTGTAGACATAAACTTCTCTTTGTCCGTTGTTTTGGCGTAAGGGGCAATGTAGGTCAAAGTAGACGAGAGAGACATTCACGGAAGGGTTGTATGATAGTGGAAGGTTGTAAATCCATGGTTGAGTGACCAATGTTTGAAGAGCCAAACTATGTCAATAGAGAATGTGACACATTCCTATACTGTTTACCATTGTTAGTACAACATCAAAGGAGATGATAATACTAAGTGTAAACACTACTAGGATCACTCCTTCATATAAACTGTTAATGTTACCTCTTCTTTCTCTATAATGTTTACTGTCCCTATAGTATAAGAATAACAAATTTTTATACTCCGAAAATTCAATTTTAATTTTTCGGGCCTATTCAAACTGTGTGTTCCTGTGAATACCTGAATTCATGGTTGATGAAGGGGTAACATTGAGTCACTCAATGAATTCTGCTGTGATGAAAAAATGACTATCTATGTCCTATTAAAATTTGATTTTTTAAATGAGATTTTCAGCAAGAATCCATCTGGAGTGGAGTCATTAAAAATTGTCAGGACAGATCCTTGGTTGCAAGAAAGTTTTTTTACCTATATTGAAAATTTGATATAAATGAAATCCAGGAATTTCAGGTTTAAGTAATAAATTAAAGAGAACCCTGAATTAAATCAAGAGGACTCTGAAATAGTCTTATGCGCCAAGTCGAAAAAAAGACCAACATCCATTCATATCCCAACCAGTAAAGGCTTAAAGTACGCTTTATATTATTGGGTATGTCACCAACTGTTGATAATAAAAATATCTGACATTAATATTGCTGGAGATGAAAGCACTATTCTGTGGGAAGATGGCTATCCCTTTATTTCAGCGAAGTTTTAAGGAATCTAATAATAATATTTCCTGAAGCCATGAATCACAGATTCAAGAGGTTATGAGGAATGTGCCCCAAGTTGACTATATAAATTTCTAATAATGAAAACCAACTGTTGATATTCGTGTAGTTTAAGACTGGGTAGGTGTTAAGGTGTTTAGTCCCATGGGAAGAAGAATAATTAGTGTTATTTGTATGTAGGAAACCACCTTGTATGTTCTAGTATAGAACATAATCGTTTCACAAGTTTCTAATTTATTTTATGCTGTTTTGAGTGATTATTACCCTGTAAAAGTATGCCGTATATTTCATGTAGTGGCTACCAGAAACTTGCTGTTCTAGACATCTTGGCAATACTCTCCCAATAGGAGGAGAGAATTGTAAATATCTACTATGGTTATAAAATATAAAGATAATGTGTTATAAATAGCTTTTGAATTATAAATAATTATTAGCGATGGCCACTAATGAAAGTGTTAACAGAATGGACTTATAGTCCATAGAAGTTCTGATAGTCTTGTAGTCTAATAGTAATACATGCCATACTAAGAGCTTAGCCATTGGTCAGGTTAATGGAATCCTTACTTTCTCTTTCCCCTACTCTAAGCTTTTATATTAAAACATGTAAAAATAGCTGGCTTAGTGAAAAATGGTAGTAACTCAATATAAGAAAAGAGCGAGTTACGTCCGTTTTGCGCTAAACCAGCAAAATTACAAGTAGTTATTTCTAGCTATGTACAATTTTTCCTTTGATCTTAGCTTATCGCGTTAAATAAATACGGCAGAGTTGTTTTTTCTCCATTTTCTGTCTGTGCAATCGTATTAACCAAAGTGGCCTGTGATTTTAAAGATTGAAATTGCCGGGTAAAATTGTTTTGGAGAGTTTTGTATTGATCTATGTCATTTTAATTTTGTATGATATTATCAGAATAGAAGAGTACTCACTGTTGTGGGTTCTTACAAATTGAATATATTAACAACAGCAATTTATGATGTTGTTGTTTGGTTTTTGTCGAGTGTTGTTTCATTTGGTTACTGAACCATTTTTTGTTGTCTGTACTGCTCTGTACACTTTGAAGGGTGCTAATATGTTTTTTGAGAGCTCATTATGTTATTTATGAGCCCTTGTTTGTTGTATAGGTCCCAGGTTTTGAGATTATAAAACTAGACAATCAATGTTTTGATTTTCTTGTCAATAAAATTCTGTGTATTACATGCTTGAAGTAATTACAATGATTTTTCTACATTGATTATATTGTTATTAGTGTAATTCTGTATACATTATGTATTTCTGTTACAGATTAATTTTTAGTAATAACTGTTCTGGAATTGTATGTAGAAAATATTAATTTGAGTAAAACATTTTTCTGGAGGTTGCTAGTAGTCTTAGTTTTCAAAAAGGCTGGCTTGAAGCAGAATTGTTCTAATTTTCAACTCAAATGCCCACCAGTCTGAGTAAAAGTGTGTGAATGTTACTAAAAATTATCCATGAGAATGTCTTGGTCCAATACTATTCTGATTTCTGACTTACTCAATACTGGTAAGTTGAAAATAGTCTGTGAATGACTGATAAAAGTTTTTCAGTTTTCATGAAAAAATGCTAATTTTCTTATCTTGAAACTACTGTTTTCAAGGTCTTGACTACTTGTTTACTGGTTTATGAAAAATCCTTTATACAAGTGTTTTCTAATGGAATGATGGGTATCAAAAGAATTACAATTTTGTAAATGTGAGAAAATTATGAGACAATAAGCTACTAATAATGAAGTATATACTAATATCATGCATCATTACAAACCTTCTATACAACCCATCCCCTCCCTTTGCTGCAGTTTTTTTAAAGATGATTTTTTTTACTTGAGAAAAAAGGCTAGCTAATTCCATGACCAGTATTGGTTTTATAGAGTCCCTTTATGTAGCAATTGTTGTTAATTAACTGTTTTATATGTGATAGTATTGGGTAAATACTTGCCTGTTTTATCTTCATTGCTTTTGAATGATGAAGTCTTTGATTATATGTGTAAACTTCAAACGATATTATGTTCTTTGATGTTTTTTTGTGATGTCAGATCCGCTGCATTCTTTGCTTGTTTTTACATTTTTCGAGCCGTGAACTTAAGGCTGCGGAAAACTTATCCCGAAATTATTTTCTAAAAACATTTACCAAGTGTGATTGAATTCCCAGTATTTCGACCTCAGTCCTTTGAGGCTTGGTAAACAGTCTTTCTTTCAGTTTCAATATTTCGTTATTGACTATTTAATTAAGTAAATTGATTTCACACGAAGCAGATGTTTGCTTGCATTGAAATTGTGAAACCTCTCTGGTATTATTAGTCGTTTAATTGATGTTTTAAACAATATTTGTCAATATGGAATGGCGATTACACTTATTTATACTACGGCTATTTTGTTTAAACAAGAATTCTTTTTCATCTTGAGTATGTTTGTTTATATATTATTTCAATTTATCAAAGTCAGTATTGAGCTGGTGTTCTATATCATCTCTTTGATGAAAGCTTTTTAATCATAATTTGATGCACTCTGTTTCATGTATTTCTATAAGTCTAAAAACAGAGTCTTTATAATAAATTTTAAAATGTCTCATTAGCTTTGTTGTATGTTTCTATGGTCATTTTGAACAGGTTTTTTCATGAGTTAAAGTTTTAAGAACTGATGCTGAAGTTCAGGACTTATGGATTTGAGAAAAGGTTCTTTTCCTATTTAAAAATGCCAAAAAATCTTAGAAATCAGTTTATGCAACTTTTGATGTTATTTTCTGAATAAATGTAACAACACATTTGATAAAGACAAAGATGAAAATATTTAATAAACATAGGCAATTTATTTCATGACCATAATTTTATCCATTTCGTTGCATTATGTTATACACTAGGTAGTGAAGCTTGCATTTAAAATAATGTAAGTAATTTCTTTCCCTAAATTTACTGGTCATACTTGGTCCAGAGTAAACGTTCCTTATCCCATGATCAGGTGGTCACTATTGTGGAAACGCTGTTTCTTTTACTTATGCACTGTTGGTATCTTGATTGCTGGAACGACTTCTCATAGACAAGAATTGTTCATTGGGAAAAGTTCATTGGAAGCTTTTGAAAACAGGAATAACTACCGGTACTTGAAATTATTGAAAAACTGAAATTTGGCTTTTTTTTGCCTCTTGAAAATTCTGTCTGAATATTGTCATAGTTTTACAACTTAACAATATATTAGTGTGATACAATCTTGTAATTGATTTGTTGTTTTTTTTGCTTTGAATACAACCTGATATTTATCAAGAATTATTGCCGCAGTGTTGCCATTAATTAATGAAAATTTCTCTGTTGCCAATTTAAAAATTTTCAAATTAAGCATTGTTATTGTTTAAAGTTAATGAATAGTTAATTCTAAACTGAAGTACGAGTATATCAACGTTATTATTAAATATTAATTATTAAATGAAGTCTCTTATGTTTCATGCATTTGAAGTAATGTACGGCACACAACAGAAAACAATCAGTTGCCATTTGTTACATGCCTTCTACAGATGTCCAAGGAACAAGGAAATCATTTTGTTTTTGAAAACTAGAAAGTTACCAGTAATCATAATTTATTAGAAAAAAACTTAGTTTTTATTGTATTGACGATAATTAGTTACCCGTGTAGAACTTTTTACGCTTGTGTGATTTCATGCATTTTGAACAATTACGGGTAGTTAACTGTTTGGGGATGAATTAAAGTTATGCATTTTTCATTTCTACTAATAGTTTTTATGGGCTACAAAGAGTGGTACAGAGGGTCATAATTTTAAAACCCCTTTGTTGTATTTTCTATATTATGGCTAATTGATAATTGTTTGCCGTTGTTCTTTTGAACAAATTGTTACGCAAGCTTTTGTATTCAGAGATCAAAGGGCAGTAACTCCACTAATTATTTTTTCTAAGTAAATTTGCTACCAGTTAGAATTTAGGGATTTGGACATCATAAATTATTTGCCTAACTTTTTGTTCATCTTCAAAAGAAAAAAATTCTATTTTTGAAATGTAATTAAATAATTGGTAATTGTTTTTTTTTGTATTTTTTTAGTGTTGAGTTTAAATTAGATTGATTGTTGCATAATTATTCAGTGTTCATGTATTTTTTGTCAAAAGAGGTGTTTTAATTTTTAATATTGTATTTTTTTCACAAATTTCTGCTTTGATAATTCCTAGGACAAAATTACCCTTTCATAATACATGATTTGTAAAAAGTTTGTTTTTAAATCCGTTAATATTGTATTAAAATACTTGGGAATATAAAGAAAATTTAAAATCAAGGGAAAATGATAAAAAGGGGTATTTGAGTTCAAAACACTTGAAAATAATGCCATAAATGAGAACCATTAGTGATTAAATGTTTTATGATAATGATACAAAACGAGCAAGACCCTTCATGTTGACAAATTATTACAACATTTGAAGTACCATTTCCCCTTCAAATATTTAGAACACGGCACGATATTATTGTACATTTTACATAAATTATATGCAGTTAGGGTAATAAAGCGTTGAGTCGTTGATGTGCATTCTTTTATCAATGAGTATGTGAGTATATTTTGAACATTTGTGAACAGACCTCGTCAGATCAAGTAACGATGACAAGTGTGACCCTTATTGTATCGCTCTTATGTTGTTAATAACTGGTGCTTGGTACATAATAAATACCATGTTAAGAGCTTTCTTTTTGTAGTGATAAACTACTGAACATTTGTCTTATGAAAACTGATACCTTGCCATCATTGCATCATCAATGTTGAGTGTTGTTATAGGACAAGAAACTAGATATTGTGTATTATAACCATTGCACAGCTGATCATTATAGGATTGTCCTAGAAACAAGAAATGTCTTTAAAAAAGACAAACGGCGTCGATTTAAAAACAAGAGGGCCCAAAGGGCCCTGGGAGCTCACCTGAGGAAAAGGTCAAAGGTCACAGAAGAGTCATTTACAGAGGACCACTAATGTTAAAACCTATTTTTTGACCCAGTGACCTACTTATCCAACCAATCAGACCTATTTGAACAATTTTGGTAGGGAACCACCCACGGACCATTCATGTTGAGTTTGGGCAAATTATCATAAGCGGTTCAAGAGAAGATGTTGTTTGAACTTTTCCTTATATAATTCAATGTAATATTGTGATTCATTGGGTGGGGTCAATTTTGACCCAGGGGCATAATTTGAACAACTGTGATGGAGGACCTCTAGATGATGTTATATACCAAATATGAAAGCTCTAGGCCTTGTAGTTTCAGACAAGAAGATTTTTGTTACACTTTGGACAAATACTTATAAAAATACAGAAATTTGCATACATGTACCCCCAAGCAAAAATCCGAGTTTTTTAGAATGTTAAAAAATTTACCCTATCTTTAAAAGCAAATATCTCAAGTTAGAAGTTAGTTAGACACATGCAACTAGTTTTAAAATTTTCTGCAGTATTAACTGCCCATATAATGAAAAATTTAAGAAATTTTACCGTTTCTAAAATTTTTTATAAGAATTTGTATTAGATTACTGTACTGAAACTGCAAGAGATTTTATAGAGAAAAATAACGTCAAAATGGTCAATTACAAATAATACTACTTTATACAAATATATCATCTAAAATTGGTATTTGAGATGGAAAATGTATGTTAAACTCTGCATTATCATATAAAAACCTTCTCTCCATTGCTTTTTGGCAAGCTTGAGGGGATTATTTGGGGATTAAACTTGTACCAGCTATGTTTTCTGCTGTTGTCGTTTTTTGCACTAACAGTTGGACACTTGAGTTAGTAATGTTGGCATATCATGTTCCTTAGCTTTCAAATTATGCTGTTTATTGTATTGTTTTTTTATAATTAGAATATGATGATATTAAAAACAGAAAATGTGCAACGATTTTGTCTTTATATGCTGACTTTGGTACGATTATTTGTGGGAATTCGGCAATAAATCAATATACGTTAAACATTCTTTCCAGTTTATCGATATTTGTGTAGTTTATTTTACCTTTGTTCATTTTCAGTACACAAAATAGATTAAACAATCAAACCCCCATTTTGCCCCAAATTCTCCATTTCGTCCATTTCGCCTCAAAATCTCCATTTCGTGTTTCAGTCATACCCAATTTACATCGCAAAAAAGATGAAAAAAATGTATTATTTTTACGATAACTAACTACGATCACGCTGTAGAGCGTCTGGTTTCGCCATTTTCGGAAAATGCGTTACCCTATGACTTCTGGAAGAACCCACGTCACGTGGTGAAAATTTCTAAAAATAGCAATTACGAAACTTGACGAAGATAGGTAATCGGGGAAAAAAAACCGGATTGTATCGAGTGTCGAAGTTTACCGAAGTTAGTTACAGTTCCAGAACCTTAAAAGTTACGTATCAATAACTCTGCAGATTAATAAATATATGTGGAGCTGTGACTCTCAAAGTGTAAACCCCGGAAACTGGATGTATTGAGGCTAACTTAATAATTATTGGGTAATATGTCAGACTTTTTACTAGAAACCGGTTCACATCTGGAGACGCAATTCATTTTACCCATAAAATATTGTGTTTGACACGTAACTTTTTATTGTTACAATATAAAAAAAAACACTTTGGAAAGCAATAGAAGACTACCCCAAAAAAATAATCTACGAACGAAGCACAATTTCGCAAAACACTGCATTACAATAGTGTGGCCTTTATTTTTTCGCGCGTGTCAGGGCCATCCAATCGAAGAGGGGATTTTCTCTGTTTCCCCCGTACGTCATTTTCAGTGTTTATAAAATCATCCAATAGAACGGCGGATTTCCGAAATCCCCAGACAGACGTCATTAAACAGAAATGTAGGTCAAAATCCAGCTTAGACAGCTACGCCGAAAAAATACTATCAGAGCCGACTTGTCCATCTAGCTTTGTTGTGTATTATAACCATTGCACAGCTGATCATTATAGGATTGTCCTAGAAAAAAACTATAATCAGTAGGACCGTCATCGAAAAATCCCGATATCGATGTATCACTGATTCTTGACAGACCATCCGATATCGATTCACAATTTGAATATCCATACAATCTAGTATTCCAAAAAGCTATAACTATAGGACTTTTACATATTTCTGAGTTTTGTTGTGTATTATATGCACATCGGATAAGTTTTGGCTTGTCCTGGAAAAAAGTACTGTCAGAGTCGACTTGACCATCAATCTCTGACTGGTTACTGAGCTTCTCCTTACCAAAGGTATTCAGAGAGATGACGTGACCATCTAGCTTTGACTGGTTACTGAGCTTCTCCTTACCAAAGGTATTCAGAGAGATGACGTGACCATCTAGCTTTGACTGGTTACTGAGCTTCTCCTTACCAAAGGTATTCAGAGAGATGACGTGACCATCAATCTCTGACTGGTTACTGAGCTTCTCCTGACCAAAGGTATCCAGAGAGATGATGTGACCATCTAGCTCTGACTGTTGGCAGCTTCTCCTTACAAAAACTATTAAGAGAGCTGGTGTGACTATTTTGCTGACTGATAACATGACTGATCACTGCAATATGACTGAAGAAGTGTTGAAATGTGATAAAAACACCATAGATTACATATAACTTTTGTCATGAGCTGCTAATAATTTAAGATATTGTATATATATTTGTATAGGGAGCAATTAACCTTTGAAATTATGAGTACAATGAACTCAAAAGTCTGTTAAAAGACTTAAGTTTTAATTACTCTGCATGAAAACAATGTTATTATTTAGGAACTTGCTCCTAAGAGGAGAAAATGTAATTTTTACTATAATTTTTAGTGTCAAAGACTCTAACCCTTTTCTCCACTGTAAAAAATTAGGTAGCTGTTCGGTTTGATGAATGAAATACTCCATTATAATGATGATGAAGGGGTGAACTGTTGAGAGAAGTTTCTAAGGAAGCAAACCTGGAATTATATTTATAAAACCAGGACCTGTTTATTGCACTATTCATGATGAAACAATCTAGAGGATAAAAATCATGATGAAAAAATCATGAAAACAGCCATTTACTTTCTGTAGTGTTCTTAGATTATAGATTGATAAAAGTATTATTTATCGTAACTTGTAGAAGCTGGAGATCTAAACTAAACTACTTTACATATTGTTATATGATAGCCTTGATGTTTTAAATGATTTGATATGTCTTTATATTACTACTTGTTTAGATCTTTACTGATGGCTGTTGGTATTATAAAGGCTATAAGATGTTCCGATGGCTGTAGATAGAAGGCTGATAGAGCCCTCCGACTAGCTCAATTGGAAGCCCACAAGCCATCTGATCCAGGGGTCATAGGTTTGATTCCTGGGCAGGGCATACTTTCCTGGCTGATCACAAATTTACTAATGATTGTCAGTAGAAGGCTGATTGTTGATTTACTGATAGGGTTTACTGATTGGTAGAAGGCCTATGGTAGAATTTCTGGAATTCTTGGAATTTGTGAAGACTATAGTCCATTCACTTTCCAATCTGCTCTTGTTGCATCTTCCAGTTGGTTAAATTGGTTAATACAACTTAATGACTTGAATGAGGTGTTAAAATAATGGTTATGGCTGAGAACCACCTTTTCTTGTGGAATGCCAATATTTTGTCTTGTAGCTGTCGTTATAGTTGCTTGTAAAAATTATTAGCAGGTCTGTGAACTGGCTCTAAAAATCCATCAAAAGCATAATCAAAATGTTAATTTTCTGCTTCAAAAATTTCTTTTGAAGTTCAGACTTGGCATTTGACTCTATGTGTTTTAAAATTTGTTTAGAAAATTGATGAAATTATATAAAAGCCGCAACCTTTTTTCTGTTTTTCAAGCGTCACTTCACCACACAACACACTTCACCGTCACAACATGGTGATGAATGCTTGCCTGTAACTATCTGTCATTTGATTTTTGTTTTTCATCTTTTGAAGCATGTACCTATTCACATGATGTCATTAGGTTTAATGATTTGATTTTCAATTTGAAGTAGAGATTTATGCTCCCAGATTAGTCTATTTGAAATACTGGTGATTTTTGTTTGGTGTGTGTGTGCGTGTATCATATTAGACATATATATTTCAAAGAGACTCAGATGTATGTGCATTTCCTAACATTCCATCTCTATTTGTTAACATTTAGATATTTTACTTTCATGATGTTACCTATTTAGTTGCGACGCCCCCTATCAATAATGTCGATGTGTATGTAACTTTGTAAGTAGTAGTTCACTTTCAAAGTTGGAAAATCTGAAATATCACAGATTTAGTTGATTATCATTGATGAAAGTTTTCAGGACTTCTCTAAAGGTTCATGATTTCCAGGTCCTGAAAGTCTTCTTTTCTTATGTACACGCAACTGAAATCAAGAAAAGTGGAATGGTCACGTGTTAGTGTACACTCTTGGACTGCAATGGTCTTGTCTAAGATTAAGTGAACACTCTGACTGCGGCATAGACCTTTGACTGAAACATTGACCTTTAAATGAAATGGTGACTTTTTGACTGCAGTGGTGATTTTTGACTGCAATGGTCCAGTTTTAGATGAAGTGTTTTCTCTTGAACTGGAGCATTGTCATTTTAAAAGCAATGGTGATTTTGACTGCTATAGTCCTGTTTAAAATTAAGTGTATGCTCTTGAATTGCAGCATTGAATGTTGACTGCAATGGTCCAGTCTAAGATAAAGTACACTCTCTGCTTGCATTGTTCCTGTTCTTGAATGATATTGGCTCTTTGACTGCAATGGTTTATAATAGGTAGAAGTCTACAGTATGGTCAATGCTACAGTATTTGATTCTATTCTCCTAGTTATTTGAACTCACAAGTTGCTAGAATGTTTGGCAATCTGGAACATGTCAGATGTTATAAATGGATGATGATAATATTGTATTAATTGATCTTGATATATGATTGATGACTGATACATATGATGGTACTATGTACATGTTATAATGGCTTTCACCTCTTTTATCTTTATTGTTACTTTGCCTATATTATTGGTTCTAATAAAATTGTCATATATTTTGTGTTTACTGTTATGAAAGTAAGTGTATTGATTTTGATGTGTGCATTTTTTTTCTTTTTTTCTTTTATTCTTTTGAGTCAAATTTATGTGATTTTTGTTTCTATATTTTATTTAACTTAATAAATTCTCAAAAAATAATTTTACATGAACCTCTTAGTCCTTGTTTAACTGAACTTGTAAAAATGCATGGATTGAAAATTTTCAGGTCTAGCCCTTAGATTAGGATTCTTGGAGCTTAAGAAAATTGTTTTTTTTCCTATGTTAAAGTTGATGAAATAATAAAAACTAGGGATTGTATGATTTTGAAAATTTTGAACTTGCACCCCTGAACATATTTTGTTCTTGTAGTTAGGTGAATTTGTGTCTGTCACTTGGTAAAGTGGTGACTTTGGTTGTGCCTTATTCTAAATATAAGCCTTCCTTTCTAAGAGGAATTCCACTTGAAACGCACTTATTTCAGTAATTTTCCCTGATCTCTGTAGTTGAGCCTATTATGTTGTTTGTATGTCTTGTCTTTCAAGGTCAGGAAGGCAATTATTTTTATACCATTTTGCGGAAAGGCAAGTCAGTGCTCTTAATATGTCCAAAAATAGATTTGGTGAGTGTGCTATTTATAGCAGAAAAATGTCAGAAAATTGTTTCATAAGTGTTCAAAACAACAAACAAAACAAACGTATGTATAAATTACATAAATTGGCCGCTCCTACTCTAATTACCAGCATTAGTGGTGTTGTTTGCCTCGACAAATGAACTTGGTTCTTTAATGTTTTAATTTTGTCAAATATCTTTGTACTCAATGCCATTTCCTGTATTACTTTGGGTTTAATGGTGTTATCATCTGTCACATGAAGTCATGAAAAGTTTATTTAAATTTACTCCCTGTCATGTTCACAGTTGAGAGATTTTTGATGCATTTAGTCAGTCATGACGAAAAAATATGTTTGGTCGTCTTTAAAAATAAAGTAGTATAAACCTATGTATGGTTTGTCATTATGCTTTTTCATAAATTATACCAAGACGTTATTTATTATTTATGGTAAGTTCAAGTAAATCATAAGATATTGTCAAATGTCCGTGTTCATGTATACATATTTAATGTGATTTGACTTAAAATTATTTAAAAAAGAACTTGGGATTTTGATGGGAGAGGTAATCAATGGTGCTAACATGATGATTATAAACATTGCTTATAGTTTTTTCAATACTTAATGCTACAGTCCCATAAACATAAAAATAGCCATGAGGGCACCATACAAGCACCGTGCGATCGAGCTCCACAAGGACTCGTACGACCTCTTGTGTACCCATAGGGACTGTTACATTTTACCAGGGTCCGTAAGATTAGCAATGGATACATGTTTCAGTTTCAAAGTCAAATCGTGAACAAAAGCATGGCCGAGTATGGTTTAAACTTGCATATCATCCAGCTACGGCTCCGTTTGGGTGTGTTGTTTTGTGCCATGTGCATACCGTCACCTTAATACGCAAGGCTTCCCACCGCCTTCGGCTGTCTGCACGTACAAGTCTGCAACAAGCCACGATTTTATGGGACTGAGGCATTAGTGTATAATGAACAGTTTAGTGTCATCTAAAAATCCATGGACAAATTCCTGTTTTTAAATAAACTGATTTACATGTACCCATAAAGAAAAGAATTGTTTGAGCAGATTTCAAAATTAGCATTAATTAGATTATCATGATTGTGTGAAAGTTTTCAGTATTAATACTGATTTAAGTATTTTAAGAATGAATTACTCTATGTGATTATATGAAATCTGTATATGACAGTATTTTGGAAGTAGATGTTTTTAGTATTTTCAAAACTTTCAACTTTCACCTGTAGATCATTAACTTATGATGCAAACTTTGTTAAAGGAATAGGCTTTAATTATAGTAAAAGTTGCTTGATGAGTTTTTTCCTCAAAATTTCATTTGTCTAATAATATTTAGAAGGCACTGTACATGACTACATGTACTTTGATAGTCATGGTTACTTTAGATCTTGATTTTCCACTCCTCACAAGACAATATTGGTCATAGATCTAAGGTGGAATTAAATGTATTCTGGTTATAAATGATGTTTTGAAAGAACATTATGATTTAAAAGATAATTATTAAGCTTGTGTATTAAATTGCATTGAAACTGATCTGCCATTGGTCATTCTCTCTCTTCAATAATGTAATGGACTTATTAACTTATGTTGTATTATGATTTAAACATAGAGCAGGTGCTTTCAATTAGATTTCAATTTGGTTTCAGAATAATAACATGTATCATTTGCAACATGGTCTCTTTGTCCATTTGTAGCAATGGTCATTATTGTATTAATAACTCATCTTGATTTAATACCCAACCAGGAACTAACTGAAACAGTAATTACATTTGTTGCTATGATCTTTGTATAAAGAAAAAAGTGCTAATGCATTTCAACATCAATTTTGATGAAGGTATCAAGGGAGTTTACCTTGTGTCTCAAGATGATGTCTTGTAAAGTTCTGTTTTATTAAAGCATTGCAATTTCTCTTTGACCACATTGTTAAGTTCCAAAACATAATTGGCATATACACTGTATCTTTGATTAGTACTTTATTGTATTTATCATCTTATGATGCATGAGTTTAGACAGTAGTTTTATGGTCAAAGATTTAAAATTTATGGGAACATGCAAGAAATATGAGAAATAAAGATCTAAGAAAGCATGCTTTTTAAAAACTGATGTAGTGCATAGTCCATTGAAAAGACAAATTTGACCATTTGAAAACAAGTCTTAACTACATGTAAATATGAAAAATTATGGACTAGTTTTGCATTCATTACCAACTAGCTGACTAGTTCAAACCTGGTACTAGTGAAAATTTATTCAGACTTGTGAAAATTACTGATTTTATATAATCTGGCTTGTTGATAATATGACCTTTTACTAGAAAACATAGTAAATTAGGCTAGTGCTTCTAAACATTAAAGATAAAGACTTTCTTAGTAATTTATTCTGGTACAAATGTTCTGTTATCACTTTAGACTATAATTATATGATATATTTTTCTATTTACAGGAAAGCCACCCCCAGAAGCAGGTCGTGATGGACCTTTTGGTTATATGCCTAACTTTCCACCATATCATAATGGTTCTAGTCCCACAACTATGGTAAGTTCATTATTCTTTAGAACCTGGCCATCTCTACAGATTTATAACCAAAGTGATGACCTTCATTGTATATCAGAGCATTGGCCAGTGGCGCTTTTCACAAATTCTTACGATAAAAATCATCGTAAGTCAAATCAAGAAACATTCATAATACCATCATTTTTTGGCCAATCAATTTCAACTATTATTGAATTATGTAAAATATTGTATACCTTTTGAATATCAAATTATAGTTATTTTTATTATCCATCTGACTTTGAACTGCAAAATTATGAAATTCACTTACAAGAACTTTTTTTGTAAATTTTTTTGTGAAAAGATGCACTGTTTCCTACTGGTTAGTGTTTCATCCCTAGTACCCTCAGTTTGATCTTATAAATCTTATACTTATTTCTTTTAGTGTAAGACTAAGAATGGTACTAGAGGACAAAGCGCTAGTAGACAATTTTTTGTGTGAAATTTAGTCAATTGACTGCCAATATTGACCTGATACGAGTAACCTCATCTCAATTTTTATACAATCCATTTGATTTTTTCTGTTAAAAATATACCAGATTTTATTTTAAAATTTTGATTATTTAAAAATGCAAGTGACATTGAACATAAAAAATATTATGAAATTCCCCAGTCTTGCATTAATAATATAGCTTATTCTAATAAATATGAAATTATTCTAAATTAAGGTTGGGTATCAGGTCAGTGCAAAGCAAGTCAAAAACTTTATTTCTGTGTATGTAGTTAGACTAGTCTTGAAGTGACTCATTATGAATTTGTTATTAATTAGGTATACTGTTAATTAAGTCAATCAGCTATTTGTTTAATTGTACTTATTGATTTATTCTATGTGTGGCACATCATATTATTCTGTATGTGCATTCTAATAATAAATTTAAGATGCAATGATATAGATCTTTAGAAAATAATTTGTTGCATATTTTTATTTTGTTTAATTATTTTGAATATTGTTTTGACTTTTAAAATCATTTAGAATTTCATGTATGAATAGAAACTTGGCATTTCAGTCAAAGATTTGCATTTATTTACATATTTTTGAATAAATTGAAAATATGGTTAACATTGATGTGTAGATACACACTTACTCAATGTCTGCTGTTTATACATCCTTCTAAATTTTCTACATTATCTTTAAAATAAAATAAATGTTTATCAGAAACTTTCATTACATCATTCATTCATTACTAAGTCATGCATTTAACATTTTATGTCTTGAGTCATCAAAAAAAGCTTGAGTTAAAATTTCACCTGATAAAGGGAAGTAACTCTGTACTTAAAGGGAAGTCACTCTTGGTGCTCTCCCCCCTCTGTTTTGCTGTTGAGCTAATTTTTTGTTGTGATTGTGCTGTATGATGTAGAAATGCTTTTGATAATCGTCAAGATATGAACAGGGTTTTTTATTCTCTCAATTCTGTATTTAGATTATATCTTACTACAAACAAAAACTGGAAGATCAAAGGAAGAGTTTAACTTGATCCGTTCTGTTTGAGTGAAATTGTCTGCCACTTTCTATCGTTCTGTTTGTACACTTGTAAATTCTGATGATTATTTCGTTCAACTGCAGAAAAAAAGAAATTTGGTAGAAGTAAAAATTGTTAAACTGTCTGATGCTTATTTTGTAAGAACATGTTCCTAGAAAAACAAGGGTTTTGTTTTTTACTTGAAGTAGGGGAAAAAACAAGGAATTTTACTGTTAGCTACCATATTATCAAGTCAGTGTCTGTTAATACTGGGATAGAATAAGTTAAAACTTTGGTTGATAATCATTAGCGGTAGGACTTATAAGTAAAAATTTAAAAAAAATGAAGAAAAAACATTTCTGAAACTTCTTGATATATCAAGTCATTGCCTTGAATTTTCTCAAGCACTAGCTCAATATATAATATTCAAAGTAAATCTTGCTCAAAATGATCAACTAGCCCATCCTGTATGAGATTTATATGTTTAGGTAATTTTTACAACCTTGAGTAGATTTTCACTAGTCATAGGCTTTGGGCTAGTGGGTTTAGGTGATATCTGTTAAGTTTTTGACATTTGATGCATATTTTGTTGATGCAAGAGTCCTTCTGAATGGATATAGATAAGTTGATTTTTGTGTCAAAATGTTTGTTTTTCCTAGAATGAGAATCCTATGTTTGCTCTATGTACATTGATAGGTATATAAACTAGGATATAAATTTTATTGTGGTGAATTTCATTGTTTAGTGACGAATATAGAATGAGATATTTAATACCTACAATAAAATAACATGTATGCTCTCTGTTGACAATACTGTAGTGGTGAAATGTACTCATTCAATGAAAATTGGTCTTTTTATGAGGTATCCTTGATTAGTGTCAATATTGAAAACTTGGTTCTCTTTGATCTTTCCCCGATATTGATGTATCGTAAATAGTCCTTCATTTGATATAATTAGGTACTAACACAGGATCAAAATCTCCAATTATAGTCTTTTAAACCATACAAATCGGCAGAAAATTTTTCAAACTATAGATATGAAACCTAGTGTTAAGAAAAATTACTCATCTCTGGATTTTTGTTGATTGATATACTGTACTATTCAAGTTGAACAGATAAAAGCGAGGTTCTCAGTCTTTTACTCATGAAAATACATCAAATAACAGTCCTCACCTCAAATTTTTGTGAGTATGAGCCTGATTTTATGGTTAAAGGCAAAATTATTTAACTAGCCTGATTCATTGATATATTTTTTTTACTAGACCTAAGAAATTTTTAGACTTTGGCTAAGGGGTTAAGGCGATAGTAGAGCAATGTTTCAAAGTATAAAAGTTTTAAATATTTGAATATTCATGTTTTTTGTGTTATTTGCACTCTTATTTAAATTTAAGTTTTGATGTACTTACAAGTTCACACAAGATTCTATCCAGTTAATTTCTATTAAATGTAGGCTATTAACAGTCATTGATTAACTTTGGTGGTTAGGTGAACCTGTCCCTACAAGAAATTTTAGGATGTTTTAATACACGTACCGCATAAAATTCCCAATAAACAAATAAAAAGAGATGTTGTTTTTGAAGTATAATGACAGGAGAAGATTCACCGTAGCCACTACCACAATACGCAACATTTTGTTATGTATTATTTGTTTGCTTGGCTGTATGCAATTTTTTGTTTTTGTAAAATTACTTATTTATTTCCAAATACTGTCTTACTGAATTAAAACATTGTTTAATTGTTTAAACATCTGTTGGAAAACATTTTGAAATATTTTAAAAATGATTTTTTATGTTGCCTACGTACAACAAAAAAACCAAAAACAAACAAGTGAAACACCAGTCTGAGCATATTGTTGCATGTATTACTATGTATGTTTTGAACATAGCTGTTGTATATTGTCTGCTAGACTATTTACTGGCTTGTGAAGAACATTAACAGGTGTAATTGTTGCATACATAACTTTCATTCGTTTTACTTTCATCTTGAGCTCGGCTGTGATGTTTTAATTAATGTAATCACTATTTCACTTATATCTTGAATGGTTTTTTCACCCTCAAAAGTTTTGTTATTAGAAAGCGAGACGCTGGTATATATAATACCATTGAGTTGTTTGGGTCCCTTACGCTCTGATAGAAATTTCATTTACATTCCCCTAATGGACATTGCATTTTGCACCCGCCTCAACCAGGAGTTCAGAGAAACGTCTTTTAATTTTTGCTCAATTGATGTACTTTCATGCTTATATATTCTTTTAACTCTAAAAGAAGAAAGGCAGGATTTGGGAGATGAGGTTGAAAGGGAAGTTATTGACTTTGCTGTTCTATACGAAACTCTGTAAGAAAAGTTCCTTTGAAATATTGCTCCAGATTCTGTTTTAGTCTTTATTTTTGTGTGAAACTTACATAATATAATTATCAGACTGTATGATGTGTAAATACTAACAATTAGTGTATTATCATGCTTTGCAGTCATTGCCTTTAACTTTCCCAAGCACTTGCCATATTATTTTGTTCAATAGAGAGCAAAATTATCTATCTTAGCCTATTTAAATTATTTTAAATTATCTATTATCTATATGCAAGATGTAATTTACTATAGTTATGGGCTTGTGTGTTAAGGCAGTAACTGCAGTGCTTGAATATAGAATTATTGCTTTTGTTTGCAATACATAATTATGTAACTTGGATTGTCTTAGCTGATAGTATATATATTGAAATTACTATCTTGCCCATTGTAGTCTAACTATTAAATGAGAATTTTTGCATAGTGTTCCTGAAACTGTCTTTATTAATTTTATATAGTTGACTTTTCAAAGATCCATAAACAAAAAAATTACTTGAATTATCATTGCACATATTGTTGCATATAAATGTGCAGTGATAATTTCATGTACTTAAATGAAAATATATAGACATCTTAAAAGCAATGCCAATTTGCAGGCATTCAGTCATAAACAAGCCATTCTTACATTGACTCTAGGTGATAGGTTTATAACATGAAAAAAAAATACCAGAATTTATCAAATAATTTCCAAATGTTTTTATTATAAAATAATCAACATCTTATTGTATATCTTCAATTTCTTGTCTTCCTCATATAGCCCCTGGGTGCATTTTCACCATACTTACATTTTTGGCAGGTAAGAACAGTTTATTTGAAGCAGTTTACCATGATTTTTATATGAGGGTTGATAATAATACAAGTTAACGAGTTCGTTCAAAAGAATTCATTAGATAACAATATGTTTTTATTATTAGTTTCTGATTATTGATGGCATGAGGTGGTTGTGATACAGTTGTGTTAACTCTTCTATGTTTCGCTTCTTTACCATTGTTGACATACATTTGAGACAATCTCTGGGCTTGTGTTCCATTCAGAACTGATGATAGTTCCGTCAAAGCCTTGTGTCGCTGGAGAAAAACAGTGTATGAAAATAGTGGGTGTCTGGTTGTCCAAGACAAAAACTTTCGAGTTTTGACAATAGAATCTCTTTTGGGCAACCTAAGATCTAAAAATGGGATATAGTGCTTGCTGCTAAAATGACATGTATGGACAACCACTTTCATATCCTAATTTTCTAGACCCAGCAAAGAATTTAGGTAATTTTCACTAGCCTAAATCAGTGTTCACTAGTCCTGGGCATCAGGCTGGTGGGTTACGGCAATGACTATTGGTTCTGCTATTTGGTAAAAAAAGACTGACATGTCAATTTGGACATGTTCTGACAAAATATATCACTATTTTCATAAATGAAGCCATCAAGCCTGTACAAATAAGATATTCTCTATGTTGGTCAACTATGGTTGTTTCTAAGAGGACTAATTTCTGCATGATATTTGTTCTATTAACATGTTCTATGACTTTTCATCTGTTCTGCATGATTTGTTTATTAATATGTTATAAATTGTTTGTTATTTATGTTCAGCATAAAATAATGATGTTATTATATCTTGATAATTGTTATGTTTGACCTAATTCTCAGCAATCCAGTCTGATCCTTTCATCTGCATATCAAACAGAACAAAATTTTGTTAAAATGCTGTTAATTTCCTACTGCAATGAAGTTCTGTTACAGAGACCACCATGATTATTGCATTCATATTTTTTTTAATGATTTTTAAGGCCACAACAAATTGATCATTGTGTTCTATGGATTTTTCTGGAAAAAAATAGGGGCAAGCGAGCAATGAAAAAATAATCTTAATTCTGTTGCTTTATATAATGGTTTGACCAATTTTTTATGAGCAAGCAAGGAAATAAAAATTTTTTTGTAAAAGCCTTCAAAATTTAAGGTGCGAGCGAATCCATAGAACATATGATCAACTTGTTGTGGCCTAAGTCCCGAATGCTTAATTTGGGAAGAAAAAAGATCACTATATTAAGTCTGTTCAGCTTTGAAATGGTGGAACTTTACTCATAAATAAAGTTTAGCATTTCTGTCCTCTTTTCATCAAGCTTTGTGTGTATCAACAACTTGTTATAACTATTTGGTGTATTTATTGTTATAATTACGGTGAATGCCTTTTCTAAGCACTGAATAACTTGGTGCTTAGCTATTACATTTTTCATTTAAATTTCATGCTGATTTACATTCTTATGTTAATTGGTGAAAATACTTAGATTTTAAGGAGTTTTCTGTAAAACACAGATTTCCCGAGTGTTTTATTTTATTATAATTGTTGCTATGTAACTTGATAGTCAGTTTAATGGCACTACATGTGTGCAAAATGATGGCATTTTGTTGAATTTAATTAAATTTAACGGCCTAATTAACACATTAACATTTCAGTTCTTGAAACATTTTAATTATGTTAAACAATAAACAAGGTATTGTATGGTTCTATAAATCGTCTATTTATTGTTGTTATATGTTGTTTTTATTAATTAAATTCATGTTGATTATCCATGAAGAGTTTCTTGAAGTGGTGATTGAAAAATGATACGTTATTTCATGTCTACTATGTTTATATAAGTCAAGGCAAGTTGAAGGCTTATTTTGAGCTCCGGATATTAAAACGGCTTAATGGGAACATTTTTACTATTAAGTTTTGTAGCTTTTGGATTTAGTTCAAAGTCTTGATAGTATATCAAGTGTCAATAGACATAGAATTATAGCAGATATACTAGAGTGACATTAACCATAATACTGGATTCTGTTTACCATAATTACTGTAAATAAAATAATAAATTCGTCCGTGAATTTACATGATAGAGGCTTAGCTAGCAAAAAAATGTCTGGATATTTATTCTAAGGGGTTGATTATGTGCATTTGGCACTTAGATGTTAAGTTTGAAATTCTTTGATTTCCTAAGATTTATATCCCCTCTGTCTACACGAGATTACCAATTGGAATAGCTGAGAAATTAATGATATACCTTTGATGATGTCTCGACCAATCAGAATACACCATTATACGAAACAATATGTTATACTCCACCCAACTCTTAATATATATTCTGTCTATATTTTTTCTGAACTTTTTTCTCTCTCTCTCTGTGTTTCTATTCTCTGTTTTGTCTATAGACGCTGGGATTGTCTTTGGTATTTTTCTGATCTCTATTTTCAATGAATAGATGAAACAAGAGTTATTACTCTCACTGTTACATGGCAGCTTGGCTGGCTATTGTTAATTGTTATACACCCCTCCTTCAGATGTAAAACCTTTCAGAGGGAGAGGGGAGGGTTGTGGTCATACAATTCTTAGACTAGAAATAATTACTATCCTTAGGAATTATTGTCCCCCTGGTTTTATCTTTTAGGGCTTGATGGCTTCATTTATGACTGGACACATGTTCAGTATATTAGTAATGTGGCCTGAGTGGCCATCTTATCATTATTAAAATACTTATAAAAATGATTATCCTGACCGCCTACCAATTTATCCCTCATTAAAATTTGCCATGATTTTTTATATGTTTATGTGTTTAGACAAATAAAATTAAATTAATTAAAGACATGGACTAAGAGATGTTGCCCCTGGAGGCTGCTCCTTCTGATTGCCTTTGTGGCTTTGTAATTCATGTATTTTTGTTTTCTGATTTGGCTGAACCATAAGGCCAAAGGTCAAGCTAAAATTTGCTTGGTTAATGTTTGTTAGTCCATATAATTTAGAAACAAATAAGAATACCCTGATGAATGTTATTTTTTTCATGGCAGTTAATTTTTCTGCTGGTCCAAATTATGGATGGATTTTTTTTTATTTCTTTGGTAGGCTAGTTAATGGATTGTATCCAGCCAGTATTGTTTTGAAAACAAGACACAATATGTTATAAATAAAAAAAGAATTGCATGATACATGGAGATTAATTTATAGTTACTTCTAGTAAATAGTGTTATTTTATTTTCTTTGATTTAACTTTTTATTGACGAGAAGATTGGTTTTTCTCTGGCCACCCATTGCCTAGCAGATGCCAAGTTACCATGGTAATTGCTCCTACTAGTTTGTCTTTATTGTTTTCTAATAAATCATAAAGTTGTTGAAACTAGCTTTTTATATGATGTTAGCCCATCAAACAAGTGTAAGAATAGGCTAATATTAGTAATAATTACTTGAGATGGGGAGCCTCGAAAAATCCTTTTGTATTATTGAAGAGTGATTTAGTCATTATAAAACATTATGTAGTGTTGGTACTGGAGCACGGTTGGCTGTATGTAGCACCATTTCATCTGTTTTGGGCATACTGTATGGAAAATAGATTGTTTGAAGTGTGTTGTGTAGAAGTCTTTGATGTTGTTGGTTCACTTACATAAAACAGTTGATCAAACAATGCACCAGTAACAATATATATTTTGTGTTTTTCGATTGGTTAAAAGACTTGCTCAGATGCTTGGTCTCGGTATTTGTGTTCCCGTTAGATACTGTTACACAGGGGCTTAGAATGGAGCATGTATTTTTAATCTGACATAAATAAGACTTCAAACATATTTGTAGTTTTTATGTAAGTTCTTCAAGCAAGGCTTTCTTTGATCTGTGAACATGAAACGAGAGCACACTGTTTACTATTGCTTTGTTCGGATATGCTTTCTTTAGATCAGTGTTGATTTTTATCCAGTATGGTAGTCGCTGGGGAAACTATGAATTTTCGAATGAAAATACGGGAATTTTCTTATTTTTAATTAGACGGATCAATTGGATAAAAAAAAATTAGAAAATATTTGTTTAAGATTGGGATGAAGACTGTCTTATGTTTTAACCAGTGAATGAACACATATTTTTTGTCACTTATTTAACAAGTACTTGATAAAATAAAATAATCGGAATTAAGTTAATTAAAATACAGACAATAATTATCGCATTGTGGTGTTGCGTGCAGAGGTTGGTTGGTTGGTAGACATGGATAATTTGCATCTTGAGTTTCCGGACTTTGATCCTATAACTTTCAACGAATATGAAGAAGTGCCGCAGAATTCAATGGAGGTATAACACAATTTTCCTTATTTTATTAAGAAGATTAAGAAATAGAACTTTATAATTTTTACTTGTTAATGCAATTTATTTAATATGGTTAAAAAGAAATTATGTTAGTTTTATTCAATCAGCTGTGAGCCGAACCCTTTGATCAATGAAGTTTAGTTCATATTTTCAATATTTCTATCAGTAACAAATCATCGAAATATCTGACATTTAACCGACAATTTTCATAATATATATTATACTGATAATACTTTTATCTAGATATCATTTTAGTATAATGTTTATTCACTATTAACAGAAAAATAATATTTGCCTAGCTTCAATGATCACAGCGAAATTTAATATCATAATTTAATTTATTATGCATTGGAAAGGATGGTACGATTTGTACTGCTTAAAACTTCGTCTTTTCTAATTGTTTTGTTGGTCTATTTTAGTAACTAACTTTTATTCAAATATGTAACTATGTTAGCTTTAACACATCATCTATGTTTCTACTTTGATTTTAAAATATAAACATAAAACCTTGTGTAAAATAATTTATTTGCCGCTAATTTTGCAAAAATCTTGACGTTTCTGCCAAAAATGTTGGAAAAATTATATATTTTTTGTTGCTGTCTTAAGTACTAATAGCGATGTAATAAACAACATTTGGCTTCTGTCTAACTTTCTGCTGCCATGACTTTTTTTAACTTGTCCAAGTAGCACCTGTACAGTAAGTTGACATGAATTTCCTAAACTTGTCAAAATGAACAAAATTCGTTAGACATATTAATTAAATATTTGTGTTAAAACTAAGTAAATACCTTACTTTGAGAGAATTATGGTAGAAAATGCATTTATTTGAATTTATTACTTTATTAATAAAGTAATAATGTGACACAACTGACATCAACGTCTTAACATGTGAATGTTTCTGGACTCAGAAGTGTTGACGGTTTCCGTGTTCAATAGAGGGTTTTTTACATGAAAAAATTTAAGTGAAAACTTAAAACTTGTAAAAACACGGAAATTGTTATTATATTGTTTGTATCACTCTGTCAATAGACCATTTTAATTGTAAATTAATGAGTAGCCATTATAAATGTGATGATATAATAATTGTCTTAACAATATAACAATAGAAAATATTTCAAAAAATATGTCTGCGGACATTAATAGAAAAATAATTCTGTAATTATTTCTTTATATATGAATGTAATTATTAATGCACTATTTACATGAGTCACAATCTACATAGCGATGAAAATAACTTAATCATCATACATATTTATTACAAGGACAATTTTGATTAGAAAACCATATGACTTCATTTATAAAACATTGAGATTTAACAATGAAAGGGAGACAAATCTTGTTGTCATAATGATTTTAAAGTATTTGGTTTGTTGACAAGACTGTATGAATTACCTCCCTTTGTCAAAATTGAATTTGGCTTGTTGAAGTGTCTTATTGCGGAGAATGCTTTAAAATTTATGTTTTAGCTAATTTCATGAATAAAATTGAAATACATTATTTAAATATAATGTTGTTTATTTTTTTATGTTGTTGTCAGATGATGTTCTTATTCAGTTATATTGTTTTGTTTTTTACTGAATTGGAAAAATAAGTTTTTTTCTTACTTAAAACTTTACTAATTATTTATGTTTCTTATTATATCTATGAAATATTTTTACTACCATACTAAGGAAAGAAGAGGCAATATTTTTGTAACTTTTGGAATGACAAAGAAGCTTCTGGTCCTCTTTTTTTGTTTTAAATTTAAGTTCCATTTAGCAATGCTAATACTGAAGAAAAAAAATTCATATTTGACTAAAGGTGTTTTATTAATTGCTTGTTTTTTTAAATATTGCTATACTTTTTTGACATTTGATGGACTGATTATTACATGGGTTAAACTTTTCTAGTTTGGTCCTAAAGCTCAGGATTTTTGTTCCTGGAAAAGAGTTCATATCCTATAAAAATTTCATCAAATTTGGAATTTTGAAGGGTTTGAACTGTCAAACATATTATAGCTGATGTAATGCTGATGAAATAACTAATTCTGTATTACATAATAGCTATTCAGGCAATTAAATAGTGGTTAAAAATATAATTGATTTTTTTATCTTTTTCTGTTTTGTTATAATAAAAAAGTCAGTTTAAAAACCGAGTTCACTTTATTATCTCTGGACTGCATGCCTCATTTATATTATTACATACATAATTATTGACCCTTGACAACAGCATTGGTTATAAATATAATCAAGGGCTGAGCAAAAACACTATCGTAACTCCCTTTATTTTCAAATGCAGTTTGAAAAGTGTTTCATTCAGCCCTCAATATTCTGTCATACAAATTATTTTGTAAACTTCAAATTGCTTATTTAATAAAAAATGCCTGCTTTAGAATGTGAATAAATCCAAATGAGCAGTAATTTGCATTGTTTATTTGCTAATGTTTTTTAGAAATCATAAATCTTATATGTATTTTGTTTATGTTTATTTTGTTTGAGAAATTTGGCTTGTGCT
Organism: Mactra quadrangularis; assembly: GCA_025267735.1. Classification (NCBI taxonomy): domain Eukaryota; kingdom Metazoa; phylum Mollusca; class Bivalvia; order Venerida; family Mactridae; genus Mactra; species Mactra quadrangularis. The sequence continues at coordinate 8,071,028 of CM046303.1, read as the reverse complement.
TGTTTTAAGGTAGGTGGTATCAGAGATAAAAATTTGCATTTAAGAAAATTATATATAAAGCTTCCAGATCTTAACATCGTATTGTTGATTCATTACATTGTCAACTTGCGAAATCTCCATATCATCTCAAAACATAAATTATAAATAATACTATTTTTCAATGTGTCAGAGAAAAACTAGTTTTAACAACATGTTGATGAAGAAAGATGTAGACTAGTTTTGCACTGTTCCCTCAAAATACTGAAATAAAAGTTCGACATTTATTGCTAGGGATTTATGTAATAAGCTCCGACTATTTTACCTGTGCAACAATCCCTTAATAATAGGCTACTGGTATATAATAATTTACTTTCTATGTATAATTTGATGACTTTTTAATGAATTTTAAACTGTACTTACTGCCAAAATTTACTAAAGAATTATCTTTAAATTCAAATAATTAGAAAGATATATTTAAATCCCGCCCCATTATCATGTTGTTATCCAGTCGGTCTCGATCTTTTTTTTACAAAAACGAAGAGAATGACTCGCAAGATTTAAGAGTCATAAATCTCGCGTGTCACATCGACCACAAAACAAAATCTGTCATGTAAAGCTATTGACACATGATATCAAGTCTGAATTAAAATTTTGTTGGTCTTGTTGAAAAGAAATCGTAAGATATTTTGTCATTCAATACTGTCTAGTGGGGTTAATTATTTATCATTAATATGTATATCATAGGCGACACGGCATGAAACATTTCATTTAAATTTACAGAATTATTTTCTGTGAATGCTTTTGTTCCCTCCAGTGGCGATAATGTACTAGGTGCTTTCAAACTGTTTCAAATGGCCTTTTTTCAGTTGATTTTTAGTTTGAGCTATATTTCAGCTGGGTTTTTTTTTTAGTTCTTTTTTTTTAAATCTATAACTGATGGTAAAGAGGATTTTTGTTAATTTCGGTGTAAGATTGATTTTTATTTCAAGAGAGTGCAAAGGATGCAATATATTCACAAGTGGCATAGTCACAAGTGAGATTAGAATATCTCAAGCTCACGAGTAAAATAAATAGATCTTGCACCAAAATAAACAAATTTTCTGTTTTAAATAATTCAATCTGGTGTGGTATTAGTTCACAGATTTGGTTAATTTTTTGTGTAATTTCAGAATATCATTCAGTGTCTGTAATTGTGTAAAAACATTAATTCTAAATATTTTAAGACAAACTGACCTATAGATTGCAAGAAATATATAATGAAAGTCACAAAACTGCACTAAAATTGTCTACACCATGACATACGGGGTAGATTTTTTCTACATGAAACACCATCATTTGTAGTTATATGTCAATTTGCACAAAACTTGTCATTATAAGAACACTACTTTCCTGCTTCCAAAAATGTTTCCAAAACATTTGACAGTTTTAGAAAAAGTTGATATTTAAGTTGAAATCTGTGAATAAGTACCTTTAACAGTGAAAGTAATAAATTTATTTTCATTGTTTCACAATAGTGGAATATCGATTTTTATTTCACCGATAAATCCCAGTATTCCACTGTAAAGCATATAATAATTAAATCTATTACTAATATTATTATGTCATATTAATTTGAAAATGTACAAGTCTTTTATTGGTCTCACATTTTAATGACTGCAGTGTGAGAATTTTTTAATGTAAATTTGTCTTAAAATTATGTGATTTAATAATTACAGTTGATCATTGCAAAATAGTGAAACGTTGGTCCATAGAAATTAAGCCATGTACTAAACAACATGAAATATACATTTCACCTATTATGATGCTAAATTATCTTTTCCTATATGGTTGTATTATTGGACTCTAATTTGCTTGTTTTAATTTCCTGTACGTTTGTAAGTAAAGTATTGAAACTTAATTTGTTTTTCTTTGTTATATGTATGTGCATTGTAAATATCTGTGTGAACCATATTGAATATTGGTTTGCACCAAATGTTTTCCACAATGATTAAAGTTATTATTATTATCATTATCATCATTATTATTATTATTATCATTATCATTATTATTATTATCATTACATTATATAATAATGTAAATAAATCAGCATGCATAATTGTAATAATAATTTGTAATATAGCTTTTTATTGAATTTTTGTTTATATAATTATAGTTAAATTTTCAAAATAGTTTAAAATATAGATTAAATTTTTAAATAGTGGGCATTTATGATAGTCAATACTCGCTCAAAGTCTTTACGGCATACAAGCAAGTCTTAATAAACACCCAGCTTGCTTGCATGCATAATTTACAGAAAAAACTTCCTTGAGGAAATCTGAACAAAGAACAAAAATACATCTTTAAGATGCACTTTCTACCATCAACGCTGGCTGCATTGTCAGCATATCTTTGAATTTATGGCGGTGTCACATTTTAAGATAAAATTTCATAATTTTATTTGATATTTTCTGCAAATAACTGAAATTAATTTCACCTGACAGATGTGTTGTTTTGTTGTAAATTAGTAGATGATAATGCAATCTGGAACACATTTTTTATTTCCTTGTAACTTTACTATATCCCTGCTTTTTTTTGCTTATTAATTAAGTGAAAATAAATTAATCAGTCATCCATTAATTTTTTGGAGAATATTTAGCTCTAATTTGTTACTTATTGAAAATTGAAACAATTTTTTGTTAGGTCTTAAGCTTGGGTTTTCTTAGAAATTAAGCCATGGAATGTCACTTATGTTTTCAGTGAAAACGTTGGCGTTGGTCGTGATATTAGTATTGAAAACTCATCTGGGCTTAATTTAAGTGCATGCATAATTCTGTTCGAAGTACTGAATTTCTTAATAAGTCTAGTATGAAACTGTAGGACCTAGAGTTATCATATTTAAACTTAGTGGGTCACCGCAAAAAGGAGTCATGTTAACCTAAGCCCATGTTCCTACATCAAGTATTTAGAATATTATAAAATTACAAATGTACTTCTTTCAGAAGTAAAACTCTAAAAGGTATCATATTTGGCTATTAGCACTCACTTCAACTCTACTGCCTAGTTTTTTTTTATCAAATTTTACCCTAGGGATCAGAATTACCATGTCTTGGAGTAATTTGTATATGGAACTCTTCAAAATTCTTTTGAGTCCATCATGTTTAGCTATGACAATTTGAATAAAGCTATTATGAATGTTTCCAGCTTTTTAACTTATGATGATTTTTATCGTAAGATTTTTTGTGAAAATGACCAGCCTTTAAAGCCACTAAACAAAGACAAAATCTTTATCATCTATTTAAAAACAAGTAAAACCATCAAAAAGACAATAGAATATAACTGCCTTTGGATTATAATAACTCTCTCTAGCGGGTTCCCTTTTAGGGGTCAAGTTATTCAAAATATCAATTTCTTATAAAAGTAGGGTACTTTTATAACATGCAAATTAGATTACGGAGATATCCTCTCAGCCAATCAAGTTGCTTAAAAGGTGTTTGATAAAACTTACACAAAATTGTAAAGTGTTGGATATGTCATATCGTTTTTCCAGTGATTTACTCGAGAAATCAGTGCGTGCAAATTTTGAGTACGCAAACATCTAAACTGGTGCTAAAAAGAAACGCCTCATTTCAACTAGGTACATAATTTTCGTGATTACATAAATGTTGTCACCCAGTAAGAAGTCCTTGGTGACATGCGCAACGTGAGGTATGTCGTTACTATGCTGATAGACACAGTCATAACGTTGCCCGAATATAGAGACACTCACAGAGCATAAAAGCTAGTATATGTGATGTGTCCTCGAGATTACCTTAGCCAACAACAAGTTGTGGCCTAAACTCGTTTTGAAACATTGATAAATCTGAGGGCGTTACATAAGCCAAGACGCGAATCCTTACTGAGCTCTTCATTATTTCAACACCACGGCCGCGATGATACGAGCAGAGAGATAAACGTTGATGACGGTGGCATATCTTAAGAACTCTTTACGCCAAACAAGAAGATTTCCGTTGTTTGTCGCCTTTTTTGACATACACGGTTGTCTTTCACCACACATGACGTAGATACTGCCATGAAAATCTGTCACGCGAATGTCGTTGGCGTAAATATAAATTATCTAGTTGTCTTGGCTTACCGACATTACACTCATTCTACCTGAACGTGGCCTATCAGCAAACGTTTTTGTATAACGTAAGACTTAATGGGTTCGTTTCTTTTTCCCGTCAATATATGTTCATGTATGAAACTATTTACATGATTTCGTGAGTTTTAATTGGCTTTCGCACGAAATTCACTATACAAAACGTGTATTTATCAAAGCAGAAAAATTGTTGATTTAAGATTTAAAGTTGTGGTTATTTTTAGCCACGACGGGATGTTCCGATCTAGTTCGTTGATTTCCATGATTTTCCGTACAGTCATTACGTTGGGTTTTATCGCTAATTTCAAAATAATATTAGTATAAATTCTGGAGCAAATACTTGTGTTTTTTTGTATCTTAGATGCGTTTTATATATTCATTGAATGTTTGCATGAGTTTTAAGCAAAAGCATGATACTTGACAATTATCATCGTTCTATTTAGTAAAGGGGCTTTAAGTTCAGGACTTATAGGATCTTTGACAGGTTCTATGTCTATGTAACATGGAAATTAAGGTCTAAGAAGATTTAAAAAAAATAAGGCACCATGAAAATATTTTGTGCATTGAATTACTGATGCTGGCCCTTTACAATCACTGAAATGTTTGGACTTGCAAACTTAGTTTTAGTGTAGTTTGGCTTTTTTTAGAAGTAAAACTGTTAGCACTTGTTGACTGCTTTCAAAGGTTCCAATGGGATTTTGAAAAGATTTGTTCCAACTTGAAGCTGGTCTTTTATTCCAGTGTGCAAAAACAGGATGTACTCATACAGAGGCATGTACTTTACTGGGATGAAAAATGTGCTTTTAAAAAGGTAGTTGAACCAATTCACTTTTAGAGTTGATAGGCAAATAGATATTATAAATTTGGGTAAACTAGTCTTTATTTTTACTAAAAGAATTTAGAACTTTTATAGCTGTCCTGAGGCTGAGGTCAAAATAGTTTGATTGTTCGATGCAAAACTAATCTACATCTCTTCTATTTACATGTACTTAGACCAGTTTAGTGAGGATCCATGGAATTGATTTTATTTTTTACAATCAATGACTGAGGCTGTACTTCTCTACTTTAATATACTTTACAGAATGAACAATGGTGTAATAATGAATTTCATCTATAATTTTTTGCTGAATTTGCAAAATATCAATGTTTTGTAATAAATTGAATTTTGACTTGCAATTCATTGGCCAGTTGAATAGTCAACTTGCAAGGTTAAATCTTGTGCATGAATTTTAATTCAATTGATTTTTCAAGAAAAATCTGGATAGTGCCTATAATTTATGTAAAAAAATAAAATGAGCATTGCATAATTATTTTTATGTCTACCAATCTGGACAAAAAGTTTACTTTGTTAGATATCATGATAAAGAAAGAAATTCAACAAACACAAAATTATTTTTTCTAACTTTTTATTAATGCTCATTATAATTACAAATTTTGTAAGGCATTGCTTTTTTTTACTGCCACTAGCATAACAAATTTGGAAACAATTGGACCATTGTTTATCTGATCATTCTGATGTAGAAACACATGAAAGTACTGACTGCATGAAGAGATTATTATATTCATTGCCTGTAAAAATCATTTGGTATCTCCTATTTCTACGACTTGCCTTATCACTCACCTCAATGCATCGGAATGATAGCTGCTTGCTTTGTTGAATATGTCAGATTATATTACCGCTATGAATTTCTCCTACACTATTCTCTGACAGTCTGGCCCCTAATTCATCTTTAATCACAGCCAATCAATGTCCAGGAGATAACTTCAACTGTAGTAATCATTCCACATGTAAGGGGGAAGCCCCAGCCCTGTGTGTTATTGTTCCGTTATTGTAAAGTCGTCTGCCAGCCCCAGTAGTTTTGTGTGTGTGAGCTATCAATCTGTCAAGTGTCATGGAGTTAAACCTGACATGATATATGAGTTAGGCAGCCACTACTAAACAGGGTCATCTGACTTGTTATTAAATGGGCGATAATAGAAGCAGAGGAAAATGCCGCCATTCTATTAAAAAGAACACACTTGTGGCTCAAGAATAGAATTCTCTTACTATCTGTAGTCAATTTAATGGGAAAATGAATGATTAAGCTCAACTGCGAGTAGTTGAGTAGTTTTACATTGAAGTGTATCGCTATAACTATACCCTCTGTGTAGCCCTATCTGCCGTATGTTTATGAATGGATTGTATGGTACTTTCATTTTACATTGGGACAAGACAAATTGTCCTTAGGAATGAATACCTTCAGTACATGGACAGAGTTTGTGTGTGATTGGACATTTATTATTCTTCTTTGCTAATTGTCATAATTTTTTAAAATAAATGCTGAAAGTGTGCGCAATATAGTTCTCTTATTAATTGGATTTAGTGGAATCGACCAATCATTGTCCAGTATCTGAGTGATAAATACATCATTCTCTTTACATAGGAATCAAAATCCATCGTTGACATCATTTCCTATTTTGCCGTTTGTGATCGAATACAAGTTGTGTAAAATTTTGATGCTGATTTCCCAAAAAAAGGAAGAAATTAATTATTTTGTGATATATTTATGGACGTGATTTGTTATATTCTACATTCTGACATTGTCGTTGTAATTAGTGCTAATTGCTTACCTGCCCCTACCTGCCAAAGGTGCGTACGAACTTTGACACAATACTGATGTTGGGGACGATTTATTGACTGTCATCGTAATGGCTACCCATTAGTGTCTAACGATATGTTAGTATATTGCATCCTTAAGTGTCAATGGTGTAAAATTTGCTGAAATATGTGTAAAGGTTGTTAAAAGTCACTAGATAGGAAAACATTATCATGTTTAAGTGGACATTACATTTGTAACACCTCGTTTTAACTATAATTTCTCTATACAAAAAACTCAACTGAAATCTTGTTAAATGTGGACCATTTATTCAGTATGTACATTGTCTATGCTCTAACTGTGCTTCTTCAAAATGTGGGATTCCTTAACCAAAACATCTGCGGGTGTCGCAGGCTGCAAAGAGTGTGAAGCCGCGGCTACTGGTTGTCGGTCGGGTTGTAGTTCTGCACCAGTTACGGTCGAACGCGATAGAGATTGGTTGTGGATAAGAACCAAGATGCCTGTGTGTATTTGGCCCGAGACTTGTTTGTTAGGGTGTAGTGCGTCATCATTGCATGAACATTTGGTAAGTTTACCACTTTACCGTGATGTACCAATTAAAAATCTTACCATCTATGTTAAACTGTATTCTTTGATGCTTCTTTATTTTTCTCAAAATCTTTGTTATTGTGCTAAAATATTACTGCTTAAAAATGTTCTGAATTTTTAACCAATGGGTATTGAACTTGACTGATTTATTTATTGTATCCTCCAATTTTTAATACTTTCTTATTTAAATTTGTATTAAAATTATGGTAAGGCTTTCACTAATGTCTTTTTCTTACTTTCTAAAAAGCCGACTAATAATCTTTGAGAATTTCACATTGTATTTTTCTTTTATGTTCGTAAATTCTTATTATGTCTTAATAATATTATGCTTTGTTCACAGTGAAGTATTCTTTAATAAAATTTTTTCTTGGCATTTTTATTTGACCTAAATATTATTCAATTTGATTTCACAAAAATTCTGATTAATTTGATTCTCAAAGTTTTGATTTACAAATAAGTATATGCTAATTAAATATATTCATAATTAAAAATATTATTTTAATGTCCTTTTTTCCAAGCTTTAGACAAAATTAACTGATTCTTTTTGCATTCATTGATGTTCATAGGCTTTTTGAAAAAGTATAATTTTGGAAACTTGGTGGTATAAGATTCAACACTGACATTCTGAAAAAATATTGGTTAGTAAGAAATGGTTATACCAATGTAATTAATAAATTATGTTGATTAAATGACCATGTTCATTTTCATTATAATGACACTATACTTTGCCGTGTAGTATATGCCATAATGTTTGAAATGTTGCATTGAAGTAAGTAGTTGTCTTGGACAACCAATTTAGTATGGACATTCAAAAACATTCGTTTTTGGCAACTTGAAAAATATAACAAAGAAAATATAGCAAAGACAACTATAAAGACTCCCTCAGAAACCTATTTTCGAATCCTGTATTTGCAGACTGCCTTGACAATGATAGTTTGTGGTTGATTTTTAATTGTTACCAAAACCAGTGGCACACTTCCATTCTTAAAACCATCTTGACTGATGAACTGATGTCTATAGATCTAAGTCTTGATTTAAATGGAATGACAAAATCAAGGGTTCACCGCAAGACTTAAGTTAGTGCTTTGCTTTTAAGAGTGAGTTACTACAGTTTTGCAGGCAACTTCAAAATGCTTTGTTAGACATTTTGCATAATGATACAATGTGTCGGAGATATAGTTAAAAGAGGAACATTGGAGTGAAAAATATTGACAATTTACCTGAATGGTAAACTTAAGTAATCTGTTAACACTTGGAACCAGTCTGCACCATTCTGATGATAACATTTCTGTTGTTGCTGACTTAGTTAAAATTTTAGGTATTAATTAGAAAATTAAAATTTGTTAACTGGTTGTTTAATTTGTCTCCTACTTGAAAGTATTGTTTATTTTGTTTTTCATTCACTGGCCTTGATTTATTTTCCTGGAAATATTCATAGACAATTTAATTTCTAACTCTAGTGTAATGATGAATTTCCTGTAAATCTAGAATTCTTCCTGTAAATCCTAACTGTTGAGGTTTATGTCATTAAGTTAGTCTTGTAGAAAGCTTGTTCCAGGGTGCATGACTTGGAAGGCGTGAAAAAGGATCCGAAAATATCTCCATGAAATCTGAAATTTATTGATACCTGAAGTTTTCTGACTTAATATTGCTGCCGTTTGAATCTTAGATTTTAGAAATAAATGCAGAAAATATGATCATCTACCTTTCAAAATTGCTTCTCTTAACTTTACTTGTATTAAAAATCAGTATGGCGCTGGTTTTTAGAATCGGTATGGCACAGGTTTTTAGAATCAGTGTGGCAAAGATTTTTTTAAGAATGTTATATAATCATTATCAGGGATATTCTAGACTAAATATTTCAGTCATCAGTATTTTGTATTATCTGTTTCTTATAAAAAAACAACAGTTACAAAAACTGCTGAGATGTTATTATATAGTTGTAATGATACCCATTTTATAGTTGTCTAAATTAATTTTCTTTTCTTTTTCTGCATGGAAATTTATTTTTCATTATTATTTGTTTTCAAAGTATTCCGACTCCAGAATTCAAATTTGGTGATCTTCGGTTGTGGTTGGTCTTACAATTATGTAAGAAGCAAACAAAGAGTCAAATATTTTACCACGTAACTGAAGTTTCTAACTCCTTAAGTAGCTAGCTTAATTCTAACTGAAGATTATAATTATTTTACCCTAAAAAACTGGTTAGATCTCTCAGCTTCCATGATATAGTTGAAAATTATTAAAATCAACTTAAACCCAAAGTGGAACATGTAGAAAATATATGAATGAACTGTTTCATTAAGAGGAATATTTTGTCCTGTCTTAGAGTCTTCTACATTCATTCTGACTAAAAAATATTGTTTTAATTAATTGCTCAAATTAATAACCTTGGCACAATTGTGTTGAACAGTTAACTTGAATGGTTGTTTTTGTCTGAAGTTTAGTTTTAAGCATATAAAACTAACTGATCACGAAAATCAGTGGTTTGAGAATTTTTTTCCATATTAAACTGTTGAAAAAATAAAATTCAGGAAAATCAGGAAACTTGATTTACATATAAGAAAATTGAAACTGTTCGCATTATTTATTCCTTGTGTGTGATCCAGTCAAAGTCTGGGATTAATAAAATGCACTGGACCTTGTCAACAGTTAGATGGCAGAATAAATATCTTCCCTGGCATAATTAATCAAGAGATTAGGAAATGAATGGAACTGGTCATTTATAATTGACCTGTCAGATGCCATGTTTGTGTATCAGTTTGGCATTGGTCAGTTCTGGCAGTTACGGTACAATTTTGACAGGTACTATGTGGTAGGTAGGCTTGGGTGCTGATAAATAGTGTTAGGATGGCTTTCATATCCTCCAATCCCTGTGTTTGTTCTGGAAGATAAAATAATTATATTGAAATGGTTAGCCAATTATGTTACAATAGTACATTGAAACTAATCAGTATTTTATTCAACGTTGTAATCTTCAGTACATATGGTTTTATCAGTGTTTGATGACTTGGTTTGTTAATGTTAATATTTAGAATGATTAGAGATGTTTACTTCTAAGATTTTGTACATTTCTTCCTGTTTTTTTACTTGGATAAAGATCTTCGGGCATGTTTTCCTTAAGTTTACATCGTTTTAAATATTTTCAGGACTGGTCCTGAAGTTAAGGATAGTTGGGCTATAAAAGGGTTCTCTTTCTATGAAAAAGAAGTTGAAAAAACTGAATTGAGGATTTTTAGCGCCTTTTTCAGAATTTTGAAATTTATTAAACTTTCACCAATGATTTTAGTTTTATACCTTTGGGACATGGCACTAATAATTCTGCCATTTTGTTTTTGATAATTCCATGAGTAGTTACTGTTTCATGTTAAAGTTTCAACTTTTGTCTTTAACATTGTCATATATTGGTTGATTTTATTTAGTTGACTGACTCTTGTCTTTTAAGGGTTTTAAATGATTATTTTATAGCCATAAAAAATCACAATACCTTGTTGAAAACCTATAAAAATTCAAATATTTCCTTTTCGCAAAATCATAAAAATATGAAATCAACACTGATGTGAACAATAGACCTAATATTTAAACTTTTAATTATCATCATCAGTAATTAATAATTTCATAGAATGATGTTTTCATAATTATACATTACAATGTTAATTTTTTTATCCTCAAAAAAAAAAAGCAGGGAAATTGAAAAAAAACTCATTTTATGGAACAAATAGGTGATAACTTAAGTCGTGAAAAAAATTCACATCAAGACATGTGTTATTGTTGTTTTGGGTCGGTAAATTATATCACTTCTGACATTAAGTAGTTTTTGACACTTTTATATATAGTCTAACTTCTTCCCTTTATCTCATGGATAAATTTGATGGTCCAGTTAAAATTATGTTAACTATCAGTTTCGTGAAAGGTCACGGAAGGTCAAGTAGCGTAGAATGATAAAAAAAGGGTTTTGGCTTATCAGACATTGAATTGTGGGATAATAGTTTTAAGTTTATTGCATCATGGTACAAATTAATACATTTTCTTCAAATTGTATGGCAAAATTTTAAGTGTAAGACTTACTTTTTTGCATGCCATTTGATCACATATTCAAACATAAAGTTGTGAAGCCACATGTAATATTTTGGTATCATTTTACTCATGACAAGTGTTTCGGCCCCTATTATTGGTAACATTAGAACTACAAGCCTCTATAGTCTCATGTATCATGTCAGGAGTCCCTCAATATCCCAAATGTAGTGGCATTTATGATAAAATGATATCTAATCACTATGATTTGTAATAAAAGTAATTACCATATCAAAAATTTGTTGATATTTTACTAGACCTTTTCCTCTAAATTTCCACTCAACTGGTTTAGGAATGACTAATATTTGTGTTGACGGCTGAAATCTGTGACTGGTTCCCTGACATTTGGTGGGTTCTATTTCAGGAATATCTCATAATATCACATAACATAGTGACTTCTCTTTGAGCAAAAATCTGGTAACTGATTGAAACTTGATGCCAAATCTCACTGCGGGATGGTCAACAGTCAATTTGAAAATTAATGCCATTGTGGTAGGGAATGAATTTGGAACATCCCTCGAGATTTTTCAACATACATTTGAAAAGGATAATCATCAGGCTACCTGTCAACACATATAATGTCATATTTATCAAAATAAGCTTTTATTTGCATTTTGAAAGAGCATTAATTTATCAACTATGATTATATTATTGTCAGAATTTTCATCACACTATTAGCAGGCTGTATTAACAATGACTTGGCGTGTCATTAGATGTAATTGCTTCTCAATGCACACTAGGGTTTTTAGTTTCACTTGGGTATTCTAAGGGATGTCATACATTCGCTCTATGAAATGCTACCCTGTTGGCGCTCTATACATTTTCATGGTATTATTTGAATAGATTTAGCTATTGGTGTAAGCTTAATATGCAATGTGTTACATTAACCAATTAATTAGTAATTACCTAATAAATCATCTCAATTATGCGAGTATGTTTTCCAGAAATTTCCTCCAAGTCATAATATTCCAATAACTTATTTGAACTTCTACCAAATCTGTTACGATACTACTATTGTACTACTGACTGTAAAATAATGAAGAAAAAATGAATCATGGATATATAGAAAATGAAGGGGGGTCATTCACATTGCGTTTCATTATTTGATCTAGATTTGAAATAATTACTGACTAGTTCATAAGCTTAACCAAACGATTAAAATTGGAAATTTATCTTTAGTTTAAAACCTGTTTGAAAAATGAATACTAGTTAAAACCGTTTTACCAATAAAACCAAGTCAGATTGTATGTGAGTGTATTTAGTATAGCTATCCCCCTGTTCATGCCGTATTTGATAGACGTGTGTCACATTGGACTAGTCCAATATTGTAGGTGGTAAAGCTTAACTCAGGTAAACTGCTTATGTTACAGTACTAGTGTAAGGTAATTCCTTGCTATTGTAATAGATTGGTTAAGCTGTAAAGAAATTAATTATTTGTCTTTCCATAAATGCAGAGGTTAGACTATTTAACTATATAGATATAAAGTTGCAATATGTGTTTTACTGCACACCCCCCTTTAAAGGCATAGGCCAAGTGCCAGGCAAGTTTCATTTTTGTCATGCTCTTTGGGTCTGACACCTCACATCAATATCTTAAACCTTTCATGATTAATGTCTATCTAGACTCAAAAAGTGAATATTTCATAAAAAAGGAGACCATTTTGAATTAGGTTTAAATCAACATTACATTAAAATTCAAAAGTACCTCACTATTGCATTTTCCCCCGCCTTTATGATTGTGCCTGAATTGCATAACTACTTTAGTGAATACCTGACCGATTTGGTTCAATTTCATCAATATTGTAGAGTCCTTAGAATATGGAACATGAAAACAGTCATTGGAAATATTTGAATAGCTGACTTATTCCCTTAGAGTATTTTTTATTTGATCAAGATGATTTTCATAGTAATTAATATTAAGTTTTTTTATATCTTTAATATGTAAATTAATCACCTTTATAATGATAATAATAGTGGAAAAAATCATAAAATATAATCATATTCAATAAGGCCGGCCCAATGGGGCTCTTAATTGTGCCCTGCACTAAAGCAAGTAAAACTTGGGCTGTGTTTCAATTGGATTAAAAAAAGTTGGAGAAAAAAAATACCTCTTTCCCATCTGCGTGGTGGATTTCGGAATTTGATAGTTTCCCACATGTGTGGGGTATTCTGTTAACATATCTTAGTTACATAGATTATTATACGGGGCACCATTCATTACCTTACATATTGCTGTGCACTGGGTGTAATGCACCTTTTTATATCGTCATTAAAGTGTCAAGAAGCAATTTCATTACCCTCGGTGCTGACATCGGTAATTAGATCACTGGTTTTTGAATCAACTTTCGTATTATTAAAGTTTTTTATAATGTATCTGGAACATTAAGTCCTTTATCTACAATTTTGATTATTTGGTCACGACACATACTGCATAGTTTTAGATGGATGTCTGCTTTTTTCCAAAATTTTATTTTTTTAGGGGAAAACTTTTCAGTGATGGAAAGTGATATCAAATCCTGCAGATCTTTAAACTTATTTACTTATTCAATTTAGAAGTTTACGCATACGATTATATATTTTTTACCTTAATTAATATTGGATTTTTTAAAATTAGCATTCTTTTGTCTTCTTTTGTCAGTTTTTAAATATATTTAAATTCCTAATTTACACCCCTTTAGAGTAAAGTGGTTAGCCCCTTTTAAGGATTGAATTATTACCCCATAATTACAGAAAACAATAAGATGACTCCTTTTGTTTCAATATATTTTTTGCTACCCACATTTTTGTTTGCTGCTAATTCATATAATCGTAAAGGTCATCGCACTTCACCGACCCAAAAACCTGTTGTGAATAAAATTCCCCATATCTGATGAAAAATCCTTTTATATTGCTGAATTAAGGCCGGGAAATTTTTTAACAATTGTCATTCCTATGTACTGATAATTTTTTTAAGCGTAAAACGGTTGTGTGTAGATTGCGAGCCCGCACTGAATAGTTTTATTGTGATACATGTGTTATATTATCTCCTAATTGCGTGTTTAGAGCGATCGACCGAACGATCTTCATGTAGACAATACAGATTATCCAAGTTTTTAATTACCTGATTAGAGTCGTGATCGTATCATCGTTTTGTCTCGTTGGACACATCATGATCTATAGGTGATCTACCGCAGCTCACTGCCACCCTCACACGTAACTATGTATAAAAATACACTTATAAGGTTTTATTATATACAAATTGTTTTACTTTGTATACCTTGAAAAAAAATGTTATAGATGAAATTTTAGCAATGTCATGGTGGTTTCCAATGTTTTTTTTTTTAAAACTACAGCCCTTTTTTAAAAACTACAGCTCTTTTGAAGCCCTTTATCTTACATGTTGAATTATACATAACATTGCAGTCCTAAAATTCAGGAATTTAGAATTTAGAAAGGGGTCTTCCTATATCAAAAAAGGAGCTAAAATCACGAAGTCCAAGAATTTTAGAATTTTGAAAATTTTGTTCTCTTTCAGTCATATATTTATATATTTTAGGGTGTTTTTATAATAATATATAATTTGTCTATATTTTGTAAATAATGTTATATTTTGAATGTTGAGTATAATAATGCTTGCAGATTACTAATTTGAATTCTTTTTATTTCAAACTGAGTTATGCATTAAGCTTAAAGCTACTAATATTTTTTATTTGTATTTTTTGCAGACATATTTATAAAATATGAACATAAGAACTACAGTGAAAGCATGTATTTCTAGCCAAATGCATAATTATGATATATTTCTATGATAATTAATTGTACAAAAAAATACAATTTTATCTATTTTCTACTTTCAGGGTAGTAAGATGCCCATGTTACAGTCACCCCTCGGTGTAATGATGGGTTATAACAGTGAACCTCCATTTACGTCACCCCCTCCCGCACATATGGGCATTCCTCCGGTCACGATAGACCCTAAAACAGGTAAGAATTATTTTGTACTTGACTTTTAGTGCATTCTGTGAACTTAAAAATATCATTTAATATTTATTGTAATAACAAGTTTATTAAATTTTTATCCAATCTTCCATTGGGACCTCTCTTTAGCTTTTTACTTGCTGAATGATTTCATAGCAAAACTTCTGGTTGCTATAGCAAAATGAAAAACTCAATCATTGTCTTACATGACTGGACAACTTCATATATAGATAGATAGATAGAGTTTATTCAATAAATGAAAATAACATACATAGCACAAGAATGATTAAAACAGTAAAACAAATAATATAAATAATACTGTATCATTGTACATTCATTGTACTAGGACATATTTCCATCTATTAAGGATAGCACAAAAAAGGAATATGAATATTGCAGACGGGTTATGTACTCCACATAAAAATATTCTAAATCAAAAGTTGTATTTAAGTCTTTATATAGATCAGTAATTCTAAAGCAAGGAACTCAAACATTTTATTTCCTGCTATTCCTTCATTAGTAACAGCAGTTAGACGATGCTTCATTAATATTCCTAGAACATGAAAACAAATGATATGCCCGATATATGGTGGTATTTTTTTACAAGATGAATAAAGGCTTATGTTGATTTAGTAGTCTTAGTTTTCATGTACTTTTGTCACTTAAAACTTATTCTGTTTGTCTAGTCGAGTAGAAAATTTGCTTTAATGATTCCTTCAAAATATTATATTTTTATATGCTGGATAAGACTCGGTTTCATTATGTTTGTATATGCCTCATTTAAATTTGTGGTGCGGATCTTCCATGTTTCTATAGACAATTATTCAGGGAAAAAAGACTTGAAAAAATTGCCTCTGTAATATTTGTAACATTATGGAATCTCTAAGATTTTTCGCATGCTTGGATTTTGACCTGTCTTTAGACCTTGGTAACAATATTACATTCTAGGAAAGAAAATTATTGACTTTTAAACTGCCTTATACATAGAAGAAAGTTTTCAGAACTGGTCCTGAAAATTAAGAATTTTTTTACTTAGTTCTTGGCTGCAATAATGAAATTCAGGATTTGGAAAATTCTAAACTTCCTCCCATGCATTATAAATAAATTAAAATCGACATATTTTAAATGAAGTTAACAAAACAATAATGCCATTAGATTTCAATGCATATTATGATAAGATTGATATTTAAGGGGTGAAGTTTTACATACTCAGGTTCTGAAGCTCCCGATTTTTGGTACTTGAGAAAGAAGTCTTTTCTTTTGTAATTGTTACTGAAATGAGAAATTCCAAATTTCAGGACTTTTTTAAGTTTACTTGAATCACCCTGGTGTATTTATTTAACAGAGGGATTAATAAATGGTTTGTTAAGGGTTTTATGATTTTAAAATCGGGTACAAATGTTCATATTTACCTTAAAATAACAGATAGCTTCCTAAAGCTCATCTAATTACATTGCATTGTTTATCACCATCAAACTATTATTGTTCTATCATTGAATCTAAAAATCTGGTAGCAATAGGTATGAATGGATGACCGATTACGAGTCCGCGTCCCAGCAATCGGATGTTAAACATAAATCATGTGTCGTTGACTCATCTATGATGTCTCGGGTTTCAACACGATTATAACCTATTGACAGTATAGGGACCATAGAATATTATCATTCAAAACATTTCTCTTATTGTCTCACAGGGGAAATTGTAGAAAAAACATTCTACATGGATTCCATGCTATCTCAATAAAATGCAATACAAATACAATACATTTTTTATGAATTATTTGTCAAGTAATTACCGTTTGATAAAAAGCCCTAGATTGTCTAGTTACTGACGACATATCAGCTATTTCTACTCATGTTATTCTATGTTTTATTAATATTCATGTATAAGCTATGGTCAATACTAAAATAGATTTCTTTGTCCCACAAGCTCATGGAATTATTCTGCAAAATGAATTTTTACATATTTTTCTGGGCCCTATTATTATTGGTGCCTGAGCCAATGCATTTATTGATTTTTGTTGTTAAAAAATATTTTTAAAAATTGGTTTAGGGATCATACATGAGTCATTTATTGTTAAGAGTGATAGATTATCTGGTTGGTTAATTAGGCCTTGCCATACTGGAATTTTGTTAAGCGTCCGCGTACGGGTAGGTTTTAGAGTCCTCAATCAAAAAACAAAACAAAATTGTTGTCAGAATTTTTTTAAATAATTCAGATGTTCTAGGATTCGATAACGACAGTTTTGTTTGGGGAAAATGTGTTCGGCAACATTATTCATCATAAGCAATTTATCATAACTGTGCCATTAATAAAATATATATTTTACTAGAAAAAAAAAACCACTAGTCATTTTACATTAACTCGGACCATTATTTCATATCATGGTTATTCTTTTCATTGAAAAAAAAATACATTGTATAATGCATTGTTTTTATCGCAAAATATTTGTGTTTTCGCTTTGTGTGTTTTTGTGAATAGGTACCTAGGTTTGTCAAACTTGAGTTGACACTTAACAGAATTCCAATTTGGCATAACCTTAGCTAAATTCATTTGTCGAGTCTAGTCCATTTATTTTCATGCCGCTTTTTTACCTATTTTGAACTTCAGACTACCATGGTTAAATGTTTTTAGGACTGGTTCTGAATTAGAAATTTTAGAAACTAAGAACTGGTCTTTTCATGTGTAAAATCGTCTGAAATCATGCAATTAAGAATTTTTAGGATTTTTTAAATTTTGAACTTTGGCCCTTAAATCAGTAAATATTGGAAATATACCTTCTCCCCAACATGCCTTTCAATGTTTGGGTAACTTGTATCAAACGGCACAAAGCAAAACTGTGAGGAGATACACACGTATCATTGAACAAAGAACATATAAACAATCCTTGTTACTTATAAGTTATATATACATTGTATTATAACATGCAAGATCACCTGTCTATTAGTAATTTGACAAGATTGTAAAGGAGAACATTATTACTCTTGTGGTCGTAATTTTATGCCTTATACTATAAAATGGTCTGCACTATAGAACATTTTACTGCATTATGTATAATTAATGGTTTGATTTTTGTACCATTGTCTTAGTGTTTACAATTTTTTTGAAATAAAATTTTCTTTCATCTGGTAAGAAAAACCGAAACATTACTTTGTCCTTGATTTGCCCATGATGAAAGTTTGCCTGACATATAGCGTAAGTTCATGTAAGTCCATACTATGAATTACATATTATGTTGAGTTCCCTTTTCATCTAAACATGAGAATTTTTGTCTGGCTGCCAAGGACAATCAGTTTTATTTGGGATAGCATGGGTTAAAGTTTTGGTCTAAAAGTTCAGGATTGTTGGGTCTATGGAATTGATTTTTTCCCTGTATAAAGACTGTTGAAATCAATGAATTTCTGTTTAAGATTTTGATAATTATGTTACTTATCTGTGGGTCAAGTTAAAATTCTGCTTGAACAACTGAAGACTTTGCTTAGACATCATAGAACAGAAAGCTCAGATTCAGTGTGGCCTGTGCAACTACTTTTCAAGTTTTGAATTAAAATACAGAAAAATTAATAAAAATGCTATAAATAAGTACTTATCATTGTTGAAAGTATGATATTCATGAATTGGTAGTTGATAATATGTATAGCTATCTTCCACCAATATTTATGGACTTGAAATGGTTTCTATGATGTTTCATATGTTTTATGTATTGTTGGTCAACATTTTTTATGTTTTTATATTTCAGGTTTACCAAGACCTGCATTTCCATACCCTGCCACTGCTGGCCAGTTTCCTCCTTCATTATATCCAGATGTCAGTTGGTAAGTTGGTGCTTTGAGTTATTACTTTTATGATAAATTCATGAACACTCTTCAGTCATTGCGGCTTGCCTTAATACCATAGCTTGAAGCCTGGCACTTATGAAAATTGATTCTGGCTAGTGAAAAATGCTTAGAAATTTTATATTGTCGTGCTTGTCAATACTTTTGCCTATTACTCTATAGATCTTACCTTATACCCGTTAAATTAGGCTTGTTATCAAGAAAATTTAAGGCAATGACTTATTTTTAAAACTTTCAGTGCCTCAAAAAATGTTTGTATAATTATGTAAAATCAGTTACTTTTAATGAGCATGATATGTATGGTCAAAATATAACAAAAGTAATCTTTAAAATATTTACAAATTTTTGTCTTAACCAATGACAAGAAAAATATTGCCAGTTACTATTTTCCATAATTGTTGTCTAGGAAATATTTGCCAGTTACAAAATCTGAACCTTTTATGTTAAAGAAGTCCTATAGTATATGTGTATTGCTTGGAATATATTATTATCACTGTATATTATTATCACTGTTATAAATGAAGACATCTCATCTATTTTTATAACCTCTCATTATTACATTTGTATAATTAATGTTATGTATTTACTATTGTTATTTCGTATGACTGAGCAATTATGGAGAGAAATTATTACCATACATTTTTAAAAGTAATGAAAACGGCAATATGTGCATTATAGAATTTTTTTTAGTTCAGTGCACATTTTCTAATTGTCAATTACAATAAAAGCAACATTCCTGTTTCCAAACCTCCTGAGATTTACCTATTGTTTGATACATACTGGTATACGAGCCTGCAGCTACCACTGTACTGTTCTATTGCCACGCAGAAAATTACAAAAAAACGTTCGCTGTTAGATTTTTTTTCGTTATCTCTTTCTACCACTAGAAAAGGCACTTCATTTTAATATCTGCATACAGTTTTATGTATATTACGGTAATACTCGTAAAAGTGTCAACCAGTAATTTTTATTCTATACTTGAGGTGGAAAAAGAATGAACGCCCCGGCAGTATAATGTCGGGGAAGATTGCAGCATGTATCTAGTGATTAATTTTGTATTAACATCTAGTGTAATGGTTTAATGCATAAAGTGGATGATAATTTCAACAATTTGTAATAATTTTTAGCGTTTTATTACCTAGTATCTGCTATCATCTTCTAATATGAAAATGTGGCGGTAATGAGCATATCTGCCAAATTAAGTTCATAAACTTTATAACTCTATTGCAAGAAAATCACTTGTTTAACAAATAAATAAAAAAGTCCCACCTAAGAAAAGTTGAGAACTTAATGCTCAATACTCAGTTTCTGATCTAAAATAGTTCTTTTGTTCTTAGAGACCACCTCAGAAAAGTCTATTTTTGTCCATATAGCAACAATTTAATAATTCTTCAATATAATTCATTATAAATATTTTATGATATTATGATTATTATTTGTAGTTATGAAATATATTTTAGCTTTTTAACAAACTTGAGTAATAAGCTTGCCATGAAGTTCTTTCTCAAGTTATATTAACTGGTCACCTTGAGTTATGTCTTATACTAAAATAATTAGGAGTATTTTTTCCCAAATAATATATCATCAAACATAGATTTACGCACATAAAAATATCATTGGTATTTTGTTGTTTGTGGTAGATAAGTTTTTAAATCCATCATCATTTGTTTCCATGATGTATGCATTCATGGTATTACATTAAAATAAAAAGAAAATCTAGGAATTGTCAATATTGCATGTTTCTATGGTTTTTTTGCATGTAAGTTAGATCTATAATGGAAAACAATTGAGTAAATAGCGTCAGAGGGAATTGTTACTTACAAGTAGAAAAGTTAAGGACTCTTAATTATTTGTCATTTTGTGTAATAAGTATGATTGTTGATTTTTCTATTGTTTTCTTGCATTCCTTGGTGAAAGCTCCTTGTAACGCAAGAACATTAATGTTAAGTCATTGAAAGATACAATAGTAATTTTTGATGTAACATTAGGGAAACATCTTGTAAATATGTGTATATTTATGACACTAACTGACAATCAAGCGTCTCCGTAACTCTGACACGACATTATAAAGCCTCTGAATGACACTGGCATGACATAGATTGCACTCGCAACTAATGACTTTATCATTTTGTTATTGTGTAAAACATGCTTACGTATTTATGTTGAAAGCAAAATTAGTGTCATCTTGATTTTTTGTTTTTTAAATTGAAAGAAAACAAAGAGTGCTCGAAAAAGTTTTAGGTGAAGAAATTTATTTTCGGTGAAAACTGTCACTTGAAGTATCTCGGTTTCCTCGGCAAAAATTTTTGTTTCTTTACTGAGATTGTACGATTTTTGCTGTTGAAATAAAATTATTGAATTATTTAGAGTGTGTGTTATGTTATTGATTTTACTCATTAATCTTCAAATTAAAGATTATAAAGTTTACTCTTGAAATATATTTTTTAATCTTGAAATCGTAGAAGTTTTTTCACATGCATGATTAGTGATTTTCTGAATTTTACGTGCTCACTTAATTACAAATGATGTTTTTACTTTGAAGTTTAATTGAAGACATTTTGCGCTACATAATTATCATCATTTTAAATCAAGTTCAGTTTTTAATGAATATGTCAAGTAACGTTGAAATACGATAACAGGCTCATTTAAATCTGTTAAAAACATTAAAATACTTTCTTCGATATGATTATCTAGGAATTGCTGTCATTACGAAAGTTTTCCAAGTCCAATCAATACATATTGTCATGCTATAGCGTTATGTAGATCTTTCTCATTACTGCTGGAAAAATTATTCCGAGAAAATACTTTAAAACTGATAAAAACATTGACGAGGCTTTTATCTGGAGCCTGAATGATGATATTACATAATGATATTGAGATTTATTTTGTTTAATTGCGTGGGTTTTTCGCTGCATATTAGATACATGGAAAGTCAAGATTTTTTTTTCTCGGAAATTTAAATATTGTCTTAATTTGCAAATAAAATGAACTTTTTTACTTAAATTGATCGTTTCTATTTCTGTATCAGACCTTGATTTATTTAAAATATTTAATCTGGTATTATAGAATATATCTATATTGATTCTACTATCTGTTCAATCTTATTTCTCCATCCTCCCAATTTTTTTGCTGCAAAATTATCAATATGAAATAAAAGAATAATAAAAAACTAAACATTCTTTATTTTTTTGACAGTAAATGATAGTTATTGTTCGTTTTTTCTCAACTGTCAAAACATGAATAATTTCACGGTGCATGCATTTATTAAAATATTGTTGTAATACATCCATGAGTTTCCGAAAGTGTGTATTATGATCAAGTAAAGCTGTTTATGCCGTATGATATGTTTTAGTCAAGATATTTTTAATAACAACTAGGCTGCCAGTACAAAAAAACAATGCATTCAGTCTCCGTGTAATTATTCAAGCTTTGACAGTTGAGAAAAAACGGACAATAACTTACTATTACAAATATTTTTTATAATTTGTTTGGTTTAACACTGTAGCAACATAAGGTAGTTATAAACTACTGGTATTGAGTATAAGTTACTTTTGCTATTTGACAGCAGACACCTAAATGATGTTTTAATTTGATTTTATTTCTACTTTCAGGCAAAGACCTCCTGGATATCCTATTTCCTCAGGTGCCTTAGGTGGGCCTTACCCACAGTCATTTATAAACTCAACAGCACGGTTTCCGGCTGGATTTTTTCCCCATGGTGTACCACCAGGAATGCCCCATGGTCATTTAGGGGCGGGACCAAAACAAGAAGTTTCTGACAATCACAGGTAATTTTTTGTTCTTACTAGTTGGAAAGCAGTTGACTTTTTTAGATTTTTCTGTTTAGGAAAATGAAATATTACTAAAACTGGCCAATAATTGCATTGCAATCACTCTATGTCATTTCTGCTGGGTTTAATGTATATATAAAAAATTGTATGTGGAATTTACTTAACATTTAGCTACATTAAGATTTCTATTAAATTAGACCCCAAAATATGAACAGAAACCCTCGCTTTTATAGAACCTGCGACTATTGGAACCCTCAGAATTAAAGAATAATGTAAAACCCTGAATGTTTTTTCATCACAAAACACATTTGCACACAGAATGTAGAATACTACAATAGAACAATAGAGATATTGTTGGACAAGTTCTTAAGTGGGCACACAATGTTTGTTTATTACTCTAGTCAATC
This sequence comes from Mactra quadrangularis, assembly GCA_025267735.1. Lineage (NCBI taxonomy): Eukaryota > Metazoa > Mollusca > Bivalvia > Venerida > Mactridae > Mactra > Mactra quadrangularis. The sequence goes on along the minus strand of CM046303.1, from coordinate 8,047,682 downwards.
AATGGTCATTTATATTATATTATTTCTACAATTATATTCATAGCGACTTAGGTTCTCTCGTATTGATTTAACGCTTGATTAATTACTGTAAGATGATGAACCGACGTGGGTCATTATCGAACATTTGAGATCTACTCGGGAAATTACTGTTATCAAGAAACATGTTTGAGACATTTTTTTCAAGGGTACTTTGGCACTTAAGTGACCATAATTTTAATTGACCATAATTTTCCACAGTAAAGGAGAAGATATTATATCTTGCATAGGTTATTAAGATACTGATAAATATATTGTTCAGTTTCTTCCGTTCGGTGTCTCATTGTCGTTCTGCGTCCTCGTTGTCATCGATGACTATGAAAGTGCGGAGGTCCTCTTGTCAATTTACATCGTAAATAACAAGTCTAATTATCTTTTATGAAATTTAAGTATATTACTGTTTCTACGATTACGTATCAATGATTTATATAAATTGTAACGAAAGTCAGCGACTAATTACTGCCGTTCAAAAAATAGTTCTTTCTGGAACACGGCCACACTATAAATTTATATTACATTTTATGGTAATACTATCATGTATACAGTGTTACATTCAACTGTTATTAAAAGCTATAAATTAGCTGATTTTCCGTTATTCAATGAGCTCCGCTGACAATTAGAACCGTAAAATATAAATATATAAATCTTACTAGTGATTAATTGAGAAATAAATGATGTTAATGGAGTGTTATAATCTTGTTTTAAATTGCCTTTTAACTTACTTATTAATTTTATTTCCGTTGTAATTTATTTTAGAAAATAATGTTAGAATATCAATTGGTCAAGGCTAAACAAGGATATGTTCACAAAGAAGGGTGTAGACTAGTTTAAAGCTAACCCATCTTTATATTTATTAGTCTATAGCATGTTGCTAGTTTCAATTTTGGTTAATTTTCAGCACATTTGTTCATAAGCCTAGTAAAAAATTTCCTGATGCAAGGGAGACAAATCTTATTGTGCAAGCTTTATAAATATTTGCTACTATGTGTGTGTATGTTTTACTTATAGGAAATACTATTGATTACTAATGAGTAACACAGATAATTGGTCTTGTAAGATTATATATACAGATAAATAAAATAATAGTTGAGAACTTTAAGATCAGAAAAAAGATTCTTTTTCTATGTAAAGGGTGCTGAAATAATGAAATTTATGAGTTTTTGGATTTTGAATTTTTTAACTTTAACTCTCTGAACTTCTGAGTCTGAATTACTTCTATTTATCAAAATGTATCAATTTTACATAATAAAGCTTGTTTATAATTTGGTCCTTTACTATATATACATGGGGGAAAGTTTTCAGTATTAATACTGATTTCAGTATTTTGGGAATAAATTACTCTATGTGATTATTTGAAAACTGTCTATTTCAGTATTTTGAAAGTAGGTTTTCAGTATTTTGAAAAAAATTCAACTATCACCCATGTGTATATAAAATAATAAATTAAGCGAGAGCTCATAGAAAAATTAAGTTAAAAACTCCAAAGTTCAGAAATGTTGAAATTCTGGAACTATTTCTATTCATAATGAAATTATAAATAATGTTACAAAATATATAATTCATTATGACATTATAAATAATGTTACAAAATATATAATATATATACATGTATATATTTCAGACATGGCTTCAATGATGGGAGCGGCAATCAAAGTCCACAACCTGAAAAGAAAAAGCCTCATATAAAAAAACCTCTAAATGCTTTTATGTTATTTATGAAAGAACAAAGAGCGAAAGTTGTTGCCGAGTGTACATTAAAAGAATCGGCTGCCATAAATCAAATATTAGGTAGACGGGTAAGTCTGTTTGAAATTTACTTTAATGTATAATATAACTATTGTTTTACGACCCCTTAAAAGTCATGTGACTTTAAAGGTCAGATATTGTTAACATACCGGTAGGTTGTATGATCGATCGTAATTGTTTGTACATGTATGTTCTGTAACTGTTAATTAAGTCCATGGTGGTTAGCGAGGTACAAAGTTTACATTTAGCGTCTGGCGTTTTTATTCAGATATACCTGTCCATTTGGGGTTATCTTTGTACAGTGATTCCTAACGTGTGAAATATCTGAGGCTTGAGCTGACTGTCCGTGCCTCATTTAGTCAAGATCTGTTGGCCTTGATATAAACTGAGCTTTGTTGGTTTATTATTGGGTTGGTATAAAACTAGTCTAACTAGTAAATTAAGAAGGGTGTGAACTAGTTTCACTCTGAACCATTGATATGCTATTGATATGATACGCTAATCTTATGAAAAGCACTACACTTAGAGTAGTTGTTAAAATAGCCCGATTTAACTTTTCTGTGTTGGTGCGCTGTAAAACCCAAACAAACAAACAAACCAAAATTGCCATCCAAAATTGTCTCTATGTTTACTTTGTACAGAATTTTCCCAACAAGACTGTAAGTTTATGGAATGTGCACTTACTTTTCTACACATCAGTCAACTGCTTATATCAGCTTACTTGGACTCCAGTTACACCCATAATGCATTTGAAATACAACAACAGCAGCAACTAAATGTCTGATAATGAGTCCAAGTAGCATAAAAATATTTTGTATATTTGCATCTTAGTCAGCCACCTTTTATTACACAGGTGATAAAACTGTTCTGTCTGTTTGAGATCAAACCTGTTGCCCTTGTTGTTGTTGCTGTTAAAGATCACTGAGCCCTAACACCACATGAATTAAAACGGTCTAACGTTGCATTCCAATGCATGTGAATTTCATCATCAAAAAATATGTTGTTTTTAGCTACCTCGGTGGTACCGCTGGTTTGGTACAAAGGAGTAATTATCGTACGATTATACGAAACCCTTTAATGTTAACAAGTCATCTGATATTAGTTGTACAAATTACTGGCACATTATGTGGATGATGAAAGAACTCCCAGGTCTTTGATTGGGTACTTAAATATTTGTACATAATCAATATAAGCTACTCCCCACATAGAATGATTTCAGACCAAATAGCCTTTTGAACGTACCAGACCTTTGATGTATTCTCTTTGAGTCAGTATATATTTTTTGTTTGTTGGAAAGTCTTTTTCTATGTACATTATATAATACAATATTTTTTTTATATTCTCACTAAGTCTTGTTTGATCCGACTGTTAACCAAACCAGTCTTCGGTCTTTGTTGTTTATTTGTTGCTTGAATACATTATGTTTTAATTAATAAGATATTCTTTATATACAAAAAACTCGCCAATGTCAGGCCCAGTATTATATAAAATATAACAAGTTCTGTTGCTATGGATTAAGAATCTGATTAGTTTTAGGATTACTTTTATCTAAGGCTTATCAGTTAGTTACTTCTCCTGTCTTTGAATTAATTTCATAAATCAGCTTGTTAGTTATTTTGTGTATGATCGAGTATAACTTTGACCAAAGCTTTATACTTCTATCTGTGACAAAAATATATTTATAAATCTTATTTTGTTCAAAATGCATTAAATTTATAATCATACTGTTTGACTCAATGCTTAACACTCTCAGAATGTATGAGATAATCTTAATTTAGGAACTGGTGGCAAAATTTGCAGGAGTGGGGTAATTCAATGTACTTAATTATGTGGAATAATTAAAAAGTGAAACCCTATTATAATGAAATGGCCTCCTCCCTGGCCCCTTCCCCATTTGTCCAGATGATATTTTTGTACCCTTGATACATTTCAGTGGCATGCGTTAGATAGATCAGAACAAGCTAAATATTATGAAATGGCAAGAAAAGAAAAAGAATTACATCTACAACTTTATCCTGGTTGGAGTGCTAGAGACAATTACGCAGTACATGCTAAAAAGAAAAAACGAAAGAAGGGTCTGATGCCCGGAGAAAAAGGCCCACGTCCCGATGAACGATTTGTGGAGAACCCCGCTTTTGGTAAATATTGGGGAAGCACTCCATGCATGCTGTTGATATTATGTGAAAAAAGACAGATTTTTTATGAAATGTCCGATATACTTTCTTGCTAAATCTGTCAGTTTTTACTGCTATGTATATTGTTGTAAACAAATTGTCGTTATATCATGTTGTTCCGTCCAACCTCATCCTGGATATTACGACGATCAAATGGAAGTCCTGTCACTATGGTAACATATTTCAGCAATAATGTCTCTAGCACTCCACCAGGTTTTTGTTGCTCATTTTCTTTCTTGCTTTGATCCTTCTAATAAACTTTCATTTTTCTTAGATTTATTTGAATATTAAAAACAGCTCATTCCATTTTATAAATTTCTATTCTTCTAATGATCAACGATGGGAGGCAACTTGTGAATTTTAGTCTTCATTGGTTAAATTATTAAAAATATATTTAAAAACTTGACCCTTCAATGACCTTTAAACTGGACAAGGTGAAGTTATGAGTCAGAAAATTTATTAAAAGGCTAAGATGGTTTGATGTAATATTGGCATAACAAAATTTAATGAAAAATTCAATTATCTTGGAAATGCCTGTAACTAAAAATTCTTGATTAAAATTTTTATTATTATTCTGTCGTATGACATTGGAAACTTTTATTTTATCTTATAAATTATGACAAACCACCAGAAAAAATGTTGAACTTCAGCAGGCAAATATTATAAATAAGTGTCACATTTAAATTATTAATATTATCAGAGAAAGTCAACTATACGGCGTCATATTTCAGTGGCATTCATTAAATAAGGAAGATCAGGCAAAATATTATGAACAGGCAAGGAAAGAGAAAGAGTTACATTTACAATTATACCCTGGTTGGAGTGCTAGAGACAATTATGGTTCTCATGTAAAAAAGAAAAAAAGAAAAATGGACAATTCTTCATTAATCTCCGAGCCAGGTAATGACATACTGGTCCTTATACAGGTGTCAATTAGTTGCCGTTAATGATGATTATAATAAGGGACTTTAGTCAGTTATTTCCCCTTGTTTACTCTTCAAGTAGGTAGGTCCAATTAGTTGGATTACTCGGATTTAACCCTTACTTTTCAATGTCAATTTGCCAAAATTATTCTTAAATAACTTTTTTGTAAATCATTTTATTTGTTTGAAAATCAAGCTAAGTATTTTAGGGTAAAGAAGTATCTTAATTTTATCTCTTTTGTTAATATCTTCAGTAACAAGGAAGATATTAGATGAAATATTTTATTATCCTTACATAGAAATTCAATGATAAAATCAAAGGATTCCAACTGTAAGGACCAACTTACTAATTGGATTGCTTTAGATTTGATCAGGGAAAGATACCGACTAAAGTCCCTAATTGTGTGCTAGCTATGGATGACTTTTATATGAGGTTGCCATCATGGGTACATTGTACCATAGGTAGGTATGATTGGTACAAATAAACTGATAGAGGAAATTGATGGATCAGTGCAAAGCTAGTCGACTTGTGCACGAAAAAGGATGTAGGCTATTTTTGTCCTGACCAATCAAAATACCCATCTAAGTTAAGTACAAATTCTGTTGTCAGATAATACAGTGATGCTGTTGAATTAAAGGTAAGTCATTTGTAATGTGTCTGTAAAAAGTAACTAGAAGAGTGAATTGTCTCTTGCACTTCAACCAGGGTTAAAAAGCCTTCCAATGCCAGGGTTATACCAATATGCTTTAAAAACAGGGTGAATTGATATCTAAATAAATTATAGGATTTTTCTGAATATATCTTCTAATAATAGGTTATCTGCGTAGTTCTAAAAAAATAAGGTTAAATGATTCCCCCCCCCCCCCCAATTTTTTTTTTTCATAAAAATAGTTTTTTGCTTATGTTTGATTAGGTTTTCAGATAATATCTCTTCAAATATAAAAAACAACATTGAGAGCATTATGAAATGATAAAGTTTGTATGCTGAGGTTATAGAAATGTTATCGGGTAACTTGCCCCTCTGATTTACTTGCGGCTCTGATTTATCTAACCCTTGCCACTGCCTTGGATTTGGGGATAATAATAATAGTTAATTAATGATAAAAAATTACAATAAATAAGTCCAGATACAATCTATTAAGGCTTTCACTAATGGTACACTTCTTAAAGACGTCAAATTGATATAAAATGTTAAAATCTCCGTATCCTGTGCTAAATCCTAACAAACCACCACAGAATTAATTTCCTATGAGTCCGGTTATATGGGTAGTATAAAATAAAGTCTAAATAAAAAAATTTATAAGTTGGGATTTCGTAGTCTGTTTATGCATTGAGTTAAATTATGTTGTTCTATGAGCAATACCAATTAAAATATAAGAATGAATAGAGTTCTTGAACTGTTAATGTATTGAGTCAAGTTATTTTGGCTTATGGATAATATCAACTAAAATCTAAACAAAGGTATTAATGAGCTAGGAATTCTGGGACTGTTATTTCAGTGGCATTCACTTGATAGAGCTGAGCAAGCTAAATATTATGAACAGGCAAGAAAAGAGAAAGAGTTACATTTACAATTATACCCTGGTTGGAGTGCTAGAGATAATTATGCTACACATACGAAGAAAAAGAAACGGAAAAAGGAGGTGTCACGTGAACAATCAGGTATGAGATTGGACACGCAACGTAGCGACAATCCTGCGTTTGGTAAATATTACGCCTCAGACTTTTCTTTCTAAGCATGCATGCATGGTATCAAAAAATGGTTGTAGACTTCATTTTTGGTATTTTTTCTTGATTTTGTTTTTTTCTGTAGTTCATTATTTGTTATCAATTTGACTGTTATTGATCAATGTTGTGTATCAATTCTCTGATATTCATAAAATAAAGTTGAAAGTTTTTAAGTACACTAAAAGATTAAAGTTTTGTTAGCATTTTTCGCATGCAAATGTTGAAATAAGATGTCTTAACCCAGGGTTTTGATTTGACTACTAAAATGATGTAAACTTCTGTTTTGAATTTGCTGTAATAATGACATTTTTGCTTGAAGAATAGAATTCTGTAGACCTTTTCACAAAAAATCTTATGAAAAAAATTGATGTAAGTCAGTTTCATAATTTTGCAATTCAAAGTCAGAAGGGTAATAAACATAACTATGATATGATATTCAAAAGGTACACAATATTCTATGTAATTCAATAATATTAGGAATTGATTAGTCAAGATATGAGCATATTATTAACGATTCTTGCTTTTGACTTACGATGATTTTTTTCGTAAGATTTTTTTGTGAAAAGAACCACTGAATGATATTAAGTTTCATTTAAGCCATATCTTAACGTTTACTTTGATTATTTTTTCGTAGTCAAATTAAAATCCTGAGTTCTTCAAATTTTTATCAACATTTTCTCTCTAAACCATCAGAATATTTCATATGAAAAGAATATTTGTTAAGTATTAATATTTTTTTGAAAAAATAATAGACAAGTCTATCCCAGCCTGCTCCTTGGTTTTAGTATATCCTACAAATTTCTAAATTTAGCTTGTTATTGTAAATGCTTTTAGTATTCATTCCATATATTGTGCATAGTTTGTAATTTGTGTTCGTGTTGTATGAGCTTTTATATATTTTGTTTTTAGGAGAATGTACAAATAATGCAAAGAAATGTCGAGCAAGATATGGTATGGATCAACAAAAAAATTGGTGCAAACCTTGTCGGTACGTATTTATACTTGCATGATCGATTTATAACTATTCTTAAAACATTTCAATGGGTCAGCACAAGACTAGTCTTAACTACATGTAAATAAAGATGGATGTAGACTAATTTTGCGCTGATTCAGTGATTATTTTGATTCATCAGATTTTTGTACAAAAAAGAATGATTATAATTATGGTGTTATTTTTTATATATTGAAGTATTATAAGGTTTTATGTCTTTATTTGGGACTTTCAGACTAGCCCATAGTTTACTATTGCGATTAATGCTGTGGACTGGTCTGATCATAAGACGGTTATATTTTTGCTATTTAATATGGCAACTGTTTATTACAAATAGAATTTTTGTACGATTGATCAAATATAGCTGATTCTATTCCTAGCTGTCACTGCTTCCATACACGGAGTGTAATTTAATACCCAGTTAGAGACTGGAAGCACATTTTCAGCATTTCTTAAAGGATTAAGATCATTTCTTTCAAGTACCATAGACTGGTAGCTGCAGTTAAGAGAGAGGTCATTAGTATATATTTGTAAAATGTTGAAATGTATTTTGTGTTGATTTTCAGGAGTGAATGTAGTGATCAAAATATAGATTTAAAAATACCTAAATCAGAAAATGAGGTACGCTAAAAAAAAGCCGCATGGTCACGGGTGGCGATATCGTAGTAGAGCTTATTATGTCTACCGCTTTTATGTGCATTTTCATCGGCTGTGTTTCCATATTTTTATTTTTTTTTTTCAAATTTATTATAGCATGGCATCTCTAAGCGAAAAATGACTAAAAATTTAAAAATATTTTTTGGATGGATATTTTATAATTTTCACCTTAGTTTAATATTTATTAGCAATAAAATGGAATTTTTGCTAACAAATTGGAAGCATGATAATGTAGGCTTACAAAAATCCCTAAAACCAGCCTTGAAAATGATAATCCTAGTAACAAAAATGCTTTTTGTGTAACAAGCGCATGTAATATATATATATTTATATAATTTGTATAATGTACTGCAGTCTTCTTTATGTATGCTTTATATATTTTAATTACATTCGGACAAATTTATGTGTGGCTTAATGAATGGCTTTTTTGTACTTTTTTATTATACCCCCGCAAACGAAGTTTTCGGGGGTATACTGGAATCACCCTGGTGGTTGGTTGGTTGGTTGGTTGGTTTGTTGGTTGGTTGGTTGGTTGGTTGGTTGGTTGGTTGGTTGGTTGGTTGGATATGTGGTCTGTCCCAAAAAATTAATACATTTGTAGTATGTTTATTTCTTAATGTATTTATATAGAAGCTGTTAAATGACATGATTTAATGGTGTATACAAAACTCATGTAACTATGGAAACATATCTCACTTGTTTAAAATATTTAATTGCGTTATATATTTTAAATCTAATTAGATAACTGTATAGTTTGCTTTTTTTCTCAATAGATTTTTTTCTTATTTTATAGAATTTGCACAGGCGTTTACAGTTGATGTTTATATGCATGTTATATCAATTCCAATTAAAAATGGCCGACTTGCGGCCATCTTGAATTCTTTTTAATTTAGTTTAATTACTGTATGCTTATTTCTCAATAGATTTTTTCTTAACTAATTTAGATAGAATTTTGCACAGGCGTTCACAGTTGATGTGTACATACACTTTAACTCAATTCCAATTCAAAATGGCGGACTGGCTGTCATCCTTTTTTCAAAATTAATACAGTCTTGTATTGACTTATTACCATACATATTTTGAAAAGAAATTGCATACAAGGTCTCACTAATACAGTTGATCAGTATGACTATTCTTCATCAATTTATATTCAATATGGCTGACTGGCAGCCATCTTGAATTTTTATTTAAATTACTGTATAGTACATGTATGTGGGTTTTTTTTACTCAATTTTAGCCAAATTTCGCTCCAAAGTCTTTATTGATGTAGTTGACTCGTACATGGATTTACTCTGGATACAAATTCATTATGGCAGACTGGCAGCCATTTTGACTTTGTTTAAATAACTGTATAGTAAACTTATTTCATTACCAATTTCTTCTTGCTGAAGTCTGATTGATTTATTGATTGATTAATTGGATTTTACGGCTTATTAATGCAAAAAGGTCATATTACACCGAAAACAATTGATGATACTATTACTTCAATAGATAATGAAGATTTTACGTCCTATATTTTATGATAAACATTTATTTCCTTCAAGTATGGTTTGGTTTTGTTTTGGTTTTACGGCGCACCAACACAAAAAGGTCATATCGCGCCGAAAGCAATCAATGATACTATTTATTAAAACGATATTAATGATGTAAAGCTCTATATCTTATTATATACATTTATTTCCTTCAAAAAGTTAAGTATCGCATATGATGGTACAGACTCAAAAAGTTCTTTAAGTGAGTTAACTTTAAAATGTTTGTCACGGATGTCTTTAAGATCCTGACAGTCAAGGAGAACGTGTTTGACATAGAAATGCTCGTCACAGGGTATACATTTAGGTGCTTCCTCTTTTTTGAGAAGGTATGAATGTGTTAAATTGGTATGACCAATTCTACATCGCGAAATCACTATTTGATCTCGGCGATTAGAAAATATGATGGTACAGATTCAATAAGTTCTTTAAGTGAGTTAACTTTAAAATGTTTGTCACGGATGTCTTTAAGATCCTGACAGTCAAGGAGAACGTGTTTGACATAGAAATGCTCGTCACAGGGTATACATTTAGGTGCTTCCTCTTTTTTGAGAAGGTATGAATGTGTTAAATTGGTATGACCAATTCTACATCGCGAAATCACTATTTGATCTCGGCGATTAGAAAATATGATGGTACAGATTCAATAAGTTCTTTAAGTGAGTTAACTTTAAAATGTTTGTCACGGATGTATTTAAGATCCTGGTAGTCAAGGAGAACGTATTTGACATTGAAATGCTCGTCACATGGTATACATTTAGGTGCTTTCTTTCTCTTGAGAAGGTATGAATGTGTTAATATAGTATGACCAATTCTACATCTCGTAGTAACTATTTATCTCATTGATTAGCAAATATTATTGACGAAGATGAATCAAGGGTATATGGCTTTATGTCATGTAACTTATTAAATATAGCATTATTCCACATTGTTTGCCATTTTGAGTTGCTGAAGTCTATTATGTACTGCTACTTTCATCAAATTCTTATTTTTATTTTTGATGTATTGATATTTTATCAAATTCATAATGGCTGATTGGCAGCCATTCTGAGTTTTTCTTTTTAAAAAGCAAATGATTTGATGATTTTTGTACAGACTTTGAGAAAGTAAGCAATTGTTTAAGTTGATGTGCTTGGCATTTTCTTAAGTGGAATTCAAAATGGCTGACTGGCAGCCATGTTGAATTTTCTAATATCTTGTACAGCAAACTTCTTTTTTTTCTCACCTTATTTTGATAAAATTGTGCTGACAAATTCTTGTTGATGAAATTTTTATATGTATTTATTTTTTTATGTATTTCAATGGACCAACTAATAGCCATCTTGATTTTTTCTGTAATGTTGAGAAGAAAACATCTTATTTCGTTATAGCTACATGAGATTTTAGATATTATTTTAACTTTACTACTGTGAAAATAATTATCGGTAATTTAAGCTTTCTTATGGGGTATTTGTGAAATTCTTGATACAAGATATTGTAAAAACTAATTGTTTGATTTATATTGTGTACATTGCTGACTACCATTTTTACAATTGCCTTATTTTTTACTTATTTATAAAAAAATTACAAACACATTCTACATTTTGCTCATCTGGTTACAACATACTCATGATGAGTTTAAATGTGATCACTCTTTGTCTGTTGTTCCACTTTACATTCATAATGACCAAATGGTGTTCATTTTCATGTAAAAAATCATTTGAAATATGACAACTCTGTTCATTTTGCTATTTCATAAATCTATAGTAAATTACACTGTAATTTGCTGTTTATTTCCAATTTGATATTTGCATCCTATTCTTTTTATGGTTTTTATGCTTCTTACATCATTTACCCTTTTGGACTTCCACAATGTTGACTTGCTTTTATCTTGAAATGTTGCTGTTGCGGGGGTATTTTCGCCACTGGTGGCAGTTCTAGTTATTTTTATTATTAATTTTCTTTTGCTTATTAATTTTTAGCATGAAAAAATATGCTTTGCATTTTTTTTCAAATTAAAAAAATCAAGGGTTGCAATTTTTTGGTATTGGAAGTTTTTCATTTTTGACACTCCATATTCGAGTTACCGTGCATCAGATAATTAAATTTTCAAGTTGATTTGTCTTGATTGTTTTTGTAATGTTAATTACAATTAATAAATTATATACTATAAATCATAAATTTATCTTTATTTTTTTACCAATTGATTTATTCAAGTGCTAACTAATTTTCTGTAACCATCTGGATTTTATTATGCTTTAACAATTCTATAATTTATATTCAGAAATGTTAGTACATGTAATGTTACTCAGTGTTTTTTTTTATTTTTGCTTGAATTAATGTTAGTCTTGTATAACATTTTAGTGATGTAGACAGTTTTTGTTATTGCACAATATAATTCTATGTTTGATTTAAAATAGACTGGCTGATCAGCAGCGTTATGAAAACATTTTCATCTTCATGCTGATGCATGTTTACTGATTTTACTTTACTGAGTAAAGTTATAGATACATTATCTAGTTTGCTTCATTGCCACAATGTGGCAAGGTTTCATTTGAAGATTTAGGAAAATCTTTCATGGTTGGTGTTCTATACACGTGACTTGTGATAGCTTGCCTGTTTGAGCATTCATGTTAGGACTGAAAAACAACCTGTTAATCTTTAAATAGATAGAAATGCCTCTAGATTGAAAATCATGCACCTCTTAAGACCTGACTGAAAAGCCAATCCAATGTTTCCAAATTTTATTGCACAGACTGTATTTTTTACTGATCATGTTCAACTGGACATGTTCCCGTTCTTAGTACAAACCTGATAGAGGTATCATTTGTTAGGAAGTGTTGTAACAGAAATATCTGGACAAATATCAGGATCAATAATGAAATATTTGTAGTTCTAGCTGAACTCATGGTACTAAATGGTACTAATTAACAATACTTTCATGCTAAGTCAAATATGCTTTGATCGTACATTTTTTACCATTTATACGATATATTTACTCATTATAGGATTTATTAATAATTAATATTTATTTTTTCAGACACCTGTAGATGCTTTTTATTTATTTTTTTCACGTTTTATATTTGCTATGATTTGTATATTGAATGGTGAGAGCGAAACTAGTTTAACTTTGTTATAAATAAAGATGGATATAAACTTGTTTTGCATTGAACCTTCAATATGTGACTGAACAGTACTTGGAATACATTCACAGACATGCTTGCTATTATTCATAAAATAATTGAGTTATGATATTTTCTAGATTGTTGCAAGCATAGTTTACTGGTTGGGGTATAAAAATGTTTTCTAATTTTATGGCAATGTAGCATTAATACAGTGAAGTTCTATGACCCTCAACCTTTGGATAACTTCTTTTGATACAATTCTAAAATTATTGAAAACTCAAAGTTGCTTATTTTGGGAGGGTTCTTTTTTTATCTTTCTTTGCCTTAAAATGTCTGTGAATATATTTTTCCAATGCTGTTGTGAAATGAAATTTATATTTTATGTATGATTATGATTAACAGATATTATATGATGCTTTTAGTGTGCATTTTGTTAATGTGGCTTTAATTGTGAATGAATAATACTGAGACTTGATATCTTTGTTCATAGATTCTATCATTGAATAATTAATGGATTGGGATAAATTACTATGTTTGCTATTTGTGGGTGGGGCGATTCCATATTGAAAATATGGTGAAATCACAGTGCAATTGCATTAAGGTTACAATATATATAACCACTGTGCAATAAGTGGGTGGATGATTATCAATTTAAAAACCTTATGTAATTAGTGTGGGTGGGTTTATTCCTATTTCTGTCATTATATCCGTGTCGCACTTATTAAGATAACTTGAATATTGCATTAACTTGATTTGTTGACTTTATGCTAATCTTGGAGTTGGCAAATACAAGGGTGTCATTTCTCTGGAAAAATCAAGAATTTTACTCAAGTAGCTATGTTTTATCCTTATGTTCAGTCAAGAAAGAGTTGCTTCCCTGTTCTGTTCTTGTTGAAACTGATGATACTTAGTAAGTAAAAAAGTTGAAAAAATGCAACTAAGTAAAAATAGTTGAAAAAAATCTGACTGACGTTAAAAAAGAATGTTTTTTCTGAGAAGCTGCACCTTGATGTCATTTTGACTAATGTATCATTCACACTGAAGTTTTAGATTTCTGATTCAGGGCAAATGACACCACACTAATCTAAAAAAAAAGAAAAATGGGAATTTTAAATCAATAATGTATTCACCTGAAATATGATGATTTTATGACTTAGATATCAGTCTCTGTTTTAATATGATCAATCAAGTAGAATAGTGCTTGCATGTTGAGTCTGCTAAATTTTGAGTTGTAAATACTTGAAATATCACAGCTTCATAGAGATACACACACATAATTGTATATTTTATCAGTATTATATTAGTGCTACATGTATGGCTAGTTTTAATTTTACTTGTTTATTCTGAAAATTTTATTTTTTAAAAATCTTTAATATACATTTTTTTCTTATGTTTACGAAACATACTATTGGCTCTATTAACAACTTTTTTTTAACTTGTACTTTATTTCTTGGAATTTTATTTTTCTATATTTTACATAAATTAAAAAAAATCTTTTTTTATATCTTGCAATAGGGATCAGGCAAAACATGATAATAGTAAAAGTTATTATTGTATAAATAAGAAATACCTGCAGTGTTCTCATTAGGAACCAGATGCCAACCCAAACGGCTGGTTAGAAAGAATATAAGGCCGGTTAAAATTGGCAAAAAATAAAAAAAGAAAGAAGGAAATTGGCCCTGGACCCCTAGAAAGCCTATTAATTTTTTATTTGAGCCTATTCAACAAAATCTTACTGAGAACACTGTACGTGATGATATATTTATTTTATTGGCATTATTTAAAAACATTTCTTGGTTACAATTTTTCAATATTACAAACTTGTATAATATAGTAGTCAATTTTTAAAACTCATTGCATTTAGTTAAAAAAATTATTTCAAGTGTTTATATTTACTGTTGTATTTTTCAGGAGGAAGAAAAAATGCATTAGGGTTCTTGAAGATGGTGCTGGAACAGACGGAGAAGATGGCGATATGAGTGACAGCCAGATGGGCGGAGACAGTGTACATGACAGTGATTCCATGCTTGGAAGCCCCGCCCACTCTTCTACAAGTGATGACCCTTTTTCAACTCCCAGTAAATTGAGGATACCCAATGTTGAGTCACCTCTTGTTCACGATTCGAGTCGAGAATTCTCAGATATGGACACAACCTTGAAAACGACAGCAGACGTAATTTTACCGACATATCAGTCGCCATTCTCAATGCATAGATTTACTGAAACTTCTCATGAACGATATCTATCACCACGTTTCAACTTAATGCCGACTTCATCACCAACATCAGCTTGTTCAAGGTCAAGCGGTCTTAATCGATCATACAGTATTGAATCTTTAGCAAAATCTTCTGTTACTTCGGATACGAAAGAAAAAGAGCTTGGAGATCATAATAAATCTTTTGATTACACGTTATCTCCCTTATCAAGTCCCGGTGATTTCAGTCATCAAAATTCACCAAAGTTTGGAATGTCACCATTTGCTGAAGACATCAATAGAAACTTGAGCCCTAAGAAACAGACAAGTAGTGGCTTAAGTAATAATTTCAGTATTTCAAGTTTGTCGGTTTCTGCTGTGACGCCTTCTCGCGTTCATTGTAGTTAAAAAAGTGTTGCTGTCTTCTGTATCATAATGTCGTCTGCTGGACAGATTTTAATTCAACATTTTGATCTGTCTTAGTGTCAAATAGTAAGTCATTTGACTTTTAGCTAGAGGCATTAGTCTTATGTGTGACTATTTTCTCGCTCATTGTTAACTGTTACAAGACTTGATAAACTTCAGTCATCTCCGTCGACGTCCATCTTGAACTTTTCTTTATGCATGTCGTTTTTCATTCCTCATGGCATAATACAGGGATCTCAAAAGTAAACTTCACGTTTTACGTGGAAATAGTCCTTAGCAACATCGGAACAATTTCATGAACACTGTTAATGTTGTTATGATGTTTCATCATTGATATATTCTGTCTGCGATAATTCCTTTTAAAGGAATATATTGACAAAACTTCAGGTTGAACTTAAACGTTAAATTCTCTACATGGTAGAGGTGTGTGTCGTCTGCTTTGGACAGACTGGAGCTGACTTGAAACGTGTGAAGTATGATGTACAGTAATGGAGATAATTGACTCGTAGTGAGCATTACTCTGTGAGTGTGCATGTATCTCAAAAGACTTATGGTGTTGGCAGTTTGCCAAATATAAAACTGTGTTCAGAAAAATCAAACCCTCATTTTAAAATATACTGTTATGTATGGAAATGTGTTACAGGTGATGTTTGAAAATAATTTTTTTCTCTATATCTGGATAAAGCGATAAATATTGCGCGTGTTAGAGTTATATTCATTGTGTATGATCAATGTTGTGAAGAAACTTGTTTTTTCGTATTTAATACAAAAATCACGTAATCTTAGTAACCTATCATTTACGGGAATGATGCAAAAATTCTCGACAATTTTAGGGGCTTAATTTTGGTGCATATTAATGTCCTAATATTCCTGTAAAAATGCTTATAGATCCTAGATCCTTAGTTTTCAATGTGTGCTAATTTTCAATATGTGTTGAAAAATGTTATTATTATAAAAAATCCCACTTATTATTTTCACAATTTTTTTGTATTTCGAGTGAAATTACACCACCTGCATTTTAAGTTAATACTGTTAGTTTAAATTCTGAGAAAATGACAAAAATAATCAAAATTTATAGTATTTCCTTGCTATTAGTTTTAAATTTCCCTATAATTTATTTCTGAGCAAAATAGTTTTTTTGACCAAGAGTTTAAGTTATGTTAGTAACATATTATAAGCGTTATATTTTGTCTATATCATTAACTGATACCATTTCATACAATACCATACAAAAAATATTACATGTTTTGTGTTTCCTATACTATATCACTGGATATATATATATACATACAATATATCGTGGGTTTAGTGCAAAACGGTCGTAACTTAACTCTTTTCTTATGTTGAGTTACGACCGTTTTCCGCTAAATCTGTGATGTGTCATTATTATTACATTATTTTTTGCGTCATTAAGATATCATGTAATTTATGTGCCATTTAATTTTATATCTTTCTCATACAAGCAGACATGGTTTGCTGGTGTCTTTATACTGCTCAAACATGTCAGTGTTATTATTCTACAAGTTGAACATTTTGTGTTTTTTTGAAAGGACAATATTTTGTGTGTACATATCGGCGATACTTATATTTTAGGAGACCTTGGTACGACATCCTTAGATTCTTGTTTCCAATCAGTGCCTGTGCTAATTGTTACGGTGATATAACATTTTCATTTCTTTTTTGTACTCTTTTTCTAACACTATTACAGGGACATTGTGTATATTTTTTTCAGAATGGCATTAAGCTAAGCTTGGCCTAGCACTTTTTAAAACAAATATCTCAACACACAAATCTTTGTTATTTCTTGCACTGTTAAATATCTGTATTGTTCTATCATTGAATCATTGTTTTAATTGAACATTTAGAATTAAAGATTGCTTTCATGACTTAATATTCATGCAAACATGAATAAACGAAATTATTTGATGCACCAAACAAAATGAATACTTTGCACAGATTTTATTTACATCAACATGGCTTACATGAAATGAAATTTTGCTGAAACTTTGTACAATGTACTTAAATTATTTTATTTAAAAAAAAATAGTATATTTAAACTAAGCCATATAAATGCACCATCAAAGAAGTTATGATCTTCATATTAAAATTGCTATTAGATTTGATAGTATGCATTTATTAGCTGTGATGAGCAATTTTACCACACAATAGTAGATCACTTGGTTGCCATAGAAACAAAAATGCTGAAAAATGGTAGCCAGCTTATCTGAATAATTAAAACTCCCAACTTAACTGTTTAAATGCTTAAATTGTAGCAAATGTTAACAAAATATGAATTCTAGTTTTTTTGAAAAATCATGAAAAAAATTAGTTTTTCGTTTCAATGATAAAGCAGTGAGACTGTTCATTCCAAATGTTATTGTTTATTTTCTACTTTGAAACTATTCTCTGCTTTGAGATTTTTATGTCTTTTATATTTTCTTATGTTATATTATATATTATTATATCATTATGGTATGGTAGAAATATTCATTTGATTTGGTAGGGTCGACCTAACAATATGGTGAAGAAGAAAATAAATTATTTAAAGTGGCCATTGTTTTTCTCGTTCATTTTATTTGTACACAATTCTTTGAAGTGGTTTTATTTTTGTCAGCTGTTGGTTGAAAAGTTAATTATCACCTTCTATAGGAAACTGTGTTGTCTAGCATTTGGTTAGATTATTATATTTTAAATGGCATTTGGTTTAAAATTGTATTTTGAATAAGTTACCTGGTCGGTAATGCATTTTATAAATAATGATTTTGACAGAGATATATTTTGAATGTTTTCAAATCTCATTGAATTTATTGCCTCATAGTAAATAACTAAAATGTGTTGATTAACAGAATAAAAACCTTTGAAAAAAACCAGAAACAAATTCTGATGATAAAATGATAGGCCGGGAAATTTACTAAAGGAACTTACTGGATTTATATTTACTATTGAAATTTAATGGATTAAAATAAATATCTGTTGCTTGGTAACCTAATAAATCAAATGAATATTTCATTCTATATATATATTGTACTCGACTGTGTTATTTCTATAATTTCAAAGTTTAAAAAGATTTGAATGTTTTCATAGTTCTTTTTTTATACTCATGTCTTGCTTTTGTGTTGGTTTTCTTTATGTAAAATGCAATGTTTTATGTGTTTATTTTTTCAAATGAATTCTACCTCTTTAAAAACTTCAAACTGTTATGTATGTTCACTAAGTTTTTCAAATCTTATATGAAAGTAATTGAAATAAAGAAGGAGAGATGAAATTTATCATATTTGTGTGTTTTAGTAGTAGAATTTAGTTTATATCAGTCAATCATGGTTTGTTTGCTTTTTATCACCACGGAAACACTTGGAGAAAATAGAATAATTTAGAAGGTATTTTTTGTATTTAAAAGTTTGAATTATCCTTTGATTCATGATGAATGATGTATGGCTGCATTTTTCTGTTGGAACAGTTTTATTTTCTTCAAATTTTGTATGAAATGAACAGAACAGTTTGTTTAAGATGTGTACACAGTGCATCACCAATTTACAAATTTAATTATAATATACACATAATGTTATAGATAATAGTATACAAACTGGTAAAAATCCAGTTTACTACTTACTGCAAGGGCTTTTGAACATAATTATATTCAATATGAAAAGCGCGCTATACAAATGCGGTACATATAAAAAATAATAATAATTATCAGTTGATTTTCCCAAAAAAAGTGAAATAAGTAATATAGAATAGTTTCACATGATTTTCCTTGTACTAACTGACAAAGCTTAGTAACTATGCAAATGTTATTCTGTACTTAATAAGTCAAGAAAGTAAATTATTCTATTTTCTCAGTTTGTTTCTAGGTTTCTTCATGTAGGATAGAGTTATTATCCTTTCTCTAGTCAGATTTTATATGTATACTGCCATTGTATTTAGAATTTAGATCTGTAGTTATCTACCTTCTTTAGAAACTCTTCATTTAAAAACTTATGAGTTACTACCCTTTTGTTTGTTAAACTAAAGTATTATTGTAACTCTTTAGTTTTAGAAATGCAATTCTATCATAGCTACATGGAACAAATACATATATGTTATTGTTTTTACTGTATGTTGAATTTTGATAAATTTTTGAAAGTTATGCACTTTCAATACACCAAATGGTTGCCATGGCTACAATCATAAATTCTAGTATTGTTCATACATTTTACAAAAAAATACTGAATTTTCACTCATGTGGGCTTTGTTATTGTTAGTGGGTATTTTTTTCTAAATTAAGCCTTGCAATGAAAATCTAAGAGAAAGTATGCAGTCAATAGACATGAGGGCGTATAGATTTTGGTTAAGGTTATAAGATTGCTGACTGGTGTTCTGATCTACCAGGATTTGTTTGATGAAATTTCTAATCTTGGAATAAAATATTTAATCCTTTGTTAAGATGACATATCATTAAAATTCATAATGGTTAATTCACGCAAACGTTGTTTTTGTACAAAGTTTAGATTTTGCCGACTCTGCAATTTTGCTGGATTTGCTGATTGGTCAAAATATATCAGGAAGTTAATTATGGTAGTAGGAGGCTATTAATACAATTATCAAAATGCTTGATATGCTTAAAAATTTAAGTCACAATGTCTGTGTTTAAAGTTTAATTTCATAAGGTTTTTTTGTTATCCTTGGCATTATTTAAAATAAGTTTCCATTAGTTAAAAAAGGCTTATTGGTACTGAATCTTTAATTTTAGATTATTTTTAACAAAACACTTGCTTGCGTGTTTATTTTATGCTACTTTTTGAAAATTGTGTAAAAAAGTAGTTTGCTCCCACATGGATTTCAAGTTTGCATGTAGGAACTATTAATTCAGGGTTGTTTACAAAAATGCCTAAAATTTAAACTATAATCAAAATATATTTGTTACTTGTTATTTCATGTAACATATATTATAAACTATGTTGTCTTCCCACATAGTGTGAACTATTTAATAAATACATGTATATTAATCATCAATGCATGTTCTCAATGATTAATCTTAATCATTGATTAATGCCCATGGATGCTTACTATAATATAAATTATTGATCAATACATTGTAATGATTCAGGATTATTCATTGATCGATGCATTCTAATAAATCAATCATTGTTTTAATGTAATCAATGTTTGATATTAATCATTGATTAATGCATTCTTAATGATTTATTCAGGATAAATCATTTTTGTCTTATTTTTTTAGTTAATTTATTTAAAATATTTGGTTGTGATGTTAGTGCTCTATTTTTTATGCTTTGTATATTTAATGATGATCTAGAATTGATTTTCTGATGTGCCCTTTAAATTAAATGTCCCTTTTTTGTCCCCTTTTTTGCTTACCTAATAGGGTCAGGTCAGTAGCAGGATTCGTGTTTACGGCAAAATCTGATTGATACTGGAGTATGTTGTTTTTATTTCTTTGTTTAAGAACTGTGATCTATCTCTCTCTCTTGATGTTTAAAGATTTATTTAGAATTCATTTAAATTATTGTCATTGTTTTCTAGCCTTTTGAAACTTATAAAATTATGTTGATTTTCAATATAGAACTTTTTAATTTTGATACACTTTAAATTTTTATTCAAATCATGACACTAAGCATACTGCTAAGGTAGTATGCTTCTTGAAATTTTTAAAGTAATATTAGTAAAGTTAACAATTTTGATTTTCCTACATTAAATATAAAATTCAACTTTCAGTTTTTCTTTTTATAGGGATGGAAATGTATTTTTGCTATATTTTCCGATATTGTTGAATGCTTTACAAAAGCTCAATCTGTCCTAATGTTTACTGCTGCTAAAAATTATGTTCTGCACAGCATATTATCAAAAATTTTACAAAAATATAACCTTGTAATATAGATTGATTTACGGCTAAAAGCAGAGTAAGACAGTTTGATAATATGAACCTTAGGTTTTGATTCATGTAGAAATATTCAAATTTCAAACTGTATTTATTTTTTGTTTGTATAATTTACAAAATTCTTATTTGTTAGCATAAAAAACCTATGTGTCAATTTGTCCGTTGATATTTTTATCCCCTCACCTATTTTTTAAATGGAACTTGTACAGGCTATTTTATGTTATTAATTATTGAGTTTTGAAGTTTTAAATCTTTGTTTCATCTGTCATATAGATGTCCTTCTTATTTTGAGCTCATTATGAAATGTGACAAAGTTTTAAAGTCATAGATATTCATAATATTGAAGCTCTATGTTTTTGTTTTTCACCTGCATTCATGTCACTATGAATGCATTCTTTCATTATATATTATAATATAGAGAGTTTGATATCATAAACAAACTTTCTGATAATCATTTCTACTCATTCATGTACTATGACAGTGTATTTTATGTTAACGAATTGTTTCGATAATAAATTTACATTGATTTATACATAGACTTCTGTTTTCTGTTTGTTTTCAATATTTATAACTTATCCATTTGTATAGTCCATTTTTTCTCAACTGTATTAGTTTGAATAATTTCACGGTGAATGATAACAAAGTATCTCAATATCATGAGTGTTAGACAAAGAGCACAAAGTCATCATGAAATTATTCATGTTTTGACAGTTGAGAAAAAGAGAACAATAGGTGATGGTAGACAACATTCAAAAGGAAAACAAATCAACAGCTAGATTATGGTATATGAAGCTATTTATACTGAGAATTTTGTTTCTAAGTTTTGGAGAGCATTTGGTCTTATGAACATCTTTGTGAAAAATGCATCAAGCAAGATTTCTAAATGTGCTTCAGAAATTAAATAAACTGACACTGTTGAACAGACAGATTTCTAATGACGTGAATAATGAATACTTGCAGGTATATAAAACTTAATGTGTGTCCATGAAAGACAATTTGGCGGGATATGACATTTTTGTGTTGGTGCGCCATAAAACCCAAACAAACAAACATGAAAGACAACCTCATTGATGAAATGACCTATGCAATATACACTAAGTCTTGTATTAAAAGAAAACGGCATATAACTAGAAACAGTCTGCAAAATGACTGGTGAAGACAAAAATATCAAACAAGGTTGATGAAACCACCTGTTGTAAATATAGACCAATTAATGGTTAACATCAAATTATATTATAAGTGTTAGAACAACTTTGCAAATAAATTTACATATACCATAGGCATGAGTAAACAAAATATGTTAAATTCTGGGTAATATAGTGGAAGTACAACGTAACACAGTCCAGTGTGTGATGCATGCTTAAGGATCAAGAGGTCCTGGGTTTGAACCCTATAAGGTGTACTACTTTTTTCTTTAAGCAAGAAATTAACCTGCAATTGCTTCAGGTGTAAATAGGTACCTGCAAGGATGATACAATTCCGTTTCACTAATGTGTCAGCTGTACCTCAGCGGGAGTAAAAGACTCCCTAGGACCAGCAGTGTGTTCAATTACCCCCGAACGTTCTGTAACGTTGGGGTAGGGACAACTTAACCCAAAGACAACTCAACCCGAGTAACTCAATACCTCACTAATGGTTTGAGTTTTCCCAACTTTGGATTGAGTTGTCTACAGGTTGACTTGTCCCATATCCATAACGTTCCCAAACAGTCATTACTGAACGTGGGCAGTTGTATTAGCTGTCAATGAACACCCATCAGCATGAAACTTAGGACTATAAAATTCTTTGTCTTTTCATAATATACAGAGCTGCCAATCTTGAGCATTGAGCTGGTAAGATAAAACTAAACAGTATAGTACTACAAATATATATTTAATGAAATTCTGGTTATGTTGCCAAGTGAACACACAACATACAGACTGATATTCCATTACTTGTCAGCAATCAAAATATATCCAATTTGCTTGAAAATGTTTTTGCTGCATATAAGTATGCAAACTTGCGTATTTATGAAGATTTACATGTATTTCAAGGTAAGTATACAAAGAATAGACTAGTAATACATACATCGGGGGCTTAGCGCAAAACAGTCGTAACTCAATATAAAAAAGAGTGAGTTACGACTGTTTTGCGCTAAACCCGCAACATTGGGCTACAGACAAAACATAAACTTGTCTCAACATCAATTAACCTCTCCAACCATTTTTGTTTGTCCATTAGAAAACAACACAAGTTCACACGGAAATGAGTTTTTTGGGGAGGAAAGGTTCTTTTGTTAATGAAGGTATAAAAACAAGTCATGGTTTGAAAATAAAATTTTCTGTCTGTAGGAAATGTAAGATTTTATGAAAGTGAGTTATTTAAGTGTTGGAGGACTGATGCATTAACAAATTATACATATTGCGGGTTTAGCGCAAAATGGTCATAACTCAATATAAGAAAATAGTGAGTTACGACCGTTTGGCCCTTACATATATCGCAATATAGCGCTTGCTTCAGTTTTTGCTCTTAAATTCACAAGCTGTCTATAATAAGGAATCAATTAACTTTTTATGTGTTTCTTACATTTAAACATTTCAACAGCAGCATGTTCAGTAACGACTGTTAGCAAATGTTACGGATATGGGAAAACTCAACCTGTAGACAACTCGACCCACGGATAACTCATTTATCGGGTTGAGTTGTTTATGGGTTGAGTTGTCCCAACCCTAACGTTATGGAACACGCTGCAGGTCAGCACATAACTAGTCTAATTATGTACATGGTAATTAAAAAGGGTGTAGACATGTTTTCTTACCTATCAATTTGTACATGCCTTAAAATAGTATACTTAAATATTTTAAATTGTATATTGAGGAGTTTAATGTATAATGTATATTTAAGATGAGTTCAACTTATAAGCAAATACCATTACTGAAACAGGCTTTTGGTGAAGTATACCATGTCTTTATGATTAAAGAGGTTACAATAAAGTATAACCTGGGTTGATAGCGCAGTTGGAAGCGCGCCGGGATTTGGAATCTCGTGCCGGAGGGGGTGTGGGTTCGAATCCCACCCGGGGAGGTTATACCCTTCCATGAAAATTTGACAATAATGTCAATTTTCCTCCATTGATTAGATAATATGGAGAAGTTTCTGGCCTTGTGGAAGGGTAGGTGAGTACTGGTTATAGACAATGGTCCAGGAAAGCTAGGTTAGGTGCGCTGGACACCGTAAAATGACCTAAATTGTGTTGACACTGCGTTAACTCAATAAATAAATAAACAATAAATGTATTTCAAATAGATGTTTGATTTCATATTCATAATACTTTTATCATGCATTTGTTATTTAGATTAAAAATTGACATATTGACCACTACAACCCAATTTGAGCATCATGATTTTAATGTGCTGTAATCATTTTTAAGAGTCAAACAAATATCTGCCTACAATAATTCTGGTTGAACTAATGTTGGGACACCACGTTAAACTTGTAAAAGACTATGTTCAGAACCCCAATTTTTTTACCAGGAACAAACTTTTTGTTAATATAAAATAACATGTATGCACACAGATTTAAGAATCTATAAATATCTGTATTGCAAGTTTTTTAGCAACAATGTGTAAAATAATGTTTGTTTCACCTGGTACAGGTACAAAGATTTTAGCAGGAAAAAATCAATCAACTTGGAAGTTTTCAGTTTCAAAAAAACTATTGATCAGAAATATATTTTTACCATCTTTGAAATAGAAGACTGAAGCAATATTTTTGCATCACTTCCTTCTTGCCACATGTTTAAAGCAAAGAATCATTCGAGGCCTAGAACATGTCTTCTTGGTATTGTTTAATTTTACTCAACTGTCAGAGGTGCTTACATTAACTTTGCTGATTTAAAAAATCATTCATGAGTAAAGTGAGTATCAAAATCAGCAGGGTAAATGTATGTGCCACTGACAGTTGATTAAGATTTAAAAAATATATAGTTTGACATCATTGATCTGATACAACCAGTTTGACAACTTCAGTAAAAAGAAATGAAACTGAATGTGTATGTATAAATACATGAAATATATGGAGTTAACCTAATAGACCTAATCCGGAATTCAAATTTATGGGCTTTTCCGTCCGTGCACAGGCGGTACAATGTTTTCTACACAGTATTGCTACATAGCACAAATTATGGATTAAATATTGTTCTTTGTACACGTGCTTTCATTGTAACGGTGAGTTTGTTTGTACTGGAGGGGAAAAACCCAAATATTTGAATTCCGGATATAGTCTATTCATCTATCTTACGATGACGATAGTAGCTCCATTCAATCACTGTGAAATTATTCACAATTAAGGTTAAGTTTCAGGTTTAATTTTTTAAACTATGTACATCTCTATTATTTCTTCTCGTTAAATCCAGAGATTTAGCCTTTCCAGGAGTGAGTAGGTTGACTGACCGCCGTTATATGACCTATAATTGTGTTGCTACGGCGTTAAACCCAACAAACAAACATTTCTTCTCGTGACTTTAGATTCCTCATTGTTATTTTTCTCTCCTTTATATAACTAGATGACTAATGTTGTACTGTTAAAATATCTATCAACAATTGATTCACCTACCTTTGTGAACAGCAATAAACAAAAATGTTTTTGCCTATAAATAATATTGTACACTATATTGTTGCAGTTGGTTTATTGCTACCAATCACTACACACACTTAGAGGACTAAGAGGAGTAAGTGCTCTACAAAGTAGTCTCATTTTACTTATACCATTAAGAATTATAAAATGAGATATTGTATATCTCAAGTGAAATATTCCAAGATTCAATAAGCCATCCTTCAATCATATCATTGGCATTGTGACATTTCAGTCATCAGCTGTCTTTGATTGTTCAAAGCAATATTTCAGCCAGCAATCTACCACTCTGGTGCACCAACTACTCTCAATAAGTTTAAGCTTGTTTCACGCTTCTCCATACAATCACTTAAGGTTGAGGAATTCACCCAATCATCATTGGAAAGACGCTTATCATCTATAAAAAACTGCATGATGTCTCCTATAAAGAGCCATGTGAGGTAGCTGGGCTCCGATTCATGACTCTCTGTTATGAAGAGGTTACAGTGATGTCATCAAGTGTGTTAGGTACCAGTATTCTGCTACCAGGCAGAAAACTTCTATATTGATTCATTTACAAGTATATAACAAAGCAACTTCAACAACTGTGCCAAACACATTTCATCATAAACAAAAACAAACAAATGTATACTTTCATGGAAGAATCCATCTTTTTATTTCAAAATGCGTAATTGTTCATAATGATTACATTTTTATTCTATTTTTCAAATTTTGGTACATGTAATTCCCACAATTCAAAGCTATTTTCCAATCCCTCAAAACTGGTGTTGTGATTCCCTAAACCAAAGAACACATTCCAATTAGAACATTAAATACAAAAAACAACATGTAAACTCTATCATTAATAGCTTAAAAATCAGCAGCAACAAAAACAGGGTGAAAGAAGCGAACATAAAAAATTAATCCGAATACACAATTAGCCAAACAATTTCAAACTAGGAGGTAATACTTAAATGGATACATTAATATGGTATACATAATAAAACTCATATAGGTGGAATATGCAAGGACACAACAAATAATTCAACAATATGGCTGGTGTTTGATCTGTCATGATTAGTGACCCTAGATTGGGAGAATAATTTAAAAAGAATTACAACAAAATATCTCGTAATTATAATAAACACAATGTTTGAGCAATTAAAGGATATATCAATCTCCATATAAATAGCACAACTCCAATAGATAGATTATTAATAAATATACAATGTATGTTCTTTATTCAGCATAATACCATAACAGACTATAGAAAATCTCGCACCATCAACATTTTTACCAAACAAATATTTTGTAAGAAGAATTTATCCGTAAAATTAGAACATTTAAGATGGTAAAGGAAAATCATCTTAATTTACTGTATGAGACATGTAACATGCCGAAATTCTTACTTAGAAAAAACCATCAAGTGTGTAAGTAAAACCAAAAATATTGGCATCCATTTGCAGTACATGATTCTATCTATATTAAGCATTCATTAACAGGGATACAAAAACAAAGCAAAAACATATTACACACTAAACAAACTTGGCCCAAAATTTCAAACATTGGAATTTACATATCAACAATTTATTCAGAAGATATTTCATGAAGAGTGAAGACTAGCTGTTTTTGTTTGTAATTGTGAATGCATTCAAACAAAGTTAATTCCCAAAATACATACACTCAGGAAAAATGTTCACACTTTTCGCCAAGATTACTTCAAGAATTCTCAATTTTCACAACAAATTCTACACTCATGTGAAGTAGGAAACATTCTCAAACATCTAAACTGTTCCCAGGTATCATTAAAGAACAATTATAATACAAAGGAGAAACAAGTAAATAAAGAGATCTCTTGTAATTTGAAGATCAAAACAAGCTTTGTTGTGGTATATAACATAGCATGTACTCAAAATACCATTATACATTATACTGGCTGATGCTAACATATGAATATTCATAGTTAGTTACTACATGATGAATAAACATTTGAATGGTCATAGCTAATAATTGAATGCTGAATTAACATATGGATATTGATAGCTAATTATTGAAAAATAAATAAACATATGAATATTCATGCTTATTATAATATGAATAATCACAATGTCAAATAAAAAATATCAGAGATAGCTTAACAAACTTAAAAGAAATTTTTAATCAGTAATATTCATAAAATACAGTTGAATAAGAGTGTTGTTATACATTACAGGGCTGTAAAAATTCTCTAATACACTAATCATATAAGTTATTATCTCATCTTTATCTATATTGTAAAGTTGAGTATTTTTTTGTTTTCTTCTTTGAGTTTAGCGTAGAATGAGTTCATATTGTAAGATTTTTACAGCCCTTTAATACATCATTATTGCTACAGTATATTTAAAACTTTATTTATATTAAACAAAACTTGTTACTATAGCAAATAAGTACTAAAGCCACAGTGTATCACCAATCAAAACAAAGATTATAAGTCATTGAAGATTGTAAGAAATCGAGGTCCGTGTAAAAATGATAAAATAATGTATATAGATGATAATATTCTAATTTTGTTGATGTATATTTAAGAATTCTACAATTTTCACAGAGCTGATGGAGGAATATAGTGCCACTTGTCAACTGAAATAAATAAAATACATGAACTATAAATCAATGTTATACAAAATAAATTACCTTTCTTGTAATATTTCAGTTTTTTATACAAAAAATAGTATTTTTCTTTCAAATAAATTCAATAAACATGTAATATAAAAATAAATGATTTTGGATAGAGCCTATGCAAACAATACATATATCAAAACATTTAAATGCAATCAAGGGAAACAACTCCACCAAATAACAGTTAACCTTGCAAGAGTTGTCTTCCATACTAAACCAATAAGCACTACGTGGAACAATTCGTAAATCATCACACAGGTCAGTAAAATTTAAATATAAAAACATAATAAATAATTTTTAAGTATTATTTAACAAACATACAAGGTAACTGACTATACTGAATAAGACATTTTACATTTGTTGTTGCTTGTTAAGCTCAGTGAATACATTACATTCACCCGCTGCCTTAAAACGTGTTGATTTATGATATTGACCTTTACTATGAACCTTTGAACGTCCAATGAAAGTTTACCAAATTTCAATTTAGCTGAAAAACTTTATACGCATTTTCATTGGTTGAACGAGTAAACAACACCTTATATGGTATGATCATACTAACATGCAACCTCGTATGACATCATATATAGCATGGCTACACTTTGTATTTAAATTCAATAAGTTGCTCTATGTTTACAGTTAAAAGATCAGAGATACACATTTAAAAAGATCAATGTTTACTTTCACTTTTGTTAATTTTTCATTATCTAACTAATGCAAAACTGTCAAACATCTTTGCATTTCGACATTTTGAAATTACAGGTGTGAGAATTTTTTGCATCTATTTTTAAAAACATGTGACAGTCATGCGATTTTAATAGTTATGTGACTCTCTCTAAAAATAGAAATATCAGCTTGAATGTAGTATTTTAGCAGAGGTAGAAAGTGAACGAGTGAATCTTTCGAACCGATGTATTGGAGAGTATGTTTAGCCCAGTACCCCTGTCCATCTAAATTCCAAAGCATGTTTTAAGTTTTTTAAGTTTGGGTTGAACAGTCAAATAGCTTGGTAGTTTTATGTCTGCTTGTCGATTCAATGTCATGTATTTATTAATATAAGAGAACATTCAGTAACAATGAAATTATTCAATCTTTCACAATTGAGAAAAAACCAGACAACATCAGTATAAAATACAGACTATACTTACCATCATCTGGTAACACGTCTGGGGCACCTACAGCTGAAGTCTGAAGATAAAATAAAACATTTATATATAAGGTCATTAAAAAATTATAGTAAAATAAAAAACTGAAAATACTAAGTATCAAGGGATGGGATTCCTGCTTTATTTGTAAAATTTACTAAATTCAGTTAAATAGGGTAGACTTGATTAATTTATATTACTGATTTTACATGTAAAAATTAATCCAACTATTTGACACCAAAATGATGACTTCTTCCATAGGGGTTTAATTTTCCCTATATTCATGTTAAACAATGATAGCGCAAGTTATACACCTGTATCAATTCAACCTGTATCAATACATATTATACTAGGAATGATGGTATAGACATCAAATGTGAAAAATCTAAACCCAGAAATTTTAAAACCCTTCAGAAAACAAATTTGGATACCATAAAGTTAAAGCACTATTAATTGTCATCCATAGTTACCTTAACACATATGTATAAAATGAGTAATTTGTTCTTAAATTTTTACTAATACTTGAGAAATTAAAACTATATCTTCCAAAGCATGTTCATGGATAACAATTACAGTTGTAAAAAGTATAATTAACCTGCCTCCCTCCCTGACTCAAAGCAATCATTTGTAACTTGCAAATCCCCAATGTCAATTTTCAACACATTACTGTAAGGACAGAACTGGCTCAAACTTCACAATTCTTTTTTTATTCAATGCATAATAACATTCTCTTTCTAATGATACCAAATGTATGAGTGTGCAATAACAAACAAAAAAGATAATATGGTTTTTGTAGACCAGACAAGACTTTTGTCCATTAGTATATTATAACTATCCTAATGCGTAAAAACATCTGAAATTAAATTTGAAAAATTTATCATTATCATTGAAAATCTGTTATTACAAGTGTATAAGTAATTATGGACGACAATGAACAGAAACGTAAACAAACTATACAGACCTTTTCAACCAATTCTTTACAAGCATCTTGTTCAATTTTAAATGGACTACCTCCTACACATACATTCTGGCTGTAACAAGAAAAAAATATTGTATATTACCAATGTCCACATGAATCTTACATATAAAAAATATATTCTAAAAAGAGGCTGTTTTTTTTTCTATATAAACATAGAAAAAAATTCTATCGTAGTAGTAATATCATAATATTATGGTTAGCAGATGGATGTCATGATGTATATTAGATCTGCCATCCATTCCAAAGATATTGATGTATCTTCAATATTTTTTCGATTAATGATCACTATGGGTTTTGAAATATTGATAATAAAGCCTATATAGGTAAATAAGCCTACATAAAGTGTCAAAATTTGAGAGACAAGCCTCCTATCCTCTCCAATAAGTATGCATTTCACTATTGTCAATTCATAAGTATCATTCAATTTGTTAATTTTAAATAAGAAGACAGAAATGTTCCTCTGAAAAAATTACTCTGTTATGGAAGTTAATCAATTGAAAATGAAGGAAAAGGACATCAAACTCACCAACTAATTTCTCCGCGGGTAACATTTTCTCCATCACCAACTAATTTCTTCCATTGTTCATGAGTCTCTTGAATAACTCTCAGAGCAAACTCCTATAAACATATCAGTAAAATATAAGTCTTAAAGTATATGCAAGTAAAATGCAAGTAAAATGTACAGTTCATTTTAATAACATGACTCTCCACCACAAAACTTCATATTTCAATGCATCAGTAAAGTTCTGCTACAAAGGCCATCTAGGGGCGCATTGCATAACGATTTTCGCTACGTATCGCTATGAAAAAGGGCTTTCTTGTAGCGATTCATCCTTGGAAATGAATAGCTATTTACCTCACAAACAAAGATAGTGACCTTTGCCGAGTAAAACTTTTGCGCTTATTGCAATTGCATGTTTAATTCATCTATAGTCAGTCAAACATAAAAACCAAATTGTCGGCAAACAGGAAGTCACATTATTGCAGAGGCAGCCATTTTGATTTGTTAAAGCGCTTTCGGGTAGCGAAAATTTTTTTTCGCTAGCTTTCGATACGTAGCGAAATGAAGCGATATCTAGTAGCAAGCTGTTGCTTATGATTTTGCTACGAAGCGATACCTATCGAAATGCTTAAGCAACGTGCTCTAGGTTTGTAGAAAATATCATACATTTTTTAAAATCCAAAGAAAAGTGTCCCTACATCAAGACCATTCAACTATATAGACTATCAATACCACAGTTATCTAGAAGTCATCAACTCATGGATTTCTGATAGTGTCCAACCCACAGGTGCCAGACACATACTTTCCTTATTATAGTATAATGAGTAAATCAGGTCAGGGTCAAACTTTATGCACAATATATATAGAGAAAAGGTCTCTAACACCTGTTCAACAGTGGTAGTAAAAATCGTCACCAAGCTAACAAAAACATCCCGATTGTCAAATCTTTTTCACTATCTGCTCTAAAAAGGAATTTTCTGCATGAAAATACTTTTTACTTGAAGAAAATTGATCTACAATTAATAAAATGGTCCCATATATCCCGTAAAGCCCAAAAATTTGACCGATGTCAAACAACATGTCCACAAAAAAGATAGAGTAAAATGGACTATTTGGACAGTAGTTTTTAAATTAAACGAAAACTTTCACCTGCGGTCCAACCCTGAATGATATCTAAATATGCCATAATACAAAATTGTCATCGGTACTTAATACCAAGTCACACAAATATAACAGAAATAAGTAGGAACCATGAAGTTTACAAAACACAATCGGTTGAAATTTGTTCAGGTACTGGTCCTAATGGGTGAAACTGACATAACAAACTGATTACGATAGTTTCATAACCAAATTTTTACAAACTTTAGTTCTAATCTGTTGGAAAGTCAACAATTGGACCAAAAAACAGCAGTTTATGGGACCCTAAAAATACATTTTTATGATTACAGTAATATAGTTTGTAACTTACTCTGTTTTTTGCCTCACCATCATAAGCAAATTGATTTGCAGGTTTTCCATCAGGTATTTTATAAATCTTAAACCATTCTCTAGTTGCCTATAAATAAACAATTAACATCAAATAAACTATAACTTGTTTGTTTAGTTATAGGCCTTATTTCAACAGACAGTGTTTTACAAGGCAGACAAGTTAAGGTACAATCGTCTTTGGGTTCCAATGATACCCACTTATCCTAAAATTCTTCACTTCGTCATAACCTTTTATTTTCACAAGCAATACTATTATTCTTTAAAGTACTGGGTTAAAATTCTTAACTAGCTGAATTGTATGAAATAAGTACTTTTTACTATTCAATCTCAATTTGATCTTATTTCAGACTTCAAGCTAGTGGGTTAAAGTGATGATTGCTAAGCTCAAACTCCTTACCTTCACTTAGTGAGAGTTTACAACAATTTTAAGTCAGTGACTTTTATTTAACAACTTAACCATAGAAGAGGGATCTACAAGCCATCTCTAATAATGGACTTTATATTGAATAGAAAAACTTTTTTTGTGAATTGCACCTTTTACTCTCCATAAAAAATTATGATTGATCTGAACATACAAAGTTTTTTAAATGAACACAAAAATACCAGCAAACACTAAACAGAAATAACTTACAGAAATGAATCCTGGCATTAATGTTTCAACATCTCCAATATCTGTAATAAACAATATATACAATATCAACAATAACATGTTTAGATACTGAAAACATCATGTAACAAATAACATCATTTCAATGAACAAACTCAACACTTCCACACCATATCCAAATACAGCCCATGCATGGGAGTGATATCTTTTTTTAATTTCTTGCTACCAAATTTGATATTATGTTTTTGACACATGTATATTGAAGATAAATGTAGATAACTGATGGTTCATTTACTGACATAAACATGTAGACAAAACATTCAGTCAACATTATATTCTAAGTAAAGTACTTGTTGATGTGATACAACAGTCAATTACGGCAATTTTCTGAACCATGAATCGAACCCTAAATTCTGAACACCAGTGGTACCCCTAAAAATACTCTGAACAAGCTAAATCAATATTTTTTTTACATTAGTTCGAACTCAATCACTGCATATTTCAGTCAATTAAGACATGGGAGTAACATAAGTAATATTACACAAAGTATACAAAGTTTATTATATATCACAATGTCTTGACAACTTTAACACCTTCAGGCAGGAGATCTCTCATAGAACCCATATACACCATGTTGGTGGAGTGGAACTGAAGGTTAATTTCTTCCCCAGGGAAATTAGCAGTGGAAATAAGTTGGGTTCGAAGCCTGGTACCTCTCAATTCCTAAGTGCCTGTCCTACCATTGGACCACTGCTTCTACTACAAGTACTAATGTGTAACCTACCGTTTAATTGCTCAGCTAATGGATCGTTTACATCAATACAAATAATCTTCCAATCAGTTTCACCTGAAATAAACACAAATGAGCTCATTATTATAGTTGGCTACATAGGTATAGCTATAACATAACAGTTTAATCGGTCAATGCCTTATCCCACTGGCCCTAAGTCCGCAAACTTCAAAAATTCCTTCAGGCTAAAGAAAATTTCTTATTTCATATAAGCTAGTTGATAATTTTGCCCCTAATTATAAAACATTATAAATTTGGCTAGTGCTCATGGAAATATAAACCAATGACTGTTAATATTTTTTTTTCTAACATCCTATTCAACTCATATTTAGGTTATAAATACGACAGCCAGCTATAGGTTTCCTGGACACATTTCTATCACCAGTACTAACTTACCCTACCACAAGGCCCACAACTTATGTATAGGGTATCACCTACCGCGACCAGGCTCGAACCCCCGATCTCCAGATTCGAAGTCAGATATGCTAACCAATACACCTCGGCTGCGGTTGACTGTTAATAGGCAAGTCTTCTAAAAATTAAGACCAGAGATTTGGCATAGTGGAAGCAAACTAAAATTACTTAAGAAGTAATATTCAAGCCATTTTGAGGAGTAAGTGAATACATTACAGTCAAGGGTTCAGAGTAGTTATCTGCTTACAGAACCTAAAGACATTAGGCAAATAAATGACCCTCAGACTTCTAAGTCCATTGATACCAGTACCTGATGGTATCTTATTTCTAAGTTAAGTTTTCACTCCAATTTAACAGAAAGGAGTTTAAAAAATTATAAGCATACTATTGCTTAAGTTTTAGATTTTAAATCAATGTCAGGATTGTTTTCTGTATTTAGTTAATAATTTTACCTTCATCAATAAGACACATAACTCCTAAAACTTTTACTTGAATTACAGATCCTCTTTTATGAACCTGAAAAACAATATAGAATTATAGCCAGCATTAAACAAAACCTTGATAAACAAAACAACATTGCAATAGAGTTGAGTATTTTTTTAAAATTTAACATCAAATTGACAAGTTAAATCATGTTTATCATTTCAGTGTTCACTGGAAAGACCATCAATAGCTCTTAATTTTTCAAACTCGAATTTATATTGTTTTTCAACTTTGTTACACACAGGTTCATCTGATACTAAGTTTTGTTTTGTTGGAAAACAATCAACTTGAGTTCTGAATCAAATCTCCTATTTGTCTTATTTTAAGTTTTATAAACGGTCTATCATTTAGAAGATGAACTTTATTTGAATGTTATTGTGTGATCACTAGCCCTGAAACTAGGCATTTAGACCTGTAAGGCCCATACTACCAATGTCTGTAGAGAGGAGCTTCTCCAAGGCCTAATATTCCCTCTCTAGTTTTGGTTGGGCTTAATGCCACAGCAACATATTGTATAGGTTATATTATAGCGGTCAGTCCACCTACTCACTGATCCAGGAAAAAACTAAATCTTTTGATTTAGCTATTAACCAGTTAGTAGGTCCATTCTTCTGTCAGTGACCGACAACTGCCCTACATACATGTAATTAGAATCAGTGGTAGGATCTATTTCTTGAGTTGATAATATCAACTATCACCCCATCAGCCATGTGTTATTTTATAGAATGTCAATTGTAACAATAGTGGTAATTAAAAGCAATTATAAATCAATTAGATCAACTGATGACAAACATGTATATAACAATACATAGCAGACATTTAATTAATGATCAACACAATTTATAACCTAAGGGGTTGTACTGTATTGAAAAATTGACAGTTCAATTTTAATGTACATTCAGATAGAAAATTAAATTACAAAAAATGAGATTTTATCAAGATAGCTGTCTACTGACATGTGTACAATATGGGTTCATAAATGTCTGAAAATGTTCCTATAAACTTTTATCACAAACCTTGATGTAAAAAATGTATTTAAAAAGGGCAATGCCTTATTTTGGATAAAAAATAAATCTGTGAGCTAATGCTCACTAGTGATACCCCAGCAGTGAGAAATATGACTATCATAATGTAACTTTCATTTGAGGAAATCTAAAAATATGTGACACACAGGAAGTAGATGAGCAAGGAGCATGAAATCGCTTTACACCACATGGGACTATGGGATGAAGCAATATGCAAAGTATTAGGCTGCTGCATGTTATAGTTGCTGAGAAAACTGCGATGGAAATTTTGTAATGGACGGACGCACGCACGAACACACACACGCACGGACAAGGGTAAAACAGTATACCCTCCTCTTCTTCGAAGCGGGGGAATAAAAAGATAATTTTTATTTGTTTGAAGCCCACACAAAAATATAAACCACAATTCAGAGTCTATCAATCTTTAGGTACAGAATCTGCAAATAGTTCTCTCAAAAACATTAAATGTTTTCTCATCCTTTATCATAACAGTCTTCACGAATGAATTTTCAAAGCGCAAGACATTCGGTCTGGTAAATGCCAAAATTTTACAAGACCGAAAAGACTTTTACCGGACCGAAGGCTTACCAATCATATTTTGTTTTTATATGTTATTTTAGACTGTACTGCTTATGTTTCTACCTTATATATGATATTATTGTATAATAAACATTGAATAAAGAATTGCTTGACTTACTTGCAACTGCAAGTTTTATGTTCGATTATGCATTTTTAGTAATATTGCTATTGAAATTTCCACCAGAGTGACAGTCGGTCTTGTGATCCGTATATTTTAACCGGACTGACAGTGTTTTAGATGGACTCGGTCTTCGGTCTGGTGGCTAAATTCGAAGACTGTCATAACCAAAGAAGACAACTCTTAACACTCATACAGACATGCCTCCTAACCTAGCAGGCTTTCATAAAAATAAAGATTTTTGAATGTTAACATCCCTAATAGATGATAAAGGGAGAATAGCATGCTGGGAAAGTGGATATTGTACATAGGCTAATTAAGTATATGGATATAACTTACGGTTTGTCCTATTTCACAAACATCTAATGGATCATTATCTCCCTTGGTTCCAGTAGAAGGTTCAGTATGATCTACATCTTCCCACGTCTGAAAATATATGAATATGTAAGTGGTTTATTTATTATCTGTTGTTGTTTAATGCCATAGCAATACATTGTAAACGTCATATAATGGCATCCAGTGCACCTTTCCTAGCTTTCCTGGACCTTTGTCTATAGTCAGTGCTCACCGACCCTTTCCACAAGGCTGGAAACTTCTCCATATATCTTATTAATGGAGGAAAATTGACATGATTGACAAATTTTTATGAAAGGGTATAACCTCCCATGGTGTGTTTAAACCTGTACCCCCTTCGGAATACTAGATTTTAACTCCAGACATGCTACCTACTGCGCTCCCGACCCAGGTTGAATATGAATATACATGTGTATCTAATATGAGTACATGATTCTCACTGATCTCATATATTTAACATGCAAATGATAGGTAAGCACAAAGCTAACCTACATCCTACTTAAATAAGTGACATTAGTCAGTTATTTTCCCTTGTATACTTTTCAAAAAGGTAGGTCCAATCAGTTGGACTACTCAGATTTTACCCTAACTTTTCAATGTCAATTTGCTACAGTTAATTTTTCAAATAACTTTTTGTTAATCATTTAATTTGTTTGAAAATCAAGCCAAGTATTGTTAGGGTAAAGAAGTATCTAAATTTTATCACTCCTGTTAATATCTTAATTAACAAGAAAGATATTAGATGAAATATTTTATCATCATTAAATAGGACTTCAAAGATAAAATCCAAGGATTCTAACTGATAGGACCTGATATATACTTACCAATTGGATTGCTTCAGATTTTATCAAGGAAAGATAACTGACAAAAGTCCCTCATTACATGTAGCTATGACAAGTTTTGTTCTGGCTCATGTAATCTATGACATATTTTGAAGGAGGAAGGCTATTTCAATATTAGACTTGCAGTCATTATACACCAATATATATAACCCAAAAAGGACAAGCAAGTTATATCATTCACAAAAGCTTAGAATTAGAGTGAAAACTTATGATTCTAGCTGAAAATAAACTCTATAATTATAAGCTAGCTGTGGTTAACATATCTACGTTAAAAAATGTTCAAGCTGTAAGATTGATCAAATTTTATTTATATTACCACCGACCAAGGAAGTTAGTTCAAAACTTATTTTAAAAGAAGTGAACATTCTTGAGGGAAAGAAAGCAAAAAAACCCCAAAACTATCCTCACAAAGTTGATAGTTATCACATAACTTTTATACAATCATGCTTGTTCAAGATAATTATGTAGTAAATGTCTTCTATAATATTAAGACTATCGAAATTGATGGACTTAATACTGGAATGGACTAAATATATAATAAATAAAAATCATCAAAACTTGCATGATTTTGCAACTACCACAATGGTATTAACAGCAAACGGTATTTACTGTAGTGAACACAGGTTTAAGGTTAATCTATCAAACTAAGGAAAAAAGAACTAACCAAGTAACAAATGTTAATGAGTAGAATTGAATTTGTTGATACAATAATTCAAGTAGAAAATGTCATACTGAGTAACAAATACATGTGATATAGAATTACATGAAATATTTAGATGATACAAAAAATAGAATACAACTACATGATGAATCAAGCTTACTATCAGAAGCTGACAGTGTCAGTTTAAATTACAATATTGAAAAATTCAGCTTTTAATCTCAATGTAGTCAGGATAAGGGCTGGGTTGATACGAAAAAAAACCAATATGATACGTATTGCGATACGCACAAAGCAATACGTATTGACGATACGATACATAGGTTAACATTTGGGGTCATTGAGAATTTATATTAACTTAGTTAAAATCCTTGATATAATCAATGTAGGGGGAAATAATTTCATAATAAAACAACACATTAATATTCTTTGATACAGTTTAATGATACATCATTAAGAAAACAAAACATCAAAAGAAAGGTCAAGAAGTTACAGGAACTTACTTCTAAGACAGGGGTAAATGTAAAAAATGTCTGAAATTGTAAAAACAACAACAGTATCCCCATATGACTATTTTGGACAGTTCATGTTTTTCTTTAGGAACACAAGGCTATTGATTGCTTCGCATTTAAGGCATGACCTAGTTGCGGACACAATATCCCCAGAAGTACTAAAGACACGTTCTGAGGCAACCAACGTTGCTTGTACACAAAGGTATGTTTGTGCCATGCAGGACAAAAGAGGTAGGTTGTCATGACTTTTCCAAAACTCTAGAGGTCATTGGGAGTTTGCCTTGGTTCTTGTAGGACGTAATTTTGCGCTTGACCTGCTCTGTCAGTGGCAAGAGGGGCTCCGCAGCAACTACAGCAACGGGAGAAAACTCTTTATTATTTTTTTCAAATTCTATGTTTCAGTTGCTTCCCTTTGTATCGATATGCTGCGAGACCGATAACCGAACCGTATCGAACTGCAAAATACCGGTACAAATCGGTTTATCGATATATCGACACAGCCCTAGTCAGGGTAATCTATATACCTTAAGTGTACAATATTATTTACAATAAATATTTGCAACAGTCTCCACCCTGAATTTTCGCAAGCACTTGCCCCATTTATTATGAATGTATGATTACAGTGGGATCCAAA
Organism: Mactra quadrangularis; assembly: GCA_025267735.1. Taxonomy (NCBI): domain Eukaryota; kingdom Metazoa; phylum Mollusca; class Bivalvia; order Venerida; family Mactridae; genus Mactra; species Mactra quadrangularis. The sequence continues at coordinate 8,007,926 of CM046303.1, read as the reverse complement.
AGTTTCTTTACACATGTAACTTTTATCATATTTTCTCTTATTTTTTTATTGAAAAAATATTACAGACACATTTTGTTTAGTAATTGTATTTTATACTTATTATTATACCAAGGGTTGCTCGCAAGACTGTAGTAAGTTAAAGAGCGAGTTACTATAGTCTTGCGGGCAACCCTTGATACATAAAGAACATAGTTGATGGATGGTTCATATTAAACTGTATATTAGTGGTGAAACTAATAACAAAATGTAAAGTAAATCAAATTATACTTCAAAACATCAAAATTCAATACATGTAAAGAAACTTTTGGACCCCAGTGTATGTTACATAGTAAAGGCAAAAATATTAGCTAGTCTGACTATATGAAATAAGTAACTTTCACTAGTCCTGGGTTAATGACCGACTTGTAGCAGATTAGTAAAAAAAATATTTTTGTTTGAAATATTACACTACCTGTGGATAACTCAAGGTGAAAGTATTTACTACAAAAATAGAACCAGTATGTAAGAGGAAAATTAACCTAAGTACAGTAAGTTAAAAGAAATGATACTACGTCCAATGAAGCTATTCCTTTTTCCACATGAAAGAGAAACACTAACTCATTAGTTAACCATTATACAACTTAATTCCCTCATTTATTTTTAACACAATTCGAGAATAGGCGTGACCAATAGGTTTTCATTTTGAACTAGATAGTCATATTTGTAATGGTTCGAATCATATCCCAAACCCACCTTATTGTTTCCTTGAGCAAGAAACTTTATCCTTACTGCATGGAACTAGGGGACCAGGAAGCCAACTTGAGGGCGATTAATATGTTAGTTAGAACTACTTTTTTCACAGTCAGTCATCCTACTAATTTTCCCTGGCCAAAACTTTTGACCAGGTACTAAGCACCTGAGCCCTCACCAGTGGCATACAACCTAATCCATAGATTCAAACTCAGATGTGCTACATACCAAGATAACAACCAGATAGATTGACCAATAAAAAGAAAGTAAAGCCATCAATTATAATACTAAAAGTACAATATTCTAATTAACATAAATCAGACGCCGGTAATTTGAAACTTGAAAGGAAAATCAATATTTAGAATCACATCACAATTCTATCATGTGTATGGTACAGTCATATAGATAAATAATACAACATACTTAGAAATTAAACTATATTAGGAGATTAATGAAAACTATAACACATTGATATTGATACAGGGAAGTCTTATATTGAATTACTCTGAGAACAAGGAAATGTTAAAACAAAACTACATGTGTAGCAGAGGTATAACATGGCACTTGTACTCTCTTGCCTTACATGGTAGAGTGTCTGCTTAAGATTCGAGAGGTTGTGGGTTCAAATCTCAGTTCAAACCAAGGATTTTTATAGGGTTACATTTTGCACCCATCTTAAATAACCCACTAGAAATTGTGTGGTTGCACCTATAGATAGTCCCACAGACAATCAAGCTCCAAAAATTCGATGAAATATGTTAAGGAGGGGAGGTGTGTGTAGCAGAGATATAATACAACGCTAGTACTCCCAAGCCATCAAGCTAGCTTTAATGGCAACAAGGTAGAGAGTCTGCTAACAATTTGAGAGGTTGTGTTCGAATCTCAGTTCTGACCATAGATTTTTATCTGGTTTTACACACAGAAAAGTCTGTGAAATCAGCAGATGTTCACTTGTTTGGGACAACCTTACCACCTTGGAATTCTACTCTCTAAAACTAGGCTGGTAAGATATTGTACAAGGCAACAATCATATATAAAACTAAGTAACAAAACACTACAGAAATGGACAATCTCACACATAAATCATAACTTATCAGTGTTTATCTTTATCTGAAGTGTATTATCAAAATGTATGGTTTGTTTGACATACAAACACATGTATCATTGTTAAATTAAATCTATTTCACATTTCAGTAGAAATCATACCTTAACAAAATTATCAATATAATGTTAATATCAATATTTACAATGACTGAATTCATTCAATCTACTTTTACTACAATATTAAAGCCATTGTACTGTGATATATTGAACATGGTCAGTTGATTCAGGTAAACAGTCCAACAAAATGTGATACATTATTATAGTACTAAACGGTCATCGCCTTAACCCTACGACCCAAAGCCCAGGAAAGGTTAAAATTGATTCAGGCAAGTGAAAACTACTCATTCCAAAATCAGGCTAGAAGACCAGTTTCCCTGTACTACATAACATAATAAATTGGGCTAGTGTTTAAGAAAATACAATGTCTTGTCCAAGTTTTCTAATATTTACACTGAACTTATCAACAGAAAATTAACCAAGCACAGCCGTTTTATTTTTCAGAATGACCAAAATATCTGAACCAATACCATGGAAAACATTAGAAGGTAATCAAAGAATATTATACTTCTTATCACAAAGATATGAGGTAAAAACACAACAAACAAGCAAAACTTTCAAAAAAATCTTAAAGTTAACACCGTATACAAACACTGTACATGGGGAGAATATAATCAATACTATATTTAAAATATTTAACAACTTTATATACTATGTTAAGTTTACATGTATACTGTAAAGGTGGGTCAGTATGAAAGTTAAGATATTTTAATACTATGAGACAGCAATAAGGGTGTGTTTACAGATCAGAAGCCTGTTCAATTACCCTAAACGTTCCAAAACGTTCCGTAACAATACATTCAGAACTCCTCTGCCATTTGCTGCGAATAATCACGGACATATTATTTAGATGCTATTTTGAAACTACCGGTGTTGAAGTAAACAAATATACAATCGTTTAGGCAATGAGTGATGAATCGTTTTTAGTCCATTAATTTTGAAACATCACTCATTGCCTTAAGCCCTTAACGATCTTATATTTGTTTATTAGATTAGATTATTCGCAGCAAATGGTCGAGGAATTCCCAATGTATCGTTAAGGAACGTTTTGGGTAATTGAACAGGCTACAAGGCAGCATATTATCATAAATCTTACAATAATACTGACTAAAATTGGTTCTATGACAATTGATAATACCGGGCCCAGAATACATTCTATTTATCCTGGTATAAAGGACTTCATTTTAAATCCTTTTTGTTTTTAAAACCCAGTATCAGTGCATTTTTATTACACAGCTGTAGATGCTGCTTGCTTAAGTTTAACGCACCAGGGAGTAAAGAAACAGTTAACATAGAATGACAGCAAAGCAAAGACTTCAAAGCTAATCCCTACTTACTAGCTATGGTAGTTGATCAACAATTTGAAACAACAAACCAACAAGAATAGTCAAGTCAGCATAAAATGACAGCAAAACAAACTCATTCAGGAGAAGTCTGAGCAAATCAAAGACAAAATTAATTGAGAAAGAAATCAAATCCAGAGTTTATTTGGTAAGATAATACAAATTCTAATTAATTCATTGTCAATCAATGAAACATAATCAATATTTTACCACTACTAAGAAGAGATAAATAAATCAATAAATGATTGGCTTATAATGTTTACATCTTTATTTAAAACTTTGTACAAACACTTGAATACTAGAATGTACAGCAAAAAACGATGGAAAGCCAGTCCCACATTGGTTCGAATCCCATCAAAACCCCATCCCTTTGTTTACTTGAGCAAGAAACTTTATCCTACTAGCTCAGTGCTGGGGGACCAGGAAGAAGGCCCAAAGTGATTGATCTAAGTTGTAAGAACTTGTTTCACAATCGAGCTAAAATAAGTAAGTATACACTACAACTATAAAATACTATACATATTGACTGTATAATAAATACTTTCTACAACACAATAAAACACAAAACTTGGTATAATAAGTCAGATTAAATGGTACAAGCTGGTCATGTCATTGATTTTTCATATTGATTAAACACTCAACATCAATGCAGGTATACAACAAATATGTGAGTATTGTATATTTATTAAAACATCTTGTAAGACTAAATACAGGGTCTATTGAAAAATAACCAAGAACTGACTAAGAAATATCAACTACTGACTCTGTATTGGTTTTTATACCATATATTAACACTTACTTAGGTAAAGTATAGCAGCTAACTCACCTAAAAACCTTTCCTGGTCATTTTTCTTTTGCCAGCAGTAGCTAACACAGGTTAGCCACAGTGACAATACCACGTGACTTTGACATAAAAATGCTATGGTTTGCAAAAAGTGTAAACCTGACATTAGAGATGTGAAGTGCAGCAAATAGTAATTAGCTTAGCCTCGAGTACATCACTTAAAAAACCTCAAGTTGAGGCTGATTTTCACTGTTTTCCGCTTCAAACCATCGCATTTTTATGTCTTAAGTCACTTGGTATTGTCACTGTGGCTATCCCTTCCACAAGAAAACAGGAAGAATTATTTCCAACACTTGTTTGAATTTTCATGGAATGTGACAATAAGTCATTTAAATGAGGAAGTTACAAAGTAACATGAAACTAGTCTAACTACATGTAAATAAAGATGAACGTAGACTAGTTTTGCACAGACCCATCAAACTTACATCATACTTTTAGTAGATGTTTTATGATGTCCTCTGCATGACAGACAGGGGGGATTATAAAAGGGGTGTGGTTGTGTGCTTTAGTTAATATTTCTCTCCTAGTTCATTGATTTCATAAATTACTGACTTGCTGTACATATTAAGCATAGCAATTTGTCCAAAATGTGTACGTTTAAGTAAGACAACTATCCTTACATATATAGTATTAGACTACCAGATCACTCAAGTAAAATATAGAATTTACCTGAGGCATAGCACCATAATTCCAGATATAACCATGATGAGGAAAACAATTCTTTACAAATCTAACTTTTCCTTTCTTGACATCTTGTTTGATAGGGTTTAATGGTTCTTCCTTGCAGATCTGAAACATGATCAAGTTTGATTTTATAATCATTTTGCAAAAGAACAGTAACTGTTGTATTTCCAAGGAAATTATTGCCACTTATAAGAACAATATTTTAACCAGTTATAGCCATTAAGTTCCATTAACACAGCCCAATTCATTAAATTTATTAGTACAATGTACAATCATGTAGTTGGCTAAATTTTCAACCATTACCATTGTGACCAATCAGGCCTCTAATGCTCTTGTGTTGGTCAACCAGAAAAAATACCAGTTGACTAACACTGGTACAACTAGAATCATAATTTTCTTTAACCATGTAAGGAATGGAAGTATCATAAAATTATAATGCTATAATTGATTTATGGACATTTTTCTAATTTAGTCAATATGTCTTGCTTTGAAAAATGCCCTAGTAACAGATTTAATAATCTGATGGCAGCTTACAAGCATCAAAATAAATACAAAATAAGTCTCAATTTTAATCGCCAGCTAAGTCAACATTTCAAAATTACCAGTCCCCCCAAAAAAATTATAGTTGCCATGGGCATTTGTATGGATGTTCACTGCCCAGATACATTTATAACCATGCTACTAAAACAAGTTTATCATACTATACAGTACCTCCATTTTATGGTTGGTCCATCTAGGTATTTCTACAACCATGTTACATATTTTAGACTCCTCATTAGCATATAATGGAATATCATGGAAGGTAGAGATAGGTTTACCATCACTATTAGCTGGAAATAAAAACAAGTAAATATATGAAGTTATATTTGAGTAAAGGTATACAGTACAGTGATTTGTGAAAATCAACCATTTTGTAAAGTGTAAAATAGCTTTAACATCATTCTAATACAACTCTGTCTTCAGTCTTTATATTCTGATAGTGTGAAGTTAGTGACACGTGAAATTAGATTTGCAGGTGAAAATCACTGACTTTGGTCTTAGACTTAATCAGGCCAGTACAAAAGACTAGTTACAACAAAATATTATAAGATGGGTGAAAGCTTGTGAAAACTTATGAAAACTACGGCTTAGATGTTCTTTATACCATGAGGGCATCAATGTAGAATCTTAATTACCTCTGCGTACAAGAATGAGGCTTAGACTCATTTATCAATAACACAGTGGAGCAGACTCAGTAAGCAAAATACAGGTTTGGTTTCCATGTGTCACTTTCTATTGCTAGATTTTCTTCACTTGTTGGTGGCCTATACACTCTACAGATTCAAATACTCATTGTTTGTTTGATAATTCTCATAAATCAATATGGATTTATATTTTAACCAATCATAAATACAGAAGAACTGTACTCACAAGTAAGTGAATAATTAAATAAGCGGGATAAATTCATGTGCCACTTGATTACCAAAATGATTTTACATCAGGTATACATGTATTTTATTGCTCCATGGACAGCCTATAGCTTGCTCCGGTTTTGAGTGGTCAGCATGTATAACAGGAGAATTAAGCAAATAAACCAAATGCCAAGTTCAAACATGACAGATTGATCAATGTAATTAATGTTTACACCAAGCATTCCCATTGGTCCATCCTTTCTAAGCATAAGGACAGGTATTCAAGATTTTATAAATGCCTATATTAAAATGCATGTCACCAAACATAACAAATACTGTGTTTCAAGAATTTAGTGAAATTTATACATTACAGGTAGGATCTGATTTTAAAAATAGAAACAAGTCAGTGTTACTCACTAATGAAAACACGATAATCCGTGGTGTTCAGACGTCCTCGTTCAATGGTGTTGTAAGACATTTTAACTTGTGACAACAGAACGTTTCGGGAACAAAATAGACGGTTAAGAGATGGGTTGACCTCAAGACACCTGTATCCTCGCACTGACTGAACTGACAACCTACTGAACGCTCTAACAAACTTGATCCCACGTTGCATTGAGCGGTTAACAATAAATTCCAACACTCCGATAATTTACCGGTGTCGAGTTAACTTACTCGCGGATAAATTATCCGGGACCATTCTCTCGACCGTACTTATCCGGGATATTCAATAAATTCATGTATTGTATACAGGGGCGGCTCCAGGATTTTTTCTAGGGGGGGGGTCCGAACTTTTCTAGTAGGGGTGTAACAATACGGTAAAAACCGTATTGCAATATATTGCAATATGCAGAACCCGTATTGCAATATATTGCAATACGTACCAGTTTTTCGCTTAGACATGCAAAGCATTAATTAATGCATGTACCTCGTCCTAATTGGATCAGCATAGCACGCATAAAGGATTAATTGTGTTAATAAAAAACCAGCTTTTTTAAAAGTGTAAAGGTAATTTTGGATGGCACTGTATATATATGTGTTACAGGATATGTGCGTAACCAGGGATTTCATGAAATCCCTGAAATTTAGGGATTTCATGTAATCCCCAACCATGTAAAATTCGGTCCGGGAATACATGTAAACCCTGAAATTTTCTAGGAATTTCACGTATTGTCTGATTTTTTTTTCAATTTTTACGCAGATTCCCTGACCACAAAATTATCATGATTTAAATGTAAAATATGATTCATTGTGCTGTAAGGTTTTACTTATTAGATTTTTTCACGGAAAACAAGTTTAAATAAAGATATTCACATGAAATGTTGTACCAGTACCATTCAAATTGACATAAATGTTAGGAAAAATGTGTTTCTAGATGATTTTGAGGAGAATTACGCTCACAGACTGTTTCACAAAATAATGCATTTTCCCGCCGATCTGCCATTTTAAGCCCCATTTTACATCACCTAAAGTCATATTTTCGGTCAACATAGCGATAATGTTTTGTCAAAAACTTCAGAAACATTCACAAGTTGCATGGAAGACATGTACAAAAACATAAATCAAGTTTTTAAACTCTGGAATAGTTTGTACAGCCTGCTTCAGCCAGTCATAGACGGTGACGACTGTGAAAATTAAAAAAAGCACTTCGTTACAAATCCCTGTTATATAGAATCCCTGATTATAACTAGTATTTGGCTATTATCATATCTTTAAATTGACCAATTAACCTAGCTTTGCATTTTTCAAGTTATACGCTTCAAATTTGATATTACAGTATAACCTGCATTAAGCAGCCAGTGAAGGGAAGTGACTAGATTGGCTGCTTACAGCAGGTGACCACTTAATCCAGGTTAAGATTAAAATGCTTTGATTAGTCCAGCAGCAGTGAGTGATTTTTTTACTGGCTTTAACCATAAAATTTATGTAAATACTAATTCAAAATAATCTTAATTAAGAAAACAACAATTTAATTTAATTAAAATTTGTAAAAAATTTAAACAAATATTTATATATAAGCTATATATATATTTGATTTGTCCAATCTTATTTAAGATAATTAATTATGCAGTTTCTTATTAAATTATCTTCAAAAGGGCACAAGTGACAATGTCAGTTGTATATTGGAAGTCTTAATTTATGTGATGACACTTTGCTGATAAATTTTGACTATTTAAAGACTTAACTAGGTGGGGTTTCACACATCTGGACCATTATACAATGATAGTGACACTTTGTTAATTCTAAAATTTAATTGACCGTGACCACTTAATGCAGGTAAATTGATCAATTTGTAAGGAAATGGGTGGCCACTGGCCACAGACAGCAGATGGCTGCTTATAACAGGTGCAAAATAGAGTGATTTTCATTGGGAGGAAGCCAGATTGGCTGCTTACAGCAGGTGACCGCTTATTACAGGTGGCTGTTAATGCAGGTTATACTGTATATTTGGTAATACTTAATTACTTTATTTTTAATGTTTCAACCTTCATTTTTTCATATTAATTTTATGCGAATTACCTGATCATAGTGCAGTCAAGGGTGAGTTTTTAACCATTGCTCTTTAATGCTCTCTGCAGGATTTTTATGCCAAATGTATGTGTTCTTTTGGGCTGACGTCACAATGCGTTATATTTGCGAGTGACCACGTCGATTTTTGGCTTTTAACATGAAATTAATCAATGTACTTGCACTCTCTGTGATAGTAACGAAATTGGCTCAGAAATACATTACTTAACTCGTTGCACATTCTTTAATAACGACAGATCAAGACATCTTAAAATCACCCGCAACATTGATATGAATGCATATTTTACTCAAGTCATGCAGTCCCAGGATGTCGGTGTCTTGCAAAGCCTTTGCAAATTTGTTAGAAAAATCATGAGAGCCTTTTCAAGATAGCTTCGGTTTTACGGCACTTGACCCTTTTTGCAAGACGCCAACAATCTGAGTCTGCACAGATCTCATTTGTATTTATACTACCCATCACCTGTTACTTTTGCCCCCACATTAAGTACTATTTCTCTATATAGCACAAATCATACGTGCAATTGTTATATATTTGACTGGAAGTGTCACCCTGTGTTATTATTATATGTGTTTTTTTGTATTTTCCCCTGTTTGTATATAATTGTAAATACTTGGGAGAAATAAAAGTTGAAGTAGTAAGTAGTTGTAAACAATGCGAAAGTAAGTTTATTTGTCACATGGTTAATTTCTTTACTTACTGTTCTTAATGATCCGCCGACTGTTTGCTTGCCCGTGTTGGCAATATACAAACAGGCGATGGCCCCTTCATGGCCCTCATTATGATACGTTGTCATGGAAAATAAACATCGGTCGACTGGTTTCAGACGTGTAGGGAGACCTCAAGATTTGCAATATGTGTCATGAAACTCGCGGCCCTATTGTCACTGCTTGCCAGAATATTTGGGCCGCGGCCCCTGTGGCCCCAGCTCCTACGCGCCTGTAAATTAACAACTTAAAATGATACTGTAAATATATAATTATTAAATTATTTAATACGTGAATACTGTCACTAGAGTCCATAATATATTATCATAAAATAGCGTGTTGCAAATAGTCTCTCGTACCAATACTAGCGATATAAAATGACTTCCCTCACATTCATAATAATCCCTCAAGTCTTGCTCTTACATATAACATATCTATTACCTATACTAGCGATATAAAATGACGTCTCCAACATGTAATGTTGCTAATCATGATATTCTCTCAAGTCTTGCTCTTAAATATAAGCTATTTATAACTATACTAGCGATATAAAATGACTTCCTTCACATGCTATGGAGCTTATCATGATATTCCTTAAATTTAACATATTTTTAACTATTCTAGCGATATAAAATGACGTTTCTCACAAGTAATGTTGCTTATCACGATATTCTTTCAAGTCTTGCTCTTAAGTTTCACATATGTATACCAATACTTCTCACACGAACATGCGTGCTAATCATGGTATTCTTTTAAGTTTTGCTCTTAAAAATTACATATTTACACAAATACTAGCAATATAAAATGACATATTCCACATACAATAGTGCTTATCATGATATTCTCTCAAGTCTTGCTCTTAAATATTACATATGGACAATGCGACGCATACCAGCCTTCTGATGCCCAATTAGTAGTGAAATATTAGTCTCTCATTATTACCTATTTGACAATAGATTCACACAGTTTAAAAATGGTTACGATTAAGTTATATTTCATGTACAGGACATCATATTTAATGGCGAAGATTCATGTGTTCGCCAGGAATAATAATTTCATTATCCTAAACATTGTTAGTATTAGACCATTTTTGTGATAGTTTAAAAGGATTATGATTTAGTACTGTCAGCGCTTTGACATTTAATTTATTCTCATGGTAACGCCTACTTTTCCTCCCCCAAATATTGTATCGGTATGAATTATATTTTTATTTTATATCTTTGTCCTTTGAAACATACGATGTATCTGTTCGTGGTATTTTGATGAAGAATATTTTTTATTGCACGCTGGAATGACATTACGGTATTGCCTACACGTCTATATTTTGCAAACATGTAAACTAGATCCTCTCACTCCCTGAAGTACCAAGTCTATGCTGCATCAACAGATACATTTAAATACAGCTTCTTTCCAAGAGCAATCAGGATCTGGAACCAGCTACCAGCATCTATTGCTGAGGCTCCTTCTTTAATAGCATTATTCAAGAAGGAGCTTGCTGACCAGCCCTTCTAGGCTAGTGGGGTATTTCATCACCTAGTGCTGTGAAACAGCCCTAGGTTTCTTTTCCTATTTTTCTATCTTTACTTTTTTTGGCAACCATTCCAAAACTTGACTGTTACTCTTCTTTCTTTCCTATCTACTTCTTTTTTATCTCTTTTCTTATTCTCTCATCGCCATCATGTAATTGTCAAGTATGACAGTATGATGAAACTATATAAATAGATAGATCGAGTTTGGTTTGCAATATATATCTTTTCAAGGTATTTCAGTAAATATTTCATATTAAAACAAATATAAACCACGTTATTTAAATAATTTATAATATAAGTCAAGAATTATAGGCATAATTTCACTTAGAATTTAGTGTCAATATGTCAGTTTTTGTAAACTCCGCCTCTTAAGTAGGAGGCGTATCTGCCTCAAGTATTGGGGCGTGGCATTCTCTTAAGTCTTGCGAATTAGACACCCGATAATTTAGTAGTGTTATGCCGCCTGGGTACTCTTCAGGGGAGGAAGAAAAGTGAAGAAATGGCGTGCTTATTGTTATCAATGTGCTAGGAGCTACACGTATATTTCGTGATCGTTTGTCTTTGTATAACAATATTCTTTATGGATTATAGCGCACACATTTCTCTACGTTACTGTGTGAGTGAAAAATCATAGCCTTTCATGGAATTTTGACGAGAGTTTAACTCGCTTTTATATTCATTTAGATCTCACGTGTGTATAGAGCCTAATATTAGAGCTCTAGTGTGGACTACATCTACCTCATTTCAAGTTTTTCAATCAATAGTGTGTTTATATTGAAGACAGTTCATTGCCGACAATTTTATTGCAAATTCATTAAATTGATATAAGTTAATTTCAGGCACCGACTTCACTTGTGTTGTTTCTACACATACACTACATTCCAAGTAAAGTAAATCGTGTGTTACTGTATGTTATTGAAATGGTTGCAAATAAAGTTTTAACCCTGGTTCTCATTAGGGAAGCCTCGCGTGTTCTTCTTGGGATGAAAAAGCGAGGATTTGGTGCTGGTCGGTGGAATGGGTTTGGTGGCAAAGTAGAGAAAGGAGAAACAATTTTGCAAGGAGCAATTAGGTATCATAAACTTTTCGATGGAGCCACTGGCTGCAATTCATTAGTGAATTAATTCTATGAATTTATTTCATTGACATTTGTGTAATAAAATGCTACAATATTTCATCTTGATTGCACGTGTTTAAGCACGGGATTTTTATTCATTTTTTATATTCATTTTCAAAAGAAGCACACGTAACTCGTATAATTTAATATGCAGTATTAACTTCCAACGTGAATTGTGGTTTAAATTTACTGCAATATCCTTATCTTTTTAGCCACGACTTTTTAAAACATAACTTGTTTTTAAAAATGACGATCTTAATTTGTCTGTTTTTGTAAAACGTGGCCTTAAACAGATGGACTACACCTGCAATTGTTTGAGAAACATTGTATATGTGCAGGGTCGGATCCAGGAGGGCCGTAAGTGGGGGGGGGCACACACAGTGATTTTTTTACAAACTCATCAGTGTGGGTCCTAGGACTTGCTGGGCTATAAATCTATGAGTCCCAAAACTTAGCCGACTAATCCAAACTACAAGGCTTAATATTGCTTTAGTGATATGAAAGGTATATTAATAATGGAATGATGAAAAAATGAATTTGATTTCTACATTAATTACAATGCTTCTGATACTGAAATTATTCAAAAAATAAATTTAATAAGTTTATTTCCATTAATTTAATTTGAGATTAATCAAAACTTCCTTTCCTTAATATTTTTATGCTTATCTATAGTAAAACACAGTATTATTTCTATCTGTAGAAGATTTGCAGACCTAGAATATGACTGACATAACTTGAACACAATTTGGTATTTACATGCATTACCAAATTCCTGCCAGACAGGACTCCATACTCAGTAAAAGTTTGCATCCAAAAGATGCACATTATTTGAAACTTTGCATCCACAGCAAATTCAATGAGTCCTGGACTCAGGATGCAGAGGTAAAAAAATCACTGACTCATGGGGTGGGTTCGGGCTAGGGGTATACCCTCACGACGATATGGTTTTTTTTTTATTTTTCGCATGTGAAAGTTGCAAATATGAGCACTTTTAAACACATTAAAACAGATGAAATGAGACACAGTCAGACCAGTTTTATGAATGAATTGTACGGTGGTTTGGTCATCCTCACCGCATGGACATGTAGCTTTTGGCGTGGGCTTCAGCTTTTTATGCATATGCCCATTTAGTCAGTTGTTTCCTGTCCTAAGTCTAACAATTACTTCTTGTTCAGGCCTGTTTTCATGCTAATTCCAGTGAAATTAAAAATCTGTCCCCTTAAGCATAGTTAGAAGTATGGATTCTTTGGTTGGGGAGACGAAAAAAATGTTATCAACAAAGCAAAGTTATGAATACACCTAAAGGATAACATTGAGCGCTAGAAAACCTATGTTCCTTATGCACGCATTTAAATGTTCATGTTTAATTTGTTGGTTTGATATAATCTAGTTAATTTCAAAAACTAATAATCATTTTTTTCACATAAAATGCCGAGATTTCGAAAAATTATGCATGTTAATTTTAAGTTGTATAAAATTGCCAAATGTAATGAGAAAGTTCGCCGATTTTACGTTGGAAAATTGCCATTCTCGTACCCAGAGTCTAGTAGGATTCTCAATACTGGCTAGCATTAACTCTGGAAAAATTGCCGATTTTAGATACTTTTTGTTCGTACATGTAATTTGTAAAAAAGCTTTGTTGTGAGTTTTTTCGGACGTTTTGTTTCAGTGGATTTACGAAAAAGCGCTAGAATCCGCCGATGCGCGGAATAATTACATTAGTTGATTCCTTAGGACAAACATAAGGAATACACGTATTTAAAACTCTAATTGTTGAGAATTTATGTAAACTTATGTAATGAAGAAATTCGCCGATTTTGCGTAGGAAATTGCCGATTTTTTATATTTTTTTGATGATATGAAAAAGCTTCATTTATTGTGAGTTTTTCAAACGTTTTTAGCGAAATTACACACATACATGTAGTTGCTGGGACGATTAAAAACGCAGAAATCCGCCGATCCGCGGAAGAATCACATTTGTGGATTCCTTAGGGAAAATAGTAAGAAATGCAAGAACTTGAAACTGAAATTAATCAAAATAAAATCAATGATTTTAACTAAACACAAACCTATGAACGTAACATTTGCTGAAAGAATTGCGTCTCTTAATTGTAGTTATAAAAAAATTGACTAGTCTTAATTTTTAATAAAATGACATCTCAAAAGCTCGGTCGTTCTCTAAAAGTTATTTCGAATTTTAATACCTTTATTAAAATGCATTGAACAATCACGTTTGTTTTTCAAAATTAACAAGTTCGAGTTTCATAATAGTGACGTAAAAATGATCTCGACTGTCTTCGTCTTTTCTCCCTCTAAGTTGCTATGAAAGAACACTGCTGACTTCCACAAGTAAGCAAAATAACTGAGTGCACTAAACCCAAATTTAGGCCTCGTATGCTAGTTACCATGGTAATTTGATTGGTGACGGTCAGTGTAATACATTCTCGTGAATGGTGTAATAAAGATCAGAAACATAGATATGGATATCTATGTGTCTGTGAAGACGGAGCATACACTTGCACTGTCATTGATTTGAACGCTTGATAAGGCCTGATCAGGATACATGTATATACCTTGAGATGCTTGAATGTATCAATTTAGACCATTATCTATTTTAATAGATCGGATGAATGATTTTATAGTCATATAAATCTGAAAGTCAAGCTAATATCGCTTTAATAGTGTGCCGTTTTTGTGCCCTTTTCTTTGTATAGGTGTCGATATATGTGGGGCCAGGTGGGGGGGGGGGGGCACGTGCCCCCTGTGCCACCCCCGGTAAATCCGGGCCTGATGTGTCTCAACCTCTTACAGTTGTAGTGTCCTGTATAAACTTGATTGAGAATTTTGATGACCACTGGTTGGAATAATGTAACTTTAAAACATGTGTTTTATCTCATGTACATTTCGTGTATATAATTTTCACAGCTAATGATGAGTTTTATGTAATTTTTAGAGAATTGAAGGAAGAGAGTGGTTTACAAGTTACACATCTAGATGAGATTGGTAGACTGATGTTTGAATTTATTGGTGATCCTCAGTTGTTAGAAGTCCATGTATTTACTGGATCCAAATATACAGGAGTACCTACTGAAACAGATGGTAAACTGTTCTGTCTTGTAAAGACAATTGTGGCATATTTTTGTGGAGCTCGGTCATGAAATTATTTCTATGCCCTTTCTCCCTCCTACCATTGATTCTTAATCATTTGCACTCGTCAGTCACTGACGAAAGTATGCAACTAGTAGTTGGTGAACAGCTAAATCCAGAGATTTAGCTTTTTCAGAAACAGTGAGTAGGTTGACTGACTGTCGTTCTATAATCTATACAATGTGATGCTCCGGCATTAAATCCCCCCAAAAAGACAATTGTACACATTTATGGAACATTTCAAATACAAATTCATCCTGTTAAAAATAACTTTTATTACAAAAAATATATTTTCTAAGAGATGGTATTTGTTGTAAATTGTTCTTTGTATAATGTGTTCTATTATTGTTGATATGCTGATACACAGGGGCAGATCCATTTTTATACCCCCGCTTCGAAGAAGAGGGGGGTATACTGTTTTACCCTTGTCCGTGCGTCTGTCCGTCCATTACAAAATTTCCGTCGCAGTTTTCTCAGCAACTATAACATGCAGCAGCCTAATACTTTGCATATTGCTTCATCCCATAGTCCCATGTGGTGTAAAGCGATTTCATGCTCCTTGCTCATCTACTTCCTGTTTGTCGCATATTTTTAGATTTTTGCGGGGGTATCACTAGTGAGCATTAGCTCACAGATTTACTTGTTTTTCTGGGGGGGGGGGGGGGTCCAAACTTTTTCTAGGGGGTGTGACGGTGTCCAACATTCCAACCACAACCACATTTTATTCTGTTTGCAGAATAACGCAACATATTCTAAATAAATACTACATAACCATCTTATCTATGTTAAGCACAGGTGAGCCTGAGAATTTCAGGGGACCCCTTGACCCACCCCCGCTAGATTTGCCTATGGATGCATTTCCACTTGCACTCTATTCCCACAATCCATATGAGAACTTATAAAATATTATTTAGATAGACAATGGTCACAATTTAAATGTATTATAATTGGTAAGTCAACAGCTGCATATATTGCAGTCGGTGTAAAAAGCTCATCAGAGCTTATGTTTAATTGTTTTATGTATCCAACTTACAAATAAGATATACAATGTATTTGACTCAATTAATTTATTTTGTTTTACAGAAATGAGACCAGATTGGTATTCTGTGGATAAAATACCTTTACAAGAGATGTGGCCAGATGACAAATATTGGTTTCCACTATTTTTAAAAGGATCAAAATTTTCAGGATATTTTAAATTTGAAGGACATGATAGACTCATTCCCACTTAGAATGTACATTTGATGTCTCCAACGTTTATCATGTTTCCAGGAATTTAACTTACAGAATTTATGTAAATGAAATGCATATTTACAAGTGATAGTGCTATAGTAAAAGTATAAACGACATATTTCGTAAAGAAAACTTCGATTTTTCAAAATATTGTCTCTTAATTAAGCTAGGGTGTAGAAAAACCCTATGTCTCCAATGACATATTCTTACAGTTAGCTTCAAATTGTTAAAAAATTCAGACATATTTCCAATTAAACTATATCTTTAATATGTCAATTATTACTAAATCCTCAAGAAAAACACATATTATAATGTAAATTCAAAAATAATTTTCCACACCTCATACAACAAACGTTGTCTCCAAACTCCGATAACGTACGGGACATTTATTTAAAGGCTTCATTAATCTCACAGCTTTGCACACTTTACAAACTATTTTTGTGTAAGTAAAGTCCATAAAGTTATATCCTAATGATAAGATATTCATTTTAGCTGACATTTTATTGGTATCGGCAATTTATGAGCTCATTTATTAAAAAATGAATCGTAATTTTCACCACGTAACGAACGGGACAATTAGTAAAATCAAAATATCTAATAAACCTTTTCAAATAGATATATAAATTCTTCACTAAACTGATCTTCAATGATTAAATAAAAAGTTTATAAAGTGTTTTTATAATTCATTTAAAGTGCATATTTGTGACACACAAAAAAACACTAAATACAAAATGAAAAATAACGTACGAGTCCGTAACGTACGGGACAAAATGTGACACAATAATTGATAATCGTCTGAATATTTATGATAAATTGCTTTTGTAAGGTTCCTTAACTTGCATTTAATCTTCACTGGCGAAAATATTATGGGAACGGCAATTATTATGAAATTGATGATGTTCAAAAGTAACTAACAAGAGTGACGGGAAAATAAGTTATAGTACTTATTATTTGCAATAAATGATGAATAGTTTGCATTGTTCTTAATTGAATACCATCTAGCTTTAAAATGATAAATTAAAACAATGCCTCGTTTGATCAAATTATAACTTTAGAATCATTTTAGCACACACTGCAATAATTTGATCAGGTTCATACATTATCTTACTTATTTAATAACGTACGGGACACTGTAGAATTGTCTAAACATGCATTTGCCGGATGATTTGATGGTTGTAAATCACATGTTACCCCACTACTAAATAGTTTTTATTAGTTTATGCGTTAGTTCGCTATATTTCTTTGTTAAACTTGTCACAAAATTGTTGAATGTTGTTCTCTTGGAAAAATGAAAATGGTTCGCGTAGTTATTGTAATTGAGAGATATTATTGTAGTTTTATATGTAAAACACAAGTACATTGAATTGTAAAACAAATTACACAACTATGTAAGTTGTATTCTTGCAGTTTAACTTAGTTATTAATAGTTTAGATGACCAAACTGAAGTATATAACGTACGAGCCAATTTTGCTAACGTACGGGACAACAGTTATATTCTTTATTGGTTGCTTTGTGGTGGTTCACATGCACACAACGTTTTGTTATAACACTAAGACAATGGTATCTAACTATTTTAAACAGTTTCATTCTGTATTTAACTTGTTTGCATCGTTCTGGAACAGTTGAAAAGAATGACACTTTTAAAACAAATAAAACTTATGAAAATAGCGTATTCAATATTTATGTTTTTCTGAAAGTATCTGGCTTACTCTTCAGTCTTAATCATTTATTCCGAAACATAATACCTTATAGAATGCAACCGTATTGAATTTCTCAACAGTTTGACCATTACTACTTTTAAATAAGTGAAATTTACAGCACATGTTCGATTTTCATAAGCACATTTATTAATGGTAGGTGTGACCTTACACCAGCCTATATCTAAAAAGTATACTAGCCCAGCTGAAAAGATTTTTATACTGCGTGCAGAACATGTCTACAATGCCTTTAATTGATTTAAAACTCATATTTGATGACATGAAAAAAATGAAAAAAAATATGCCCATATGTCCACCTTAATTGGGATTGAGTCGATAACATTCTAGAGTATGAATTGAATGAAGTTGAAAAATTACCTAAATAATCAATCCATAATAAGGATACAGAAAAATGCCCCAATAATCATTTAATATAAATGTAACTCTCATCATTTACAAATTTTGCAATGGTCAGTCTATGAAATTAGGATATGAAAGTGGTTGCCAAACTGGTCATTTTAGCAGCCAGTACTATCTCTTGTTTGTAGAAATTTTTGGTTGCCAGAACTTAAAAGTGGTTTTCCTGGGCAACCAGGCCCCCACTAATTTCGTTGACTGAATGATGTTGTTCAAGTTTTTGTTTGTGTTTGAACCCAGTGGTTACTAAACTTTTACTCTTGATGACCAATACAATAATTGTTTAGTTTAGATCTGTGTACTTCTTATACAAGTATACTTACGGGTGGATCAGTGAAATAAAATTTTGTAAAAAATCACTCTTTGTTCTTTGTTTTGATTTTTCTGTTATTAATATCTGACATTAGTCTAATACTCTATAGGCTGACTTATGCCTTCATGCAGACACAATAGTTTTTATTTTTGGAAGCATATTTATAAATATAAAGAAGTCTAAAACACACATATAGATGGACTGTGCCAGATGCAGCTGGCAACACTTGTCTACATGAATCTACATAACAGGTGAGACATGCTTGCAACATGTGTTTTTACATGGGTTTCCCCATGTTTAGTGGGGTTTCCCCATGTTTAGTAGCGGACTGTAGCAAATCTTCATTAAATTTGTCACAGACAATTACATTAGGCCATGCGTCTGCAGTTAAAAGGATAATTACTACTTTAATAAATATAGTTCGCATTACATGTTAACAAGTTGAGGATATGCTGTTTGTGGAATTAAAGTATATAAAATCCGGCTTATGTAAAGGAAAGTTCCCTTGTATTGCTTCCGTTTGTTGTAAATTCATGCGTTTATATTACCATCAAAACCTCATGTTTGACAGCACTATTAGCTCTTTGATTATCGGAGACATATACATTTTTGTATATGGTACATTAAAAATATAATTTATCAAACATTTTATTCAATTAAATTAACAAATGATTTATCTTGTACATTAAATAGACAACTACAAAATGTACCTATTCTTTGCTGTATATTAATTACACTATATTATTAGTTTGTTGAATTGACCTAATGGTTGTGCAGTAAATTAAGATCAGAATAAATTCACTATTTTTAAATATTGTTATTGAAGTTTATAGATGTTAATTACTATAAATACATGTACTGTTCTATAGCAATTATCAATTTGTAACCTTGACATTGAAGTTTATAAACATTGTTTGTATGACAGAAGGATCGATCCTGGTGTTTTTGTTGTGTCTGCCAACTTTTTATTTATCTGGGTATTTGGCTGTTACCTCATCTGAAATCCCAATGTGTCAATAATTAGGATTAACGGACGCTTAACTTTATTCTTTTCATGGTCCCATTACAGAGATGTTATCTTTTGGTACGAACGGTAACTCTGTTTGGCATACAAATTTGGATTTTCTCGGACTTTGCCGTGCTATACTGCGGCGATTAGTGGTTGATATCAAATCTCCGTCGATGGTTGATAAAAAGCGATATCCTGAAATTCCTATTTGACAGCTGCATTTGTTTTGCTGCGTATTTCAACTATTTGTTCTTTTTTCTGAGGAGAAATCAACTGACAGTCAACGATTTTTCATTTGCACGTCTTAAGGTAACTGTTTATATTATTGTTATTATATAATCTATTCATTTCAAAGACTTTCTTTACTGTGTGAAGTTGACTAGTTTTCGGATGATTCATGTATGTAGCCACTTCACGAAGCCGAGTTGAACTTGTTTCCTGTCACAAGTCTGTTTCGACACTTAATTCTTACTCATATACACATGACAACATGTCCATGTATAAAAATGGAAACGTTCATAGTGGACAAATATTAAATCGCGCATTAAGAGAGAAGTTAAAATCGGGGTGAAACGAAAAACCACACACCACACACACCACACACACCAACCACACACCACTTTGTATAACATGATATGAGGCTTATTTTCGATTGTTTACCTGTTTTTAAGCCTAATTATGGTATAAATTAACAGAATTACATAAATTCATTAATAATTAGATCGTAAAACGCGTTGGAAGTTGTCATAGAAAATGTCGTTATATGTTTGTGTACTAAGGGAGTGAACTCTTAATACGCTAAAATCGTTAAATTTGTTAAGTTTGTTGGAGTTGTCTCTCTTTGATCACAACCTCTGAAACATTAGTTTGTGTTAATAAATATCTTGTTTAGCAACAAATTTTATATACAACACACGTTTTTTAAAACAAATAGATCAAAGATCTATGTAAGACCTAAAATTCTCTTTCAAACGGAATTTAACATCACTCTTCATTTTTATGTAAAAAAGTGTACATCTTCTCTTACAAACGGAATTTAAGCGCCGTTTTGTTGTGGTGTGTGGTAAATCGTTTATTATACATCACTCTTTAATTTTAATATAAAAACGTATACATCTTCCCTTACTAACGGAATTTAAGCGCCGTTTTGTTTATTATACATCACTTTTTAATTTTATTATAAAAACGTATACATCCTCCCTTACAAACGGAATTTAAGCGCCGTCTGTTGTGGTGTGTGGAAAATTGTTTATTATACATCACTCTTTAATTTTAATATAAAAACGTATACATCTTCCCTTACTAACGGATTTAAGCGCCGTTTTGTTTATTATACATCACTTTTTAATTTTATGTAAAAACGTTTACATCTTCCCTTACAAACTGAATTTAAGCGCCGTTTTGTTGCGGTGTGTGGTAAATCGTTTATTATACATCACTCTTTAATTTTATATAAAACATATCGGTTTCCTTTACAAACGGAATTTAAGCGCCGTTTTGTTGTGGTGTGTGGTAAATCGTTTAATATACATCACTTTTTAATTTAACATAAAAACGAATACATTTTCCCTTACAAACTGAATTTAAGCGTCGTCTGTTGTGGTGTGTGGTAAATAGTTTATTATTCATCACTCTTTAATTTTAATAAAAAACCGTATACATCTTCCCTTACAAACGGAATTTAAGCGCCGAAATGTTGTGGTGTGTGGTAAATCGTTTAATATACATCGCTCTTTAATTTAATATAAAAATGTATACATCTTCCCTTACAAACTGAATTTAAGCGCCGTTTTGTTGTGGTGTGTGGTAAATCGTTTATTATACATTACTCTTTAATTTTAATATATAAACGTATACATTTTCCCTTACAAACTGAATTTTAGCGCCGTTTTGTTGTGGTGTGTGGTAAATCGTTTATTATACATTACTCTTTAATTTTGATAAAAAAACCGTATGCATATTCCCTTACAAACGG
Organism: Mactra quadrangularis; assembly: GCA_025267735.1. Lineage (NCBI taxonomy): Eukaryota > Metazoa > Mollusca > Bivalvia > Venerida > Mactridae > Mactra > Mactra quadrangularis. Next base: position 7,986,102 of record CM046303.1, on the reverse strand, counting down.
AATTTAAGCGCCGTTTTGTTGTGGTGTGTGGTAAATCGTTTATTATGCATCACTTTTTAATTTTACATAAAAACGTATACATTATCCCTTACAAACTGAATTTAAGCGCCGAAATGTTGTGGTGTGTGGTAAATCGTTTAATATACATCGCTCTTTAATTTAATATAAAAATGTATACATCTTCCCTTACAAACTGAATTTAAGCGCCGTTTTGTTGTGGTGTGTGGTAAATCGTTTATTATACATTACTCTTTAATTTTAATATATAAACGTATACATTTTCCCTTACAAACTGAATTTTAGCGCCGTTTTGTTGTGGTGTGTGGTAAATCGTTTATTATACATTACTCTTTAATTTTGATAAAAAAACCGTATGCATATTCCCTTACAAACGGAATTTAAGCGCCGTTTTGTTGTGGTGTGTGGTTAATCGTTTATTATACATCACTTTTTAATTTAACATAAAAACGTATACATTATCCCTTACAAACTGAATTTAAGCGCCGAAATGTTGTGGTGTGTGGTAAATCGTTTAATATACATCGCTCTTTAATTTAATATAAAAATGTATACATCTTCCCTTACAAACTGAATTTAAGCGCCGTTTTGTTGTGGTGTGTGGTAAATCGTTTATTATACATTACTCTTTAATTTTAATATATAAACGTATACATTTTCCCTTACAAACTGAATTTTAGCGCCGTTTTGTTGTGGTGTGTGGTAAATCGTTTATTATACATTACTCTTTAATTTTGATAAAAAACCGTATGCATATTCCCTTACAAACGGAATTTAAGCGCCGTTTTGTTGTGGTGTGTGGTAAATCGTTTATTATACATCACTTTTTAATTTAACATAAAAACGTATACATTATCCCTTACAAACTGAATTTAAGCGCCGAAATGTTGTGGTGTGTGGTAAATCGTTTAATATACATCGCTCTTTAATTTAATATAAAAACGTATACATCATCCCTTACAAACTGAATTTAAGCGCCGATTTGTTGTGGTGTGTGGTAAATCGTTTATTATACATTACTCTTTAATTTTAATACATAAACGTATACATTTTCCCTTACAAACTGATTTTTAGCGCCGTTTTGTTGTGGTGTGTGGTAAATCGTTTATTATACATTACTCTTTAATTTTGATAAAAAACCGTATGCATCTTCCCTTACAAACGGAATTTAAGCGCCGAAATGTTGTGGTGTGTAGTAAATCGTTTATTATACATCGCTCTTTAATCTAGTATTAAAACGTATACATTTTCCCTTACAAACGGAATTTAAGCTCCTTTTTGTTGTGGTGTGTAGTAAATCGTTTATTATACATTACTCTTTAATTTTAATATATAAACGTATACATTTTCCCTTACAAACTGAATTTAAGCGCCGAAATGTTGTGGTGTGTGGTAAATCGTTTAATATACATCGCTCTTTAATTTAATATAAAAATGTATACATCTTCCCTTACAAACTGAATTTAAGCGCCGTTTTGTTGTGGTGTGTGGTAAATCGTTTATTATACATTACTCTTTAATTTTAATATATAAACGTATACATTTTCCCTTACAAACTGAATTTCAGCGCCCTTTTGTTGTGGTGTGTGGTAAATCGTTTATTATACATCACTCTTTAATTTTAATATAAAAACGTATACATTTTCACTCACAAACTGAATTTAAGCACCGTCTTGTTGTGGTGTGTGGTGAACCGTTTATTATGCATCACTTTTTTTATTTAACATAAAAACGTAAACATCTTCCCTTTCAAACTGAATTTAAGCGCCGTTTTGTTGTGGTGTGTGGTAAATCGTTTACTATACATCACTTTTTAATTTTAATATAAAAACGTATGCATCTTCCCTTACAAACGGAATTTAAAAGCCGTTTTGTTGTGGTGTGTGGTAAATCATTTATTTTCATTACTCTTCAATTTCAATATTAAAACGTACACATCTTCTCTTACAAAAGGAATTTAAGCGCAATTTTAATGTGGTGTGTGGTAAATCGTTTATTATACACCACTCTTTAATTTCAACATAAACACTTATACATCTTCCCTTACAAACGAAAAAAGAAAATACGACTAAACATGTACAAAGCGTTTAGACCCATTAAGAGATGTTCGATAAAGCCATATACCACCTATTGTAGCTATATCATAAACTACTTCCAGTGACCACATGTTGTGATCGATAAGGTAAGATAAGAATCATAGATCACGATCAAACCAATTCGTTTTCTTTGTATCATCGGGGTAGGTCCAGAATTTGAATGACAGCTCCAAGTAACCAATCAGCGTCCGGCATTTGAAACGCTGAAGATAAGCAGCTTATCGGCCGCCAATTTATTACAACATCATTTGACAGATACAACAACATGCATATACATGTATATTCAATGTACATATAGTTATCAATAAACATAGACAGGAAAGTAATCCTGTCATGAAAGTGTACCCGCTGTGCCTTGGTATGCGCAGTGCATTATACAATCACACCAGGGGCTCATAAATCCGATAGTGCACATGATAAAATTATGAAAAAATACTTCAAAAATCCAAAACTTTTGGAAAAGGGTACAAAAGGGACTATGACTTCAATTAGATATTTTAAATATAAAAACTGCTCAACTAAAAACATACAAAACTTTACAACATAACAAAAAAAAACAATCAAATGAAAGCAGAAAATTAAAATTTTTTGTATCATTTGCACAAAATTGATATTATGAAAATGAAAGAGTTATGACTGTTCAATTTTTTTCCCCGGTACTTTTCTACTGAAAATCGAATATCGACTTGAGATTATGTATGGGCCTTAAAGTTGGACATTAAGTTCTCCCCTGATGATTTCAATCCAAAATACATGATATGATCAGAACTAATAACCAAAACATGCATCGAACTAACTTATTTTATTTATTTATTTATTGGAGTACAACGCCATGTCCACACAATTTTAGGTCATTTTACGGCGTCCAGCCATCTAACCTAGCTTTCCTGGACCATTGTCTTTAATCCGTACTCACCTACCCTTCCACAAGGCCGGAAACTTCTCCATAATATCTAATCAATGGAGGAAAATCTACATTATTGTCAAATTTTCATGGTAGGGTATAACCTCCCCAGGTGGGATTCGAACCCGCACCCCCTCGGACACGAGTATCCAAATCCCGGCGCTCTACCAACTGCGCTATCGAACCGGGTTCTCGAAATAACATTCCGACTTGTTGAGCGAGCGTTGGGGGTGCTGAACCGGTGCGTATTTCCAATCCTTGACCTATGCCAGGGAGCGAAACCGCGGTTCGGTCAAACTGAAATTTTACAGGCACGTAGTGGGTTCCTGGGTAAACATTGTATAAAAGTTTCGCGTTGATCATGAATCATGCATCGAACTAAGTAGAACTAATACTATTCATTATAGATTGCTTCTGACTCGGACGTTACAGTGAGTAACTTGCACAAGTCGCTGTGCCCTTACATACCAACATATTTCAATAAAGTTTATACTGTTGAGTCTCACCTAACGACCGGTCCGATAATAAGACCAACTACATAATACGGGCAGTTTTTGAAAGACCCGAATTATTTTCTCTATATTTCAATAGTCGTGAAGTCCGATAATAAGACCGTTCCGCTATTCCGTAATACGACCGCTTTTTTAGACCCAACCACGCTAATTGCACTAATTTGGGGTCCAATATTACTACCAGTATACAGCAGTCGTTGACACGTTGTGTAACAACTTTTTATCGAGTATATACAACTTAATTGATTTTTGACATGTATACAATTACGTAATAGGTATGACAAGATACCCATAGTAAACACAAAATAAGTGATAAAAACATCGTTAACATTGATCAATAACAAAAGATTTTTTTGTAAAATTAATTGTCAATGATTGCAAATGTTTGGTGAAGTGAAACGGCCCTCAAGTCCCTTAGTCCCTAAAATCAACTAAACTTCGTCGCGAATTATTTTTTTAATAATTTAAGATTAATTAAATATAAAGTTAATCAGACGGACTGCGCTAATCTATATTTTTGTTAAGAATGCGTTTCATCTGCTTACATAAGCGTTCTTACAGAGGGTTCTAAACAAAGAAAACGAAAGTAGCATTTCCTTTACAACTATGTGAAAAGTCGTCTGTCTCATCAATTTGCATACGGATTTTAGCAAATATGTTCCAGTTATCTGATTATTTTGCGTACAATTCTAATTTTAATTTGTTAAAATTAGAATAACTGCCAAAATTAAAATGAAACATAGCGTCGTGCCGGACAGGTATAAACTCCAGTATACGGAACAGCGCGATGGGTATAAAGTCTTGCGACGGTACGGACTTCGTGAATTTTGCGGTGACGAAATCATATTGTCAGTCAGTTTTTGGTTAGATAATTAATTCACAAAATATCATTAAAGGCATAAGCGGATCTAGCGGGGGGGGGGGGGTCGGGGGGGTCTGGATTTTCTCCGAGAATTTCATAAATGGACTTGTCCATAAGTGTATTTCTTGACTTTAAGTTATTTTTAAGTAGCATGAAGCAGTTTTTCTCAATGCTTAAAATAGAATTATTAGTTCTGTAGTTTTTATTATTTATATGTTGCATTTTTCTGCAGAAAGTGTATAATGTAGTTGTGGTTCGAAAGTTTGGACCCCCTAGAAAAAGTTAAGACCTTCCCCCCAGAAATTTTTTTGGATCTGCCCCTGAAAGGACTGTGATTTAAACAGTGTCTGAAATTTATAAGTTAAATGCATATGTTTGGAAATAATAGCATGAGTATTCTTGTACATTGTACCCATTAACAAGACATTTTAACTGTTTGAATAGTCACTGGCATATATAAATAGGTGGGTTCGCTATTAAGACCGACTCGCTATTAAGACCACTTTCTGTAAGACCACTAGGTGGTCTTATTAGCGGAACTTTACTGTACCGTTGAAAAGATCAGAGTCTTCCCTACATTTTAAACCATAATACAGCATGATGCTACGATAAATAGAGTGACAATACAACAAACATGGGACTCAATACAACATCTAGCCACAGACCCAATAATCAGGAGAAATTCATGAAATTTGGGGATTTTCCGCCTCTGTCCTAGACGTCACTTTGGGTCAATAAGTTCAGTTTATACCGTTGAAAAGATCAGATTCCCCTCTACATTTTAAGCCAAAATACAGCATGCTATGATCATAAAGCCAGAATAACCCAAACATGCATGGAACTAAGTAGAACTAAGACAATACAGTAGAGTGCCCTTGACTCAGGCTTTACACCGGTGCTCTTAAATTGTCAACATCTTTTAATTAAGTTTATACCGTTGAAAAGATCGTGTTGATCGGATACGAACTAAAGCCAGATTAAACCTAATATGTATCAAACTATGTAGAACTAAGACAATACAGTAGGGTGCCCCTTGACGCAGGCCTTACATCCGGTGCTTTACACTAGACGCTGTGCCCTTAAATATCAACATACACATGTATTTCAATTAAGTTGTACCGTTGAAAAGATCAGAGTCTCCCCTACATTTCAAGCCAAAACACAGTATGATACAACCAAAAATAGAGTCACAAGGAAACAAACATGTACCCAATACAACATGTATCCGCAGACCCAATGATCAGCGGAAATTCACGAAATTTGGGAATTTTCCGCCCCTGTGCTCGGTATGACTTTAAGATAAAATGTATATTTATTATTATATCTATACATCATTATAATGTTATTTAATTAGCCTAAGGGAATAAATTCTACTTGAAGAAGGATCCATTACAAACTAATGGAAGATGTGAATCAATTACAGACAAAATGCTGAGCAAGCTCAGAAAATGACAGAAATGTCCTCAGCCATTGTGGAGAAAAAGTTGTGCATTTATTACTTATTTTTTTCATCTAACAGACAGACCAAAAGTCCGAAAATGTTGAAAATGAAACAACCTCAAAAAAGACCTATGTCATTCCGGAGAATAAGATGTATTTTAGGTTCGAGCTAAAACCCGCGTACGGACTGGTCAATGTGCGCGGCACATATCTTTATACAAACTATACTAAAATTGTATGATATTCGCTTTTATATCTTTATTAAAACTATACACACATTTCCTAATGTAGAGGGGAAAATCAGCATTGTTTTGACCGAGTGTGTGGTTGTTAATTAAAGTACATGCTTTGCATATGTATTAAAACTTCATGTACCGCTATACGAAAATTTACTATTTCGGAGAGAAAGTCAGCAGTGTTTAGATCGAGTGTGTGGTAAATCGTTTATTATACCCTACGTTTATTATTTACATTAAAAAATGCTAATTTTCTATTTCAGATGGAAAAAGTACAGTTTGAATAGAATGAGAGGTAAATCGCTTTTTATGACTAACACTTTAATTTTAATACAAAAACATGTTTCTACTTTCTATTTCAGACAGACTGTCAGTGGTATTCATATTGTCTCAAGCTATTGATAAGTTAACGACTAAAACTAGTAAATTCAGTCGAAACACAAGCAAGTATCACAGTTGACAAGGGTTAAAAGGGTTATATATTAAATATTATAAATTATATCAAAATATTTAGACAGACACGCAGGAGAAGGTGACTTTTTTGGGAAAGAAGATTTGAATGAAAGGAATTGAATTATTCGTAGTCTGAGTCTTGCCTATCCTAAGAAGGTCAAATATACCAAAGTAAGAGACTCACCGAACCTAGGTCGGTCTGATAGAGCCAAGTCTGAGTCTTACCTATCTAAGGACGGTCTGGAAAACACAAGTCTAGGTAGGTCTGATTGATCTAAGTAAGAGTCTGGCCTATCTATGGTAGGTCTGATAGACCATGGTAGGAGTCTGGCCTATCCTAGGTAGGTCTTATAGACCATGGCAGGAGTCTGAACTATCCTAGGTATGTTTGATAGACCATGGTAAGAGTCTGAACTATCCTAGGTAGGTATGATAGACCATGGTAAGAGTCTGAACTATCCTAGGTAGGTATGATAGACCATGGTAGACGTCTAAACTTTTCTAAGTAGGTCTGTTAGGCAATGGCAGGAGTCTTAACTATCCTAGGTATGTCTGATAGACCATGGTAGGAGTCTGAACTATCCTAGGTTGGTCTTGTAGACCATGGAAGACGTCTAAACTATCCTAGGTAGGTCTGATAGACCATGGTAGGAGTCTGAACTATCCTAGGTTGGTATAATAGACCATAGTAAGAGTCTGGCTAATCCGAGGTATGTCTGATAGACCATGGTAAAATTCTGAACTATCCTAGGTTGGTCTGATAGACCATGGTTGGAGTCTAAACTATACTACATTAGTCTTATAGACCCTGGTAGGCGTCTGAACTATCCTAGATAGGTCTGATAGACCATAGTAGGAATCTGAACTAATCTAGGAAGGTCTAATAGACCATAGGCGGAGTCTGGCCAATCCTAGGTATGTCTGATAGACCATGGTTAGAGTCTGAACTATCCTAGGTAGGTATGATAGACCATGGAAGACGTCTAAACTATTCTAGGTAGGTCTGTTAGACCATGGCAGGAGTCTGAACTATCCTATGTATGTATGATAGACCATGGTAAGAGTCTGAACTATCCTAGACAGGTCTAATAGACGATAGTCGGAGTCTGGCCAATCCTATGTATGTCTGATAGACCATGGTTAGAGTCTGAACTATCCTAGGTTGGTCTTATAGACCATGGAAGACGTCTAAACTATCCAAGGTAGTTATGATAGACCATGATAGGAGTCTGAACTATCCTAGGTAAGTCTTATAGACCATGGTAGGCGTCTGAACTATCCTAGATAGGTCTGATAGAACATGGTAGGAATCTGAACTAATCTAGGAAGGTCTAATAGACCATAGGCGGAGTCTGGCCAATCCTAGGTATGTCTGATAGACCATGATAAGAGTCTGAACTATCCTAAGTAGGTCTTATAGACCATAGTCGGAGTCTGGCCAATCCTAGGTTTGTCTGAGAGACCATGGTTAGAGTCTGAACTATCCTAGGTTGGTCTTATAGACCATGGAAGACGTCTAAACTATCCAAGGTAGTTATGATAGACCATGATAGGAGTCTGAACTATCCTAGGTAAGTCTTATAGACCATGGTAGGCGTCTGAACTATCCTAGATAGGTCTGATAGAACATGGTAGGAATCTGAACTAATCTAGGAAGGTCTAATAGACCATAGGCGGAGTCTGGCCAATCCTAGGTATGTCTGATAGACCATGATAAGAGTCTGAACTATCCTAAGTAGGTCTTATAGACCATAGTCGGAGTCTGGCCAATCCTAGGTTTGTCTGAGAGACCATGGTAAGAGTCTGAACTATCCTTGGTTGGTCTAATTGACCATGGAAGACGTCTTAACTATCCTTAGTAGTTATGATAGACCATGGTACGAGTCTGAACTATCCTAGGCTGGTCTAATAGGCCAAGGAAGACGTCTAAACTATCCTTAGTAGTTATGATAGACCATGGTAAGAGTCTGACCTATCCTAGGTAGGTCTGAAAGACCATGGTAGGAGTCTGAACTATCCTAGGTAGGTATGATAGACCATGATAATGTCTGAACTATCCTTGGTTGGTCGAATAGACCATGGTAGGAGTCTGAACTATCCAAGGTAGGTATTTTAGCCCATGGTAGGAGTCTGAACTATCATAGGTAGGTATGATAGACCATGGTATGAGTCTGAACTATCCTACGTTGGTCTAATAGACCATGGAAGACGGCTAAACTATTCTAGGGATGTCTGATAGACCATGGTAAGAGTCTGAACTATCCTAGGTAGGTCTGAAAGACCATGGTAGGAGTCTTAAATATACTAGGTAGGTATGATAGACCAAGATAAGAGTCTGAACTATCCTTGGTTGGTCTAATAGACCATGGTAGGAGTCTGAAATATCCTAGGTAGGTATGATAGACCTTGGTAGGAGTCTGAACTATCATAGATATGTTTGATAGAACTTGGTAGGAATCTGAACTAATCTAGGAAGGTCTAATAGACCATAGGCGGAGTCTGGTCAATCCTAGGTATGTCTGATAGACCATGATAAGAGTCTGAACTATCCAAGGTATGTCTTATAGACCATAGTTGGATTCTGGCCAATCTTAGGTTTGTCTGATAGACCATGGTAAGAGTTTGAACTATCCTAGGAAGGTATGATAGACCATGGTAAGAGTCTGAACTATCCTACGTTGGTCTTATAGACCATGGTTGGAGTCTGAACTATCCTAGGTATCTGAAGTATCATAGGTAGGTCTTGTCGACCCAAATCTGAGTCTGGCCTATCATAGGAAGGTTTAAAAGACCTTAGTAAGAGTCTGAACTATCCTAGGTATGATAGGCCATGGTAAATGTCTGACATATCTTAGGTGGGTCTGCTAAATCAAAGTCTGATATTGACCTTTTCTAGGTATGTCTGATAGACCATGGTAATTGTCTGAATTCCCTTAGGTAGGTCTGATAGACCGTGGTAAGTGTCTGAACTATCCTAGGTAGGTCTAATTGTCCATAGTCGGATTCTGGCCTATCCTAGGTATGTCTGATAGACCATGGTAAGAGTCTGAACTCTCCTGGGTTGGTCTGATAGACCATGATAGGAGTCTGAACTATCATAGGTAGGTCTGATTGACCCAAGTTTGAGTCTGGACTATCCTAGGTAGATCTGATAGGCCATGGTAGGAGTCTGGTCAATCCTAGGTAGGTCTTATATAATAAGGTAAAGCCTAGTCCCATAAACATGAAAACAGCCATGAGGGCACCGTATGGGCGCAGCGCGATCAAGATCAGCAAGGGCCTGTACGAACTCTTGCGTATCCGTACGGACTGTTACGTTTTTACCAGGGTCCATGAGTTTAGCCTAGGATACACGAATCAGTTTCAGAGTCAAATCACGAACAAAGTTGTGGCCGAGTATGGATTAAACACGTGTATCTTCCAGCTACGGCTCAGTACGGGGTGTTGTTTTGTACCATGTGCGTACCCTCTCCTTGGTAGGCAAGGCTTCCGACGGTCTACGACTGTCTGCTCGTACGGGTCCGTAACAAGCCTCGATTTTATGGAACTGAGGCATAAGAGTCTGAGATACCCTAGGTAGGTCTCATTGACAATGGTAAGAGTCTGGCCTATCCTAGGTAGGTCTGTTAGACCATGGAAAGAGTCTGAACTATCCTAGGTAGGTCTTATAGACCATAGTCAGAGTATGGCCTATCCTAGGTTGGTTTGATAGGCAAAGTCAGAGTGTGAACTATCCAAGGTTGGTCTGATAGACCCAAGATTTGTTTTAAGAAATTGTTTTAGATCTGTTTTATTAAGTAATTGTTGAAAACAAAATTTTACAGAACAATGTAAAAATCATTCAGTTTTACTGGATGTGTCGGTTGTACATTTTCCAAATTCTAGGAGGGGTCCGGACCCCCCTCCCCGGAGACCCCCCCCCCGCTGGATCCGCCCATGGTTCGATTGTGAGACAAGTTACAACAACACAGATTAATCACTTTCGAATCTGCTTCCTGGACCAGTCCCCCAGTACTGAGTCAGCGGATGAGGTTTCTTGCTCATGGAAACAACAGGGTAGATTTTAGGTAGTATTCGAACCAACGCGAAGCTAGCTACCTAATGATTTCCTGTCCAACGTCGTCACAGCTCAGCCACGCCCGCTCCGTTGCATCGGTAGCGGCCGGGGATTAATTTTATATATTTTTGCACTTAAAGAACATTTTCACTATTTGTTTGTTACAGATATTTTGATGACGTACGTCTTAGATCACTAACTTTAATGATGGGTCGTGATTTTCACTGACAACAACTTGTACATATGTATATATAAAATTTACAACACCCTTGAATGTCTGATGTAGGATTACAGTAAAACTTACCATTTCCAATCAATTACTCAATTACAAGCGTATTCCTCGATCATTACAATGTCTCATAATTTCGTCTGTTGCAATACATGGACATTTACAGGCACGTAAAAAAACATTTCAGGATTGAGGGGGGGGGGGTATTTTATTCAGATTTATCTCAAGAAAAGAAATCAATACACACTTACTAATAGTAATTAAGTATTGTAGTATTGATTGAAAATGTTAAGTCTTACTATATATCGATATATACGTCTAGTTTTGTCGTACAAAACCCTTGCCTTTTTTCAGGCGTGAGACTGACTAAGACCATAAGTAATCTTAATCAGTTAAATATAACGTGTAATTTTGATTTAGCTGAAAAAGCACGAATGTATCAATCAGTTGTGTATGACAGATTCAATAAAGATCCCAGTCAATATATCTGATTAAAATATTGTGGGGCTTACCCCCCCTTCTTTTCCTACGGGCCTGTATGTATCACCATCGTGCATCATTTTGCGCCAGTATACAAACAAGGAAGTGGTCCTGTAAGGAAGTGTACTTACCCGCTGGGCAGTGTATGATAACATTGAAGTGTACTTACCCGCTGGGCAGTGTATGATTACATCGAAGTGTACTTACCCGCTGGGCAGTGTATAATAACATCTCAGCTGGTGGTCATTATATCGAAAGCATCGTATATACAAGTATTGAATGCATTTTCCATACTGTTCAGACCCAAGCTCTGGAGATTTCCCGAAAAGGCGAAAGAAATTGATTTTTCGGTGATAGTTGTAATCACATGGAATTGTGGTTGTAATAAAACAATAACTTATTATTAAATACAATTCAATTAGGGACTTTGGTCAGTTATCTTTCCTTGATGAAATCTGAAGCAATCCAATTGGTTAGTAGGTCCTTACAGTTGGAATCCTCGGATATTATCATTGCATTCCTATGTAGGAATATCATAATATTTATCTAATATCTTTCTTGTTTATTTATATATTAACAGAAGTGATAAAATTTAGACAATTCTTTGCCCTGAAAACACTTAGCTTGAATTTCAAATAAATTAAATGATTAACAAAAAAGTTATTAAGATTAATTTGGGCAAATTGACAGTGAAAAGTAAAGGTAAAATCCGAGTAATCAAACTAATTGCACCTACCTGCATTCGGAACTCCTTGGCCATTCACTACGAATGTTTTCATTCATGAAAGGTCGAGGTTTTTCCGAATGAATCTACCTATTTAAGAGTAGACAAGGAGAAATAACTGACTAAGGTCATTATATCATCGTAGATAGACATTATATTTTTTTCATGCAAATATGATAGTAAATACACATGCTCATGTTTATTTCATCCAACGAGAATTTAAAGCAAATTCCAGTCTTCCATGTGGACATCTAGTAAAACAAGTTCAAATTATTTTTACAATACTGACATAGTAAAATACAACAAATTGAAACATAGAACTGATGTAGAGTATGTTTAAGCTTTTATAAAGAATTCAAATTTAAATTATAAGTGGTTCTAAGATATTGAATCATGAGGCAATAGCCAGCTACCGATACTATCGACTCATTTCCCATTTCAACAAGCAGGTATTGAAAGGATGCCATTGCCTGGGACACATACAATCGGGACAAATCACGATTTTACACACCGCTGACTTATACTTTTTAACACAAGAGGCATTCGGCCCTTGACCACTTTATACTTTAAAGTTTTCTCTGAATTTTTTACAAAACCGTCATATATTCAATCTTAAACTTGAATTAACAAATTCGGTGTTTTGGGTCAGAGTCAACTTCAACGCGGCGGAAATGTACAGTTTTTGGTAATTTCCCGCTGTTTTAAAATAGTTGTCTCTAAGGCAATGTTGCACTTATTTATCGCCCACGATAACCTAAAATGTGTATGTTCCTTGATATTTCACGGGTTTAGCGCAAAACAGTCGTAACTCAATATATTCGAAAAGGATGAGTAACGACCGTTTTGCGCTAAACCCGCGATTTATAGGATATATTGTATGTCGAAAGTGGATGTAAAAACGACATAGCTCGAAAATTTTAGGTATTCCCATGCTGTTGTCATCAATACAGTACAACCTCTTTTGAACAATTCCCAATTGGAAAACTGAAGTATGGACTGTTGTTTACATTTATTTAGATTTCGGGGATAATGAAGGAATTGAATAAAGGTATGATTGCAATGTGTTACAATGCGATAATAGAAATAATAATAAAACACCTTCGGATTACGGTGTGATTGGGTGACGAATGTGTATTAAAATTAGAATTAATGGAACTGATAAAACTAATCAATAAATTTTCTGTTGGAATGATTGCCATCTCTTAAATCTGAAAATAATGACGATCGATCTAGATATTAAAGTACTGTTTTGTTTCGTTTTAATCTGCTAGTTTTATGATTATTTATATAATAGTTCAGAAACTCAACTCTGTGAACACGTACTAAGTCTAGAGGTAGTGCAGAAACTGTCATGCTCCGTCTTAAACGTGAGGAGACGAATAAGTTCAACGGTGAAATGAATCGTAGCAGGTAAAAATCTGTAAATCTTCTATCTATTATCTTCCGACATATTTCCTAAACCACTCTAAGTGTCCCTGCGTCGGAATTCCCGTCGTCTAGGGACTATATAGCCAGTCAAATATAAATTTAGAAGAACGTTAACCATTTGTTTATATTTAAGTAATGTTTACATACGGTTTAATCTACCCGTTCACTCGATTAAATTTTTACTCATAACTTAGACTATTTAAGAACGGATTAAGTTGTAAAATGTTTGTGAAACGCACTTAAACTTAAAAATGCTAAAAAAAGAAAATTGAAGGTTAATCTAGAATTTTAAGATATGAATGCGTTCGTGAAACCGGGCCCTGGTCACAGCATGTTGATCATGTGTTCCACGGATTTTTCTAGAAAAAATGGGGCGAGCGAGGGAAGAAAAAATATAAAATTCTCAATTCAGTTGCTTCTTATAGCGGTTCGACCAGTTTTTATAGCAGTTCGACCAAAGTTTTATGAGTGAGCGAAGTAATAAAATACTTTTTTAAACCGTAAAAATTCAGGTGCAAGCAAATCCATAGAAGATACGATCAACTCAAGCCTGAGATGTCACAACATGATTTTTTTCATGTTTTATTGAAAATCCGATAACAGGTTGTTCTGTTAATAAAACATGTACATGTATAGCCATACTTTACAGTGTTTGTGTAAATAGTCCCGTGCGCTTACTGTCGCTGAAGTATCTATTTGACAGTCTGTCCGACGTTTGAATCATACCAGCGATAGAACATGTGTGAATATTTAAAGTACAGTTTAAAGTTCATTGGATAATCAATCACTTCAGTGGTGGGCCTCGTTATTAGCTATTACTGTACCGAATGTTACCTGTTTTAGCTATTCAGCAGTGTGTTCATTAACCTTGAACGTTCATAAACGTTCCGTAACAGAAGTGTCAGAACAACTCAACCCAGCTCAACCCGAGTTCTCTCGTACCTGTAATGTTAGCTAATTTATAATAGTTACTGAACGCGGAGCTGGTTTTGGAACGTACCCGTGAAACCTAAACATCATTTTGATTTTTTTTTTGTAAATCTTTGTTATTTTTATTGTGCGTGGTTTATGATTTAATGGCTACTCTTTTCGATAGGATTATCTTATCTAGACAAAAATATAACTCATTTGTTTACAATATAAATGAGTAATAGGGTCCATGCTACCACATAAGAAATTCAATGGCCGTCAAGACCAGAGGTGCGTTCAACAATGCGAGCGCTCGGGGCGACATCGAGCGCACGCGTTCTGAACGCGGGCGCTCGCCCGTGCGCTCGCGATACAGCTCGAGAGGTGTTTCGCTTATAAATTGTTAAATAAATTCCGGTAAATACCGTTTCGTTTTGATACCGGTACTCAAATCGGTACATTGAAAAAATATAGCAGATTTAAAATAACCAAATACGAAATATCCAATGCTTTAATCTCAAGCCTTCTGTGTATTTATCGTATTTCAAAGGGATTTACATCGATCTAAACTTTGGTTAGTATATTATCGCCATTCTGTACACAAACGGTCTGACTGACCGATATCTTCACCTTTTTCTATTTATAGAATGAGCGCTCGCATTCGTTCAATAACAAAACAATTCGCGAGGCGGGCGCTCGAGCGAGCGCCCGCATTGTTGAACACACCTCAGTTAATGTCGGACAATTTGGCGGCCGATAAGTTGCTTATCTTAGATAAGCATCAGCGTTTCAAATGCCGGACGCTGATTGGTTACTTGGAGCTGTCATTCAAATTCTGGACCTACCCCGATGATACAAAGAAAACGAATTGGTTTGATCGTGATCTATGATTCTTATCTTACTTTATCGATCACAACATGTGGTCACTGGAAGTAGTTTATGATATAGCTACAATAGGTGGTATATGGCTTTATCGAACATCTCTTAATGGGTCTAAACGCTTTGTACATGTTTAGTCGTATTTTCTTTTTTCGTTTGTAAGGGAAGATGTATAAGTGTTTATGTTGAAATTAAAGAGTGGTGTATAATAAACGATTTACCACACACCACATTAAAATTGCGCTTAAATTCCTTTTGTAAGAGAAGATGTGTACGTTTTAATATTGAAATTGAAGAGTAATGAAAATAAATGATTTACCACACACCACAACAAAACGGCTTTTAAATTCCGTTTGTAAGGGAAGATGCATACGTTTTTATATTAAAATTAAAAAGTGATGTATAGTAAACGATTTACCACACACCACAACAAAACGGCGCTTAAATTCAGTTTGAAAGGGAAGATGTTTACGTTTTTATGTTAAATAAAAAAAGTGATGCATAATAAACGGTTCACCACACACCACAACAAGACGGTGCTTAAATTCAGTTTGTGAGTGAAAATGTATACGTTTTTATATTAAAATTAAAGAGTGATGTATAATAAACGATTTACCACACACCACAACAAAAGGGCGCTGAAATTCAGTTTGTAAGGGAAAATGTATACGTTTATATATTAAAATTAAAGAGTAATGTATAATAAACGATTTACCACACACCACAACAAAAGGGCGCTGAAATTCAGTTTGTAAGGGAAAATGTATACGTTTATATATTAAAATTAAAGAGTAATGTATAATAAACGATTTACCACACACCACAACAAAACGGCGCTTAAATTCAGTTTGTGAGGGAAGATGTATACATTTTTATATTAAATTAAAGAGCGATGTATATTAAACGATTTACCACACACCACAACATTTCGGCGCTTAAATTCAGTTTGTAAGGGAAAATGTATACGTTTATATATTAAAATTAAAGAGTAATGTATAATAAACGATTTACTACACACCACAACAAAAAGGAGCTTAAATTCCGTTTGTAAGGGAAAATGTATACGTTTTAATACTAGATTAAAGAGCGATGTATAATAAACGATTTACTACACACCACAACATTTCGGCGCTTAAATTCCGTTTGTAAGGGAAGATGCATACGGTTTTTTATCAAAATTAAAGAGTAATGTATAATAAACGATTTACCACACACCACAACAAAACGGCGCTAAAATTCAGTTTGTAAGGGAAAATGTATACGTTTATGTATTAAAATTAAAGAGTAATGTATAATAAACGATTTACCACACACCACAACAAATCGGCGCTTAAATTCAGTTTGTAAGGGATGATGTATACGTTTTTATATTAAATTAAAGAGCGATGTATATTAAACGATTTACCACACACCACAACATTTCGGCGCTTAAATTCAGTTTGTAAGGGATAATGTATACGTTTTTATGTTAAATTAAAAAGTGATGTATAATAAACGATTTACCACACACCACAACAAAACGGCGCTTAAATTCCGTTTGTAAGGGAATATGCATACGGTTTTTTATCAAAATTAAAGAGTAATGTATAATAAACGATTTACCACACACCACAACAAAACGGCGCTAAAATTCAGTTTGTAAGGGAAAATGTATACGTTTATATATTAAAATTAAAGAGTAATGTATAATAAACGATTTACCACACACCACAACAAAACGGCGCTTAAATTCAGTTTGTAAGGGAAGATGTATACATTTTTATATTAAATTAAAGAGCGATGTATATTAAACGATTTACCACACACCACAACATTTCGGCGCTTAAATTCAGTTTGTAAGGGATAATGTATACGTTTTTATGTTAAATTAAAAAGTGATGTATAATAAACGATTAACCACACACCACAACAAAACGGCGCTTAAATTCCGTTTGTAAGGGAATATGCATACGGTTTTTTATCAAAATTAAAGAGTAATGTATAATAAACGATTTACCACACACCACAACAAAACGGCGCTAAAATTCAGTTTGTAAGGGAAAATGTATACGTTTATATATTAAAATTAAAGAGTAATGTATAATAAACGATTTACCACACACCACAACAAAACGGCGCTTAAATTCAGTTTGTAAGGGAAGATGTATACATTTTTATATTAAATTAAAGAGCGATGTATATTAAACGATTTACCACACACCACAACATTTCGGCGCTTAAATTCAGTTTGTAAGGGATAATGTATACGTTTTTATGTAAAATTAAAAAGTGATGTATAATAAACGATTTACCACACACCACAACAAAACGGCGCTTAAATTCCGTTTGTAAGGGAATATGCATACGGTTTTTTATCAAAATTAAAGAGTAATGTATAATAAACGATTTACCACACACCACAACAAAACGGCGCTAAAATTCAGTTTGTAAGGGAAAATGTATACGTTTATATATTAAAATTAAAGAGTAATGTATAATAAACGATTTACCACACACCACAACAAAACGGCGCTTAAATTCAGTTTGTAAGGGAAGATGTATACATTTTTATATTAAATTAAAGAGCGATGTATATTAAACGATTTACCACACACCACAACATTTCGGCGCTTAAATTCCGTTTGTAAGGGAAGATGTATACGGTTTTTTATTAAAATTAAAGAGTGATGAATAATAAACTATTTACCACACACCACAACAGACGACGCTTAAATTCAGTTTGTAAGGGAAAATGTATTCGTTTTTATGTTAAATTAAAAAGTGATGTATATTAAACGATTTACCACACACCACAACAAAACGGCGCTTAAATTCCGTTTGTAAAGGAAACCGATATGTTTTATATAAAATTAAAGAGTGATGTATAATAAACGATTTACCACACACCGCAACAAAACGGCGCTTAAATTCAGTTTGTAAGGGAAGATGTAAACGTTTTTACATAAAATTAAAAAGTGATGTATAATAAACAAAACGGCGCTTAAATTCCGTTAGTAAGGGAAGATGTATACGTTTTTATATTAAAATTAAAGAGTGATGTATAATAAACAATTTTCCACACACCACAACAGACGGCGCTTAAATTCCGTTTGTAAGGGAGGATGTATACGTTTTTATAATAAAATTAAAAAGTGATGTATAATAAACAAAACGGCGCTTAAATTCCGTTTGTAAGAGAAGATGTATACGTTTTTATATTAAAATTAAAGAGTAATGTATAATAAACGATTTACCACACACCACAACAAAACGGCGCTTAAATTCCGTTTCTAAGGTAAGATGTACACTTTTTTACATAAAAATGAAGAGTGATGTTAAATTCCGTTTGAAAGAGAAAATTTTAGGTCTGACATAGATCTTGGATCTATTTTTGTTTTAAAAAACGAGTGTTGTAAATAAAATTTGTTGCTAAACAAGATATTTATTAACACTACTAATGTATCAGAGTTTATGATCAAAGAGAGACAACTCTAACAAACTTGACAAATTTAACCCCACTTAGCGTACTTAGAGTTCACTCCCTTAGCACACAAACATATAACGACATTTTCTATGACAACTTCAACGCGTATTACGATCTAATTATTGATGAATTTATGTAATTCTGTTAATTTATACAATAATTAGGCTTAAAAACAGGTAAACAATCGAAAATAAGCCTCATATCATGTTATACAAAGTGGTGTGTGGTTGGTGTGTGTGGTGTGTGTGGTGTGTGGTTTTTCGTGAAGCCGTTAAAATCGAAGACAAAGTGAAAGTAAGATGCATAACTCATTAATTTTTCCGGATAATTTATTTTTGTTTGTAAATTGTTATGACAAAATATGAATTTTGAACCAATTTTGATGAATACAACAATTTTTATCTGTGAAAGTACAATCACTCTTTCATTCTAGTGTCGGCTAAAGATATTGGTCGCTAAGTTTTGTTGATTGAGAAGCTTGAACAAATTTGACTATAAAATATATATGTCTGCTTAAAGGATACATTCTTATACCAACCTAGAGGTTATCAAGATTCTCATGAGTATGATGTATTTAAATTACATCAAGTTAGCAAGCCCCCTATTAGGGACTTTAGTCTGTTATCTTTCCCTGATAAAATCTGAAGCAATCCAATTGGTAAGTAGGTCCTTAAAGTTAGAATCCTTGGATTTTATCATTGAATTCCTATGTAAGGATAACAAAATTTTTCATTTAATATCTTTCTTGTAAATGAAGATATTTACAGAAGTGATGAAATTTAGATAGTTCTTTACCCTAAGAATACTAAGCTTGAATTTCAAAGAAATTAAATAATTTACAAAAAAGTTATTTAAGATTAATTTTGGCACATTGTAATTTGACATTGAAAAGTATGGGTGAAAACCGAGTAATCCAACTAAAAGGACCTACCTATTTGAACAGTATACAAGGGGAAATAACTGACTAAAGTCCCTTATTGACTATTAAATAATTTTGACAATTCTAGTACCCTTGAATCTTGTAATGAAATAATATATGTGTATATATACATATCCATATAGATTTCTGTGTTTCAGTTGATGCTGACTACTCTAAACTCTGAAATTTATTTGAAGTAGTTGATTGCTTAGACATTCTTGCAAGATGCCACTATTTAAATCACTAGTTGATGGTTTGAGTACTGTCAGTAATATGGTCACAGCTAATATTAATCCATACAAGGTACAAACTGTTAAACTGGATGGTTATGACAGGTAAACGTGCTAATTTATGACGTTTCTTTAATTCTTATTAATAATTATTGACTTTTATTCAACTACTTAAATAATAATCATTTTACATGACAGGAACATTTAAAGGGTTGCCAGCAAGACTGTAGTATGTGCATTGCATTAAAGAGTGAGTTACTGCAGTAGTGTGGCAACCCTGGATTTGTTCATGTTGAGATTTGAGGATGTTGTCTGACATCCATCTGCTTTTATGATGCCACAATATTCATTACTTGTAAATAAATCTTCTAAATAAAATTGTTTTTATAATTATGAAAAAGAACAGGAAGGTTGTTCCTAATATATGAAATTATTACTCAGTATCTTTTTTTCTACCATGAATGGAGACATTGTTGGGTAAGGATAATAGTAATTACAGTGTTCTTGAAAGTTGGCTAGGTAAATTGGCTGCAGTAGAAAACATACTAAATAGTGTTGATAAACTCCATAAAATCTATTTTAAAAATTCATCTACTTTGAATTGTTTTTAATTGATTTTGTTGAAATATATGTTTAGTCATGTTGTTGCATCTATTTATCATTTAATTGTTTATAGTAAATCTGCCATTGAGAAGACTGAGTACTTGACAATATATAAGATACCCGGATGTTTTGAATGTATTCTAACAGTTCATGGTACTTCACCAAAATATTTTAGGTAAGTCTTAAGACTTTAATAGTCTGGTGGTTGCGACTTCAGTCAACAATAACTCTCACAGTCGGTTATTAACAAAAATGATATTATTTATTTAGAGTCAAAATGTAGGTTTTTGATTCTGTGAACGGTGGTTTCGTCTAATATTGTAGAATTAGGCCACAACAAGTTGATGATATGTTCTATGGATTTTTCTGAAAAAAAAATGGGGCGAGCGAAGAAGAAAATAAAAATTAAAAAGTCTTTATTCACTTGCTTAATATAGCGGTTTGACCAAATTTTTATGAGTAAGCGAGGAAATAAAAAAATTTTTTTTTGGTAATAACTGTCAAAATCAAGGTGTGAGCGAATCCATAGAACATATGATCAATTTGTTGTGGCCTTACAGATAAATTTATTTGATCTAATGAAAACCCAATCTAAAATAAATCTCTGCTTGCTTATTTTACATCTGTCAAGTTTACAATATGAGTCATATTCACTTGAGCTTTTATAACATCCATATAAAAGTTGTCCAATCAGATAACCAAAATACATTTATAAATTATAATCATCAAATTTTATTGAATTACCTATTGTTTTTGCAAGTAAACATTTTGTTTCGGCAATCAAAATATATTGTGGGTCCTTCTAATATATTCGCTCGCACCTTAATTTTGACGGTTTTTACAAAAAAATATTTTTATTTCCTCGCTTGCCCATAAAAATTTGGTCAAACCGCTATATAAAGCAAGTGAATAAAGACTTTTTAAATTTTTTTTCTTTGCTCGCTCGCCCCATTTTTTTTCCAGAAAAATCAGTAGAACACATGATCAACTTGTTGTGACCTAGTGGGCAACCTACTACAAAAGTCATAATCGAGCCCTGTAACTTGTTATGTGTACATGAATCACAGTTTTGGCAGAACACGGTAGTTACGCAATATAAGAAACAAGTTAGTTAGGACCATTTGCACTAAACCCGGAATATGTACCAGAAAACGTCCTACGTTAAGAATCTTGTGTATATTTTCAGTTTGTTTCGCTACACAAAGGAACATGAAGCCATGTCATTTTATAAACAATTAAGAGTGATACTCACATTACTCGTACAAAGTTCAAGTTCTGTATACCAAGAAGATAAACTACAAGTTATATGTGATACTATCAGAGAACATCCTACATGGAACTGTGCTCATGTTGCTGCTTACACTGGTCTGTTTGAAGCTTTTAAGAATCCAGAAGTACAAACGTAAGTCTCTAAATATCTCATCCCTTGTACAAAGTGCACTTTTGTTGCTGTTGTGGCTGAATGGATTGTCTTGTATCTGTTGTTGTAGGCTGTCATTGCTTTAGGCAACATTTTTTGCTCCAATTTTCATCAAACCTAGTCAGAAGCTTCACATCAATAAAGGTCTTTGTCGTAACCCATTTGCCTGAAGCTGGAACTAGTTAAATTTGATATTTCCACTAGTCAGGCTAATTGATTTTTTTGCAGGTGAGCTGTAAAAAAACCTGATTTTTTTTAAAAAAATATGATGTAATGACATTCCCTGAAACATTCTGATATTTAAATAAACAATTGTCCATGAGATTTTTTTTGTAAATATTATATGAAATTCATGACAGTGATGCCAACTTTTTAATTTTAAATTTGCCAGCAAATTCTTAACTTTTAAACTATACCGTCATGTTGTATCTATGTATTTATGTTAAATTTTGTTCACATGTATTTACTCTGTAAACTGTGACAAAAATGAAAGATCTATTCTGTTCTTTATGGTGCCTTATTATGCCATATTTTAACATTTATTAAGTCATGGCGGTGGTCAGTTCACCTACTCTCATTCTCTTGAAAGACTTAGACATTTGGACTCCAGCTTACACTTGTCAGAAGTTGACAACTGTCCTCCTTGATACAGATGTAGGCTGGAAAATATCTGTAGAAAATAGTTCATGATTAAACTCCTCAAAGGTATATATGTCATAATGTGCAGCCTGGGAATTGAACCCATGACTGCTGGATTCATAGTTAAGACTTGATATGACTGAGCTTACTGGGCAACCACAAATATGTTAAAAATTGTTTGAATTTAAAAAAAAAATAACAGAATAAACCTTTAAGATAATAAAAAGGTGTAAGCGAACATATCAGGATAAGTAGCAGTCTCAAAAAACACAGACCTATCACACTGTCAACAAGGCAAAGAGGGAGATTTTTCAGTCTATAGTTTTAATTGAATGTTTTCTATTTCTGTTACAGAATGATAAATGCTGCAGACAGTGTAAGTGGTGTATCACCATTGATGACTGCTATAATAGGTAGACAGAAACATACTGTACATGAAATGTTGATACATCAAGCTATGGTAGATATGGCAGATTTTAAAGCATGTACAGCTTATCATTATGCTGTCAAGCATTTACCTGATGTCATTGATGTAAGTTATCTATATAATAATGAACTTTAACCTGCCATGTTCTAACCATGAATAGATTATAGTTTAGAGTTCAGATGACCTACTTGAATATGTGAATTGGATTGGTCTAGAGTGCGCCTCATAGGTGCTTTGCTGAGGATCTTTAAATGTTGGAGCCCAATATCCCCATTGGTCAAATTGTTTTGGCATTAAAACTTATTGGAGCCCAGAGAAAACATGCAATTCTATTGCAATTGGTATTCTTGAATTAATTCTATTTATACATGTGGTTTCAAAATTTTGTTTTTACTGAAGCATGCATTAGGAAAGATATGTTTATGTAAATTAAAGTCTTTATTATTGTTCTTATTATATTAAGATGATTTTTTTTTATTATCATTATTATGTAACCGAACATTAGAACCAATCGAAATTAATTTTACATAATATCATATTATGTCTAAATCTCTGACTTATTCCAATATTGCTGTTAAATAAAACTGGATGTATGCAATGTTCATTCTTTGCTTTTGCCAAAAAATCAAGTTTTAAAAAATGTGCAGTATAACGTAAGAAATAGTAAAATAGTCCTCACCTCTAAGGGCCTCCTAGTCTAATAGTGACCAACCAGTCAGCCCTATAACATATAGTGGACAAAAGCAGAAGACTGAGAGCCACTAACATTTAACACCCTGTATAACAGCCCACTGCTGAAGTTTGGTGAAATAAGGCCTGCTATGTTTTATGAAAAAAAGAAGCAATTTTATGTCAGGTATAATATAACAATTTACTATATATTCTCACAGTTTTTGAAGGGACATGATAAATCACATACCTATAATTGGATGGATGATAAAGGTCAGACACCTCTATATAAAGCATGTTTAAATGGTCAAGATAAGTTAGTAGATAAGACATTAGAGACGGAGAAACATGTTATTGTTGAGATGTTACTTGATGCTGGAGTAGATCCGGATATATCTAAAGCTGATAGATTACCTATACACGTTGCTGTATCTTTGAGTGAAACCAAGTAAGTTTTGGTTTATGTCCATAAGCTGTGTTCACCTTAACCCACTAGCCTAATGCTGGTGTAATATGTCAGTTTTCTACCTTTGTAAGAACTTGGCGGACTCAAAACGAGTGGAAGTTGATTTGAGCTAGTAAAAGTTATTTACTTCATATTGTGATTGAGGGGTAATTGATATAGGTTTTGGTTTATTTCTATAAAGCAATAAATTGAGCTAATGCTTGAAAAACTGTTTTATTTTACATAGTATTCTCATAGCAATTCCATGTTTGAATTTTTTAAATTCAAAATCATGAAGAAAATGTTCCACATTCCCAGGCATATACATAAAATACAGCTTTTTACACCTGACCCTTTTTTCCTTATATAACAGGGGCGGTTCACAGTTGCCTTCCACTCTTGTGATTTCTTTAAAATCACGCAGTTTTCTGCAAATTTGGAGTTTAACTTGGATTTTTCTGTTCCCTTATCTATGAAATTGGGATAACATTTCCCCAAATGTTCTACATAAAGAAAGGCCCCAGGCCCCTTCCCCAAAAACTGAAAAATGCCCTGTACATGTATAGTATTTAATAAAATATCTCCTCGAACAAGCAGCTTTTCATGTATGAGCATTTGGTAAATTAACGTGTAATTTTACCCATTAGATAAAGTCATATGGACTGCTTTACAGAAATTCTACATTCATCATTCATGGTTGTTTTGTAATTATATTTTGTTTATTATACAGGTGTATAGAAAAGATACTAAAGAAACATCCTAATCAGAAGAATGCTAAAGATAGAAAATACCAGGGTACACCATTGCATTGGGCTAAAACTAGAGAGGTATTTGTTGTTTTATTTTATGAGCACATCAAACCTAGGTCTTGTAGATATTGTTCTTTGTAGTCTTTAGTCTGTCGTTGCAGGTCAGTTAAAATCTCATATCTCTCACTGATAGCAGACCTAGCTACTCGGTTGTAGTTCTTGAATTTGTTGGAGTAGGCTGTTGCTTACAGGTCATTAGAGCTGAGTTTTGATGCATTTGAAGAATGATAGTTAAATGATTTGTTCATCTTTCCTGACTGTTTAAGTAGGACATTAAACAAAATGATTATAAATATTACATTAAACTTGGAGGAACAGCATTTGAACAATATTTAATGACCTACATTATTCTTTATTTGAATAACATTATGGAATCGTATGGTAATCAGTGAGCTTTTTTCTCAAATTAAGTGTTTGAGATGTAAAGATTGCCAAAAATGGCTAGTGTTGGGGAGATATTCTCGATGCATCGATACATTGATATAAGCTGGACGATAGTGTATTGTGATAGAACATCAAACTATCGATACATGGCGATATTAACTTGTTACCACGCTCAAATGAAAAACTTTCAACAGATTTTGAAAACTGACTGTTGCTTAATGTTTAGTTTAAGGAATCATAGCAAGTTTTTTTTAATGGAAATGTTATTTCTCTAGAAAGATGGTTTTATGAAGTGCACATTCACCCTCAGTTTGCAATTAATTCTAGTGCAATAATGCTACCATTTATGAAAGTTGCTTGTTTGCTTTTGTCTCCTTCCAACCATTTATATAGTAGGTGTGTGTTGTGTATACACAATCGTGATACATATTCTGATACAATATTACTATCGTGAACTGATACATATCATGATACAAACTAGCTGGTGATACCAAGCTCTAAAAATGGCATGTTTTTGAATATATTTTAATTAAAAGCGCTATACAAATGTGGTATACACTGGGATCCAAAAGTTTCTTTACTCATGCATTTTTTCATATTTTCATTCTACTTTTTTATTGCAAAAAATCTTGCCGACACATTTTGTTTTACATGTTTCTTGCATATTTAAATAATTTTAATACATTAAAGAACATAACTGACAATTCATGGTAATCTGCACATTAGTTTTGAAACTATTTGCGACATTTTAAGTATAGCAAAGTATTTCCAAATAACATCAAAATTTAAAATATGTAAAGAAACTTTTGGACCTCAGTGTATAATAATAATCCTAATTTTGAAATTTTATGTGGAACTTACCTGTATTTTAGGTAACAGAGTTATTATGTGAGTTAGGATGTGATATGAATATACGTAGTGCTACTGATCATACACCTTTATTGATTATGTTGATGAATAATAGAGTAGACTCATTGATGGAACTGGTCTGTTATGGGGCTGATTGTAATTTAGGGGACAGTAATGGGGACACTCCCTTACATATGGCTGTACAGGTAAAATATATAATTATTAAGAATGATTGATTAAGACTTGATTTAGGTTAAAGATTAAACTGTATGCAGTCTACGAAATTAGTGGGTGTTGGGTTGCCTGGGACAATTTTTTATAAGTTTAGGCAACCAACAATATATTTTGGGCAATAAAAATTCAGCAAATGAGATATGGTTGTTGCTGTTCGGACAACCTTTTCATATTCTAATTTCGTAGACTGTATGTGTGTGTGTTTACAATCCTAATTTCATAGTTTTATGTTTATGTAATGGTAGAATATTTTTTTTGTTTTGTATATTGTGACTCTAATACAATAATCACATTGTGTTTTATGTTGTTTTAAATTTTTTTTAATTATGTATTGATGGTACTGTGCATAACTAGTCTTTATATACATGTAGTAAGGTTAGTTTTGGATTTAACTAGCATTCTGTTTTCTGTATCAATATTTTCTAAAATAGAACATTAAATGAACTAATAATAAGCAATTAACTTTTTTAGATTATCTTTGTTTGTTGTATTCACTATATGGTACTATATGGCATAACTCTTAACATTTACACATCTACACTGGTACAGTGGTTAGAACAAATGTTGTGTTAAAGTCCTTATATAATGCGTAATGTGAATGTAAAAACTCACCACTCATAATTCATCTTTAGTTTAAAATTTAACTAGTTTTAATCAAGTGTTTGTTTTGTTAGGTTTTTTTCTTTTCTTCTGTTCTATTCACAAATGTATGTGACTATGTCTATCACATGTTGCAGTGGTCAAAACCAAACAATGAAGTTAAAGAGAAGGTAATAATTGTCAATAATAGGTTTATGGTTCCATCGTTTCAGAAATTATTGTTAACATTATGTAACATTAACTACCCATTTTTTTCTCTATCTTATCACATTAAATATGTTGTTGTAACAATTATCATCATTATCATAAAAGAACCCTGTTATACAATATAGAGAAAGACGAAAAAGGTACATAACATTTTCACATTACCCGTTCCATTATACTGTCCTTTCTTATCTCTTTATGATTATTCTAGTCATCATCATTTTATCATTATTATATTTCTTATTATCATCACCATTATTATCATTATTCATGTGCTAGTCATAATTATTATCATTCTCACTATAATTATCATCATTATTTTTATCATTATCACTGTTATTACTATAATAATTATTATTATCATCATCATTATGTGTTTTTATTGTTATCATTATCATTATTTTCAACATTACTTACATAATATCAAAGTTACCTTTTTATATATACACATAACATTGTTGACCAATTTTAACCTTTTCTTCTCAGCTTCTTCATTAGTGATTTGGATACCCTTCTCCTCATCATCATAACCATTGTTTTGTCAATGTGACATGTGACATTATTATTCCATTATATTCTCTCCTTTTGGCATATTTTTAGTCATTCCCTTAAGCCGCCCGGCTAGCTCAGTTGGTAGCACGCAAGTCTACTGATCGAGGGGTCGTGGGTTCGATTCCGGGGCGGGGCATACTTTCGTGGAGTTTGGTCATGAAATTATTTCTACGACCATTCTCCCTCCTACCAATGATTTTTAAATATGTAGGGCATTTGTCAGTCACTGACAAAAGTATGTGCTTAGTAGTTGGTTAAGCTCCAGAGATTTAGCCTTTCCAGGTGGAGTGAGTAGGTTGACTGACCACCGTTATATGACCTATAAAATGTGTTGCTATGGCGTTAAACCCAACAACAAAACAAACATAGTCATTCCCTTAAATTTTCTTGAGTGCTAGGCTGATTTATTATGCTATATAGTGATGAGCAAAATTATTTACTAGCTTGATTATATAAAATCAGTAATTTTCACTAGCTTAGTTCAATTTTCATCAGTCACCTTTTTAGGCTAGTTGTTTTTAGAAAGTACTAGTTATATATTCATCATCATTATCCCCATTGTTATCAATATTATTATTGTAGTTGTTGTTGTTGCTCCCAATGGTAAAAAGTAGAAGTTGAATTTTAACAATTTTTTGTTCTATTTAAATGTTATTCATGTCAACTGGTTTTCAAGTTTGTTGCTAGAAAAATCAAACCTTTAAAACTGTTATACACTAGCACCTAATTCTAAGCACCATTCATAATCCTTGTTATAATTCATTAGCACTTTTTTCTAATTTTCTTATTAAGTAATTATTCACTGTCAGGACACAATGTTTAAAGGGTTTGTAAGGGTTTTTAAGGGTTGTTTATTGGATTTTATGCAATTCATCTCATAACTTATAACATTTTACATGAATGAAGTTGATTTTATGTCTCTGTTGACATCATTTGAAATTAAGATATATTTTGTAGTAGTACTTTGCATTTCTACTTGTTTGATTACTAATGCAGGGGTCATGGTTTAATTAGTGGCTATTCTCCACAATATAACTCCACCAAGAAGAGTTGTCAGTTACTGGGTATGTACTTAGTACTGGATTAAAAGCTTAGGTCCCTAGATCGAGGTCTATTCATTGACCATAAGAAGGACAACTGACCACCATATATGAATGCAAAATGTTGGAATATGGTGTCTAGCAACATGTAACATAAAAGAAAGTTTGTATTATCAATTTATCATTTCAGTTGGATGATGTGGATTTAGTTAGAATATTTGTTGTGTTTGGTGCCAATGTAAACCAGAAAAACTTGACAAATCATTCTGCGAGACACATAGCTGCTACATCAAAGAGTAAAAACAAGTAAGAATGATTTTATCTTGTGATATGACCAGTTTTTTTACTTTAGATTTTCTCCTGCACTAAGCAGATTTCTTATTTGTTGGTTAAATTCTATAACATAGAAGAAAACTTTCATATTTTTCAATATTTCGGCTGTATCTTACATTCTAGAGCAAAGCTGTTAAAGAGCCATTTAAAGCCTGCTTCAAAATACATGTTCAGCCGACTTTGCAATCTTGTACGATAACTCCTGATCACTGAAATCCCCCTTAGGCAGGCGATCCCTCACAGTACCCATTTACACCTGGGTGGAGTGGAACAGTTGTAGATTAATTTCTCGCTCAAGGAAATTAGCAGTGCCCCTAGGGATTGAACCTGGGTTCTCTCAATCCCTAAGCACATGTCCTACCACTTGACCACTGTTAACTGTAATAGATGATCAGTTGGAAGGTGGTGACTGAGTCAAGTCACAAGACACCAGGAGAGTGTCATACAATGGTGATAGTACTAGCCCCTTGTCTCTGTTCAATGATGGATGTTTCTGCTTGGTAATGATGGCTTCCTTTACTGAGTTGCTCATCTCTTTATGTGGAGGTCTTCTGATGTTGTATCTTTTGAATTTTTAAGAATTATTTGATGTTGAGTGTATGAGCAGTTATCATTTACTCATCTATTAGCTCTCGTTACATGTTCTTTTTAGCAACTGTCTACATAATCTTAGAAAAACTGTCATAATTTGAAGCTAGGGTTGCACTCACAATCTTACAACAGTGAGAACTTTGTTGATATAATGATGACAGTCTTAACAGCTCGACCAAAGATGTTGATACATTTTACTGCTGAGTGTAGAAAAGAGTTGTTATCTGTGTACTGTAAAGTTCCATCATAAAGGTCAGCTTGTTGACCTACATTATTTGGCCTTAATAATGAGTCCACCTTTATGGGTTGACAGGCTGATCACCATGTAATTTAAAGTGAGTAATTCATTTTCATTGTTTAAACACTGTACTTGACTCCATAGTTTTAAATAATGTTCTCTATATTATCCAGGGAGGTAATATTACATATGTTACATGTATCTGGTGCTAAGAGATGTTCAGAGAATATTAAAGGTTGTATGGTTGGTTGTTCTGCTGAAGGAACTTTTAATGGTAAACCTGATGATAAATATAAACCAATGTTTGTTCTGGATAAAATGGGTAAGTAGATTAGTCTGTACCTTCTTATTGCATTGAGTATATTAATAGGTCAGTGAAAATCTAGTGGAGAATAGGGCTGTCACGATACGCCAGAAGCGTATCGCGATATATTGCAATACGCTAGCACTGTATTGCGATATGTACCATGATATATTGTGGGTTTATAGATGGGTTGTGCCTGTGCTGTTTTCAACAGCAACATTACAAATCTTACATGTAACTATTTGAATCTAGTCTCACTAAATCTATACAGTCATTTAGGACTGTGATATATGTTTTGCATATAAGAAAGATGCTTAGTTGGAAGAAACGATCACCCCTTTAGCTGCAAAACATCACAGCAATTAAGCCCCTGGATACTATGCTTGTTTAGAAACTTTCTGTCCAGAAGTATTCGATTCAAGAGCATATTTTGCGCAAGTTGAACTTAAAGAAAGCGCCCCAGTCGGTTAAATTCTTGTAATTTAAGCTTAAATTGAATGAACAATCGAAAAAACTGACGTTTCCCTACTTTTATTTTGCAAAGGGAAGATTTTTCCAATGAAATGAAAAATATAGCCAAATACTGGTACGTTAAAATTCGTACCTCTACGTATTGCAGTAGCTGCATATTGCAATATACCGGTATATATTGACAGCCCTAGTAGAGAAGTATGTAGACTGGATTGTGCTGACCCATTTAAGGTACTCATTCACAGATTTCTTCTTAAATATCAACTTTAAAGAAACTAGCAAAATTGTATGGAAATATTTTTGAAAGCATGAAAGTAGTGTTCGGATAATGACAATTTAGTGCAAATTGACATACAACTACAAATGATGGTGTTTCATGTAGTAATTATCAACGCCGTATGTCATGGTATAGACACTTTTAGTGCATTTTTGTGACTTTTATTGTAAATTTCATGCAAAATACAGGTCAGTTTGTCTTAAAATAATTTGAATTAATTTTTTGACCCAATTAAAGACACTGAATGATATTTTGAAATTAAAGAAAATAAACCAAGTCTGTGAACTAGTACCTTTAATATATATTTAGTTTGTTTCAACATGATTTTTTAAAAAATCTGATTTTACACATTTTATCAATGCTATAAATTTGGTTATTCAAGGTGACCTCTCACATAACTAGATTTTCTGTACATTATCTTTTATTAGCTGCAGCTTACCCTTGCATTAAAATTGACAGCTTCTCCTGCGATAGAATATTTAACTTAAATCTACAATGGTGAGGACCATAGATTCAAAATCCTGGCTTTGACAGCTGTGCTATGGCATGAGCTATATATGATAAGTTGTTCGCTTGTGAACTAGATTTTTTGCAGAAACAGCATTTGAATATTTTGTAGTGTATCATTATTGGAGCATGAGTTGATGATAATTTTATGTATTTCATCTGCTTGAGATTTATTGAAAAGCAAAAGGATGATCCTGCAACTGGTTACCAAGATTTTCAGTCTAAGAGGAAGTAAGTATGTTGACATGGGAACCCTGCTTCCTAACAGTAATGTCAGAGTATTCCCCCTTGAATACTTACATAATGACATTACTGGGACCCATGTTGGTATTTGCAAAAACAATAACATTTATTTTTAGATAAATAAATGGATTAATTTGATGTGTCAAAATTTCATTATTATGAAATTATGTAATAAAGCATTATTTGATGATATGTTATATATTTCAGCATTATTTGATGATATGTTATGTATTTCAGCATTATTTGATGATATGTTATGTATTTCAGCATTATTTGATGATATGTTTTGTATTTCAGCATTATTTGATGATATGTTATGTATTTCAGCATTATTTGATGATATGTTATGTATTTCAGCATTATTTGATGATATGTTATGTATTTCAGCATTATTTGATGATATGTTTTGTATTTCAGAATTATTTAATGATTTGTTATGTATTTCAGCATTATTTGATGATATGTTATGTATTTCAGCATTATTTGATGATATGTTATATATTTCAGCATTATTTGATGATATGTTATGTATTTCAGCATTATTTGATAATATGTTATGTATTTTAGCATTATTTGATGATATGTTATGTATTTTAGCATTATTTGATGATATGTTATGTATTTCAGCATTATTTGATGATATGTTATGTATTTCAGCATTATTTGATGATATGTTATGTATTTCAGCATTATTTGATGATATGTTATGTATTTCAGCATTATTTGATGATATGTTATATATTTCAGCATTATTTGATGATATGTTATGTATTTCAGCATTATTTGATAATATGTTATGTATTTTAGCATTATTTGATGATATGTTATGTATTTTAGCATTATTTGATGATATGTTATGTATTTCAGCATTATTTGATGATATGTTATGTACTTCAGAATTATTTAATGATTTGTTATGTATTTCAGCATTATTTGATAATTTGTTATGTATTTCAGCATTATTTGATGATATGTTATGTATTTCAGCATTATTTGATGATATGTTTTGTATTTCAGCATTATTTGATGATATGTTATGTATTTCAGCATTATTTGATGATATGTTATGTATTTCAGCATTATTTGATGATATGTTATGTATTTCAGCATTATTTGATGATATGTTATGTGCTGCTGTTAGTTGTACAGCACAATATGAGGGAGGTAAAGGGGAAGCATTGTTACATATGGCTGATGGCCCTTCTGATATTGGGGACAGGGTAAGAAAACAATATGTTTATCTATGATTATATACTTCTTTACTTGATTACATATGGTCACCTACACAACTATGTGATATTGTTTTCATTAACAAGAACAAAAACAGTAAGTTAAAAACAATGTATTCAAAATAAAACGTAACCTAATCATTTCACAGTCATAAAGTTTAAATGAAATAATAGCCCCTCTGGATAGCTATGTCCGTTGGGCATCTGACTACCAATTCATAGATTATGAGTGGGACCTTCCTATCTTTGATAATTTGGTCGCAAAGTATTTTCTGTTATCATTCTTCTGCCTTCCTCATATCTATGTCGGCCATATTAAGAGTATACATGTGCACAGTTCTTGATTTAAAGCTTAGATTTAGAGATCTAGATCTTCCAAGGAACTAGATTAGGCGGCTGACTACCTCAATATTATTGGGGGAAAAATGTTGAATTGTGACATAAAATACCATACATTATATTACCAGAAACAAAAGAATATGACATTGTATGATATATTGTATAGGTACTATGTTTAGATGGTGGAGGTATTAGAGGTCTTGTATTAATACAATTATTAACGGCATTAGAAGAAGCTGCTGGTGTTCCTATCAAAGAATTATTTGATTGGATTGGTGGTACAAGTACTGGTGGATTACTGGCTCTTGGTATAGGTGTTGGTATGTATTGTATACAGTCATTTCATAGAAATTATACTTAGAGCAAACTATCAATTACAACACTTAAGTGCTGCTATTAGGACCTTCTAAATAGAGAGTCCCAACTGCAGAAATGGTCTAGATATTGGGACCTTTTATTTCTCTAGTTAAGCATTTTGGATCTTAAAATTGTCAAAAATTTGCATATTTTGCTAGTGCAAATGTGGTCTATTTAGGAGAACTTAACTGGACTTTGATATGGTCACACTTAGTTTAAGGAGTTCAGATTTACTCCTACGCCCAATTCTCTTTCTTACTACTGATTCTAAATAGTTTATGGAGTTCAGATTCACTCCTACGCCCATTCTCCCTACTACTGATTCTAAATCTTGTAGGGCAGATGTCAGTCACAGACGGAAGTATGTGCCTAGTAGTTGGTTAACAGCAAAATCCAGAGATTTAGCCTTTCCAGGAACAGAGAGTAGGTGGACTGACCGTCGCGATAACCTATACAGTCAATGTGTTGCTATGGCGTTAAACCCAACCAAAAAAAATTAACTTCACTCACTGCAACACAGTTGTGATACAGTTGTTGAATTGAGCTCTACTAAGAAGCTGACCATAAATGTATTTGTTTTAGAATCTTAAACCAAATGACTAGCTTCAAAATAAATAATATTATTTTCAATACCAGCTAAGCTATCATTTTAAAATCAAATATCCCCCAATTAAATGTTTTGATCACCTTGAGCAATTAGTCAAGTGTTAATTTTTGGGTCTCAGCAATATATGTATTTGATTTATATTTCAGGTAAACCATTAGCGTATATACGAGGAATGTATTTTAGATTAAAAGATCAAGTATTTCAAGGTTCAAGACCTTATGATTCTGTACCATTTGAAGCATTGTTACAGAAAGAATTTGGAGAAACTAAAGTTATGACTGATATCAAGTATCCTAAGTATGAGTCTTTTCTTCCTTAGTCTCATTGTAACCATTCTCTAACAATTTTGTCATTTACTCTTTGTTTCTGTACATTTCTCTTTATCGGCACTGAATACAATTAAGCATAAATCTTAAGAGTACATGTTGTAATTACAAAACATAATACATTTAATGTAATGTTTATGCCAGGTCACAATTTTTATACGCCTGTTTGAAAAACAGGTCATATTATGTTATGATATTATCTGTCTATGGACAATTGCTTGTCCAGACAATAACTCATCAAGGGCTGTTCCTATGTTCACCAAATTTTATATGTGGATAGCCCTAGGATCAAGGGTTAGCCCTAATGATTCTGATGCCCTGTTGTCAAAGGTTAAGGTCACTGGGAGTTCATATGGGAAACTTAAACACAACAAAATTAACACAACAATGGCTGTACCTAGGTTCACAAAATCTTTACTGTGGATAGCCCTTGTGTCTAGAATATGTCCTATTGATTCTGAGGCTGGTGGGTGTATAATGGCCCACCTAGTGGAGCTCTTGTTGAGTCATGTTAGTTTTAACAATATTTATTTACCTAACAAGTACATATACAATACATGTAGCATGAACATAAAAAATTAGAGGATAGAAGAGATAGCATAGCTAATTTTAAACTTCATATTGTGGTGACCAGTTCTCCTGCTTAATATCCCTTGACAGGCCTAGATATCTGAACTCGGGATCACCTGCCGGAAGGTGTTTTCAATGATCAGTCAGTGTGAAAAATCGTCAATTGGGCTGAACATATTTATGGTAACTTTTAAGGTATGTAGCTTCAGCCGAGTAATTGAACCCACATTTGGAAAAATAAAAACTGTCCCGCCTGCTATTAGACAATATTCAGTCTATAAATTTTATATACATGTAGTTACAATATTTTTATCATGTATATATTTACAGAATTATAGTTACTGGTGTTTTAGCGGACAGATTTCCAGCAGAGTTACATTTATTTAGATCATATCAACCTACTTTAGATAAACCTGTTGAAAAGAAAGGAAATAATGAACAATTTGAACCTATCAAAAGTCCTTGTGGTATGTTTTGTTTGGTTATTTCCTTGTTAGTCCCTACTTGGGTTTACGCCAGAGGGGACTATAGGTTTGCACTCCATCCAGCTGTCTGTCTGTCACTATGTCTGTCTGGGCGTCCGCATAAACCTGGATCCCGCGATTTCGAAAAAAAAACAAGCTATTTTGCTAAAACTTAGTATGTGAATGCATTGCTATGAGTAGATTATGCAAATCCTTGTTTTTTCTTTTTCTGATCAAAATTCTGGTTGCTATGGATACAGAAATAGTAAAAATTCGATCAAGAAGCTTGTATCCTGGTTTATTTTATCAAGTCAATCTTTTTATTTTATTTTTTTGTTGCCTGACATAGTCAAAGGACATATCGGTGTCAGGATTTATAACAGGGTTGAGGTGACATCAGGAGCTATTTTTAGTTTTCTGATTAAAAACGTGTTTGTTACAATTATAGAGCAATTAATCTGGAAATGTGCAAGAAGTACAGGAGCTGCCCCAACGTATTTTAGAGCATATGGACAATTTATGGATGGTGGAATGATGTCTAATAATCCTACATTAGATGTTCTTACTGAAATACATGAACATAATGCTGGATTAAAATTTAGGGTATGTATAAAATTTAGAGGATATTTGTTTATTTCAGTGTAAGATTGGATTTTATTTCACATGTGAGCTAAGGATGCAATATTTTCATGAGTGAAAATATAATATCCTTAGCTCATGAGTGAAATCGCTAGATCTTATATTGAAATAAATTTCTGTTTATATGCTTCAAACTGGGGTTATTTATTGTTTTAATCCGATATGCCTTTAGAACGGCACATCCAAACAGTGAAAATGTATATATATTTTCATTGTTTCAAAACAGTGAAATATCGATTTTTATTTCACTGATTAATCCCAGTATTTCACTGGAAAGCATTTATTGGACTTTCATCATAGATTATATATGTATTAGACTATCAATTGTTGATGTGTTTATATTTTTCCCTATTATGTGGTCATTTCACCTTCAACAGTCTAGGGACTTTAGTCAGTTATCTTTCCCTGATAAAATCTGAAGTAATCCAATTGGTAAGTAGGTCCTTACAGTTGGAATCCTCGGATTTTATCATTGAACTCCAACGTAAGGATAACAAATTATTTCATCTATTATCTTTGTTGTTAATGAAGATATCAACAGAAGTGATAAAATTCAGATAATTCTTAACCTTAAAAATACTTAGCTTGAATTTCAAACAAATTAAATGATTTACAAAAAAGTTACTAAAGATTAATTTTGGCAAAATGACATAGAAAAGTAAGGGTAAAATCCGAGTAATCCAACTAATTAGACCTACCTATTTGAAGAGTATACAAGGGGAAATAATTATTATTATTATTTACTAATAGTAAAGCACAAAACTATTGACTAGCTTGACTGTATGATGTACATGTAGGTAATTTTCACTAGCTCAAATCATTTTTGACTAATCTCAAGTTATGGGCTAGTAGGTGAATGCCATGACTGGTTTATCTCACTGTCCATAGAGAGATCTTGTTTATGTGCATGCCTAAACTACAGACACCAGGAGGCTGGTCAAAGTAGACTTTAATCCTGTTTAATGATTTTAAATTTGTCTTCATTTAGAGATGGTGTGAATTAAGAAAAAATGGTGGAAATTTAAAAAAGGTTTTCATTGTTATCATTGACTTTGACTTAAGTCATAATTTTTGTCAGACTTATATTATTTTATTTAAATTTTAGTTCTAAGGGGATAGGGTTATGTGCTACAATTTTTTGTTTATATTTGATATTTATAATTGATGTAATTTTGTTTATCCTGATTTTTGTCCTCTGTCATAAGTTTTTTTAGTTTATTTGGTAATTGAAGGGTATTGTAATGATGTGTATGTATGTATAAAACATGTATCATTTAATAGTTACAAAAATTATATGGACAATGACTATTATATATCTGATTTCAATAATTTAATTGTGAAACAAGTTTTTACTCCTTTAATTAATCACTTAAGTCACCTACATGGTCCCCAAGTATTGAGCTAGTAGGATAAAGTTTTATGCAGACGAAAACAATGAGGTAGGTTTTGGCTGTGAATTGATCCAAGGCAGAGCTGGCTATCTAATAATTAACAATTGAGCATCGTAACCACATGGCCATGTGAGCTTCATTTTGTGAGATGCAAGGAGTATTGACATTGGTACCAAAGTCAAAATGTTCATATTCTTAAAGTATACTGACTACAAATCCTGGGTTTGTGGGTTTGACTCACAGGCTTTTGTAGAGTTTAGTCAAATATTTAGAGTTTAGAAATATTCTCTGCAGCCATTTTCTTCAGTAATGTAGGGCAGTTGTCAGTCCCTGGAGAGGATAGATGCTTAGTACTAGGACAAAAGCTTAGATCTAGAGATCTTTGCCTGTAGAGGGACCATGAATGTTGACTGACTAATGCAAAATTACTGTAAAAATGTTTAATTGTGATGTAAATCACCAAATATTCCTGTGTTTTTCTTCAGAATGAGGCAAAGTTAGTACGACCATTAGGATGTGTTGTCTCCCTTGGTACTGGTCGTGTACCCGTCATACCACGTGATTATATAGATGTATATAAACCTACTGGTTTATTTGATGCTCATAAAGTCTATAAAGGAACTGCTAATCTTTTATCAATGCTTATCGATCAGGTAAATATGAAATAAAAGTTGAAGAAAACTAATGATGGCAACGAATACCCGGTTAACCGAGTACTCGATCGAACCTCCGAGTATCGGTTACCAAAATTGATATTCGAGTACTCGGATTTTTAAAAAAAAAATGTACCATTTTAAATTGCTTCCCAAAGAAATTTTATTTTGCAAATTGAACCCTTTCCGCGATTAAATGTTATCAAAACATCCTTTCAAAGGTGCGAAAGTCGATCTGACAATTTGACATGTGTTTGTAATAAACAAAACAATTCAATCCTAACATTGTCCCAATGTCGGTCAACAAAATTGACACTTGGAAAATATCTATTTTTGTGATTATAAAGATATCTAATTAGCCCCAAAATTTGGAGATGTACATGTATCTCCATAACTATCTATTAAATGCAATCAAAACATCCTTGTTGAGGTGCGAAAATGATATTGTTAATTCAATGGAGCGATCAACAGTTTGACACGCGCACATTATTGAACACTTAAGTCGCTTACGTCATTCGGCCTCTTGTGATATTTAATTGCCTTTAATCATGTCACAGTTTGTAGCAGAATTTGTTTTAAGGTATTTGTTTTGAAAACAGCAAAGGGCCGAATTGCTATTATGAATGTTAGATTAAAGTATTTTAATAGAAAAAGATATTTGAAATGTTACACATGTTTTAAACTTGAATATGCATCGATTAAATGCTATAAAATATAATGTTGTCGTTTCATTTCTTTGTTTATTGGTCTTTCTGAATTACCTCCCTTGCCCTGTAGTTCTATTTATAGATACAAAATCGTTCTTATTCGAAACTAGAATTTATGGGATTTCCCTACTGAAAAAGATGTGTTTGTACATAATTCTTGATTTTATTTGGTTTCATCATGGTTTATACGTTACAAACAAAGATTTCCAGTTCGAAAAGGACATCAACTTTAGTTTCGAATAATATCTATTCAATGAATAGAACATAGAAAATGAAAGTAGCATGCAGACGGTGTTGATATTGATTGATAAATCTTCAAAGATCATTGAAACTTATCCGAGTAACCGAGTACTCGATCGGAAAAATGACCGAGTACTCGAGTATTGGTTTTGATATTTGTTGCCATCCCTAAAGAAAACCTTTCTGTCATTATGACTACTTCTTACATAGGTATTTACGAAAGCATTAAATCAGTGACATTTTTCTCAAGAAATCTTACTATAAAAATCACAGTAAGTCAGTAGCAAGAAACAAATATAATGCAGTTATTTTTTGGTTATAAATGCCAAATATTTTAGAAATATGTAGAATATTGTATACCTTTTGAATATCATAACATAATTACTAATATGTTTATATTGTTTATCATAACATAATTACTAATATGTTTTATATTGTTTATATTATCCTTCTGACTTGGAACTGCAACATTTATGATATTGACTAACCGAAACTTTCATAAGAATTCTTGTGAAAAAGTTGCACAAGCTGATATTTTAATAACACTCTGATATTGTATTAGCTTCTTTCATCATAAGAAACTTACCTTTATCTGTTACTATCACTAGATCATATGTTAGCATTAATAGGCATATGGCTCTTTATCAGAATTTTATTTTTATTGTATCATTCCCTTGCATGGAAAAATTCTGCTTTGACAACCATAATCTCATAAAGAAATCTCTAGGCACAATATATTATGACCTGTGGTGGGCAACCTCTGCTATTCTTGAATTCTGAGTCTTAAAAAGCCTATATTTATTGAGTAAAAATCTATAGCTGATTGATAATGTTCCTAAACATAAATTTCAAAATGTAGTATGTTTTTTGGCTTTGTGACATTATTTTTATCAATATAAGCATATTTTTTTTGTCGATTTATATACATTTTAGAATTGTACATGTATATCAATACACGTTAAAGCTCTTACTTAATCTGAAAATAAGATTTTTATATTATTTCATATATTATAATTTTATATTTTCCAGGCATCTTTATCTGAAGGTCGACCAGTAGACAGAGCCCGAGCATGGTGCAGTATGATAAATGTACCATTCTATAGATTTAGTCCACAGTTAACTGAAGATATACCTCTAGATTGTAATGATAATAAAACATTGATTACTATGATGTGGGAAACACAATGTTATATTGTAGCTAATAAACATAGAATTGAACAAGTTGCTCAGTTACTGATGACAGGTCAAAGTCAGATCCATAGAATACAAAGTGAAGGTCAAATTAGAAGAGGTCAAGGTCATTCATCATCATCAAATTTACGAGGAGCATCATCTGACCTTCAGAATATGGCTCTTCATGCTGCTAATTAAAAATGTTTGTTGATTGGAGATTAATTGTTTATTTGATTTGTACTGTCTTTTGTTTATTACTGTCAACATATTTTACCTGATACTTGCCATTTATTCAGAATAATTACACAATTACGGGAACATTTTTTTATTATTATTGTAAGTCAGTCGAAGAAGTCCTTAAGCTGATTGGAAAAGCAGGCTACCTTTTGTGATTTTATAATGTGTTTTATAACATTCACTGC
This sequence comes from Mactra quadrangularis, assembly GCA_025267735.1. Lineage (NCBI taxonomy): Eukaryota > Metazoa > Mollusca > Bivalvia > Venerida > Mactridae > Mactra > Mactra quadrangularis. Next base: position 7,945,307 of record CM046303.1, on the reverse strand, counting down.
CTTCAGATGCAATTTTTAACTTACGAAAGTGGTCAAGCTAATTGGGTTAATTTTTATAAGTTTGACCTGTATTAGGTTAATGTTGCCAGACTATACTTTTTTTATTTTTGTGTATATGAATTATATTGATTTATCATGGTAGTCAGTAATGTAGTGCCATTTGATTTTGTTTATAATTTGTTATTTATATTAGTATTTATGAGATTGTATATAATTGTGTGTTTTGTTATGTAGTATGTTATTTTACATTAGGAACGTGTGTTCATGGTTCATGATGATTTTTGTTGTACATGGGTATTACTTTTTAGAAGAATTTTTGAAGCCTTTTAAATGTATACTGATTGCTCATGTGATCACTATGTATGAATAGTACTTGTCAATGGACCTTTCCATGACCTTACCTATTATCATATTTAACAAAGGTTTACAGTTACTTTTTGTCCCACAAACAAGGTGTTAACAAAAGAGCACATGGGTATATTTGTGGGTAAATGTATTGTTATTCAAATAAAAAGGTCGCACTTGGAATGGTCCATTTAGTTATTAATTGTTTTCATTTCATTTATGAGTCAACTAACTTTGATGAAGTGGCTGGCTATAAAACCAGTTCAACATTTTTTTTATTTTAAAGATGACTCTGTAAGTTGTTGTTATCCAAAAATCAGATATACTGCAAGTGCAAAATTATAATTAATGCAAAAATCTAGCAATCTATACATGTATAGTTCACTTGATGTAGTAATAGAACACAGTGTAATTTTATATTTAAGTTGCGACCAATATATGAGATGGTTAAAATGATGGGTTAGAACAAATTTGACTTATGTCATTCTATATTTACATGCAGATAAACAGTTTTTTATCCATCAACATATTGCTATATAATAGAAGCATAATTTTACAGTATAAATTATGTGGAAGTCAACTGCTCTAGCTTGAAATCTCGAAATATTTAACTTGTTTGTTTAGTCTCTTTAAATCTTTTTTTGTGCTTCGTTTATATTAGTTATTAGCATTGTTTGATATAAGTTATATTTATTATATTGTGATTGTACTTTTTTAGTTAACATTCGGGTACCTTTTTTATATTGAACTCAATGATCAAAATTGTTCTTTTTATATTTTGTGTTGCCATGTTAAATAGTAATACAATATATGTTTTAATGACATAAACAAAACCAAAATGGACCCCTTTCAGTTGAATTCAAGATTCCATGATGGTATTGTTAAATTTTATTCAACTGTCAGTGGCACATACATTAACTCTGCTGATTTTAATATATTTTTTATTGATCTTAAGTACAGAAATACTGTAGTGAGTTTTTAATCAGCGTCAGTAGGGCTGTGGATTGTTGAGCAAGTGCCGATCCGATCCTAACCATGATTCATGTGTAGCGATTCATGAATCGAAACACGATTCACTTGTTAATGGAGAATCATATAGGAATTCCTGTAAAAACAAAAATAAGTGAATAATTACAGAAGCTTTTATTATATGGAAATCCATGTACTCGAAATATTTCTATTACCAGACATTCTATGGGCATTTTCAGTGATGACATATTTGTTTAAATGTGCATCAATCGAAATTTTGACACGAGATAATTCGGTTCCTACATAAATTAAAGTTTTCATTAGTAGTGCGACTCGTTTCGGTGGTTATTAAGCTTAAATGTTCTTTCATTTTTTCCAAAGCTAGATTGCGATCCGATGATTTTGGATTTGATGAATATTCATACTCAATTTTCTGGTCTGGATCGCAAATATCCATGTACTCGGATACTCGCAGCAGCCCTAAGCGTTTGTATCAGTGTTAGTGTATGTGCTACTGGCAGTTAGATAAATTTAACTTGAGTTTTGAATGTACTGTTCTACTTTACTTATCTTGTGCTATACAATTTTTCTTATGTTGTTTGTATGATTATTGAACCATGAGAATATTATCATAATATTCAATATTGCATGTACTTTATGCTCATTAATATTGTTGTCATGGATACCAAATGTTGCATTTTATATTGATGAGTCTGTACAAAACTTATCAACATCTATTTTTATTTACTTGTATGACTAATGTTGTGCTGATCCATCAATATTATATTTGATTAGTGTTATACAGTGCCATTCATGACTACATTCATAGGAGTGGGCGTGGCCGAGCGGTTACAACATTGGACTGGTAATCATTGGATAGCTAGCCATGCATTGGTTCAAATCCCATCTAAAACCTCCCCCATTGTTTGCTCGAGCAAGAAACTTTATCCTACTAGCTCAGTACTGGGGGACCAGGAAGTGGATTCGAAAGTGATTTTTATATAAGTTGTAAGAACTTTTTCACTATCGAGCTAAAATGCATAACACATTAGTCATTTTTCATTACCTTAACAGTTTTGTAAATGTGATTTGTTTTTTTAAATTTTTACAAATTATGGTATTTGGGAAATAAAAAACATCTTTAAATACATGTACATACATAATAATTACTATAGTATTTAGCACCATTACTCCTCTTTCAAATGTTACAATATTGTACTACTACCTAAGTGTAAATACAATTTAAAAAAGTTTTAATGAAAAAAACAACAACATTTTTTTCTCTAGTGTAAAGGTAATTTTGGATGGCACTGTATATGTGTATTTGTATTGTTGTTTTACATTGGAAATAATCATCATGTTTTGTATGTGCGGTTAAATGGTCTATTAGAACAATAGTTGTGAATGTTTTGTATTATTTGAATTTGTTATGTTTTAGATTTTTTGAAGGTTTTTCAATATTTTGTATAATAGATTGTTTTTACTTTTCTGTCTGTGATAATGTATGTTTTTTGTAATATTCTTTTTTACTATCTATGACATTCTCTTTTATGACTCATGTTTTTCATTGAGGTAGAATTTCTTTAATGCCTAAATGCATTTCATGTAATGTTTTGTGATAAAATCGATGCATCATGTTGAAATTTTGTGGGTTTCAAAGCATCTTTTCACAAAAATTCTTATGAAAAAAAGTTATTGTTTGTCGATTTCATAAAATTTGCACTTCAAAGTTAGAAGGATAATAAACATAAGTATGATGTGACATTCAGAAAATGTACAGTATTCTACATAATAGACCTTATCCGGAATTCAAATTTATGGGTTTTTCCGTCCGTGCACAGGCAGTACAAACAAAGCTTTCTACACATTATTACTAAATAGCATGAACTATGGATTAAATCCTTTTGTTCTTCGTACACATGTTTTTATTGTAACGGTGAAAGTTTGTTTGTACTGGAGGGGAAAACCCAAATATTTGAATTCCGGATATAGTCTATTCAGTAATATTTGGAATTGATTGACCAAAAAATGACCATATTATTAATGTTTCTTGCTTTCAACTTACGATGGTTTTTATCATAGGAATTTTTGTGAAAAGTGCCACAGATTAGCTCAATTTTTCTAAAGTGATAAGAGTCTTCCAATGAACCTATAAAACATTACTGGGCTGTCTTGTCAAGTGATTCTTTTTGAATGACTTAAATTATTTATGTATTTAAAATGTCACTTTATTTAATACTATCACCTAGAGAATAAAATAATTATTCTAAAGTATGAGGACATTTACTTGGAAATTAAACATGTATTGAAGATTTTTGAAGTATTTAAAAACACCAAAATTTTATATCATTGTTTAATCATATTATTGAGATGGTCTACTATTAAATGTACTATGTATCTAAGGTCTACTTTATTGCCACAATATTTCATTCCAACATAATGACATCATTCCATTATTTGCTGTATAATTCATTGTTTTTAATGACACATAATGTGTTAAGTGAAGTCATGTTAACAAATCTTATTTCTTATTATGCTTTAGCAAGCCTATACTTAGGGTGCTTAGACTGTCACACTTAAAAAATATTGCATTCAAGTTCCATTAAGATATATTGCCTATTCAGTCACATATTTTGGTGTTTGAACTGTTCATTACCAATTAAATTTCAATCTGTGTATTATTTTCTGTTCCAGACTGTATTTTATTAACTTGATTAACCCCCTTTGATTTATCAACTCTTTCATTAGATTATAACACCTAGCTAGCTTTATGGACACTTTTGCCAGAAGTTGCTTATCCTTTCACAAGGAGTGGAGAAAGTCTGACCTAATTGCCAAACTTTCATGGAAGGGTATGACCTTGACTGTTGGATTCAACCTTGACTGTCAGATTTGAATCAGAATCTGCTTTCAAATTATATAAAGTTAGTATATTAAATACATGTAGTTATAAATCTTTTTCTGTCCAAGTGCTTCCTGATCTGATCATTAGCTTGTTTTCTAGGAACATTTGCTAATACTTTGTCTTCTGGTACCCTTCTTTCACCAAAGGTTATAAGTATGTGATATCAACTAGAGGGTACCAGGAGTCGAAGTGCTAGATAGCAATTTTCTTAGGAAACTTACCACATGTCAAAAGTGTCCAATAACAACCTCAAACATTGATACATGTATTTGCTATTTAGTGTGTGATGTATAAATTGTATACTATTTATCGAATTTTGTATTAAAATTGCATTGGTAGTCTTATTTATAAATTACAAGTATTTGTTTCTTCTATAGCAAGTTATTGTTTGTTATCATGTAATTATGACTTAGATTTGCAATGTATTGTAGTCATATTAAATGTCATATTAAAATGGTTATGTACTCAAAATTTTCAATACGTGTATTGTTATGGCATATAATAAAGATATTTAAATTGTATTTGTTGATTTATACAAATAAAATGCTTATAATGAAGAAATTTTGTTTTTTTATTTACATTTCTTCAGTTATTATCGTACAGCATTAAACTGGCACTTCATTTATTTTCATTTGAAATTGTAACAAGCTTGTTTATACCGTTCGCTTATATGAAATTACCAAGATATTGGTTGTTAACATTTACTTGATTTACAAAGTGAGTGTTGTTTTAGTTCTGAGTTTAGATCTACATTAACTTTCGAATATGCATTAAGTGCCAGTTCAATACTGTTCAACCATATCTCCACCAAAATCGTGCTGTATGCTATAAGTTCCATTTGGTCACTGTAGGCATGTTTGTCCATACTTCAATACAACTGATGTCACTGTTCAATTTTATTTAACTGTCTGTGGCACTTACAATTTGTGGCATATCTCATTTTAATAATCATCACAGAACTTCTGTGCTCACTATCCATGAATATAGTTATACATTTCTTTGTATGGGAAATACTGGGCATATGTCGAGAATTTTAGTCACTGGATTAATGTTAGTGCTGCTGCCAGTATAGGAGTACTGACCAGGAAATAGATAATAATTTGATTCTTTCAACACAAGTTTATTATTTGATATTTTAAAGATGGAATACATGTAAGAAAGCAAGCATCATTAAGTTATGTTAAGAAAAGGTAAAAAATGCTTAACATTTAACAAGTTTTAAAGTTGCGGACAAAAAATAACTGGCGAGCACAAAAAAACCAGGTTCAAAAATGTCGTTTCCTGAAGCATCTTTTTCTAAACCATGAATGGTTGATGATCATGTGAGCTCTAAACCCAAGTTAGAAGCACAAAGCTTCGAGTTTTCCTTTTTGTGATATGTTGACTGTATGGGGAAATGTCGAGGTAATGACGTTATCAATGACATCATTTTCTGTTGTCCGTATAAACATGAAAGTGCCATCCAAGGAGCAGTGTAAGGAAGTTGTTAAACTTTATTATGAGGTAAATCACCTATCACTGTTATAAGAGCAATGAAAATAAATTAACCTGATCTAATGGAACTCAATAAAAAGAACATTCATAGAATTATATAAAGATTTGAAGCTTCAGGTTCGATTGAAGACAGAAGGCATGCTAACCCTGGATGTCCTAGAACTGTAACAATTGCTGAAACCATTGGGCAAGTGCAATCAGTGATAATGAAACACCACAAATGTCTTACAAGTATTGGGTGATATTACTAACTGTGCCAGTCATTCTAGTGTATTTAGAATGCTTCGGTATGATTTGAAGCTGACTCCTTATACAATATCCATCATGCAGCATTTGAAACCAACCAAAACTTCATTTCGTTGAAGACAGCCATTGAATGGCCTCCCCACCCTTCTGATTTGAGTCCTCTGGACTTTTTTCTTTGGGGGAACCTTAAAGATCGTGTGTATAAAACTTCGCCGAAAACCACTGATGACCTTACAGCAGCCATAACAGGGGAAATCAGAAATATTAGTTGTGAGACATGTGCCTCAGTGATTCGCATTTTTCAACACAGACTTGACATCATTATTGACCAAAAAGGACGTCATTTAGAGCACATCCTGTAAAAGTTCAGAGCATGACTATTTACAACAGAGTTAAGAAATCCTAATGAATTATATATTATATGAAACTTTGTTCCATGTGTAAAACATTCATAAAAACTGAATGTGTATCTAAATGATTATATAAATGTTATAAGCATTTGAAATGGGGACACATATTATGAAACACCCAGTACATGTCCAGCCGAAAATCTTCTACGATAACCCCCGATTTGTTTTTTTTTTTTTTTTTTTTTAACGTCGCATTCAACACATATATAGGTCATATACACGACGGCCAGCTCTTCCTACTATAGGTTTCCTGGACACTTTTTCTATTACCAGTACTAACTTACCCTACCCCGAGGCCGACAACTCATACATAGGGTATGACCTGCCGCGACCGGGATTCGAACCCGGATCTCCGGATTCGAAGTCAGACATGCTAACCACTACACCACGGCTTCTAACCCCTGATCATGGAAATCACCTTCAGACGGGGGATCCCTCTCAGTACACATTTATTCCTGGGTAGAGTGGAACTACTGGAGGTTAATTTCTTGCTCAAGGAAATTAGCAGTGCCACTAGTGGGAATCAAACCTGGGACCTCTTGATCCCAAAGTGCCTATCCACAACACCACTGCTCAGTCATAACATCATCATACAATGATTAATTTCATTTTTATACAATCCACTCTTTATTTAATAGAGATAACAAAATAGTATAATTTGTATATTTTATTGACATGATAAATAACAGTATAACTTCATGTATTTCATTATACATCACCATAACATACAATGTTTTCAACATAATGTTTGAGCCAGTTATTCTCCTTAGTTACAGTAATTGGTTTGAATATAACATTTTTGGTATCATGGTATTCCAGGAAAACTGCTCACTACCCAGACTGTAATAACCCAAGCACCATCAAGCAGAGTTCAACAACTGTTTTTACTAGGGATCCAAAAATCAAATATTCAGATTCCTTCTTAACTTAAGGGATTCCTCAAATAATACTAAAAAATTTAAATACAGATTTCCATTAACCAATTCCGGCGCGATATGACCTTTCTGTGTTGGTGCGCCGTAAAACCCAAACAAACAAACAAATCCATTAACCATTAGTGATAAACAATACATGGAAACTCAAATTCATGTAAAAGCAGGGTAGTTAAAAAAGATCTTGAAGGAATCCTTAACTATGTATCACTAGGATTCTTCCTAAGATTTTGCAATTCTCAACAGTCTACGAAATTAGGATATGAAAGTGATTGTCTGAACAGATCATTTTAAGAGCAAGCACTACATCTCATTTGTAGAATTTTGGTTGCCCTAAAGAAATCGTTGGTTGCTCGAACTAAAAAATGGTTGTCCCAGACAACCGGACACCCAACAATTTCATAGCTGAATTCCAGAACACTGTTAGTGTTGAAGCCTTCATCAAGTATATACATGTATGTCCTACACTATGACTAGTATCAATCTTTATTTGGTCTATTATTTCTCTTCTCAGCTTTCCCCAGACTTCTGAATATATTCTTTCTAACAACTTTACGTTTCTCTTCTCTTCCTTGCTCTAATTTCCTCATTTCTTTCTGATGCTTAGTTACTCTTTCTTTCATTATAGCTGCCTCTGTTTTCTTCTTATGTTTATGTACATGTTTCACCATGGCAACCAAGTTAGCAATCTATAATAACAAAATTTAGTACAATACAATTAGCAATTAACAAGAGCACAGCTAGGTGAAGGGAAATTATCTTTATGCTGATAAAATGCACTGCAAACATTGAGAAAATAAGAAAAAGGAGATAATTCAAGAACAGCAAAATTTAGAGTGATAGTTTTAATGCACTACACTTCCACTTGTGGGAATGCACATGTATACCAAGTTTGAAGCTATTTGGCATGTAGGAGATAAACCAATAAAGATATGCTATGGTCAAGAACTGCTCAAGAAAATAATTGAAAACTGCACACGATGGAATTATGATTTACTTCACTACTCTTCCATGCATGGCAACAATCAAGTATACCAAGAATCAAGGCATTCTGTCCTAACATGGCAAAGTTATGACACTGGCAACAAAAACACTATTAAAATCAATCAAAGAAAATAACTCCAAAATTATGTAAGGTGAAGTAAATTTTTTTATACGTTTAAAAAAAAATAAAAAGGTTTTAATCTATTTTAATTTTGAATAAATAAAGAACGCCTACAGATGGTTAAACATCACAGGAAATTTCACAACATCCCATTTGACTAATTACATGCGGTTTTCCTTAGGTTTGGTTTCGTTTGTTGGGTTTAACCCTGTAGCAACACATTGTATAGGTCATATAATGGCAGTCAGTCAACCTACTCACTACTCCTGGACAGACTCAATCTCTGGATTTAGCTGTTAATCTATTACAAAGCGCATACTTTTGCCAGTGACTGACAACTGTCCTACATAATTAAGAATCATTGGCAGGAAGGAGAGTGGCCATAGAAATAATTTCATGACCAAGCTCCACGAAAGTATGCCCCACAGGGGAATCCCACTAACCCTCGATAAGTAGATTTGCATGCTACCAACTGAGCTAGCCTGTGGCTTTGAGGTTCTACCTTAAGATAAAATTATCAGTGACCACCTACCTTAGCCTCATGTGGTTCTCTAATGACAGCCACACGTTTAATATCACTCTTCTCTTTAGCATTCCTCTTCTTTGTAACACTAAATGGTAAAGCTTTCTGTAAGGCTTTAGGTATAACAAGTGGTGTATACGTTTTACCAGGACGTTCAATTGGCTAGAAAAGAAAAATAAACAACAATGTTACATAATATAATGTCATAATAATTATATCATGAAATGTAAAACCATGAAATCTTTGATTAAATCTACAGAAAATATTCATTATTTTGACGTTTAATGTCAATAATTTATACAATAATTCATTTTCACAAAATTACCGGTACATCATAATAAATATTTCGTGGGATTCAAGCATACAGTCCAACCCCTCTTAAGCAGCCAGCCAAGGGAAACAGCCAAATTGGCTGCTTAAGCGGGGTGACCACTTAAGAGGGGGTTTGGCATTGAGAGGGGGGGGGGTCTGGAGATAAAGTTTTAATGAAAAAGAGTTGTTTTAATTGAAGTTGTATGCTTGTTTTATGCTTTACAAGACAAGGTCACGCAATAGACAGTAAATTATTTTCATTCTGGGTAATATTCTTTATTTCTGTTGAATAGATAAAAACTTAATACTTGCTGATATATGTACGACCAAGTTGAGAAAAAAAATCGGTAATTTAGTCGTTCAGACTAAATGCCGTAATAGTTAAAAAATACGAAAATGAAACTGTGAAATTTACGCAATTTATATGTCTGAAATGTGATAAAAGTCTTATTAACCAACAAATAATTTGATAACAAGTGCTTTGAAAACTGTGTATCATTGTTGGCCTCGTTTAAATAATTCGAATGTAGAACGCAGCCTATTTTCGGAAAATGCATTTTAACGTCCTCAATTTTGACCTTTCTTTGTTTAAAAATATTAATTATGAAAATTATTTCCTTACGAACAAATAGTTTCGGATGATCGTACTTTTCCAAAAGTACATCTTTACATGCAATAAACATATTCTATATCAGACTAATATTATTTTCCGTCACATAAAATGTTTTGGCAATAATTCATCCCTCTTACGAAGATTGAACGGCCAGTATTGGTTTTAAACAAGACCGGATATAGGTTAAATTGTTCATTGTTTATTACGTAAAACATATTTTAAATGATCAGATTATAATACGCGTCACTCAGTTGATTATACACGCTAACAGCTATAAGATAGCTAATTATTGATTTTTAGAGCCTGTCACGACTAATTGATAAAATAATGCAGCGATTTCCTTTGTATTTATAAGACACGGGTCATTGCAATTACGTCAATATACCATGACCGCGGTGACCGCTTAGTAATAGGTAATATTCGTAGGTGCGAAATACACAAGATAAAATTATCGTTTAACTTTTGTGCATTTTCTTAAGTTCTGTAATTATCGATTAGCAAACCGCGAAAGGTGTGTCTAAATTAACTGCTATGATTGGCTCTCTCGATCATAAAGGGACTGCTTAGTTATGTTGCCATCGGCAACGTGATAAAGTTTATTCGATAACGTTGACATGTGTATTATGTATAACGACAAAAGATGACACGCTCTGACAAATTTTGTCAATATACATAACGGTCAGACTCTCATGCACGTGGCCGCTTACGCGGGGGAAAAATTTGGTTTGGGATGCAAAATGGCTGGCCGTTGGCTGGAGAACGGGGGTGACCGCTTAATAGGGGTGCATTATAGAGCGTTTTCCGACGGTCGCGGCATGAGCTGGCCGCTTACAGGGGGTGACCGCTTAAGAGGGGTGGCCGTTAGGAGGGGGTGGACTGTACTAGATTCTAATATTTTTAAAAAACTGTCTGCTTGCTCTCATAAAGAGCCATAGTTGGTAGCAAGGCTAGAGCCCCTACCAATGACAATTCTAAATAGCAGGGTGCTGCACTCAGTCCCTTTTCTCTCCTTACTGATTTTGCTCTTCCCTAAGCATAAATAGTTACGTTGAAACATCAACCCCCAGGTATGCCCTGTCCCTTTTTCTGCCTGCCTACCATATTCTGATTTCTAGAATAATCACTTTTTTAATTAATAGCTCAAGCAAGTAACTATAGCCAAATAAAACAATAATTTACCTTATATAATGAATCCTTAGATTTTTTAGGTTTGATTTTTTTCTCTCTATGTAACTGTCCCACAGTTTTAAGTCCAGTCCATGTTTGTTTTTTACCAGAAGGTAACAATAATGTGGTAACAGGATTATAGAACTGAGGTACATCTACTGGATACCATGTACGTAAAAATACTATATCTGAAACATACAAAGAAATTCTCATATAAATAAATGTACGAGAGCTGATCCATCTACCCGGTACCAGGAACATAATATACTACTGTATAGCGGGTATTATCTGCGGGGGTTTTATTTTGGCTTTATTGGCGGAAAATGTAAATGCGCCAAATATAAACACCGCGAATACAAACCTCCGCAGTATTAAGTCGCCGCCATATTGTTTACTAAGGGACATTACTCTTAATAAAGTTTGTATTCATTAAAATGTGCATGTATTATCCCCCCTAAAAATCAAGAATTATGTAGTGAGTTAGGTGAGATTTATTATGTAAATGAACAAAATTTAGTATTTTGAATAACACAAAGGAATTGATTCAAGTTATGTGTGTAGCAAACGAAAATACAGTCAGACAACGCAGTCATTCTAACAATTAGACGGCAGGTTCCATCAATTCGGTTACGAAACTAGACGACGCTGCCGCCATTTTGTTTACTTTATGTCGGTCATTTCCGAATCTTCACGAGTTTAGCTCAAACACTTATTTGATTGTGGTAAAAAAAACAAAGTCATCTTTAGTATTGCAATTAATTTAAGTGCTTGCTAGCAAACCGAAGACAAACTTCTCATCACATAATTTAACTAATTGAGTAAAAAGAGCGCAGTTAGTGTTTATGTAGCTTTTTATTTATTGATATTCAAAAAAAACTATTGTCAAATTTCGTCACGTGACAACGCTTTATAATTGATTTTGTCTCCACTAGGTGCGTTGATTATACATTGTTTGTGACAAGCTGTTAATTTTTAAATTTGTTGGACTTTGACCAATGGATTCAGGTAAATTGGTGATTTTTAAGGAGTGTGTGGCCGCAAACTTTAATACCGATAATTTTTAACCAAGACAAAGGCGTTATCCACGACTATTAACAAACATGCGAAAAATTTGATCGTTCTTTACAACAAATTGTTATTATTATAAGACTCTCGCGAGTTGGGCTTACTTATGCAATTTGTCGAACGATCAATCAAACTTAGCGGCACCCAGGTAATATTTTTAACTAAAACATTTACATTTAATGGCGAATCTTATCACATGATAAAACTAGTCCCGTCAACACATCGTCATAGAAATAGATAATCTGCTGTGTAAGCGTTGGTTTTTCACACGTCCGCTCATATTGTGCAACTTTGGTGACACTTAGTTAATTCAAAAATTTGAAAAGTCGTGGTCGGTAGTGACCGCTTATACAGGTAAATTGACCTTTTTATTGGAAATGACAGAGTTATGTACCTTTGACCATCTTTCACCGGGAGGTTTAAAATTGGCGCTCAGAGTAATTTCCGCCAATATTTAGCATCGCCAATACAAAACTCTCTTGTTTACGCGAAATTTTTGCCCCGCAGAAATAACCCGCTATACAGTATATCCTAAACAACACAGACATATTCACATATAAATTAATGTGTTGATCCAACAGTCCTTACACAAGACATGTTACTTTTACAATACTCTATTAATGTGTGGGGGTTGATCCAAAAGTCCTTACACAAGACATGTTACTTTTACAATACTCTATTAATGTGTGGGGGTTGATCCAAAAGTCCTTACTCTGGACATGTAACTTTTACAATACTCTGACTTAAGTTGATCTGAAAACTAGTTCATCTCATCTTCACCCTACATTAATCTCATCCAAATGAGGTGGTTTAGTTTAACAAATTGGTTAATTACAGGTCAACCACATTAAAATTCAATGTTATCTGTTTGACTGTTTATGTAAAAAGTTATAGAAAACTATTAATTGAAACCTATTAAGAAGATATTCAATTTGACTGTTTTAAAATAGCTTTAGAAACTCTGAAACATCCTCGCTTCATACTCAATGTTTACAAGAATCCTTGACTTACCACTAAGAACTATTTTATCTTCAAATGTAGCTCTAAAAGATCCTTCAGGATTCTTAGAAGCTTTTTTAATCTGACCCCTGATACCACTGACTGTACGTATACTGGCCCCTTCAAACTTGGCAACTTCTAACGTAGAATTAAACATTCCCTGGAATAAACATATTTAAATAAATAAACAAACATATTACAAATATCATAAAATAATTTTTCAGTTGTTAAAATGACGTGAATCCCTGCAGTGGTTGCATAAAGGAGCATAGTTCAGTAAAATTTTAACATCAGAATAATGGGCAAGTGACCTTATATTATATACACACAGGTGTGAAGTTCAGTGGTTATGAATATAAAATTTGCATAAAAACCTTTAACAAGTCTTACATTAGTACCATATTGTTTATCAAAAATCAGAACATTGACTCAACTACTATCTAATTCTCTGTACTGGCTATCATCAAGTTGACTTCTTTAATAAAATATTTGACAGAGTTATATATTGGGTTTTTATGTTGCCTTGTTAGATATTTGGCAGTCTCTATGCCAACCACTAGAAGTCAACAAAAAAGGGCGCCAACAGTAAAACATATTATACAGCACACTATCCTCATGATATAAAAGCAAAAATAAAATAAAATAATATGTGACCAGTTTTTTAAGAAGCTAGCACTTTTTCCTCTGGTACCCTTCTTACTGTTAACAAGTATGTAATATCAAATCAAGGGTACCAGGGGGCTAAGCACTTGCTGGCGATATATATAGAAAACTGGGTAATTTTATACCTTACCTTAATAAATGCAGTTTTCTGGTATATTTTCAGTGGTGTACCAGTAAGTTTTAATTTCTTCACAATTTGTTGTGTTTTATCTAATTCTAAGACAACGCCAGTTGCAGCTATACGGAAATCAGACTGTAATAAATATATATAGATTTACATAAAGTTAACAGATAAAAAGCAAAATGAAAAAAGCTGAAATACAGGATAGCTTACAAGATACCAGTCAGAGGTATTTTCAGTATTTTGGGAAAGGCCCTTGGCAGAATATCTTTAAAGACTTCACAACAATAAAACAATACAATAAAGAAATATTTAAGACTTAGACTCTTGATAATACTTGATCTTGGGTCTTACTTTATATAGTGCTATAATAACAGTTAATGGAAGTTGTCCAATGGGTAACAGTCATAAAAACCAACTATTATCATCATTGTCAAAGAAATCATTTGAGTTTAGAACACTTTTGTCACTGTTTTTATACAGTTTACAGCTTATATGTACAGTTTTGTATTTTTTACAAAAGTTATTGAATGGGTTGTGGTGAATTTTAATGAGAGAGGTTTACATGTATCAGGTTAATTAAGTCAGACTTCACTAAGATATTACTTACAGTTGAAACAGCAACATTTTCTACAGCTAACAATCCAGTACCTTGTGGTGTTATAGGTCCTACAATATTATTATTATATTTAGTACAAATAATACAGTAATAACAAATAGTTATGCAATAGTTATGGTGCTATATACATTTCTTTAATATTTTTAGCCATATCCCAGGGCTAAGTATTCCTACACACTGTTCCTGAAGAGTCAATGACTGAAATATGATCCAAACTTGTCTTCTGAACTATAAGTACATTGTTGCATAGTATATCATGCAGTGGTTTTTTACTCTTTTTTTTCAAAACAACTGCTACCTTTCTATATGTGTTTTTCCTTAGCTTTATTAGTGAAATTTTGATAATGTTTTTGTGAATTTTTATCATTCCATAATAAACAAGAGGTACCACTAGGCGGAGCATTATATGCCCGAAAGTGTTGTTTTTTTTTAGTTAAGATGAAGCATTTGTAAGACATGAGAATATTTCATATGAATATCATATTATGAATAATTGTGGAAAACAAAGTAGAGAAAAAAAATACCATGGACAATCCTCCCATGAAGTTTGAATACTGTGGGCCAAATGAAACTTAAGTTATGCTCCGGAAACTGTTTTCAGTTTTAAGGTAATAGTGACCTTGACCTTTGACCCCAAAATCAACAGGGGTCTTCTACCCGATATGGACAATCATCCTATGAAGTTTGAATATTGTGGGCCAAATGGAACTTAAGTTATGGTCCGGAAACAAAATTGCTAACAGACGGACAGACGGATGCCAGAGGGTATAACGTAATATGCCCGAAATTCTTTCGGGCATATAAAAAGGCCTAATTTCAGCCCCATTTATAGAAAAGAAAAACCCAGCAATGGCAGCACAAAATGAACATAATAACTTACCCCAGAAACTAGAATGACAATGTAAATGTTCAGGTGTATATTTTAACATTCTATTTCTCATATTATGATCTTGTATAAAATATATAGGAATAGATTGAAATCTTCTCCATCCAAGGGAGATAATCAATGGATTCTTATTCTTTAATATCTTCTTATGCCAACGATGTTTCTTTAACCGAGCCTGAAAAAAATGTCATTGGAAACAGTTAAAATGTTATATACAAGACAGGCCTTTTTTTCCTTATATAACAGGGGCCGTTAACAGGCGCCTTCCCCTCTTGAAATTTCTTAAAATCATGCAGTTTTCCCCAAATTTGAAGTTTACCTTGGATATTTTGTTCCCCTTTAAATGAAATTGCGATAAAATTTCCCCAAATGTTCTATATATAAAAAGGCCTCAGGCCCCTTCCCCAAGCACTGAAAAAAAGCTCTGCAAGAAGTAAGTTATATAATTAAGGACAACCCAGAATTTGACTCTCATAATTATGAAAACAACTTAGAACAAGAAATACCAATAAAAAGGAATAATCTTTTTTATACTGGGTTTAACACAATCACAATAAAATTTAGGTTATCTCACAGCAGCCAGCGCACCTAACCTAGCTTTCCTGAATCCTTGTCTGTAACCAGCACTCACCTACCCTTCAACAAGGCTGACAACTCCTCCATATACATGATTAATTGACAAAAATTGACATTATTGTCAAATTTTTAAGGAGAGGTATTACCGCCCCGGGTGTGATTTGAACCAATACCCCTTGAAGAATCTAGATTTAAATCCTAGCAAGCTACCAACCGGGTTCAAACAGTTCTTTAATTAACTTAAATGCAAAGATTATGTGGACTGAGTAACAGAAGGAAGTCAAGTTAGATTTAAATAGAAAATGTCATGAATAGTATAATTTGGTAACATCTGACATTCAATCAAAACAACTTACCTGGACACATCCTACATTGTTCTCTACACTCAGTAATCCACCCAGTATTAAAGGATAAGTAGGATCAAAATTTGTAACAAATTCACAAGGTACATTATGTATTTCTACACGTACATACATTCCTGGTCTAAAACCTTCATATTGTACTCTAGTCTCATCATCCATATCTTCAAACATTGAACGATTTATCTGAAAATATATAGTGAATATTTGTTGACTTTGGTGTAAGATTGGTTAATATTTCATCAAGTGAGCTCAGAAAACTTTTTTCCTTTTACCAGTGAAATGTCATTTTCTTTACAATTAAAATATAAAGTTTTATATTATCATCATACGTGGATGCAAGTTAAGAATTTTGAAAAACCTGAAATCCTGAAAATTTGTCAATTTTTATAGGGAAAATAAAGAAAATCAATCACTTTTAGACACACAAAAATCTGAATTTCAGGCATAAACCTGAAAACTTGCACCCATGATCATATATTTTCCTGTGTAAAAGAAGAAAGCTAATGAAAATACGTGTATTTGGAGAGAAATAAAATTTTTAAGTTAAGAAATTCCAGAATTTGATGAATTCAACAGCTTTCATACAGGAAAAGAAACCTTTCTCCATCCCAACATAATGAACTATATAAATAGTAATGCAAACTTTCATCCATGTATAAAACAGCCTTTCCTAAATTTCCAGATTGAAACTTTCACATACGAGAATAACCATCCATAAGTACTAAACATTCATCCATGCAGATGTAAGGAAAGGAATACTAGAATTAACAAACCTTAGCTTGATTATCAAGTTCTTCTTTCCATTTATCATAGAATTCTGTGTCACCTTTCATATCATATTGTGTATCAAACATTTCTTTAAATTTACGTTTCTTTTCTAATCTTCTCTCATCAGCTGTCATCTCAGATTTCTTCTTTACTTCTGTAAACATAGTTTTTGTTTGTATGGAATATATGCAATAGACCTAATCTGGAATTCAAATTTATGGGTTTTTCCGTTCGTGCACAGGCGGTACAAACAAAGCTTTCTACACATTATTGATAAACAGCGCGAACTATGGATTAAATCCTATTGTTTTTTTTACACGTGTTTTCTTTGTAACAGTGAAAGTTTGTTTGTACCGGAGGGGAAAACCCAAATATTTGAATTCCGGATATAGTCTATTTATCAGCAATATAGTCATTGCCTTTAATTTTCTTGAGCACAAGCCTGATTTACTATTTAATGTAGTAATAGGAAAAATATCAAACTGCTTAAAGATATACAATAAGTAATTTTAACTAGCTCCATTCAATTTTCAGCAGTCACAGCTTTGGGCTAATTGGTTAAGGCAATGACTGTATTATTAAGGAGATGACTGCATCATTTCAGTTAAAATTGGCTGCTGTCTCACAGCTGGCCAGACAATGTCCTTTCTTCCTGTATCAGTATGTACTTACCCTTCCTAAATAAATGATAACTTCTTCCTTTATAGCAGGACATTAATACTAATTTCTAATTGTCATGAAAAGGTAAGAACTACTGCAACCAAGAATTAAACCAAGATAGGAAGAAATATAAGTAATAAGACAAACATTTAGTCCATTTATGTATAGGGCAAAGTTTTATAGCAGGATATATGATTGAACTTTACAATGTTCATGCACAAAGTATTCCAAAAACGTGTACCAAAGCTGATGTAAATATCAAGCCAAATCAGCAATTGACCTTACGCCAGAATACCTATGCTCCGCCCACCGATACACGTGGTACGTTGTCCGACATTATCAGGGATTAATCTATGTCCCTAACATTATCTATGTTTTGAAAGTAACAGGTTCAAATGCATGCTATTTACTTACTTGTCACCCGATTTCGATAAACTTAATATTTTTGAAAAGGGCATTGTCTCATCTATCAAATGATACACAATTTATGAATATCCATTCATAAATATTCAAATTAAATGTGGGTCCATTTGCTCTAACAAAAAAATATACGCACAAAGAATGAGCAAGTTGAAAGAATACACTTAAATTTGAACGCTGGTAATAGTCGTTTGGATGTACGGATTTTAAACAGTAAAACATGCAAAAAATATTACATTACGTTAGCTATCAAATGATGTAGAGTTAATTAAAATATGTCGAGAAATAAAAAAAGTTAAGGGGTGGGTATTAGGGGCTATCTAGACGGAGTTGTGTTCAAATACATGCATGTCATTTACGAGATATCATATTTCCTAAAGATTAATTTGTCTGAAAATGGCATTGTAATTTGTCACAACTTTCAAATGATTCCCTTTTTTATAACATCCATTGATATATATTAAAAATAAAGGTAGGTTCATTTGCTCCAACAAAAAACATATGCGCAAAAATTATCAAAGAACGCATCTCACATTGAACGTTTGTAGAAATCCTATATAAATCAGAAAACTGTTGGATACACACGAAAACAACTTACTTTATATACATGTAGTCCTTAAAATGGTGTGTAGGTGATAAAATATGCTGAGATATAAAAAGTTAAGGGGTGGGTCCATAGATCTTGGTGGTACATTTTGGGGGTAAACATGCATGAAAAATGTAATTTTCAACCTGATTTATTACATACTTGTATTTATTGTCGTCAGATTATTATGTAGTTTATACTTTTATCACAGTATTTATAGACCCCATGTGTACATATTTTGACCATTCTAATTTGTTTTATTGAGTTTATTTTGTAACTTTCACTGAGAACCCTATACAACTGTACATAGGGTCCATGCTAACACATAAGAAATTCGATGTCCGTCAATACCAGATGTCGGACAAAATGGCGGACGATAAGCCGCTTATCTTAGATAAGCATCAGGGTATCAAATGCCGGACGCTGATTGGCTAATAGGAGCTGTCAATCAAATTCTGGCGTAAGGTCAATTGTCTTATTGTTCAGGACAAAGCTTTCACATCACAGCAACTAAAACCACTGCTTGACTACTCAAGTTTTGCAAAGAAATTTCTTATTCAAGGAAATAAGCAGGGCCTTTGAATGGATTGAACCCAAGACCTCTCAACTCCTGACCATGCATCTTTTGACTAGACGAAGTTAAGATGTACCCATACACAGAAATAAATCCAACGATTAAGCCTTTACCTTCTGGTTCTTTTTCCTCATCATTATCATCGTCATTGTTGTTGTCACCATCATTAGTTTTATCATTACCATCATGTTTTTCACCAGTTTCCAAATCTTCAAAATCTCCGAACATGTCATCTGATACAAGCACAATATAAAAGTTAAGATGATGCTTCATTAAGAAGGTGTTAAGTCAATGCAAAATACTTCAAAATCAATCAGTCAGTCAAGATGGTAAAGACAGTCTGTTTACTAGGAATTATACAATGATCCAGTTTAATCAATAATTGATCGTTTGTAGAGATCAGAGACAAAGTTTAATAATCACTAATCACTTGGTAATGTTGGTAATTAATTTTTATTGACAATGAGACATTCTAGTTAAAAATTATTAGTATTACTTAAAAAAAAAATTATTCAAATCATTAACATAAAAAAGGACTTTTAGTGTCAATTTTTAAGAACTATGACAAATCTTGACTGGAGTAACAACATACATAAAATAATAAAATATACAAACTCACCATCTTTTTGTAACAAAGCTTCAGCATCTTGACTTTCTTCCCATTTACCAGTAACAAAACAATCTGTGATTAATTCTCTCAGCTAAAGATAAATAATATACATGTACATCTATATATAGAATGACGATCAATACATATTATAACAGGATATATCACATTTATAACTCTCTGTTTTTTTAGATACAGGTATGATTAATTAAGTACTTAATCGAAGCAAAACAATCCAAGTTTTTAGTTAGAGACATTCTTTAGTTAAGTTTATAATAATTTATAAAATCTTTATTGTGAAACAAGTTTTAAAAAAATGTTGCACCTAAAATCTTAACCAAGAAGAATTACACCAATGCATAAATAAGCAGGATAGTCCTGCTGTTCTCTATAATTTAAATAAAAATAAAATAAATGATGGAATGAATATAGATAAAAACTCACATTTTCTAGATCAATACCAGGCAAGGTATCATCACTAAGACATTTAGTACAATCTGTACGATTCATTGATATTCTATCATTAGAGTTAGCTTCACTTTTCTCTTTTAATTTACGAAATAAACCACCAATCTCCTCATCATCTTCATCATTATTACCATAATTATCATCATTTTCCGTTTCATCAACTGGTAATTAGAAATCAATTAGATATAACTTCAGTATACAATAGTAGTTCTATTATTAAGGTATATTATAATTATTATTTATTCGTATTAAGAATTCATGCCTCTTTTACTACTTTTAAGTCCAAAAATGCAAATGCTTAATTTGAGAAAAAAGGTGGTGGGTCATTCTAACCAATTACTTATACCCTTAGTCCTAACCAGTGGCTCACAACAAAACTACTTATTACAGTGGCAGACAGGAGAATGGCCAAGGGAAGCATTTCTAGACCAAACTCAACAAAGTATTAGGTAGCTCTCAGACAAAATAGATACATGTGGAGATAGACATGTTGAGACAGGTCATCCTTAGCACAAAGTGTTACAGTGAGCTTAAACAACAGTAGAACTGACGAAACAAACAAACCTTTTCCATAGATAAGTTTTCTATAGTTAACACGCTCAGATTGTCTCTGTCTAAAACTGGCAGCTGCCTGAGATAACAAATCTGCTCTCCATTTATTGGAACCATCTAAAATATATTAATAGATATAATAAATTATAATATAAAGACAAAATGTAATGAAAAGTTTGGTGCTTTGCAGCACATTTCAACATATTTTTTCCCAGATATATAACACAGTGGTCAGTCATCCTACTTATGGTCCCTGAACTGGCCGAAAACTTCAAACCCAAGCTTTGAACCTAGCACTCAGCACATAATCTCATCAGTGGCTGACAACTCTAAAACTTGATAGGCAGGAAAAAGGCTGAAGAACAAAATCAGTAACAAACTTGACAAAGGTATGTAGGTCCTTACTGCGAATCTAACCTGTATCTCCAGAATTTACACTCAGGCTTACTACTGACTAAGCTAACCCATAGACAAAATGAATTTAGAATCATAATCTAATAAAACTCTTATGTACAGTAGATTACTTAAAACATTTGGTGTATTGGACTTGAAAATGCTAAATATAAAAAAACAATCAAAATTAACTTACCATCATTGTGTTCATCATCATCACCTTCATCATCATCATCATCATCCATTTCTTCATCAGAACCAAATTCATTATCATCATCATTGATGTCATTATCATCATTATCACCATCATCTACCAATTTACCTTCTTCATTATCATTATCTTCATCATCAGATTTTTCCTTAGCATTTAATGAGAAGTAATCTTTCTGCGATAGAAGCATCAATTTTTCTGACAAGCTTTTACTTATTTTCTTATTAGTCTTCTGTTCAACTGGGTCTACTGAATCAGTTTTGTGTTCAGTGTCTGAGTCACTATCCTCAGCTTCAATGTCTTTATCTATCTCTTTGCTAGATTCATCAGAATCACTTTCATCAGATTTTTCTGGCTTTACATCATCATTTATCACATCTTTTTTAATTCCTGTTTTCACTGATTTTTCACTGTCAGATTTATCTAAAGGAAGAGTTTTCACTGAGTCAGGTGATTTGTTTACTTTGTCAGAACTTGTTTTAGTATTTAAGGTAACTTCATTATCACTTTCATCATCATCATCATCATCATCATCATCATCACTTTCATCCACATCATTATCATCGTCGTCATCATTACTTTTAGTCAAAGAAGTTTTTCCTAATTTATCAATTTCTTTTTCATCAATATTATCGTCATCATCATCGCCATCACTGCTACCATCATCAAACTCCATTTGTTCTTTGTTGCTAGTTGACCCTGCAAATAGCTTTATTCCAGTTTCTACCTTTTTATGGTCCTGAAAAGTTATAAATCTAAATTATAACAACTACAACTAAAAAAATAATAATTGAAAGCACATATTATTTAATACAGCCAAATAACTTACACCTGTAAAATCATTAAAATTAGTATAAACATGATAATAAAATATTTCAAGTTTTCAAAAAGAACAAGAATTAAGAACCAGACAAAATTTCAGGATTTTCGTGGCTTAACATCGCTATAACTGTTCTACCTTTACAAAATTTAACCAGAGTACAATCAGATATAAAGAATTTTTTTTTTTTAATTTTAACAATTTTTTTCTAGATGCCAACATAAACTCAATTCATCAACTTTTTTCCTTTAGCGTTACTAAACCTGCAACAATGATCTGACAATTTCTCCCAATAACTTATATCTATTACTAATATATGTATGAAAATCAACACAACAGTCTCACTATCAGGAAAGGGTATGACAGGTAATCAAACCTGAACCATCAGTTTTAAAATTTTATAATAATTTTATAATAACTATTGAACCATAGCTGCATTTTAAAAATTTATTGTTGAACCATTGCATAAGTATCCAGTGTAGGACTATCATTAAATTTTGTCAATTATAAACCTTTTTCAATTTTTTAGTAGCTTGAACTGGTTCTTCCTGATCCTCCTCACTGTCATCATCACCACTATTGTCATCATCATCGTCATCATCAGAACTTTCATCATCATCATCATCATTATCAATTTCAATGTCGTCATCATCAGCATCATCATCATCAGCATCGTCATCATCAGCAAAAACTGCTCTTCTCCTTACTCTACCATCACTTTCAACAGCTTCTTCACTATAATAAGATAAATACTGGTACATTGTACATGGCTTTATAACATTTAAAACTTTATAGAATTAAGTTTAAAATCTTTAATTCATTTATTTTTCTACATGATCACAAGAAATATTGTAACTTGGTGATTGGAATTTTTGTGTTTGATATTTGTATTTGATACAAAAGTTTGCACATATTTTTTTTTTTTTTTACAGTATAACCTGTATTATAACCCCTGGTGACAGTATTACAAGTAACAAATAACTATAAATCAATCTTGTAAAGTCTTTAAAACTCATTTAGACTGCCAACTGGGCCAGGGTTTGACATTCAATGATTGTCCGACGACCTATACTTGGGTTTGGACAATCTGTTACCACTAGTAAACATTTGTTGCCAAGAAATAGTATAGCTGGTTGTCCAACCAGTCAACCCAGCTTAAAATTTAATATCAAGTCATGTGAGCCTTTATTCAAAAATTTTAAGACATCGATTGGTTTTCACAGGCAATTTGGGTTAGCCTTCATAACAGTAAGAATTTCTAATTATTTTTACCTGTATCCTTCATCGTTATCCATATTAGAATCAGCATTCTTTATAGCATTAGAAAATACACTAACATTAGATGATTTCATTTTCTTATCTACAGGGTTATTCATAGACATTAATGATGCTACAAGTTCATTAGATGGTTTCATCTCTTCATCATTCTGAAATATATCAAGATAAAACTTCAGCAACATCAACAAATACAATGTTAAGAGCACGGGTATAACAGAACAACCATTTGAATGAGACCAAAAGTTGACACAATAAAATATACATATTTTTAGTTCATTTGTACCGTGGTAAACACATTTTTACAACATTAAGTAATACTAAGGTTTTTAAAAACTATTATCCACGGATATCCACGAAGGTATGAAGGTCCAGGCCAGAAAGCCATTACCCCTAGATTGGTATTCAGACACCCTACTAATGACTTAGATAACTAGGAAGTTATTAGAATTGTTTATACTAATTTGTTATAGCTCAATTGTGAAAGTATTTCAGCTTTTACAAATCACTCTCAATTCCCATTTCTGCTCCCCAGAACTGTGCCAGTAGAATGAAGTTTTTAGCTCAAAGAAACCACAGGGTAGGTCTAGGATGTAATTTGAACCAACATGAAGCTGACTCTCCAATGATTACCAGTCTACTCAGCCTTGTCTGCTCCATTGAAAGCATAAAGTTTGAAAAAATTCATTGATGTTCCCTATTATGGACATACTAAAATTTTCTCGTAAGATATTATTGTGAAATGTTTCACTGGAAAGATTCTACTTACATTTTGTACATCAGTATGAGAATGACTTCCACCAAGGTCAATGTAAACAGCATCTTTATCATAGACTATACCCCCAACACCAGACATTGGTGCATAGATCATCCTATCCCTCATACTAAGTGATCTCTTCTTTGTCTGATCAGGTGTAGGACATGGATCACTTAGAAACAACATATCATGTATACTAAAATCACCACAACCAGGTATATGTACATTAGAATGATTCTTTAGATGAGTACCATGAACATAACCATATAAGGAAATGTTTCGATCTATTTTGTTGAATTGTCGAATCTTTTCTGGATCTGTGATATCTTCCATTCTGTTTTAGAGAGAAAGACATTTCAGTATTTTTGCCATATATGGTGATAACATATTTGTTTGCTTTGTTGACTCTGATATAAACTGCATGTATTGAGTTTGAGGGTTGCCCGCAAGACTGTAGTGAACCCATTGTGTTAAAAAGCCACTAACTACAGTCATGCTGGCAAACCCTTGACTGCTGTTTCAAGATTCATTCATCTGACGTTTTGAACAACTTGTTTAACACCCATTAGCCCACCCTATCTGTCAAGATGTGATATTTATCTGAGACATTTAACCTTGTTTATGTATAATCATATGTTCTGTACATGTATATTTATAGAAACATTTTAAGTAAAGGGTTCAAACTTTGAACTTCAAAGTATATTAAACAAAACCTATAAAACACACATATTTTTTGTTAATAATGTTTGATAGTTTTACAACAAAAATACAACAGTTCAATACTAAATAAAGGTTGCCAAAAAGAAAACACAGAAAAAATATTGACCAATCAGCCAAAACTTAGTTTATCTACATGTAAAAAAGAAGGATGTAGACTAGTTTTGTACTCATTCATGGATATAAAGTACACTCTTACCTATCAGCCAGTATATAAGGATGTGTAGTTCTCCATGTTAAAGGTCTAAACTTCATTACAGATATAAATCTACATAAATTATGTATTTCTGTCTTCTGATATTCACCATTTATCATACCAGATAAATAAAATAACTTGGCACCCTGTTAATACACAATAACACATTTTATAATATACAAGTTCATGTATACATCTTGTAACACAATAATAACATACATTTTGTAGGAGCAGTGGTCCAGTGGTATGATGCGCACTTAGGGAGCCAGAGGTCCTGTGTTCGAACCCCATTAGGGGCACTGCTAATTTCCTTGAGCAAAATTGTACTCAACAAATTGTCAATGGCAATCAAAATCTTTGGCAAGAAGGCACTATAATCCTTTACCCATATTTTAATTCTAGTTTTACTAGTGTTGGCTCACTTGTATTTTCGCTGGTTAACAAAAACATAATTGTTAGAAGACCAAGTGGCCATGTGGTCACCATGTGAATATAGTGAGTCTGAGGATCTTCTGGCATACAACAAGAAACACATGAGATAGGTGCACTTAAGAGTTGATTTAGCCCTTATTATGTTTTGAGGTATACTTCATCATAAGAGCTATATTCACGGACATACCAAAAAAAATAATTTTGAGGTTGCCAATAAAAAATGTGAGTCACTGCAACTTGGTTGGTCAGTTGAAAAACTGCGAATATAACATCTTTTAAGGATGGCCTCAAAACAATAATAATTTACCTGATAAACTTCAGTCCAGAATCTATGTTTAAGTCTCTTCTTTGTTTTACGTAATCTTTTACAATCTTTAAATGAATCTAAATGAGTTAGAACTCCCATAATTCTTGGAAAACCATGAACTTGACAAATATTGAGAAATTCAAATATCTCCATTTCGAATCCAAAGCTTGCATCAACAAGAAGTAAAACAAGATCAGCAACTTTAGCAATATCAATCATAGAATTGATATCATTGTTACACTCTATCAACGTTAATCTGCGATTCTTTCCTGAAAAACGAAATATCAAATTTTTTGTTAATTTAACAGCTAACAGTTTTATCACCAGTGCAAATGTACTGACTTTTTTATATAATAGAAGTCAGTTGCACAAGGACCTAGCACTATGTAACAATTTTCAATTTAACGGTTTACTACTAGGGCTGCGTATCTTGGCCAAGGTCACGATACGATATGTATCACGATATATGCCTCGCGATTACGATATAAATCATGATACGATGAAAATTGTAAATTTGGTATGAATGCATTGACAAATTAAGATATTTTTATCAAACAATCATAAAATTAAAAAAGTTATTAATTACCCTTATTTGGCACAAAATAAAATCAACAAAACAAATGTTATCTTTGTTTAATGACTATTGAGAATAAAAAGTAAATTTAAAGATTGCAATTGCAAGTTAAATGCTATAGATATATAGTATATTTTGTTTTTAACTGATTTCTTGTAAAGGGCCTTCTGAATCGCGATTTTTTAGGATGCGATTCGATACACCCGTATCGGACAGTCGCGAATACGATATCACGATGCATTGGGGAATCGTTACAGCCCTATTTACTACAATGTA